>JAWDGP010000286.1:292500-937500 GCA_033675545.1 Elysia crispata
ATGCATGATCGTTGCGATTTTGACCGTTTTGGAGCTTAGATCCTAACTAATTCTTTCAGTGCTATCACTAGTCCTTTCATTATAGTTTTTTTTACATGCATTTATTTATTTAATGTAACTTACATCCTTCGAACTATAACGGGAAGAGTTCTGGAATTACAAAAAGAAGTATATCTGTGCTTTATTGACTAAAGTCTTGGCTTAATAAATTTGTTTTGACTTTAAAAATTGACTGAATATCAAGTGATGGACGCAACAACACTGAAAGTGCACCGAGAATAACGCAAGCAAAAAAGAGTTTCTACAAAATGAAATCGCTGCTAACAAATAAACACATCTCCATTGACACAAGAAGAGCCCTGAAACCATATATTGAACCCATTCTGATGTATGGATGAGAGGCGTGGACAATTTCAAAACAATTACAAAAGAAACTGGAGGCAACAGCAAAGTGGTTTCTACGGAGAATGATAAGAACCTCATGGACTGCAAAGAAATCAAACGAAACAGTGTTAAAAGAAGCTGACACAGTTAAATCACGTAGAAAAAGAATACGAAAACACCAGGCAACCTGTTTTGGCCATGTTATGAGATGAGAGAAGCTAAAACATCCTGTGACAATTGGAATGATCAAAGGAAAACGCAGAAGGTAGAAAAAAGCAAAAAATAGAAGTTGGATAAACTAAAAAAAAAGTAGCTAAAAGTAGGATGAGTGGCAGATACACTGAAATTAAAAAGGGATGGAGATGCGTGGAAGGTCATGATTGCCTACGCTACAGAGCAGGGCACCTGATTGATTTAGTATTTTTCTCATCCAACATGCATGCGTGTCTGGTTACTTAGAACGGGTGCAGAAGCTAGGAAAATTTTACATGAATTTCATTAAATAATTCAATTTTTGGTAAGAGGAATCCGAAGAAACTGGCAAGAAAAAAAAAATACCTAAAGGTTCAAAAACCTGTGCAAGTCTTCTTGTTGATTGCACAGGCCCTCATTTAGCTAAGTAATAATTTGAAACCATATAATCACAAGGGCATGCACATGTCTCAAACTCGTTAACTTTTGTACACCTAAGTTACTGCTTCTGTAAAATACAACGATGGATTTATTGCTTTTGTCACTTCGATTTTTTTAAAACCACTTTCCAGCAAAAAAAAGGAATAAGAATTATCGTATCATGAATCTCAAAATCTATTTTATTGGTCCTGTCTTGTAATATTATTCTCTTAAAGGGATAGCAACTTAATACTTCAATTGTCTTGTTCTCCGTTTTAAACGGTCTCAGCGGTCTGAACATTGCACGAGTTAGAGAAAGCCTTGCATCAAAGTATAAAATAATTAACTTGGCGCAGACGAAAAAAAAAAAAACGATTTTTGCAGTCATTTTACCGATGATGCCAATTGCAGCGATCAATGTTAAACTAATATAACATGAATGTTATGAAGCTTTATTGAAATATCCAAAATTTGTCATTTATAACTATGTATAAAATTTAGTTTTAGTACCTTATCACATTGACACAAAAAGCTTTTTTAAGCATTGGCCCCACAACTGGTTTCTCGAAATTCTTAACAGAATATAATATATCTAGTAAAAGTATTTAAAGAATTATTTTTTCACTTAGCCTTTTTCTCTTGTACTTGCCAAAATAATTTAGAATGAAAGTTGGTGAGAATTGAATTAGTTAAAATTCGTCTTTTTATTTTTAGTGGGAAATTTCTAGTATGTGGGCTAAAGGACATTATCATTCACTTTTTTTACGGTGTCTGACTCAATTACTCCTCTTCACTATGAAATACTAGACACCTGAAACCCCAAACTCCTCGTTGTTTCGTTTAGAAATTCAGCAAGTCGCTGCCCTTTTAAAACATATTATTATTTTGACAAAATATACTCCAAAATGGATATTTGAAATAAATGGTGGGTTAAGTGGTGTTTCTCTGTATATATATATATATATTCCAAACGCTTGTGTGTTAGGTGCACAATGAGTAGATTTTTTCATGAAAAGTCCTTCATAATAAATCAAATCAAGTTATAATGCACGTGACTTCCTCAAAGTTAAACAGCGAATAAAAAGAATAAAACAGTGTCACTACTTTTATTTTCATTCATCTGCTCTGATCTTCACACGTTACTGGGAAAATGTGGTCGGATCGATGCCTTATGCTGATAAATGTTGAAACAAAAAGACATTCAAGTAGTTTATTGGATAATTAAATGTGATTTAAAAAACTTTTACACACGCACATGCACACAGTCAAGCACACAAGTACACATTCAACATTTAAACAATTATTCATTAATGAGTTACAAGTGGGCACGAATATTAAAACAAAAATCAGCAAGTCTTAATTCAATTTGTATGACCAAAACATTATTTATCTTTTTAGTAGACCTCAATTTATTCAATAGATTAAAAAAAATTAATTGAATGAAAAACATTTTCCTTTATCAGGATTATCTTCTTTTTCCATATTTAGTTTTCTATTTCTATTTTTTTTTCTGATTTGATGTTGGTTTAAGTCATTCATTTTTCCCTAAGAGTCACAACCTGCGTCTGTCTCTCTTTGGTATGTTTTCTTTTAAGTCGATGAAAAAACAAAATAAGCGAAGCTACAAAAATACATTCTAATTCAAAAATTTATTTGATGCTGGTTCAAATAAAGAAATTTAAGCCCTTTTGGTGTCCAACTTTACTTCAGATATAAAGGGAGGCAAAAGATCCAGAAAAGCATCAATAGTACAAAAAAAATAGAAGGAAGTTTTTGAGCTGATTTTATCTGTATTATATAATATAAAGCGGCGTTTGGTTTTAGGGTAAATCTGAGTAGGTATATTTCGGAAAGGAGATAAAATCTTAACAGGTTTATCAGGATAAAACACAGAGTAAATTTCAAGGATTTGATGAAGCATTTTTTTTTCTTATAATTTTAGTTTTAGAATGGAAAGGAACATGGGCAGAAATACAAAACAGAAATTCAGACGATAAACAACACACCACTACCATCCATAACCTCCTCATTTTTCCATTCCACCTCCTTTTCCAAAGTTCCTAAAAAAAGAAAAAAAAATTTTATAGTTTTTGTTAACATCATTTATTTTCATGCTAAGGGGAAAGACGGCAGCAGCTCTATTGATTTCAGGAAAGCATAAGTAACTCAGCTGTCCTCGACTTCAATTATCAGAGTCCCATCAATCCTCTCTCCTTTTTCTTTTTTTTTTTGCAAGTTCATTATAATTATGCCTTTTATTTTTTTAATAAATTGAATTAAGTTTCAAAAAAAAAAAAAAGCCTCGCGCGTTGAGCGTAAGACAAAAAAAAAAGGGGTCAAGCAAGCAACAAGAGAACGGAAACAGTACATCTCCACCTCGTGTCAGTGAAGATACCCGATCATGTTCCATATCAGGTCAACAGAATCGAGCAGTCCGAGAGATGCGACATTGCTCTGGGTCGCACATCAACCAGAACTACTCGCATAGACCGTCTCCGCACCGACTGACTCTGTGCTTCTCTGTGGGCCACGCCTACTTTTTTTTCCAGGACAATCAGGTGCCAACCGACTGTCATTGCCCATCATCTTACTCAGCCTATCTCAATTAGAACCTAATGTCTCTGTAAATTCATATAATAGAAATTTATTATCGTTAGCGACAGCCTATCTTAAAGTATCTCCTCTAAACTCTCCCTCCTCCTTATCTCTCTCTCCCTATCTTTCTCTCTCTGTATGTGTGTCTCTCTCTCTGTCCCATACTCTCTCTCTCTCTCTCTCTCTCTCTCTCTCTCTCTCTCTCTCTCTCTCTCTCTCTCTTTCTCTCTCTGCCTCTTTCTTCTCTCCTTGTACTGTCTTTATTAATTATATCATGTTGCCCCCTCTTCTCCCCCCCTTCTCTCTCTCTCTGTCTCTTTCTCTCTGTCTGTCTCTCTCTACCTCTCTGTCTCTGTCTCTCTCTCTCTTTCAGTCTATCTATCTCAATCCCCTTCCTGAAATGTTAAGAAATGGTGTGAGTGTGTGTATGTCGGGCTTGGGGTGGGGGTGGGGGGTTGGCCTTAGGTACAGTATTTATCTCTATGTATCTTCCTATCTACTTACCTATCTATTTATCTATGTATTTATCTACCTATCTACCAACCTGTATATTATACATGTATTTATACAAAATCTATCTCTCTAATCTGTCTGTCAGTCGATTTTCATAATAATATCATGAATAAAAGGGCTTTGCAACGTAATGGGAAACATGCAATACATTTATAAATTTATTAGATAAATACGGTCATGTTTCAAGGAGCCTAGGCCTTATCATTCTAAGATATTTATTTATTTATCTACCTATTGAACTTATTTGTCCGGTGATAAAGTTATCAATCCATACTATCTGTATGTATGAATTTATGTATGCATGTATGCTTATATATGTTTCTTTCTATCCATCTATTCATATCTAACATCTATATCTCTTTATTTTTATTCATTTATCTACTTATTTTTCTGCAATCTTTTATCCTTCTATTAACAATCAATTTTAATCCATCGACGTATTTACCTGCTATCAATTTATCTATATAATTATGTATCAATCTCTTTCTTTCTACTTATAAAATCTAATTTAGGTATCAGTCTCTACTTATGTTTCCATCTCTCCTCCTTTCTTCTCGCTCTCTCATTCTCAGTCAAAACCTGCCACACTCTTCTGTAAATAATAGTTTTGTGCATAATTATTGAAGCATCATACTTGTATTGATACCTTCCTGGAGAGCGCTTTTTCTCTAGAAAATCTTAATTTTATCACCGTGGATTTGTGTGTCGCTAAAGAGTGGTTCTGAGTGCGTATCTCAAACAGAATGGTCTGATTTTAGGGGCGACAGTAGCTGTTCTCGGCTATCATATCCCGCGTATCAACCTCCTCCTAGTAGACAACAAAGGTATAATATGCTATCTCTTTGCCCATCAAGACCACAAATTGAGCCTTTTGTTGAGACCATCTTCTTTTACAGAAGCCAATTATGTCTGCAGACCCGTTTCTCAGAGAAACTTAGGGATGTGTACACGATATAGAACTACTCGGCTGTCGGAGCCACTGTATCATTACGCCTGGTGGGTCCCGCCATTGTGTTGCTATATTTGTAGCCACGAGATGACAGCAAACCAATCGTATCACTGCATTTATTTTTTATTTTTTATTTTTTTTTTTTTTTTTTTTTTGGGGGGGGGGGAATGGGGTGTTGTGTTTTTTTTTTAATTTTATTTCTTGATCATGGTCATGAATGTAGTCAGAAAAGTCACTTTGCAGTTAACTGACTTTCTCATGTATCAATGATTCACTACTAAAGGATTTGATCGGTGTTAACATCATATTAATTTATGACTTAATTTCTTTTTGTGTGTGTGTGTGGGGGGGGGGGGTTATACATTTAAAGATGAAGCCTCCACACACGAGTAAGTTATAGCCCTGCAACTAAAAGTATTATGCGAAAGCGCATCTATTTTTTAAGAGTGCTCAACGCAAGAAAATTATGTTGGCACTATAATTAGCCAAAGTTTCGGTACATAAATATTAGTCAGGGTATAACAAGTGTTCAACCCAATTAGATCTTAATGTTGTAATTTTTCAGTTGACATTTGTATTGTTAAAATATTAACGTTCAGCTTTTCTTGCTATGTCTTAGCTGACAGAGACCTGTAGAATGGAGCTAGATCTAGTGGAAGTTCAATAACAGCTTGACGGAGTGTTTGAATCTGTGAATTTTTCTTCCGTCTGTATTTTGCTCAATTCTTTGTCATGCACGCGCATGGTTGTGTTGGGGCAGGGTATGTAGGTAAATTTTAAAATCCAGGGTTGGCATCTTATTAAAGATCGACTTTGAGAACCGTTCTGTCTTCAGTCCAATTGCTTTTGTTCACACTTACCTAGTACCATGTCCTGAGAGTCAGAGAGCCTTGTTATAATTATTTACTCTGTAAGCCTGTCAGCTGAAAGCAACACTGTGTCAACCTCAGTCTGTTTTCGAGACTGCGTTCCGCATAATTTTATCTTGTGTCACATTTTCTCTGGTCTCAACCAAACTCGAGATAGGCAAGCGTTGAAGTGGGTGTTCAAAAGATGGAAAGAATAAGTATAAAAGAATGAATTACTAACTGATAGTCTATCTCACCGTTCTCTCAAATATCTTTACGTTCTCTCTCTTTCTTCCCTCTCAGAATTATCGTCTCCCACAGTGACTGTCCCTTTCTCTTTTTCTCTGTCTGTCCGTCTGTCTGTCTGTCTTTCTGTCTGTCGGTTTGTCTGTCTGTCTGCCTCTCTCTCTCTCTCTCTCTCTCTCTCTCTCTCTCTCTCTCTCTCTCTCTCTCTCTCTCTCTCTCTCTCTCTCTCTCTCTCTCTCTCTCTCTCTCTCTCTCTCACCATCCCTTTTCCCTAACCCCTAACCCCACTCCCCCCCCCCCCAAAAAAAAAAAAAATAAAATAAAATCGCTTTTCCTTTCATCTACCTACTTTTTCTATGAAATTCTTCTTCTGAGCCTCTTTTCTTCTACTTCTCCTCATGTTTACCCACTATAAAGGCACATATAATTAGACATTCGCACCTTCTATGACATCTTAAAAAGAGAAAAAAAAATTATCATACACTTTGTCCCAATCTATGTGCGGTCAAATCTAGACTCAAATCGCTTGAAGTTTGCCTTTTGGAAGGAGAAAGAAAACAAAACTTAGATAAAGAAAATCACGAAAAAAGATAAATTAACAAAAAGAAAAAGCAGAGTAAATTTGCGTAATCAACAAAGTGCGGGACGTGGAGCTGTCTAATTTGTTGAACCTTGCGACGTCTCTTACATGTATGCGAAAGTCGTTCCGTGTTGGCATTATGTAAACTTACAACGGATGTGATATTATCATTGTATGTAACACTTTAGCATTTGAACGTGCGCTTGAGAAAGTTTCACATTTCTTACTGTTTTTATTTCAATATAATGGCATATGACACTTGAGCACAAGAGGAATGGTTGGAATGTAAAACGATAGGTTTTACTGTTATTAAGAAAACAACTTGTCGACTCACTGAAAGGAAAAAAAAAAAGATTCATTCACGGGGCCCATGATACCATTGCTTCACTCTTTTATCTGTCACCGAATTGAGACGTGAAATTTCAAAGCATATCTGATCATTTTTCTATACTAAATATGGACAATTTTAAATAAAATTTAGCGCAGTAGTTGAACGACAGTTTGCTTTTATATATATATATATATATATATATATATATATATATATATATATATATATATATATATATATATATGTTAAACAAATCCTTTTCGTTTTTATTCCAATCTAACGCGTTAGTCTGAAGCAAAGGGATTATAATATGCCTGGGTGAGGCTAGAATCAAAGCTTGTGCGTCACTCTTTCTTTAACCAGGTCCTGTATATAAATTTATAACATCATCATTTCGATGAACCCATAGACCGGAACAACTTGTGTTTACCTTCCTGTTTTGCTGCGGAACTCCTGTTATCAGACGCCGTACCCAATTTCCGGTTTGAATTCTTTCATGGAAGTTAATAGCATATTAGCTGAATAGGTAATTTTTTTCGCAGAGCTTGACTCAGTTCATATTACATTTCTTATAAAAAAGACATTCACAAGATACAAGTTTGCTCATTTGTCTGCTATTTTTTTTTCTTTTGCAGCTTAATCCTAGATTAATCCTACAAATAGATCTATACCTCATAATCTATCTACACTCTAATGTGAAGTCATCATCACTGTAACTATCCACGCGACGAAGTACGTTAGAGAAATCTAGATTATATAGTCTAGATCTTAGTTTATTGATTTCTAAAGATTTCGATTTATTTTAAACCATTTAAAGCCATTGGCACCGGTAACTTTTCAGTGAATATTTGGATTAAATAGTCATATTTTTCATATATATTTTTTGTTGTTGTTTATTTTATGGCAAGGGTAATGAACACATTATTCTCTTACGATCTGTTGTCTAAACTCTTGTTTGGATGTGAACAGACATCATTTTGTAAATAGCTTTTTATGCGCTGTGGAGCAATACCCCAGCGTTCTTTTTTATGATAATATTTTAAACAATTTCCAATTGTGTATCCCTAAAACAATAAGTTGAACCCTGATGTAGGATTGTAGTACCTCAAAATTTAAAATTTTTATAGCTTGTGTATTACACCGAGACAAAAAACATGTTTTGCAATGTTCAGAATTCACGTTTCATATACCTTAAAAGCTAGATACTCTTTGAGTATCTCACTTTTATTAACGAAACGATTGGAAAACTTTTAGTTCCTGGGTTATTCTTCAACCATGTGAGTTTTTTTTAATTTTGCTTTAATTTAAAGTGTGTCTATAAATTACCGCAAACAAATATACCTTTTCTAATTTTTTTCTAAATTAGACTATCAAAATAATTTTTAAATCGTGTTTTAATTAATACTAATTAATTTTTTTATAACAGATGTCTGTTCCTCTTCTTTTTGTGACATACCAATTTAAAGCAGGTAAAAATTGTGTGGTCTTTTTTCTGAAAAGGCTTCTTAAAGAAGAGTTTTAAAAAAATTTAGCTAAAACTTATACCATTTAGTTTCGTATTTAATAATTAACGGCTGTTCATAAAAGTATCTTTAAAAATAAATGCAACAATAAGTTCATGACTTTCAAAGATTATTTTAGTGTACGAAAGAAAACAGTCAGGTAAACCCTCATCCATTCTACGGCATAGAATAGAACCAGAGGGCAGTTTCACTGAAATAAAATGGGAATATTTGAACTTTGCTGGTAGCCAAGAATATTACATTTTATTTGGATATCACGCCTTCAATAATAGGCTGGTAAGAAGTTTTATTCAATGATCAGTTATTCTAAAACTGGTGAGTTGATTGGATTTCGCTATACATGACACAAAGGGTCTTTTATAAATCTAATTTGAATATATCACAATAAATGATTTTGGTTTCTTTGCTTGTTTGTTTATTTCAATCCGCTATTATGTACATTTTTTTTTTTTAATGTGAACAAAGAGCTGCAACAAGATGACGCTGTCGATGTTAAAGCATGATCAAAACCATCAACGGGTGCTAGATACGCTTCCCCTTTTCGAAACTTTTAAACCTCAAAGATAGATCTAGATATAGATTCTGGTTCTTGTGCGAAAAATAGACCTCTTTAATAATTGCACTAGCCGATGTTGATCCGTACAAAAACTGCACAGGATGTTGGCATAGTATTTTTCCCTTGAAAAAGTAGGTCCCTGTCATATTGTCTTGAAGTTTAGAAAAGCCGAAGGGTTACTGCCAGATTATATTTTCCTTTCATCATGGATGCTTGGTTTTTGCATCGCAACACTTTGGAAGGGTGGATATTTTAAGTCTTACATATTAAACGACGATGATTTCATTATATTCATAAACACAAATCTAAATGTACCAGCCAGATTAAATTAACATTCCAGACACTACATCAACAGTACATAAAGGTGTTAGAAGCTGCCTCTTCTCTGTGCAGTAGATATTGTTCAGTATGACCATTTACTTCATGTTCATCAGATAATCTTTCATTTAGCAAGTTTGATCTAGATAAGATAGAACTATTACTTAGGTGTGTATCCTAATTTGTAAAGATTGTGCTTTATTTCATACATGACCTTGTAAGCTTGTTTTTGACAATTTTATTCTTTTTGCATTTAATTTCTTTAAAAATGTATAGCTTGATGAGTTAAATATTTCCTCATACCCAGAGTCTGTGACTTCTTATTTGATCAACTGCAATTATATAAATTTATAACTTTACGCAGATCTACAGTGAAATAATAAAATGATGTCCTATTATATTGAAATTTTCATTTAAAACATTTTACATAAATACCGGAGTAGCACGTTTCAATAATTATCTGAGTAACGAAATAACATTAAAAATGCATTTTCGCCACAGAAAACTCTTTGAGTCTTTCTTTGACATTGTTCCTTTAACTTGTCTTAATGCGAGTATTTACATCTTCATATTCATTCAAATAGTCCTATGCAAATGAAAAAACAAGTCCAGCTTGTAATCGATATAACTCTGAACTGTCTTTCAAAGACTTTAGCAACTGAGCTATTTGCAAGTGTCGTATGATTTAGTTTTGAATAATAACTAGGCTACTTTGGACCAATAACTTTAAGAACTTTTTTCTTGAGTCAGTCCAAACTTTGACTTAAACATTTATTTGTTAAAGGCTGCAAATACATGTGTGTAAATTTTATCACCTTCCTCGAAAATTATTTTAAACAATTACGCATCCAATTTGTTATAAAGTCATTGACTTGACTTGACCCTTGCATTAGCAACGTTCCATCAGGTCTCTCGGGCAACCAAAAAGATGACGTAGGCAGCATGCTGGGTACGGATTTTGTATGAAACTGTACCCGGTTACCATATCGGCTCCACTTCCTTTTTTCAAACACTTGAGTAGGGGTACTTGTGTAGAGTCAGATAAAGAGAAAAACCTATACAAATTCAAATTTCGGACTTGTTCAATTGCGTAGCAAATGATAAATGATGTAAAAGGTGTTTAACAAATTAATTCTATGGGCAAACGACATGAATTCGCGCCATTTTTTTTTTAAAGCGTATGCGTTTTATATCTCATTCATGTAAACTCTTGTTTTCTTATTCATCTGGCTTATAAAAATTATTGATTTTCTTACTTATTACACTTATTTTTACTCCCACTGCAGCAGTAAACTTCAAAGGGGACTGTTCTATGCTACGGGTCTAGTATAATTATCTATCGTAGGAATGATAGTCAAACAAAATAATCGTGCACTCCAGATCCATGCGTTACGAAGAATGAGGTGATTCAGAGGTTGCCAAATTTCAGGAACTTCATTTTTATAAAAGTCTGCTTCATTCATAATAATACAAAAAGGAATATGTTTGTCAGTGCAAAAAAGCAGAATAAGGAAGAACATTTATTAGAGCAGGTGTTTTCACAAATTACAGTTATGGAATATCATAAAATAAATTATTGATCATAAAAATTACAGTTCTCCATCTGATCATTTTACTATCAGTCTGAAGTAGACCTATGCTCAACTATTAGCATAGTAAAACAGAAATCCCAATAATTCCAAGACCAGCTTTTCATTTCAGCCTTAAGTATTTAGTCATACATCTTAAGGTCCTTTCCTGTCCGACACTTTTACAAATGCAAGGCTTTAGAATATGCGACCACTCAGCTTGCTTTGGATTGTGAGACGCAAATTTGAGTACGTGAAATGACTCTGCACAGTGCTTGTATGAGTTCACACCAACATCACCTTAACATTATATTGGAATTTTTCAGTGAAGCTGCTGGCCAATTTAAGATCTGATTACCCGTTTTAAAAGATAGAAATCAGAAATGGAGGTGGGGCTGCATAGATTAATTAACAAAACAGAAATGGGACGGTTCAGCTTTGGCAATCGCTTAAAGGTGATGCGTGAAACAAATCCTAAAATAAAGGTCTTCAAATAAAAGTAAGCACTTTATGTGGGTAAAACTATTTAGTGTTGTTTTTCTCGAAAGTCTTACCTTCCACTTGTTACAGCTTCAGTTGATTTTTTTTAATATGAATTTAGTATTAATGTATTCAAAAGGAAATCGTTGTGGTAAAAATCAAAATACATGTATAAGGATTTACATTATTAAATTTGTTACATACTCGAAACATGACACATCATAAACAAAAAAGAGAGTAAACCCAGCCTGTGGACAAGTTTTTCCTTGAAAAAGCGTGTAAAAATAGTCATTGCTGATTGGGATTTTCTTCTGTACCGTACATTGAGCTACGTATTCGGAGTTGACGCTCCAAGCTGGTCCATGGGACATGAGATATGAGGTGTAAGGTAAAGCCATAGTTTTCGAAATGTCTTGTTTGCCCCACCACTTCAAACCCGCCTTACACCAAACACTGTCGATGGTGGTTAGAAAGCTCTTGCCCTAGATCTCTTCTCTGCTTGAAACTCTATCATCACAACCAAGGCGTCTGCCGACCACTTCTGCTTTGCTCTTTCCTTCTCTCGTCAAGCTCATCTCATTTTGTATTTACCAATGCCACTCTAAACGTTCTTTGTAGATTCTATTTTTTTTAATCTCCTTTTGCTGCCTATAGCAACAACCAAGTTTTGTCTGAAAGTATATAGTTATCGTTACATAAATTCAATTTTCGTCTTTTTTTACTATAAACAAGTTGTGGAGAAACAATTACTGCTTCGTCTTTCATCACATGATAAAACATATGGGAAAGAAAGAGAAGGCGGGGCAAAAGGATTAACGCGCGTGTTTGCCAGTTTTTCTGTAAGACCACTTGTCATTAACTTGCCAGTGTGGGTGGTCGCTTGGTTCTAAGTGATAGATGCATACTGCAAAAACCGTTTGGTTAAAACTTGCTAAAAATTCTTGTACGGCTTTAACACAGTGGTAATCCATGTTTCACACAATATCGAAAAGTTGGGGGGTTTCTGTGTGAAGTGTATAATTAAGTGGTACCGATTTCACATTTACAACCTACAATCGCAGAGGGCAAAGGAAAAAAAATCCAGTAAATTTTTCTGCGGCATTTGGGGTAACAATGCACATATCTTTTCAATCCTCTTCGTGATGAAAAAAAAAGTAACAATTTTAAGCAATGCCTTAAAATTTGGTCCTCCGGGTATAGATTCTAGGTTACGGCGTTATAGAACTACAGAGAGAAATTGAATTTTAAAAGAAATATTCACAAATCGCATTCTACTATATTCAGTTCGTCAGGTTATAACTAAAATGGATAGCGACATCGTGTTACTTTTTTCAGTACCTAACGGGAGAAATCTTTTATTAAAGGCATCTACTTTTAAATAAAGCCCATGATCACATAACAACCACAGCTTGGTTCGACTCCATTTTGTCTTTGACATCTTTATTTGGACAATATTGCTGGTTTTAGTACACTTATTATTATTATTATTATTATTATTATTATTATTATTATTATTATTATTATTATTATTATTATTATTATTATTATTATTATCAAATAAAATCCAACAAAGCAAACCCATGAGACAGGAAAAACGGGCGCAATTACTATTTATGCTAAGCTATGCCCAAAACAGTTTTTTTTTTAATTTTACCAACTAAAAACTTAGTAATAAAAGAAAGGTTTTAATTCATTTGAATTTAACTGTATTTGTGGGTTATTTCTTCCTGTCAGCAATCCTTTCCTGAGAGTGTGATAAATAACCTTTATACTGATCAGAGATGAGTTCAAATTCTATTAAAGATGTTTTATTTAAAAATGTTTTCAGAGTGAGTAATGAGGAAAGCCTGGGATTAAAAAAATAAAAAGTATTGTATGTTCCACTTCAATTGAGTGCAAAGGAATTAACTCCACAACTCTATGCTGTTCGCTTGGTGACCCGAGAGCTGTTCCATGCAGGACACCTTCAGCTGCTGAGTACCATCAGAAACTTACGAGGACTTTCATGGGAGGAGCTGGGTTTAAAATGTTCTGTGGAAAACCATCACAGACGGACAACAGAATTCGTTTCTTGATTGTTTAAAAATGAATCAATTATTTTTCTTTTTACGGGTAGGTAGTGAAAGGGCTATATAATATTTTTCTGCAGAGCAAACTGAATCGAAAATAAATAAATTCAATGTTTAGTCCCAAAATGTTTTAGGCTTATATGGAAAAGTTCAGGAAATTAGTAATTTTTTTCCTTTGCAATTTTAAAGATCATTGGTCCTGTATAATAATAGTAGTAGTAGTAGTAGTAGTAGTAGTAGTAGTAGTAGTAGTAGTAGTAGTAGTAGTAGTAGTAGTAGTAGTAGTAGTAGTAGTAGTAGTAGTAGTAGTAGTAGTAGTAGTAGTAGTGGTAGTAGTGGTAGTAGTAGTAGTAGTAGTAGTAGTAGTAGTAGTAGTAGTAGTAGTAGTAGTAGTAGTAGTAGTAGTAGTAGTAGTAGTAGTGGTTGCAAAAGTAGTAGTAGTAGTAGTAGTAGTAGTAGTAGTAGTAGTAGTAGTAGTAGTAGTAGTAGTAGTAGTAGTAGTAGTAGTAGTAGTAGTAGTAGTAGTAGTAGTAGTAGTAGTAGTAGTAGTAGTAGTAGTAGTAGTAGTAGTAGTAGTAGTAGTAGTAGTAGTAGTAGTAGTAATAGTAATAATGATACAATCTTTATGTCAAGTAATTCCAGGTTCCTTTCTAATTTTAGTACATTGTGTTACTTAAAATTTTCCATGCACTGTGTGGAGTTCTTTTTATAAAGGAATATTTTTTAATCGGATTCAATTTGAAATGCGGTTGTCAGAAAGCTTTTAAAATATTTCCTATCAGTCTTTCAAAAAGCTAATCAAATTCATACCCTTATAAAGATACAATAATTTTAGATAAAAAGTATATTCGCTCTTGAGATAGTTATATTTGTCTCTGTATATAATTCTCAGCCAAAGACAAATACCAGTGTACCAGAGGAAAGATTTGCTTAATCTATTTTTAAACAAAAGTTAGCTAAAAGATAAACAGATAAAAAGCAAAAAGACACCATGTCTACCCTGAAGTTAAATGCTACTCAGATTTTAAGAAATCTGGTTTGTTTCAAATATCATCATCTGAACTTATCAAAAAATGATAAGATATAAGGTATAGCTAAATTAATGTAATTGTTACAGTCCCGCGTATAAGAAGAGGGTCAAATCGTATTAGCGTGTGGGGAAAAAAAACACGCCCACCTAATAAATTATAAACAGATGATAAAAAGCAAAAAGACACTATGTCTACCCTGAAGTTAAATGCTACTCAGATTTTAAGAAATAATCTGGTTTTTTCAAATATCATCATCTGAACTTATCAAAATATTGATAAGATATAAGGTATAGCTAAATTAATGTAATTGTTACAGTCCCGCGTAAAAGAAAAGGGTCAAATCGTACTAGCGTGTGGGGAAAAAAAAACACACCCACCTATTAAATTATGAATTATCATCTATCGCAGGGGTTTTAAAGCCTAGAACCATAATACAAAGAGTGAAAATACTTAATCAACAGTAATCAAATGGTAGAGCATGTTGGTCAGGTAAAAGGGTCATAACGAGTACAATTTTCAAGAATAATAATTACTCATTTACCACTTTAGGGTATACCTTTCTGTAATAAATTATGGGGTTATGGAAAATAAAGAATTACATTTTGTGTTTTTAGTGTGTTTGTCAAAGTTTTACACCACTAGATTATAATTGTTATAATGCGAGGTACAAAATGATGAGTTTACCTTTTTGTGACAAAGTTTTCAGTCAATGACTGGAGATGTGTAACACTAATTCACATTTTTTCCACTGACTTCATAAAATAAACTATCAAAACAAAAACTTGCTTTCTGTGCGTGTTGTTCATTCCTTTCAATATTGCCTGCAACATAACTGCGCATCTGCTGGACGCGCCTTTTGATTCAAGCATGAAGAATGGTGATGCTCTTGTAGTTTCACTTCTTGTATAAATTAGGATTGTTTAGGACAAAGTTAGTCGTGCTTGCTGCGGGTTTTTCCAACTGTGTAAAAGGTTGAAGAACGCATCTAAGACCTGCATAGGACTTCTGAACACCTTCGGTTCTCATCTTGCATCCCCTTGCTAGCGATCATCTATTCCCACTCAATTCATTTATATAACACTCAGGGAGCTATTTTCACGACTGAATGAGTTTGCGTGGGACAAATTGATCTAGCGAGAGCAATGGGTCCGCACCGCCTCCACAAGGCCCGACCGAGGGACAAGTCAGAGAATTGTACGGCAATACAGAATACTTCTGCATTTTAATTTTGAACAGGTGGCATCTTCACCTTCCTCTCAATCGCTCTACATCTGTAATTACATATTCTGGTACAAATATCCTGGGGTTTTCCCCAAGTAAAGTCACTTCATGGATGAGGCGATTGGGTGTCACAAACTAATGGCGCGCTTACAAAATAAGTAAGGTATGAGAATGTTAATTTCATACAGAAATTCATCACTGGTTGCATTTTTTCTGTTGGTGGCTGCTTTGTTATTGTTGTTTTTTTTATGTTTTGGTTTTGTCTTTGTTTTGAAACACTTTTGACTGATCAAAATGATTTTACCCGCTATGATAAGATTGATATTTTGATGCTTGCTATTTTGGTGGGTAACATTAATATACTTTAATTCATCAGACTAGAGTAGAGATTCGAATCCTAAGCTGTGCTTTTCCATTACTGAAAATTAAAATACACCTTTTATAATTATTGGAAATGTATACCAATCTATTTTTGTTATCAAACAGACACCCTTCTCTCCCGCCATCCCACCAGATAAGAAATCAAATTTAATATTCTGACATTTGCTTCAAATTTTTTCAGCTTGAAAGTACAGTGTATATTAATTGGAAAGAAAAATGGCGGACAGCTTCAAAGTACAAATTTTGATATTATAAGATATTGTTTGATCTTGATAAGTCTTTTGTTAAATCCATTCTTTTTTTTTTTTTTTGTATCATTACTTCCTCGTATATAAAATAAATATAACCAAAGACCATGTTCTTATCCTTGTCTATTGTAATTGATAAAAACGTCTGATTTGTATAAAATTATATATGCTATCGGTCAAACATTGTGTTGGAAGATCCGATAGGGCTGAGGTTTTAGTTATCCTGATTTTAAATAAAAGAAATTAGAAGTTCTCAGTCTATTGAAGCCAGCACAAAAGGCATTGTGCCGTTTTTTGTTTTCATCTTGTTTTAAGACACGGACGACTTAGAGATTAGCGTGCCTGGTCTTGATTAGGTGAGAGGGTGAGTGCCGTATAGAGTTATGTGTACGACCCCAGTCCATACCATTAAATTTATTCTTGTGTCTTTACGTCTTCCGTATTAAACGTGGGTCTTGAGTGCTGTTCTTTCTTTATCATTATAGACTTTTCAGCTTTCAGGTCAACGATTACTTGGCTGAGCCTTCTGCGTATTTTCATTAATGTTCTTTGTTAATTTCTTCTTCAGATACTATTCTTCAGGGTCAGATGCATTGTTGTGAGCATCTCAAACTTATTTGTTTGATCATTACTTAAATGATAGACGTTTGAAATATGTAGCTACAACTTACAGTTTGACGATGGTTAAGAAATTGTTATAGTGTTAAGCCTCTACACATATTCAATTTTTAAAACGCATGGGTCATACCTGCCCTATCCCGAAAGTATTATTTTCAGTCAGAGAGTGCAAACACATTGAAGTAACCCAGGTTTAGTACCCACAAGGTCCAGTCAGTCAAAGACTCCATTTTCTATGGCATCTTTTCCTTTAAGCTGCGCCCTCGCAGGTGGATCACGGCATTGCTTTTCTTCGCCATTCGAGTACTAGCCAGAGTGTGAAGATACATAATAATATTATGGAGGTACCGAAACCAGTAAAAAAAGGTCTCGGTCTGTAAAATCCAGCTTCGATAGAGCACGAACCAGGATTATCGGCCCAGCCTCTCAGGATTAGCATCGCTTTGCAGACTCCATCTAGCCAGGACGACTGACTTACTGATTCAGAATGGCTTGGATAGAGCAGCGCTACGGCAGCTTACTTCTTTTAGCTTTTCTCCGATTACCTGTCAGACTCACAGCTTGGTCTTAGTCCTCACGTTCTTTTATTTCTACACAACATGAATAACATGATATTGATAAACGCCAAGCGCCTATTGGAAGGAAATGAAAAGATAGAAGAGTAAATAGGATTTTGTCCATATGGATTGTCTTTCACAAAAATTTTAGCGTTTATCAAACAATTAATAGCACTTAAAGTAAACCCATCTGATAAAAAAGAACCCCGAGAACACAAAGGTAACCATTCAGCAACATTTAATGAACTGAAAATAAGTAGGATACACGTAATTTTGACGCTTAGGAGCTGTTTCCATACACCGCAGTCAGGTGATTCGCATAATTATAACCAAGGCTTTTGTCGCTCCTCATAATGAAGATGACTGAAAACATTTCTCTCGAAGCGCTAATGGCAGCACATACTGAATCTCTCTCTTAAATGAATGATCCCAGTCTTTATATCAAATTCACATTAAAACATGAAGTTTCGGTTTTTTTTTTTTTTTGTTTTTTTTTTTTTATTTTTATTTTTTTTTTTTTTAAAATGTGTTTGAAAAAAAAATCATCGTGACATATGCTTTCAATATGCTTTCAATTTCATTCGTTGATTTGTTTAAGCTACCTAAGTTCGCCTTACCTCTAATCATAACTTGCGAAATCAAAACAGTTTTAAGACGTCAAATTAGCAGCATTGACCGGCCTTGGTTTGATATTTATCAGGAGGCCTAACAATCATTGATTGATGAATAGTTTTAGTAAGGGGTAAAAACAAGAATTGTTATGATCGAACCGGATTGTACTGTAAATAATGATGTAAAAATGTTGTGAAAGGCCTAAGTTGGATATTTCACTGATATAATAGCAATATTAACAGCATTATCATTCTGTATTCATGTGTTCAGTTCTGTAAGTAAATGTATGTAGCTGTAATTTAATAAAATCATCATTTTGATCGGATATAAAGAATTTTAAATTTAAACATGACATCGGGAAGAAAAAGTTTATTTACAATAAAGGTTTGTATTTTGTTTTTTTGTTGTTGCTGTTGGTTTTTGTTGTTTTTTTTTTTTTGGTTCTTAAAAATCATTTGCACGTGGAAAAAAAGTGTTTTTTTAATAGACTCTATTGGCATCGTTTTTCTCCAGATGAATAATTTATTGCTGTTTTCCGTTTTTTGTTTTTTTGTCTGCTTTTTTTTTTTTTTTTTTTTTTGGTGGGTTGGGGGGGGGGGGGGGGTTGTTTGTTAGTTTGATCGAATAATATTTCAAATAATTAGTTTTTGTAAGTCTATTGAAAGGATTATCAATAATTATATGACAAGCACAGAGCAGAATTTGTTTATTTCAACAGCTTAAGAATTGACTAAGTTAAAAACGAAAATTGTAGATTTAATAACACATAGGTCATATTTTAGTTTCATTCGTTTGTTACAGAAATTTCTCTCGGTTCTGAAGATATTTTAGGGGGGGGGAAAACTGAACTATACCTCGCTCACGCCGTTTAATGTCTATATATCTTGACTTTTATTTCACAAAATAGGCCTAAGTGGAAGCGTTCCTATTCAAGCAACGGCCGGGGTCCCAAACCAAACGCCAAAAAGATCGCAGATAGCGGCCTTCTATTCAGATCTGAACTGTCCTATGGATCTACACATAGCTATGGTCAGTTCTCTCGGAGCACAAAAAAGGGGGGCTTTGTACAGTTACGACCATGGCAAATATCTTTCTACTCATGTTCTTATATCAGGAGGGTCCCTACCTTCTGCCGAGGTAAAAGGGACTTATCAACATCGCGATAAGTAGTTTTGTGGCTTTGGAGTTACAGGATAGCATCGTGTTCTCCCCGTTGGGCGGCGAACCGGACAGGAGGCTTGAGATTTTTAAAACCAGTTTTATTCGATCCTTGTTTCCTTCCTAGAAATGACTCCGTATGGCGGATAGGCCACGATGAAAACCCTTCAGCTTCACGAAAATTTAATGTTACACAGACCACCAGCTCATGACTAGCAGGTGTTTGGGGTTTACTGCAAGTCAGTATGTCACTGTCCCTCTTCCTATATCCCTATCCCCATGCATACAGACACACATCTACAGTAACTGTAAAGGCACATTGACAGTATTTTGCCCACTCACCCTAAAAATTAAAAGTAAAAAAAAAAAGCATGGATAAATTAATTAGTTTTTATAAGGTGAACAGTTGGTAGCAGTAAGGTGTATTGATGAGTCGATTTTTTTAAAGTTATAATAAAAAATTATTTTATATAGGCACACGAGACATATACGGCCAACCGGGTATACGAAATATACTGGAAACCTTTGATTTCAGTCAAGTATCATTGTAACCATGCGTTTTCTAAAAGTTTTTGTTCCTGGTTATCATTAATTACTGTCTTGAAGAATTAGAAAATAAAGTTTCATCAAATTCCTCTAAGATCGGCGTTAGTTTAAATGAAAGAGGAATTTCTTTTCCACTTCAGCCTTAAGATTGACATTTTCAAGTCTTTGAAAAAATAGCTATTCGTTTGTAAAACGCGGGTGGTATTGATTACTGCCGTAAGTGACATTTTTTGCGAAATGCGTTTTATTGCATAGTTATATGCACCAGGCCATGGCGCGTTTTTCTATCTGGGTTCTGAACCTCTAGCTTTAAAATTGGCGCCCTAATTCAAGTTTAAAAATTAACCGTATGTACATTGTTCAAAAAGTGTCTTTTGATTATAACTGTAAGGGCACTTACGGCTGTATACAACTGCGTTTCCTTTTCAGCATCTGGAGACAAAAGGCGAAAACTGCAGTAAGTGCGCACTTACGGTTGTACACAATAACAATGTACCACAGATAGAACATTGGTTACAGTCGATAATTAACACTTACGGCCTCGGTTTCTTTTACAACAGCAATAACTTAGGATTTATTGTTTATGTTTCATTTATCTCATGAATTGTGTCACTGTATTATGGATCACGAGTGTATCCATTGTCAGGTTCAACTAGATCACCAGGTCAGTCTTAGCACCATGTTTTGCGGTCACTGTCGTAATCTTATCTCGTTAAGATCAATTTTTATTGTCATGTTTCAATGTTACCACTTTTGTCTGTTTTGTTCAAAGACATAGAAGGCCTTTTATGCTCTTTGAAGAAGCCTTGAAAAGAGTTGACAAATACTCCATTCTAACATTGGGATCTTCCACTCCCCCATACCTGTAGAGGTGTAGTCTTTATTTTTGATTCACATTCTAGAAACATGGATGGGATTGAGTGTGGGGATAGTAAAGCAACTTTGATATCGCACTTGACATATGGTTCCTATCTTTCTAAAAAATCTAACAAGCTCTCTTGCAATAGCTGATCAGTATGAACTCACTCCACTCATTATAACAAGCATACCAGAATCTACATTTATAGTCCCACCTAGAGATCCCGTAGAATCCGTGCTGCTGTGTCAAAAGTTGGATAACATCGATTCAGACTCATCCTCTGAAATTCCACTTGCAATTAGTAAACATTTCGCCGATTTGGTCAACCAACAGTGTAGTGTAAGATCTAAGATAGGGTGATGAACCTGATCAGTGCAGCAACAAGAGGGAAGCCCAAACGTTTTTGAGAGAACTTTTCGTGGCTGTGTTTTCCGATGAGGACAGATACGGCCACATTTCAGACTCAGATGGCGATGCTGATGAGACGCATTCATGCTCTCCCAAAAGTGAAGAAGACAAAGCGTTTCGGCTTTGAGCAATTCACCTCACCACCCTCCCCACAGTCCCCAGGCCAGTACTAATTCTGCAGCTAGGACCTAGAGATGCTGCAAATAGCACCACGATATCTTTCGGCGACAGTTACATTGGGGACAGTTCTCTAATAACACCAAGTCCTTTGTAGGCTGCAGGCTCTATTGTAGAATCACCATCCCATGTCCAGACCTCTGCCCCTTGTGACACAACCACGTGACTGGAGACAACAGAGGCAGACTGACAACTTATTGGGGGTTCAATGTTGTTAAACACAAATGGAATCTTAGTGAGTTGTATAAAACCAAGAAAAGTAAACCAGTTAGAGCAAGAGCCATAAAACCAGGGTGCTGGGAAGTTTGCAGATTTAAATGTCATACAAATATTAGCTCTGATAGAGAATTCATTACCTTAAGTTCAAAAGATCCGAATAAGGAGTGAAAGCCCTAATGTGATCGACATGTCACATGACTATGGTGAGTCTGAAGACAGCTGGTTTAAATTAGACTTTGGCGGAAAGGAAGAAAGAACCTGGTAGTATCCTATGCTAGAGCAATTGATTTAAAGCCAGTATGTATATGAATACATACAACTTGATGAGCAAAAGCGGATCTTGATGATCGGTGTAATAAAAATCTTGTACCTCATGTGCACCATGCGTTCTTTAAAGCACTGCATTAAGTATCATATCTACATTTGCCATGCCTCTGAAAAGACAGTGTGTGTGACAGTGAAATGAAGTGAATTTTATTATCAAACGATGGAAAGTGTGTGCATTTTTTTTTCTTGTGTAAATGTTTAACATTCTCATGGCTCGAGGAAAAATAGTTGATGAAGCAGTACAACTTCAATAAGTGTGTTCTTTGTTATAATATCAAGATGATAAAATTGCATTTTACTTAATTTGTAATATTCTGAGCGTTAACAAGGGGAGTTGGGGGAGTAAGAGAGAGAGAGAGAGAGAGACAGATAGATAGATATATAGATTGATAGATAGATAGATAGATAGATAGATAGATAGATAGATAGATAGATAGATAGATAGATAGATAGATAGATAGATAGATAGAGAGAGAGAGATTGAGAGAGAGAGAGAGAGAGAGAGAGAGAGAGAGAGAGTCCTTTTTTTTACATACTGACATATGTTATGTTGATGCAAAGTACTATTTCGTTATTTTTTATAAAAGTTCTTTCTTCGCTACAGTTGAAGTTTTTCTTCTAGGAGTGTTTCCCTCTTTACACGTGAAAGTGTCTTTAAATGATTGGTATTTAGCTGGCTTTTAAGTATTTCAGATGCTTTATTTTTACATGCAATGATTTAAGCTATAATAGTTTGCAAGATCTGTTAATTTGATTGATGAACTGATTATATCTGTGCACTCCGCAAACTTCAGTTATACAAGAAAGATATATTCAGTATTATTTAGGATCTTTTTAAGAGCATTTATGTCGCAATAAAATGTATAGCATAAGAACAAATAAGGCGACAATGAGTATAAAGCAAAAACCAACAGTCAACTGAAAACTAAAACCCAAACTGATTGCATACAACCGTAAGTGTTTAACAACTTAGTACAAAAGTAGGCGAAAATATAGCTCAGGCTGATTTAATACAACCGTATGTGCTCTTACGGCTGTAATCAATGACGATACTTTAACTTACTCCCATCGTAAGTGCACTTACAGTAGTAATCAAAAACTATTTTAAACATTGCAAGTGTTGTATGTCCACTATCTCAAAAAGCCAATGCGGTAACAGAAAAATGAACACATACAATAATCCGTAATGAGAAAGACAGCTTTGTTTCCAATGCACATTAAAATCGGTGAAAAATTAACGAAATGGGGAAGTTTTTTGGTCCTCCTGTAAAATTTGCAAAATGTCACTTACGGCAGTAATCAATACCACCCGCGAAAAGAAGATGGGGACTAAAATAATCAGATCGAGGAATAAGCTGCATAGAGGAACGCGAAACATTGTAGAAGCTCAGCATCCAATTTTGGTTATCTGCGCAGTAACTTCACATTAAATTAAAATCCTTCCACTAGTATTTTTCGCCCTCATTGTGTGTACTCTACTGTTGAAATGAAAAGGTTGTTATTTAGTTTTACCCAAATAATAGTTTCAGTTGGCGCAATAAAAAGTATTATAGTAATCATCACCATCAACATCATCATCATTATCATCATCATCATCATCATCTTTTTCTTCTTCTTCTTCCTCTTCTTCTTCTTCTTCTTCCTCTTCTTCTTCTCCTTCTTCTTCTTCTTCTTCTTCTTCTTCTTCTTCTTCTTCTTCTTCTTCTTCTTCTTCTTCTTCTTCTTCTTCTTCTTCTTCTTCTTCTTCTTCTTCTTCTTCTTCTCCTCCTCCTCCTTCTCCTTTTCTTTTTCTCCCTTTTCAAGATAGAGAGTGAAGAGAGAGAGAGAGAGAGAGAGAGAGAGAGAGAGAGAGAGAGAGAGAGAATCCAAATAGAAAGCAAAAACACCATACTTGGAGGATAACTTGGTAATTATAAAGGATCCAAAAAGACGCGTGTGTGTCTATAAATAGTATAATACAAGGTCTAAAAGGAAACAGGCACACAGTTTTATAATTACGGGACAAAAAAGATGTAATAAAACTATTATCAATTCAACACTTAAACGTTTCACTTTGTAAGCTTCGACAGTATTATTGAGAGAGAGAGAGAGAGAGAGAGAGAGAGAGAGAGAGAGAGAGAGAGAGAGAGAGTGATAGATTGATAGAGAGAGAGTGAGAGAGAAAGAGAGAGACATAGAGAGAGAGAGAGAGAGAGAGAGAGAGAGAGAGAGAGAGAGAGAGAGAGAGAGAGAAAATGGAGATCTTCTTGTCCAATTTTATAACAAAGAAAGTTAAGGAAAGAAATAGACCACCATCAGCAGGACCACTTTTAATTCTGCCCCATTAATTTTGTAATTTAAAAAGACCTCTCTGGTTTCTTTTCAAGCGTTTCTCATTAGATAGTTTCCTTAACTTAAACCGTCTCCATGTCCCTAACTGACAAGTGACGAGTGGTGCCGAGCAACGGAGACAGCAGGGAACACTGCTTTTTAGGCTTTTGGGGACACACCCCTTTGAATCCATTATTTTCCCTCTACCACTTTATCTTTTTCTCCTCGTCCTTTTTTTTTCCACTTCCAACCATGGAGCGCTTTGTAATTGTGTACCTTTTGAGCATTCTAAAGACTGGATGGAGCACTCTATTGGATATGATTATGACTATTTATGGAAGGAGCCGAATACGCCGTCGTATGTCATCGTTTCACGCTCTGCTCAGTCCGTAATCGTTTGACGTGGGTGGTCTTGTCACTGATGCCATTGCGATTATGGACTCCGCATTCGCTTTTGTTGGTATTGAGCTTCCGACATTATAGGAGGAGGGGAAGTAGAAAAGTAACGTTGAAACGGAGTGGGTGTTTCATGCTACTGTACAATAATGTCTTCGTTCTACCTCACCAGTAGGAAACAAGGAATGAATCTTTAGGACGGAGCAGGGAGATCAGTCTTTAAATGCAGGCGCCGCTGAAAGTGAATCGATGTCGCCAACAAGGGCGACTGTTATGAAAACAGACCTGCTAAAAGAACTAAAAATAAATAATGAGCAACATATCCAAATTTAGTTCAAGATTAGTGTGGTTTGTAATAATTTTTACAACGGTTAACTTGGCGTCAAAATATCTAGGATCACTATTATTATTATTATTATTATTATTATTATTATTATTATTATTATTATTATTATTATTATTATTATTATTATTATTAATATACTTGTTACTATTAATACTATTATCATTAGTAGTAGTAGTAGTAGTAGTAGTAGTAGTAGTAGTAGTAGTAGTAGTAGTAGTAGTAGTAGTAGTAGTAGTAGTAGTAGTGGCAAAAGTAGTAATAGTAGTAGTAGTAGTAGTAGTAGTAGTAGTAGTAGTAGTAGTAGTAGTAGTAGTAGTAGTAGTAGTAGTAGTAGTAGTAGTAGTAGTAGTAGTAGTAGTAGTAGTAGTAGTTATAGTAGCAGCAGTAGTAGTAGTAGTAGGAGGAGGAGGAGTAATAGCATCTTGCTTGCTATCAATAAAAATAATAATAGTTCATCACCATTATTATTATTTTCAGTAGCATCAAGGGCATCATTTATACTGCCGTTGTTTTATTTTCGAAGAGATACCTATTTAATCTTTTTTTTTTTTTTTAGCAGCTGAATATGCTATTGATTGTATTAACTTTTACTTTAAAAGGCAAACATGTTCATGGCTTCATATCCATAAGATTTATGTTAGTATTGTCTTATCTAGACTTGTCAATTATTTTGATATTTTCGTTTCCACATTGCAAGTGATCATATCCGATGGAAATTCAGTCGCATTTAATGGAGTTAGGTGTTTTGCAAAGATGTCCCAATACCTTAGAGGTTAATTGGTCAGATTTGTAGAGGCTAAATGCAGTTAGAGAGTATCTTAAGACTTATTGAATTTCTTTATTTTTTATTAGCATTGCAATGCTCTTGATAAAATATTTACCCAGACAAAACTTGAGGTTTGTGGCAAAAACAAAGGACACTATGAACAGCTGTTTTAATTTTAAGTCTGGCTTGTACCCAGCCTCTACCATTTTAAAAATCTGTCGTAGAGTTTTTCGTAATGACAAATAAAGGTGCTCTCGGTTTCACAAAAATTAATTTGCATCGCATTTGTTTTATGGCACAAGGTTTTTCTTTCAGTTGGGTCTTAGATGCCTTCCTATTCTATTCCCTTGACGTTGTTCTACGTTGCTCTAGCGAATCTGATAGGTAGTCATAGCATACAATTTTTGCCTATTTGCGTTAATCCACTTCTAATATTGATGGACTGCTATTATCATGATATCCATCCTGCTTATTTGATCTTTCCCAATAACTTTTTTCTTTACATATTAATTTTACTTAGAACTTTTCAACATGTCTTGTGATTGTGGTAACAGGAATGTGCTTTTCTCAGTGAAGTGCGTTCATTAGCTCTTTTGTCTTGCTATTTACACTCTTCATTCTGCATATTTCGGTTTTTGTTTTTTTTCTTTGGTTTTGGTTTTTGTTTTGTTTTGTTTTCTTTGGTTTTGGTTTTTGTTTTTGTTTCTTTTCTAAGCTATCAAAAGCATGTCATAAATGCGTTCAAATATTTGTATATCCAGTGTTATATCTTACTCTTGTTACGATAAATTATCTCACATTCACAGGAAAATGGTATAAAAGTTAGTGGCTACAATTGACTTTTGGCGAGGATGAGATCCGTTGATTGTGAAACTTCATTGTTGAATCTCTTGACATGTTGAGTCCGTTTTCTCCGCTCCACATGGATGATAATAGGCCTTTGACTGTGTCAAGGAATAGATCACGCAGTAAACGTAGGTTTTTTTTTTTGTTTTTGTTTTTCAGAAATGTAGACTGTGCCTTTATCTTTTTAGACTTCACTTCAGACATGCACCGTGTTCGCCGCTGTTAGAAACATTTTGATGGGCATCTTATAATCATGAACAAAAATTATAAAGATTGTCAGGTGTCATCAAAATCGACGATGCATAACAAAAACATGAGGTAAGGGAAATAACGTAATTAAATTATTTTAAAGAGTAATATACCCTTCGCGTGTTAAATTCTCAGCAATAGATCTTCAAGTCTTTCCTCCCACGGAAACTTGTGTGTTGGCCTCTGTGAAGGGGTTTGGCTTGTAAAATATTTTTCAGTCATTTGAGCAATCAAACAATCCTCCCACGGTGATGGATGGATAGATAACATAAAATAAAATTGTACTATTTTCGTCCCCACCGTTTTCCAAGATGGGTGTCAGTTGTTTTATTTAATTCTTGATTTATGAAAATTAGTATCAGATTTAATAACTAAGAGAATTGTTAAAACAAACATAAAAGATATGATCTCAGCGCCTTTTAGTTGAAAATTTTCTTTAAATTTGTGTTGTGGAAGATAATGAAATATCTCATGCAGGTTTGGGTATCTTTTTTTTTAATCATACGTGTGGATTAGGCTATTTTTATAAATGTTTCTTTTTTAGAAAATGTTATTACCTCTTTTACATGCAAATTTTCCTTTTTTTTTAATCTGTTAAGCAGGAAATTATATGTCCCTTAAAATAAAGTTGTGGTCTACTTTAAAAAGATCTATATATTCTATTTATCTTTCTATTTAGGCCTATCTATCTATCTATCCTTCTAGACCTCTATCTGTCTATCTATCTATCTATCTATCTGTCTGTCTGTCTGTTTGTCTAACAATCTTTCTATCAACATCTTCTTCTGGGAAACTAACGAATTGGACGAAGAGATAATAGTTTAATATGAGACTCAAGTTTGAAAGAATGCGGTCGAGTTGGCGATGCAGTTGTGTGGTAGATTATTTAAAGAAAATTCCGGAAAGCTTAAAGCTTAAAAAAAAAAGAAAAAGCTCAAATCTCAGGTGTTAAGTAGTTGACCGATTTAGATCTATACAGATGGATTCAGAGAAGCGCCTACACTTGTATATTTAGGGAATGTGGGAATGACAAATAAGCTGTGACGCTTATTATAGCATTTTCTTCGCACTTCCATTTAGTGATAGTCAATTACAAAATTAATTGAAACTGTGTCCGGAGTTGCAGGTGAGAACTAGGCCTAGCATGAAATAAGAATCTGCACTGCTGACATCCCATTTAAGTACCTGTTTTGTTTTGTTTTTAAAGATTTGAGATTTCCGGTCGTCCGTTAATTTTTTTTTTTTTTTTAACTGACTTCTGATACACCTGCAGGAGCAGTTGATTGGCACTGAACACTGCTCATAGCCCAGGCCTAGGCCTAATTATTGTTAAAACTTGTAGGGGCTAAAGGGGCATAAATCTATTAACACCTGGAATCTAACATGGCGACGCAATTTACACTAAACCTCAGTTCCCATACCTTTGATTGAAATTCTTTAGGCATACATGTTATTAGACAGGTAAAACCTCATCGAAATTACTCGTATTATTAGAAGCCTAATTGAAATGCCAGACTGCTTTGTTGCTTATCTTCACATATGCACCACAAATCAGAGAGGAAACAATATTACAATTTCATGTAACTAGAATTCTAATTTATATTAGATTCCTAATCTAGATCTAGATTCAAGACTCTGGATCTAGATCTAGATCTAAATTTATGACTCTCTTAGAACCTGACTTCCAAATCTAAAAAGAAAAAAAATCAAGTTTGGTTAACAAGAAGAATCTTGTTCTAGATCTAGATTATAATAATGGTAAAGTTGTACAATCTTTCTAGATCTAGATCTAGATTACAATAATGATAAAGTTGTACAAGTGTAAACTCCTAATGAGGGCTTTAGACTTTTCATCGAAACATTTTGACTTACTCAACTCTGCAAATGATCTCATGTCAAGAAGGCCTACCACTTTTTAGTACTTTGTAATCTCCAGATTTAGCCTGCAGATTTCAGTATTTTTATAACAATAGATGATTGCCTTTTAGAATCCATATCGGCCTGAATTGCCTTCCTTACAATGAAAGTGTAATGACAGCTTAGACCCAAGCCTAAGACTAAGCTTAGACTATTGTTCAGAGAGGGAAAATAATGCTAACTTGATATCTTGATTTAGGGCCATTGATAGCTGTAGGTTAAATGTAGACCTAAAAAGGTAATACAATTATTTTAAACTAAGAAAAGTCGGTGTACAATTTGTCTCAGTTGACATGCTATGTAAGTGGGAGATACAGAAATTGGACAAGAAGCACATAGAATGGTGCATTGCAACAACAGTGATATCCAGGTGTAATTGCTTAATGGCTGAGATTCCTTATAAACAGCACGAAATTGCAGAACATTTTCTCTCTCTCTCCAGCCCTCCCTCTCTCTCCCTTTCCTCTTTATCTTTATCTCTTGGTTACTCTCTCTCACTCTGTCTCAAGCTACCTCTGGTGTTCCATTAACCTTTATCTCTATTGCCTTCTTGTCTTTCTCTGTGTTTTATCCCTGTCAGCATCTTTAACTGTATCTTTCCTTATCTCTCTCTCCCATTCATTTGACCTATGTCTGTCTATCTCTCATTCCGTGAATGTTGTGTATATTTTTGTCTGTCAATTTTTTTCTATTTTCCTTCTTCTTTGTCTTTGTCTACAATACCTACTCTACATGCCTCTCTTGCTCTTTCAGACACGTGTGGAAGTAAATTTAGACAATTATGTAACAAGCGCGATGAACTTGAGTTAGTAGGTGATACTGTCCATTTCTATACAATTTTGTCAATACTTCGAGGTGTGTGCAAAATAGCATTACTATATATACAGGCGAGGGAGCAGAGAGAGAGAGAGAGAAAGACATACACACAAGTACAGGATTTCATAAACAAGGGTTATAAACTGATATAGCTAGAATGAAGCTGATCTAACTGGTTTACAATTGCAAGAATTTTTCCTAAGGCTAAATTGAGAGTTTGCTATCTTTTCTTTCTGTGTCTCCAGATTTTTATAATTTTTTCCACTGTACAATCTACTGTGTAACCAGAGCTTGGATAGATTTTTCTCTTGTGTTTTCATGAGCAATGGGATCTTAGGTCTAGACCTAGATCTAGGCTATATTTACCATGGGAGAGGTGTAAAGAATTATATATATATATATATATATATATATATATATATATATATATATTTATTTATTTAGAAAGGGTTTTGAGTGAAAAATTTTATTTAGTAATTTTATGCATATAATATATATATATATATATATATATATGTTCAGCTTTGCAAACTGGGCAAAACATTGGCAAAATTCAGTTTCATTTTTAGTGTGGATTGAAGGGGGGGGATATAAATTTGTATAATTTTATGTCCTAGGCCTATGAATCCCTTTAGTATTTGATCAAAGGGTATGATGAAACGAAGACGGGTAACTCTAGTTGATCATTTTAGGAACATAATGTATTCATATAATGATATAGTTCCAGTTACCATATGAAATGAACCCATATTATTTGGGATCGAGTAAAGTCTCTTCAATAAAAAATACTATTTAACCATTTCAAGTTTTAAACATGGCAATCTTTCTAGCCCATAGTTTATTTGAGACCAATAATAACCCTTCTGAAAAAGGTTTGTTTTCAATATCCTTGCTTAAATGCAGTGACCTTTTGCACCTTTTATCTATGGTGCCATAAACCAATCTTTTTTTCTACCCTTCACATGCATACTCAAATAAGTCCAAGCCCAGCCTTTTGCAGATAGCCCAAAAAGATGGGGATAGGAGAGCATTTTATTGCGTATGATGCTTTTATGACCATCTTTAAGACTTTAGAAGATTCATAATTTTTTGTTTGTTCATGGCTTAATTGTTCTGAAATGATTGCAGCCAAAAATGGGAGTCTTAAAACACAAATTCAAGATGAATTGGGAAACCTTTTTCAATTCAAGTGGAACAAAGCTAGATTTGGTCAAACTTTAGGCTTTTCAGCAACCTTCAAATGTTTTTGTTTAGCAAGGGAATTAATTCACTGAAATTTATCAGCAGGGTAGAGAACAAACATATCTAAAAGAAGCCTAGCCTTACTGGTATGTCATTGAAATTTTTCCACTTGTCACAATTTATTGGACTAATTTCAGCAATATATTTGCATTTAAATCTAGATATGATGTAACTATGCTTTATACACATTGAGGTTCACACTTGTTTACTCTCTTTGAAGTGTGAGATTCAGTAAGGTTTAATTTGGAATCTACCTTTTTCTGACATTTTTTAATCTGCTATTGCATTAAAACTTATTACATTTCTAGAACAAGTCAGTCATTGTTATTAAACTCTTATAATAAGTTGCTTAAGTAGGTTCCTTTAGAAATGAGAATATAGTCAGTTTGAAAGAAAAATTAAATCCGAGGGATTTTTTTAAATAATATACTCTGTTCTGTAATGTATCGAAATGGAAAAAAAATATACAAATAAGTTTTTAAAAAAAAATTTAACTTCTTTATTTCTTTGCATAAAACTGAGCATTCTTATTTGTGTAGTTATAGAATGTTATTGCAAAGTTTTAGCATTGGTTATCCAGTTTTCAATTTTTAAAAAAAAAAAAATGAAGATACAACAATTTGTTCTCTGCACATGTTCTGGTTTTTTTTTTACTTTACAGTTGAACCATGAAGATTGTGTGTGTTATAAGTCAGAATGGTGAGGAGAAAGGACCAGCAGTCAGTGGAGATTTGTTGCAGGCTCGACGGAAAGCTCTTAAGGAGCTGCAAGATACTGCTACGGCGTAAGATATTTTTTTTATTCACAGAGATTTTGCAGTACTTAGGAAACTTTTGCCTTAGTATTTCAGTTTTAATGCTAATATTTAAAAGTGATGCCTTGCCACACAGAGAAATAAAATTTTAAAATTGGAAAACAGCTAATTCTGTACTTTTGCAATCTTTTTAATGATCCTTCTAAACTTTCATTATCAGGCTGTGTATGTGCAAAGAAAGAGGTGCTCTGCCTTGCAGAACATGTATTGATTCCCTTTTTTATTTTTAAATCTATGAATAGATTGGGATTTTACAAAATGAATAAAGTATTAAAAAATTATGTCAAAAAAGAAATTGAAATTACTGTCAGAGTTTGAAAACAAACATATATTAATTTAGAAGTGACAGTGGTTTGCGGTATTTTTTTTTTTTATTTTCTATAAAGAGTTTAATCTGTCATTATCTTGTAACCAGGGCGGTAAATTGTTTAATTTTAGAAATAATTTTTGAGGAAAGAAAATTTGTTGGTGTGTATGTGTCTTTGCAAAGCTTAAACAATTTAGCCTTCATATATTATATAGAGTGGAATCCACTTAAAGTCAACACCTTGGGACCAAAATAAAAAAAGTGTTGACTTTAAGCAAGAATGACTTTATTCATTTCCAATGAACAAGTCCAAAATATAAAACAGATTGTCTCCTTTCAATTACTTATAATTATAGTGGTCTCCCTTTGCAGTGTCTCCATTTCGTTACTTATAGATATTACTGTAGTTATTTAAGAAAAGAGAAAACTGCACTAAGTCCGAAAAGAGGTTTATTTAAACAACTTGATGTACTATACACATTAAAAAAACACAAAATTTGAGTGCATATCTACAACTCTTTCTTTATTTTTTTTTTCAGCTTTGTTTTCACCAGAAAAAAATGATGGCCTGATTTTAAAAAAATTGCTTAGTATTATATAATAATTGGAGGCTCTGAAAAGGATGCTATCTGTTAAGGCAAGCAACGGTGGGGAGAAAACAGTGCACATGCGAGTCAATGATAAGTTAGGTCTAGATCTAGACACACCCAGCATCCATCCCGCCCACAGCTTACGCACCTTTCTTTGTTACTTTCACAACCATGTAAGACCACACTAACTTAGCTAGGCCTTGTTACTGACTGTATTGGGTTTACCAAAAGCTATATACCACCCACACATCCCTATGCATCCCTACTTTTACCTTTCAGCTTTCACCTTTTCCCACCCACCACGAGGTGTTAGCTTCAAGCGAAAATGTTCCTGAACCGTTGACTTTATCAGATTATCAGTTACTTCAATAAAGAAGGAAAAAAACAGGACCGCAATGTGATGTTCACTTTAAGGGAGTTGACTTCAAACAGCTCCCCCTGTGTGTATTAATAAATATTTATATATATATATTTTTTTTTTTACTGCTCTCTTTTCTCCTTGCTTTCTACTCATCCATCCTCCTTTGTTCTTTCCTGTTTTAAGTTTTCAAGCTTTCCTGCATCTCTGTACGCAGTATCCTTTGCTGCAAGCTACCCAAGGCCACAATTCAAGGAAAGTTAGTTGAATGTATACCTGGAAAAACCCACTTATTTCATTTAATTGCATGAAAGTATAAAGCTAGCTAACACAATTTTGCTTCCATGTACATTCTTGTTTGACAGGGGAGGCAGCGAACTTGAAACAGTGCCCTTTCAAAAACTGGACTTTGGTGAGACTGCGGTTCTGGATATCTTTTACAATGCAGAGCTAGCAGTTGTGGACATGTCTCTGCCTTTACAGCAGGCCCCATTATTTTATCACATTGGTATTAGGCAGTCAATGGGCATGAAGCATAATATTGTAACAGTCTTCGATCAAGACTCTGAGATGTCTATGTCTTTAAAGGTAAAGTTTCTTTTCTTTTGCTAATAGGTCAGTTTTCTTTATTATCAGTGCAATTTTCAATGCAAGTTTTATATGGTTGTGAAGTCATTCAGAATGGCACATATCGAGACCATTCTGATAAGACCTTGTAAGCGTCAGATTGTAAATTTTGAAGGAGAAGGGTAAAACCGCCAAATGAATTTTGTTGAAGATCGCCTATAATGGTCTTAATATGATAGGCAACATGTGGGCATAACATTTGAATATAATTTTAATCAATTACAATCAAAATGGTGCATACGAGTTCTGATGACAGTGTTTCCACTGTGATCACACCTCGTAAGCGACAGCAGTGTGGGATACGAGGTGTGATCAGATTGAAGACACGCTGGGCTTAACATTCACAAGCGACTTATCAGTAACAAAATCGTACACGTAAAATAATGTCATTTAATTTAACTCAACAACCTCGAGAATTATAACGCCATCAAATTTATTTGCTTTTTCCAAGGGCAATTCTCATTGGTACTGTACAACGGATTAACATTAATTGAAAAGAAAATACAGGTCATCTCGTTCCCTTTCCTTTCTTTCAATCTCACATTCTAGCAATACCTCTCTCTTTCTTACACTGAAATTTATCATTGGTTCAGATTGATATAAAAAGCCCAGTGGTTTTTGATTAACACATCCTTCAACTGTTGTAGGTGATGAAACTTACTCTCTTTAATTAATTTTGAGAGGCCCACTGTAGAGCCTGACAGGCGCCTCAATACTCATGGCATCATGACCCCATCAAAATTTACCTTGAATTCAATTTTTCCACATGGAGAGTATTTCAAACATTGAATGTCAGTTACAACAGGTCTGATGGTCCTGACTTAGTATAGTTCATGAGAAAATCATTACCCAGATAAACAACTTCATTCAGTTTGCCACTCGCTCTGGCCTTGCGGAAAATATTTACATAGTCCAAATGGAATAGAAATGATTGTGTTCTTGAGTGCCTTCTCTATCATTGCATGGACAGTATCAACTTCCATGAACTTATGACCTTTTATAAGGTATTTCTGCTCAACTGTTATGTGGCGTTGTGCACAGATGGAACACATGGCATTTGCAAGGATCGTGATCCTATTCTGGTAGGTATATCCATCAGAATATATAACCAGCTTTTCACATTCTGGCTTACCCTGAACAAAATTAACTGCACACAAGGCAAATTTGTTTGCGGTGAGGCCTCCTTCACCTTTGTGCCAGACGTAGCACTTGACATCTTTAGTGGCAAGGTCAAATATTGTAAAGTTATGAACAGCAAATTTTGTCCTGTAGTACAAAGCCGAAGCCTTTAGAGATGGTGCTAGAAAGGCAGACTGGAGGTCCATAGTGACAACACAATATCGACCATTGCTGTCTGCGGCAACCTTCTTGTGGCACTGCAATTGATCATGATGAGCCAGGCACGGCAGTTGATGATGGTGAGCCAGGGACAGGTGGCGACCTAGGCACTGCAGTTGATGATGGGGAGCCAAGCATGGGAGGCGACTTAGGCACTGCAATTGAAAATGGTGAGCCAGGCGTGGCAGTTGATGATGGTGAGCCAGGCATGGGATGCGACCTAGGCACTGCAATTGATGATGGTGAGCCATGCACGGGAAGTGACCTAGGCATGGCAGTTGATGATGGTGAGCTAGGCAGGGATGGGCGACCTAGGCACACCAGTTGATAATGGTGAGCCAGGCATTGGAGGCGACCGAGGCACTGCAATTGATGATGGTGAGCCAGGCACGGGAAACGACCTAGGCATTGCAATTGAAGATGGTGAGCCAGGCATGGCAGTTGATGATGGTGAGCCAGGCATGGGATGCGACCTAGGCACTGCAATTGATGATGGTGAGCCAGGCACGGCAGTTGATGATGGTGAGTCAGACACAGCAGTTGATGATAGTGGGCCAGGCATGGGATGCAATTCTCTAAAACACAACTACACTCACTGAAGCACTTCTGCGCATCTGGCACTCGCTTTCAGAGTCACAGAAGATATACTCTGTGCGACAAGCTGAAAGTGTTAAGATTGGAGATTCAAACATAATTAACCATTGATATTTTAAATCCCCTGAACAATTCCAGCTCTGTCTCAGATGAAATCTTTACCATCTGTACCATTGATATAAACGGTCCCGCTTTGTCTGGGAAGTGCTAAGTGTTAAGGAACAAATAGCCATTGATATAATTATTGAACCCTCTGCATAACCCTCAACTCCGTCTCAGACATAATGCATACCATCTGTGCCATTGATAACAAAGGCACCTCTCTGTCTGGGAAGCGCAGATTTCACAATACACTATTAAAGATTAAACCTTTTGATGGTATCATAATCTGCCAAGCCTGCGAACAACACCTGCTGGCTGACCACCCCGTAATCGACACAGCCATCCATGTCCTATTGTATTTCACTCTGATCACAACCCGTAACGGCCTCCATGCCGCTTATGAGGTTTGAACAGATTTTAGTTGATTTAGAGATGGATTAATGTGTTTTGATTATTGATCACAAAGGCATAATTAATCTATTCAATCCATGTTTTGCCACACATGTTGTTGTGATGTGGAGAAACTATAAAGCAAAAAAATTTAATTTGAAAATTTTGTCACTTCCGAGGTCTGATCAGAATGGTCTTGATATTAAAATATGCAAAGTATGATCTGTATATATTTGATTGTTTAAAAAATAAATTTCACATTTAGTCTTTCAGCTTTCTGAAAAATTATTCTTAAGAATTTAAGCAATACTGATCTTTTAGTCAGGTCCAGAACAAGGAGCTACAATTATCATTGAAATTTTTTTAATGTGTTCTTTAATTAGATGTCTTGCCAGTCAGGAATCCTATTCCTGCCATACCAGATTGATGCCACAGGGCAGTGTGTGGTAAGTGACCCAGGAACAGCCCGCATGTCCGAGCTTTGCGCTATCCACCCTGAGAGCATCAGCCTTGGCAAGAAGCTCAAGACAATGATGGATGATATGGATGAAGATAATATGTAAGTTTAAGCGAAATCAAGACTTGCTTAGTGCAGCATTATGTTTTTGAAAGTTGAGAAGAATGCAGAAACTTCATTTTACTGTTTTATTTGTAAAGTTATGACTTTTATGCTAGTGACCCTTTTTGTATAAGGGTGTTTTCTTACTTGTCAGGTTGCTATTTTTTTCCAAGAAAAACATACTTAAATTGAGGCCCATTTATTTATGATGTCAGTGAGAAAAAAAACGTAAATATTAAATATGTCAAGTTTAAATGCTTTGTTTTTGGAAATGGTCAAAATCATTTGGAATAACAAACTGGAGCTTTTTAACATTGGCACAATTTTTTTATAATATTGAAAACAAAATTTATGTGAAATGTAATTTTCCTCTGGTTTACATTGACTTTCATGTTCAGAGACAATTGTGCCTATCCTTTAATTGTTAATGTTTGAATAGAAGGAAATGTTTCTTGTGTCATCTTAGTAAAATTGTCAAAATTTTAAACTGAAACTTAAGAGGCAAGAGCAACAGATTTTGAGATAAATGGGTTTGGTTGGAAATGTAATTGTTACCAGAAGATATACTTTAAACTTGAACTTAACAAGAAAAATATCTTCCATTTGTTTTATTTATCTGAAGTTTAGATCTCATATCTTTCTGTTGTAATACCGAGGCTGCTGTTTTCTTTTTCTCTTCTTAGAATTGATGAGTAGAACTATAATCAAGTTTGTTTTTTCTATGATTTACAGAGCACATGCAAAGGAAAGGTTTCTTAGTGATCTCAGAAAAACTCGTGAAACATTCAAAGGGGAGGATTTGAAACAGGTGATTTACAGCTTTCTTGGATCACTCAGAATGATTTAGACCAGTGCTGGCCATATTTTTGTATCTAATTGAAATGACTGTTTGAATTTTATGTTTTTGCACAAAGTTCAGTAATTTTATGATTTTGCAGAAAGTTCAGTAAATTTTAATGATTCGATCCATATGTTCAAAATGTGTCTCCTAATTCTTGAACAAGAATGCATAAGATAAGAGTGAAGTAAAATAAAAACATATTAAACCATTTCTTCCATGTGGTAAATCTTAGACGAACAAAAACATAGAGAAACACCATTAGCAGTTCAAACCTAATTAAAGTTTGAGATGACAGTTTTTCCTCATGATTAAAAAAAAATAAATCCAGACGAGTGCATATAGATCTACATCTTATTGATCTAAAAAATCTGGAGTGCATATGGAGCTTTAAATCCTCAATTATGTTGTAGGAACAAGGGTTATAAGATGAAAGTGAAAGTATTTTTTCAACAGTTGTTCAATTTTTTGTTATGCAACCATCATCGCCTAACAGATTTGAGCAACTAACTTGGAAAATTTTAAAGGTTTACCAAGAAATGAAAATTATTGTTAGCCAATACATATGCATAGCACAAATCTCTCTGAATACCATGTGCAAATTCTTCAGCTGCTTGCATGGTAAGTTTACATTAGGAAGTAAAATTCAGTATGAGCACTGAATTTCAATTGCTTTGAAAAAGGTATCTCTTGGTTCAATAATATTAAAGCATCTAACCACATTTTTGCATCTTATAAATGTAATGGTGAAGTAAAGATATATCCAAGCAAACGGAAGAAAAGTTATGTGAAATATCCCTATGTAATGAATTACACTCATTTTGATGGTACTAGAGTTAAATGCATCTTCACCCATACAAGAATAAGAGCCCTAGAGTCTTACATAGAATCCATCCTCATATATGGATGCAAGGCCCAGACAATTTCAAAACAGCTACAAAAGAAACTGGAGGCAACAGAAATGTGGTTCTTATGGAGAATGTTACAAATCTCATTGACTACAAAAAAAATCAAATGGAACAGTGTTTTGTTTTTAAGATCACTCATGAATATAATATGTAAATGCCAAACAACCTTTTGATGGGAATATAGAAACTGGAACATCTTGTGAAAACAGAAATGATTGAAGGAAAAAAAAAACGCAGCAAGGCTAACCAGCGAGAAAAGATGTTGGACATACTAAACAAGTGGCTAAATGCACGACTAGTGACAGATGCACAAGAAGCAACAAGGGAAGGAGATGCACAAAAGGTCATGGTTGGCTATGCTAAAGAGCGGGGCACCTGATTGATTGATTGATTGTGAGGTCCTTGTGTAAAGTTTAACTTACATTGGTTTAGATGACTGGTTCAGACCATTTTTTATAGAGCAAACCAATGACTATTCAACATGATGTACTTATTATGACGTCAGTAACACATAACCCCCCCCCATAAAAAAAAAAAAAAAAAGACAACTGTCAGAAGTTTCTGGAAAAGATGCCTCAAAGGAACATAAAAGACTGGAAAGTAATTTTTTTTTTAGAAAATTGCTCACACTAAACTAAAGTCCTGGAATTAAATCACAATGTTGATGTAATTTTAAACTATGAAGATCTTAAGAATGATCACAATCATATAGGATGTTTGTATTCAGAATACAGGTCTGGCGGTGAAAAGGAAAAAAAAAGGGGGAGGGGGAGTTTTATTAAACGATAGTCCTATTAGCTTTGAGAAAAAAAACATTTAAATTTGTTTTTACATTTTAAGGCCCTTCTTGGGATGCGAACTCGCTTGGATGACCCTCAGCTCCTTACAGTGGATACTGTTCTCAATATGCTCATATCTTTCAGAGAAGTTCAGGTGAGTGTTTAATCAGTGGTTGCTTTGTTAATATGGTTTTTTTTGTGTATGCCAGATCTGATAAATGAAAAGCTTAGCAATCAAAATTTTTGTCTTTCCATTTTATGTATGTTAATTATTACAATGTAATGTTTAAAAGAGATATCCTCAGCAGGTCCCTTTCTATAAGTAGCTTTATGCCAGTGAAAATTATCTGTGAATTAGACCTCTCCCTCTCTTTTTTAAGTGAAATATTACCAGCCATTTTTGTTTGTCATTGTTCACAAGAGGCAGAGTTATTACCTAAGGTGGACTGGCTAAAAAAAAAATTCTTGCTCTGCTGTTAAAATCAAAATTGTTACTGCCTGGAACTTTAGATGAAGAGTTATAATACCATTAATGTAATGTTAAATTGATCAATACATATAACAAGTAAACAAAAGTCCTATTAAATTCAAAATCTTTCTCTTGTTCATACAATTCAACTTTTAAGATCTCTACATTTGCAACTTATGGTGGCAAACAGTGAAGAAAAAGGCTAATCTCTTAAATCCATTCAGTTAGTCTATATTATTGATATAAAGCAGGCAAGTAGCGAAACTGGAACATAGAGTGGAGAGCACAACCTATTCTGTGAAATAGTCAAACTTTATTCACCATGTATGTGCTTTGTTGTAAAATTTATACTGGGTTTTTTAATAAATGAGTGAATAAATATTGCATGCTCATGGGTGATAACAATGCACTAGGAATTAAAGAAATTTTCATTATGACAATTGGACCATATCAATATATATTGAAAGTTTGCCTTTATGTACTACATAATGAATTTTGTATAATTTAAAATAATTTTCTCAAATTATTCACGTGACCTTTGGAACAAGATTTGAGCATATTAAGAATGAATATTGGGGGGAAAGAATATGGACTACATTCTGTATATTTTTATAATGATTGTAAGGATAAGTTCTGTCGGCTATGTTCTGTGTTTTACTTCCCTCAAGTTATGAGAAAATTGTTTTTTTCAAAAGCATACGATGTACATTTTATTTTTTTCTGTTTTAGCCAGGGAACCTTATGAAATAATGGAAATAATCTAGAAGACAAAGAAAAACTTTTTTAAATATATACATATAAAGTTTATGTGAGATGCAATGATCTTTAAAGTTCTTTTTGACATCCAGACATTACTTTTTTATTTCTTCAAATTGCTTAATGTTTCACAGGATTACAAGTCTATGGTGAAGCTTGTAGAAGATGTCAGCCATTTTCCTTTCATAAAGTTGGAAAGCAATCAGGGTATCCAAAACTTGTATGCCTTTGCATTAAACAGGTAGGCTGATTCTTTGTGTTATACAAGAGTGCACTGTTTTTAACATAACTATGTTTAAGTTACTAGATTTATTGTATGTAATGGAATAATAATAGAACCCAATAACGTTTGATTTCATTGAAGGACAGACAATCCCATTCTTACTACTTTCATATAATCCTCAACAAAGTTCATCTAATCGTAATTATTATATCAAGTTTAGGGTTATTTCCAAAGTTATTCTGAAAAAGGAAAAGCAGATTAACTTGCACTGAAATGAAATTTTGTAGTTGTTACAACATTAAGCTGCTGTACAGGGCGTCACTTTAGTGATACTTTAGTTGCGCCGCACTGGCCTCAGTCAAGCGATAAATAGGTCACAGAGTTGGGGTTATCCACCTAATGTGAGGTCAAGGTCGGCCGCACTGCTGGCATGCATCAGTCTTTTGTCATAATAGTTCATTTTAATACGATCTGCAAGCTTCATTTAATTCTCTTTTCATTTGATCTTTCACTGAATAAAAAAAAAAGTAAAAAAAGTTGTCCTTAAAACAAATTTATAAAAATAGCTTTGATAGAAGCTTTTATATCAGTCATTTAAAAAGTCGGAAAAATGACCTCATTACTGAGCTAATTAACATGATTAAATGACCGCTAGCGGACAATCGGCTCCACAGAAGTTGAAAAAAATGTTACTGTCAATAAGACAAATATTTTTCTAAACATTCAAGAAAAAATCATATCCTCAGCACAAAAATTGTGTCTGTGAGTTTGATCCAAACATAATTCCCTTTAATTATTACTACAGCGTATGTTACTCTATCGAGTTGAAATATCCAAACAAGGAACAATGGCGATTAATAAAACACATTTTATCATTGGTGTTTTTGAATTATCTCTTGTGGCTGACCAGAGGGTTTGATAGGTGTTGATGAAGCTATGGGGGTAATTGGAATGGTGAGCGTTTGTTGCGCTGTTAAATCATGTTTTGTGGTAAGTTTCTAGATATACATTCTATGTTTGTACCTCTGTCGAACATTACTTCCACTGTCTGTGTGTCTGCTAGTGGTGCATCTAACGTGTTCGTTTTCTTAATTGTCTCTAGTGGGGGAAGTGTCTGTGTGGTCTCTATTTTCATGCTGATATAACTGGTGGGAATCTTCTCTATCTGTCTCTATGCTATCACTGGGCCTGCTGGTACCGACTAGTTTTACGCTAATTTCGTTATCTATATGGCTATCTGTCATCGTTTCAATTGTGTCTGCAAGTGTAAGTAGTGTAGTGTTGCGGTATCAATCTGTAAAAATTAAAAAGTGGCTAGTGGTATGAATGTCTGGGTGGGTGGGTTTTATTTTCAGTGAGTTCTCTCTCGGTGAGTCTCTCTAGGTGTGAGAGCACGTGCCTGCTTTGTAAACTCCCATGCCTTAACTAGGTTAGAGAGACGATATCACAAAGATGGGTTAATAAGGGATTTTGTTTGTCGAAGTTACACCATAAATCTCAAGTTGTCTGTGTCATAAATATAGATCTAGTCCTAGACACTTTATAGTTGCCACACCTCTTCTTTTTACACGCTGATATGTTTGCCTTACATTATATGGCAACATATCGCGAAGAAAATCATTGATTTTGGATCGATTCCAAACACCATGCGAATGTCATCACTAAGGTCCACGCCAGAGAACGACTTTTTCATTTAATATTGTTTTTTCCCCTTCTTATTCAAAGTCAGTTGGCCACATGTGCGGCACATTTCATTCGCATAATTATATTGATAGTGACGATCTTGAGTAAATTCCATAATGGTTTAAAAAAATTATTCAAAAACTCTTTATCATTGCTGAGGATATGAAACTTGTTAAATCAGAAATAGAAATGATATTTGAAAACCGTTGAAGATGAAAAAATGATTTGTATGGGGCCGTTTGTCAGTAATTGTCTAATTAAGTGAACACAATAGAAGTATAATGGTAGAGCCGATCTTGAGTATGTTCCATAATGGTGTAAAAAAAATTATTTAAAAATTCTCTATTGTTGCTGAGGATAAGAAACCTGTTAAATCAGAAAGAGAAATAATATTAGAAAACCGTTGAAGAAGAAAAAATGATTTGTATGGGGCCGTTTGCCAGTAATTGTCTAATTAAGTGAACACAATAGAAGTATAATGGTAGAGCCGATCTTGAGTGTGTTCCATAATGGTGTAAACAAAAATTATTTAAAAATTCTCTATTGTTGCTGAGGATAAGAAACCTGTTAAATCAGAAAGAGAAATGATATTTGAAAACAGTTGAAGAAGAAAAAATGATTTGTATGGGGCCGTTTCTCAGTAATTGTCTTATGTGAACACAATAGAAGTATAATGGTAGAGCTGATCTTGAGTATGTTCCATAATGGTGTAAAAAAATTATTTAAAAATTCTCTATTGTTGCTGAGGATAAGAAACCTGTTAAATCAGAAAGAGAAATAATATTAGAAAACCGTTGAAGAAGAAAAATGATTTCTGTGGAGCCGTTTGTCTGTAATTGTCTAATTAAGTTGACACAATGGAAGTAAATTTATAAAACTTAATTAACAAACTAAGTGAGCAAAAACGAAGCTCTAAAATAAAACCTTTTAAAGATAAAAACACGGAAATTTCACAAAAGTCACAAGACTGAGTTTATAAATCGAAAGTCAAGAGGAAACCAGTCTAGCTCGTTAACAAATTTGACAATAGCTTGTAAAACAAAGACAAACTTTATTACGCATCAAAGTGCAGTGCGCAAAATATTGGGCGCACTGGCTTACCCTGCCTAGCAGCGTCAGCAGAGCGTATCTGACAGCAATTGATTCACTGAAGATGGTCCTTGGTAATGAGATATGCAGGCAAGCAGGCCTAAACTAAAGTATCGCTGAGAGCCGATTTTGGTACGCCGTGTGTAGAATCAGTTTGTCTAAAGCATCATGTAATAACTTATCAGCAGCTTTATTTGTATCTATTATCTCTCTTTGTGCTCTGACTCTTGGTCTCTCTTCTCTCTGTCTCTGCTTCTCCATTTCTCTCTTTCTCTGTCTGTCTGTCTGTATGTCTCTCTCTCTCTCTCTCTCTCTCTCTCTCTCTCTCTCTCTCTCTCTCTCTCTCTCTCTCTCTCTCTCTCTCTCTCTCTCTCTCTTTTTTTATTTTCTTTAGGCCTATCATATCATTCTAGATATGTCTTCAGCCCAGAAACAAATGCATATTTCAATATCACAGCTAATCTGTAGCTCTAGAAAGAAGAAAAAGGAGGATAAATCAGTCATTGCATTTTTTTTTAGTTTTGCCCAGCAAAATATTTCTTTTAATTGACCATACTAATACAAGTTTGATATACTATGATATTCCAAAGTAAATTTCTTGGACTTTACAAATTATGCATCATCTCTAGTAGCTATAAAACTTGTTGAAGGCTGATGATAATAAATGGTTTAAATATAGAAATTTTGTCTGCTATAAATGTAAGCATGTGTCTTATAGTGTATTATTTAAAATATTTTCAAAACCTGTGTGAAATACAAATGCCATGACTAAAGCTGTTTGTCAAGGGTGAGAAAGTTTTCATGATAGAATAAGGAAAAATTGTTAGATTGATAAATGTTTTTTGTTTTAATTCTGTTAGATACTTCACTCATATTTTTTTTTTCTAGGAATGGAAACAGACAGAGAGCCCTTGATGTCATTTTGAAGGTAAGAATTTGGAAATCTTCTTTTCCGCTAGTTTAACTTAGTACTTATGAGCTCTTTACCAAGTCTGAGTTGGAATGAAAATTAAGAGTATTTAAATAAGGAACTTAAATGGATATCTAGCCACTTGTAAGACTGTTATGACTTTCCCTATCTTGTCAAAAAGTGAGTTACCTTTATGTCAAAAGTAACAAATAGGTTAATCAATTTTTTTTATTTAATTTTTTTCCTTTTGTGCTGTTCATTTATGTTTAAATCATAAAATGTCAATAATTATGTTAACGAACAGGCAATCAACAAATCTGAAACTCAAGTTCCTGACATGATTTGCCTATGTGGACGTATCTATAAAGACAAATTTGTGGACTCTGACTATACTGATCAAGATGCTTTGCACAACGCCATTAGCTGGTAATCTATCTTTTTATTTTTATTTTGTATAGTTAGTTTTACTCCTAATTTTTTGTTTATTGAAGTTTGGTTTTCTTAAGCAAGTACATATAAATTCTTTACTAGATTTACTTCTGCAAACTCGTGTGCCTTTTTTTTTTAATTTTCTTTTTTTTTTTTGAGGGGGGGAGGGAAGGGAAGGAAGGAGAAGTATATTTTTTTCTCTTATTAAATTTAAAATAAGAGCTAAATGCTGTATAGAATTAAAATATTTTTATTCACCAACTTATAATGAGAAGCTATTTTTAAAGGATATGTATTATTAATGTCTTATCAATTTTCCCAGGTACCGCAAAGGATTTGAAGTGCAGCCCAATGAATATGCAGGAATTAATCTAGCAACCCTATTAGTAATTTCCGGCAAAGACTTTGCTTCATGCTCAGAACTCCAAAGAATTGGTAAGATGCATGCCTGCAAATTTGTTATGTTTATGTGTAAAGTTAAAAACTGATTCATAAGTTTACTAAAAATTAATGTTTTCGGATGCTGCTGATCTATTGCTAGCAACCCTTCAGCTTTTCAAATTCAATTGTTTCAGTATCACTTTAATATCTGTTCTTTAATTTTTTCAAATTTTTTTAACAGTCTTTGTGCTCTAAACCCTCTCTAATTTATTGAAACTACTTTAGAATAAAGATTTTTAAAGAAAAAAATAATCAAGTATCTTACTACTAATTTTTAGGAATCACGTTAAACAACCTTATTGGCAAAAAGGGTAGCTTATCCTCATTGACAAATTACTGGGACGTGGCAACTTTCTTTGAGATCAGTGTTCTGGCTGAAGACTTCAACAAAGCAGTCCAAGCAGCAGACTGTATGTATAGGCTGGAGCCTCCTGAATGGTAGGTGTAGATTTGTTGGTCAATAAAATATTTTTGACCTGTTTTCTCCTTTTGTGTACTATTTTGTACATATTATTTCCCTTTTTTTCTCACTCTCTTTCCCTGTCTCCCTTTTCTGCTTTCATATCTTCTCTTCTCATCCTTTCTCAAACTTAAAATTCAGCAGCTAGATATTAAGCCTGAGGCAAATTGTTCTTTTTCATTTAAAAAGTCTAGAGTGGATATGATCGAAAGCTTTGTAAGCACTTTGACATTACTTGAGCTGAATTTCTCGCACATGTCATGTCTTTACCCAAAGTTGAAATTAGGTAAATGAGGCCCTTCTTTCAAAATTCCAAAATGGAAATTCTGTATATAAATATATTTAATGTAGTAAGACATTCTCATGCTCTGAAAGTCAATAGAAAACTTTAGTTGTATTCCTTACTTTTTTGTGTTTTCTTTTAATTTTATTCCTTTAAATTCCAGGTACTTAAAATCTACAGTGGGCAACATTGCTCTCATAAGTAGATTTAAGAAAAGCAAAAATAAAGATGTCACAAGTAAGGACAGTCAGGTAGGTTTTGTGGCATTTATTCGCATAAAATTCTCAAGTTAAACCTTCAAGTTTGGGAAAAAAAGAAAAGAAAATTACACCATTATAAGTATGTATGTATTTATATTTATGCTTTTAATTTATTTGAAGATTTTTAAATAATTGTGCATTTGGTTTTGTAAAAAAAAAGTTTTCATTGAATCCACAATGGATAAAAGTGTAGGGGGAATAGTCTGTGTAGGACACATGAAATTATAATATACACAATCAAAATAATGGAACTTTAAAACAATTTATAGTGTTCATCATAATTAGGATATCCTTCAAAGTTTTTTTTTTTGTTTTTCTTCACCTTCTTTTAGCTTTTCAGTTTTTGGATGGACTTCTTTATTGAAGTAACAAAGTCTGTCTCAGAGCTAACAAGCAGCCAGTTTCCAGTAAGTCTTGAATTTAAGTTGGTCTTTTTTTTTGAGTCACACAATTTTGCCATTTTTATGGAACACATCACAAAAACATGCAACTCATGGATCGATTATCAACAGAAGTTACTGATCATATTGAAAGATTGGGTAGGTCTTGAAGAGATGAAGATGAAAATAATTCAGGACATGATATTGAGATAAGATTTTGTCTATGGTTTGGCCGTATCCTTAGAAAGATGTTGAAAATCAGATAAAATAGCATTAGAATGAGGAAAGAGGTAGACAAATAGAGATTTTTACATTTGCTTTTTTTTTTCATCAATATATGCAGTATTTCTCAAATTTTTTAACACCCCCTCAGGGCTATATGAAATTTCAGAAAGAGTAATCAATTCAGTTAAAACTCTGTCCTACAACCAGAAGCATTAAGCTTGCACTAATTTTGAAGTTTACAGTTTTTTGATACAGATGCTGTAATGCCTATAGCTTGTTATGTTTGTGTAAGTGAATAATTGATTTATCCTTTAGCCCATATATTTTCCTAAGATTTTGCAAAGAATGCAATAAGGGAAAACCACTACTCCTTTTTGTGTGGATCACATTCACCATTACAAAATTCCAAAATGGCAAATAAATCTAGCAAATGTTTTGAAAATTTTCAGCCTCCAAAGCCTTGGTAAACCTGCTAGTATTTTTGTAGAATTATCTCTGTTCCTACTGTTACAATATAGATTAAATCTAGATTCAAACTATTCACTCAAAATGCACAGTTATCAATTATTGATAAATAACATACTTTGTAGATTATCACAGGAGGCAAAAAGAATGCAGTTGAAAGAAAACTTATTTTGTCAGGCAAAAAGTTCATAGATAAATATAACTATGAAAACAATTTTCTAAAACTTGTCAGGCCTAGGATGAAATTTAGATAAATACAAAAAAATAATATGACACACAATTTAATTACCAATATTGCTAGCAAGTCTGACAATGAAGATGAGATTTTGGCTTAGCTTCTAGCCTAAAAACCTGTTTATTATCCACTAGCTACAAGCATAATCTTATAGTTTCTTCATAATGTCTCATTCAAACAGTAATAAACAAGTTTAGGCGTAGGCATACATTTCTAATCATGATTTGATTTTCTGGTGAACTGCCTTCTTATGTTACCTGAATAATTAGTATTTATTTTAATTTGCAATTTTTGCTCCTTATATTATGACTTCCAGTACAACCAAAAGAAAAACAACCTCTTTTGTGGCTTCATCAATTAGTGTTGGGAATTTGTTATTGGTTTAGGAAGTGTGCTATCTAAATTGCAGAGGTTTTTTCTTTGTTCTTTTATTTAAATGCCATGTGTCTTGTTAAATCTATCTACCATTTACTTGGTTGATTAGTTTTGTAAGTTCCAGTACTGTTATTTTTCTATTTTCTTCTTTGTTATCATTCGTTCTTGAATTCTTCCAAATACAGTTGTATTGTGTCTGAATTTTCTTTTTCTTTTTATCTGCCATGGCAGACCTGCGTATTTGATAAAAACCTGTTTTCTAATTCATTTGCATAAACCGACTATTTAAAGTATTATCCAACATAAGTAAATGGCAGAGGGACTTATCTTCATCGGTACTTTAAACTTTTTAAGTGTTAAATCGATGTATCTGTAGTTTGTCCTATTGGTTTTTTTTTTTAAATAGATATCTTATTAAATGTAAGTCATCTAAACTGTAGTTAAGATATTTTTAAAAAATGCAAAAAAATATGTTTGTATGCATGGTTTTCAAAATCTATAAAGAGTAAACAATTTTTTTTAATGACATGTTCTTTCTCAAGATTCTTAACACTTGTACACTGTTTAAATATTGAAACCAGCTACAATTTTGTTTTGCTGTGCAGAGAATCATGTAATTGATTTTCAGGTAAATTTCTGAATTTAAAGAAAAAAATAACCTCATTACAAAAGATGTACTCCTATGAATGTAATTATGTGCAGAATATATTTGAACTAAGCTTGTCTGCTCTACTTTTAAGTATGGTTTCCTCTTCCTTCAATGAATTTAAGACTGAAAAATGATGAAGGTCTAAGAAAGTTCACCTTTGAAAACAAGAAACTACTTTTTTTACACAGATCGGGTTTACTAAGGCATAATTCCAATACGAGAGCATCTAAAAATTCTGGAGGTCAAGGAAGGCCCATTTTTAATTACATTTTCCATTTGTAAACCATTTAAGAGAACCTTAACGCTGACATGTGTAATCCAATTTAGTTAGCAATTGAGGGACCACAAGTGTGGTCAACTTCAGTCTTTTTACAATGATTGGGTACCCACTCTATTGTAAATGAAGGTACAGTCAGGATTGACTAACACTGGTAATTCTCAGCTTGAGAGGGATGGAAGTGAAATCATGAGTCATAAGCTTTTACAGGCCTTTTGATTAAGTTCTGCTCTTCACATGGAGCTTCAGATTGTCTATAAGTCACAGCTCTATCTCACTTTGTTACCATAGGGAAAGATTTGTGGTCTATAGCTTTCGGTGTTGATCATTAAATTGTTTACATTTTTAATACTCCTCCTTTAATATAAACTTAAAGCCTCCTGGATTCAAGGCAAGACATTGATTATATAGAAGAAATGATCTATTTGAGCCAGCACATGGGCTAGTGCATATCCCCCACAATTGCTCTGTTCCTTATCAGTTGTAATACCTTTGACAGATTAAACAGAGATTTGGAAGCGAAAATTTCAGACCTGATAGTGTTGGGCTTGATTTGTATATATCCATCCAAGGTTTGTTTTTAAAAGATAGCAGCAGCAGACAAGCTAAACAAAATGCTGTTTACTCATTATAGACCTAAATATCATTCTCTCCTTGACTTATTGTCAAAAGAAAACATCCCTTCTTCACAAGTTATAAAAATTTTATGGGATTTTTGGAACATTTTATTATGTAGTTATTGGACTTCATGTATCTCATATACAAAGAACCATAATGCTATTGATATTCGCCTTAAAATAAAACAAAACAAAGCAAAGATAAATGTGAAAGATCCATGTTGAATCTATTTTCATCTTTTCATTTGATATTTGTAGGTTTTGATTTTGGAGCCCAATAGAGAATTCATTCCAAGCTATATTCAAGTGAACACAGAAATTCAAGAAAAGGTAAGAGTGCTTTTAAAATAAATTTTTGCACCTTTCTGATCAAAATACATAAGTGCTCTATGAATACACCATCATTCACCTTTCCTGATCTGAATATCAATATAAATATTGTCCCATTATTTACCTGCAAACAAAGAAGAATCTCCTTCAGACAGGAATAAGCTGTTACAAAAATACTCATTGTCTTTTTTTTCTAGCATCAGAACAGTATAAGAGGAAATGATCTTAAAAGATTTTCAAAAGGGAAAAACATTTGCATTTAGCAGCTTTTGGTCTAAATATTAGAATTTTTGTTATGAGGTTGATACATCACTATTTAATATGAGCAATGGATGTTTGAAGACAGGATTTGATTATTTTCACTTGCTTTGTGCCACTATATATTCCAGCTCTTTTTTTTTACTTTAACTGAATGCATCTTATATTATTCTCTGCTGATTTTAACTTGATGCAGAATGTCAGACTCTGGCATGTGTGGCAAGATCCTAAAGACCACCGTCCAAATGACTGGACCTTTCCTGCTGATACAATCAAACGAGTGAGGTATGCTATGTTGCTTTTCCTTTTGTATTGTTTGTAAGCTTCTGTGGTTAAAATTTGAGTGATGATAACAAATATTGACATCTTTAATTACCTCATTCAATGTTTTTTGTTTGAAGATTGTTGCATCGTAACTTCCACCTCTTCTATTGGCAATATATTCTGATAAAGTAAACAATCACATGCAAGAGAAGCATACTCACTTGAGAGAATATGAGTGGCTTTGTGTCTTAGAACTGCTAGCAAAAATCCTTGAATGCAAAAACATAATCACACTTTGACCTTTTAACTTTCATATTCTATCATCTACGCGATAAAGACCTGGATTCAAAATAGGACTTTCTTATATAAGCATTTTATTTACTTTTCATTTGTTTAACATCTATAATACTTCACAGCCTATATAAGAGAGACTCAAGAGCTATATTTCTCTATGTGCAAGACATCTCTGATGATGACTACCACATATTCTTTTCTTCAGATGTTCAGGCACAGAGGTAAAGATCATTTTTTTTTTATTAATAATCAGTGATTTTTACCTTTAATTACACATTGGACTTCAGATGCGGTGATTTTTGTTTTTTAAATTCTGGGTTGTTTTTTTTTAACAAAACTATAAAAAGAAATTGATACTGTGACATGTTTGAAGTCCTACATGATGCCTTTTCAGAATTTTTGGTCTAACAACTTTAAATGTGGTTTAAGAGCAGCAAAGTAGCAAGTTTTAATGAAATGTGTTCAACAATGTATCTCAACTGTTGCATGACTGTGCAACAAATAAATCAAGTACCTCTGAGTTTTTAGGACATTTCTGATTTTATCATTCTTGTACTTAAGTTATCATCTTTTTTCACTTTGAAGGTTTTACTCCATGATGAGTGAATTAGCCATCAGTCCTGACTGCCTCATTGACGATGATGATATTGATGATGTTGTTGATGTAAGTTGTGGCATTTTTTTAAGTGTTTCTATTTGATGTCCTTACAAAATTTTTCAGAGGGTATACTCAGGAATTAAAGTTGGAGGGCACAAGGTTAATAACTAGAAACACAATGATGACACTTGTATTAATTGCAGAAAAAAAGAAGATTTACAACAGTTTTTAGACATTTCGAAGGAGAAAGCATAAAAAAAAAGGGTTGAAATCGAACAGCAAAAGACAAGTAATGGTCATTAGTCAAAAGAATGAATGTCCACAGATCAACATCTTTATCAATGGGAATGAGCAGCAAAGGGATCAATCAAATTCATCAGTACTTTAACATCAACCAATGGATGCAATAAAACTGAAATTTTATCAAGCATAGTGTAAGCAAAGATGAGTTTACAGTGAATGTAATTAATACAAACAAATAAATACATCTTCATTCATACAAGAAGAGTAGCCCTGGAATGCTATGTTGAACTCATCCTCATGTATTGATGCAAGGCCTGGACAATTTCAAAACTAGTACAAAAGAGACTGGAAGCACCAGAAATGTGATTCCTACTGAAAATCCTACTAATCAAATCAAAGAAAACTTATAAGAAATTGACGCAACAAGATCACTCATAGACAGAATACATAAACACTAGAAAACCATTTTTGGCCATGCGACGAGAAGAGAGAAACTGGAACATCTTGTGACAACTGGAATGATCAAATAAAAACACAGCAAGGGAAAACAGAAAGGAAAGATGTTGGATGGACTCACAAAGTGTCTTAATGAAACAAGAGTGACAAATGCACTAAAAGCGATGAGGGATTGTGATGCATGGAAAGTCATAATGGCCAATTTAAAGAGCAGGGCGCCTGTTTCAATTATATTAATGTTGTAAGATGAGAACATCGCAGCAGCTAATTACAATTATATTAGAAAAATTTACATAATTCATAAAATATTATTTAAGAGTGCTCGCGTAATCTCTTTGAAGTCCTATAACTTATGGGCTCTATTATTTGATAAAATAAAAATGTAAAAAAAAATATTAAGTTAAATATGTGACCCCATCAGAGAAAATTCAGGTTATGTGAAATAAATCCTAGTGTCTAAATTTTATAGATTATTAGGAATAATCAGATGTAAGTAGTAAGCTTTAGAAAGGTATGACTGTGGTAGGTTTAGGTGACAATTAGAAGAATATAAGGGTGAATCATTGTATGTTATCAGATTCCCTTAATGGTCAATTGGCACACAGAGAAATATGTTAAAATAGAGCCTTGGAAACCTGATGCAACCTGATCCTACTTCTGATTGATCTTCTCATCCTTGTCAAAGTTAAGATATGATGAGCATGAAGGTAGCTGTTCCTTACATCTCATAATTTTAATCATATTTTTTTTATCACAGTATGAGTATGACTTGGATGAGAAAAGTGAGAGAATTCTGCTGGGTAGAGGAACATATGGAGCTGTGTATGCTGCAAGGGACAAGAAGACACAGATAAAGGTGGCCGTGAAGGAGGTGCCAGAGAAATATCAACAGTGAGTAATTACTACAGTTTCTTTATCTTTTTAGGTTTTCTTATCACATTTTGAGACTGGTCTTCTAATAGACAATCCTCTTTGGTACTTCTGGCTGTGGGTAAGAATGAAAACAAATAAAAGCATTGCTTTCACTCACCATGTGGTAATAGCTGGAAACCGGCAATTAAACTCAATCACCCTTCTTTGACTGCTATTTTCAAACAGACTTTAATTTTTTATTTGTTTTCTCATTATGCTGAACTTTCTTTAAGCGTTCTGTGGAGCATTGTATCTAGTACAGAGGCTACTGATTGTATAGAGGAGCTCAACAGACCTCTTCTGTTTGTCTTTTTTGTCACTCTGAATATTTTGAAGCATTGGCCAATCTTTATAGAGTACTGAAAGTAACTGCTCTTCTGCACCCAATGGTAATAAAATCTCAAGCATTCAAAGATATTTTTTTTGGTAGAGAACATAAATATGTAAAATCTTAGTAGTTCTAGAGGGTTACGTAAATGCAGTAAAAAAAGAAGTAGAGAAAATCTAATGATTTGACAGGTGATAATATAGTATTGGTTGAACCCTAACCAGAGGCTAACTAGTAGCCTTAACACTAAAAGACAGTGCTTGCAAGGTTTGCTTAACTTGGTTTATATGTGGTTATCTTTTAATGCAATTGCATGTCTGCGTCTATGATCCAGAAAACATCTAAATTATTACACGCTTTGCAACCCTGCCCTCATTTATCATTTTCGTTTTCCAATTATGCTAAAATTGTTCCTTTATTCTTCTCCTTCAGACCCTGTTTCTGAAAGGAAGTTGAAGATCTATCATTGGACCACTTTTCCCACACCCAAATCCCCCTTCATCCCTTTTTATCATCTCATTTTAATTTGTGTGGTTATACAACAATTCATTGAAAGCCGGCACTGTCCCATTGGGAGGTGTTTTGTCAGTATACTGACACATGGACTGATATGCTGTTCTGTTGTAGTTAAGACAATCTATACACATAAAGGCTGAGTTGAAGCAGACTTTGATCAACCTTCAGTATATTTCTCCACTATTTCTTTGTGGTCATGCACAGGAAGGCCCATAAGCTTTTAATGGAAAATGCTGTCAAGGTCTTATTATTCTTTCAACTGTCACAGGGAATTTATTATCCATGTTGCTCATTTAGCAATTATATATATTTGTATGTTTTGAGTAAAAATGCATATGCTTCTCTGTTCAGTTTTTTTTTGTACAGAGTTTTCTAGATATTTGTTTTGATTTTCTTTTAGTGTCTTTTCCTTCACTGTACATTCTCATTTGCCTATGCAGAGAAGTCCAACCTCTCCATGAAGAGATCAAGCTTCACATGCGGCTTAGTCACAAAAACATAGTGAGGTACCTTGGCTCTGTATCTGAAAAAGGCTACTTCAAAATCTTCATGGAACAAGTGCCTGGAGGTGAGGCAGTGTGGATAAAATTGCAGGGAAATAAAGAGCATTACTTTCTTCTAATTGAAAAACTTGTAAATGAGGATTTAATCCTCCGAAAATCATAGGTATCAGAAAAAAATATAAGAACTGGGAAATAGCACTAGGTGAGAAAAAAAAATTATGTTTCTTCATTGTATTTATTTACTTATTTTTATTTTAGTTACTTTTGAATTATGATATTTGAAAAGGTGGAAACCGTGAGACAAACACTTTCGTTTTAAGGTGCAGTAATAAAAGATAGATGCACTCAATATATATTAATTTTTTGTCCAAAGCAACATTTCTGCAGAGAATGCAAAAACTTCACCTTAGCTTGGACACTTTTATCATAGCTGATATCATTGCCAAAGATTCTCTTACAATTTTACAAAATTGATCAGTTTATATAAACTAGAGTAATAGACCCAAAGCTCTTATGATCAGAGCAATCTGTATTGATTCCATTGTGAACAAACTCAGTTTGTAGCTTTGCTTTTTTTTTTTTTGTTTTTCAAGTTGAAGGATGTGAAAAACAAGGCACAAATTACTTATCTCTGTTTCTTACAAAGTTCACTGATTCTCATTGTACTCTGGCTCGTTGCCTATGGGTTTGAAAATGTGTTAAAAATTACTTAAATATATAGGGAATGCATTTCACAAAGAATTATGCTAACTAGTTGTAAGTCATGAGCTCTGCTTAAGTCATTGTTAGCCTATCGAGCGACATTGTCTGCAAGAATGCACATTGATGTGAAATTTGAAGTAAAAAAAAGGAAAAAATCAATTGAGTACATGACAGAATATTTACTAAAATATATTTTACTTCTGCTTGGATCTTCAAAATGCTTTTGATTGTTGAACAAACCGCATGACTTCCAACAAAGGGACAATTGCATTCCCTATTAACATGAGCTTTGCAGGACTTATCACATTATAACAAAATTTTTAAAATAAATTGCCTCATCTAGATTTTCCACAGGCTTACCAAGTGGCTACATATTCCAAAAGATATATTGCAGTGGGTTTTTTTTTATTTTTTTACTCACAGGAAGTTTATCTCAGCTGTTAAGGTCAAAATGGGGACCTCTCAAGGATAATGAACCTACCATTGCATATTACACAAAACAGATCTTGGAGGGGCTCAAATATTTAGTAAGTACTTCATTCCGTAAACAGCAAGTTAGTTTTTTGCTCAAAGATATATTATTTAAATGGGATAAGCATAGGAAAATTTCAAAAAATTTCTCAAACACAATATTGATAATATGATAAGATTAGACTTGGCACTATGTTAAAAGGATGAAAGTGGTATTCAGAAAGCATGAAGTTTAACAGTAGAAATATTAAGCACATGAACATGTGTGATAATGGCTTCAGCGCAAGAAAATAGTTTAGCATTGGGCATAGAAAAAATCAGAAAAATATCACAAGTTACCTCACTACAAAAGAAATTTCAATAGATTCTTAGAATCCCAATTTTTGCAATGCCATCTTCATATGACTCACCTGAATAATATAATTTACTTATCAAAAAATTATATTTCTGGTTTCTGTTGAGGGCTTTTTCATACTTACTCCACTTCATACGATAGTTCTCTATTGACGTAGATTTTTAACACCCTCATGGTTTGACTGGATTGTGATGGTAATAGGATCTAACACAACTATGAAGATCCTGTGTCTTGCACAAATGCTGGTTTCTGATGAACTATAGGCCTTGAATGTTTGAAGCCAGTAACCGAATCAGTATTGGAAAGATAATGTATTTCCTGCTATTTTTCTGCATTCACACCCAATTTTTTTCTCTAAAGGACAAAATTAAACTGTCTTCAATTTGATACATTCTGTATTTATCAATCAATCTTATAGCAAAATCTGAAATTACAATTGATAAGTTGATCTCATATCTTGTTTCTAAAAATAAAGACCATTTTAATTCATGGTTGACCCAGAGAGATATATATTAACGTTTTCATTATAAAGACCATAAACATGTTTAAAATTCAATCTGACACACCATTCTTTAATGGAATTATATGTCACACAGAAAAGATCTTCACTTCTAAAAAGATATTACCTCCAGATTAGTAATAAGGCTTAAAGTAATTATCACCCATCCCTCCCATAAAAAAATCTTTCTGCTCAGAAGAATGGCAACCTTCATAGATCAGCTTTGAAAAGTATGGAGTTTATGTGTTTGTATTTTCAGTCGTCCTTTAGCTGATGGTCAAACATGCTAAGAGTATTTTGTGGATGTTGATGGCTGTTGGCACTTAAGCTTTAAGTATATTTAAATTACACATCTGTTCGTAAGCTCATTTTAACTCAATCCTATAGGTGACTTCTTTTCACCATCAATGGGTTTTGTCATAATGTTTCTCTGTTTCCGTAATGTGCAGGCATTTGTATTATTCAAGCCAAGGATATGCTGAATTGTTTTAAGTAGATAGGTTATCCTGCAATCTACAAGAGCTGGAAATTACCCTTTTTGAACTGTCAATGTTTTCAACTCAATATTGTTTGTGTTTCTTTCTTCTTCTTTTTTTCAGCATAGTAACAAAATTGTTCATCGTGATATCAAGGGTGACAATGTCCTTGTCAATACTTACAGTGGAATCCTGAAAATATCAGATTTTGGTACATCAAAGAGGTTGTCTGGCATCAACCCATGTGCAGACACATTTGCAGGTACTAATAGTCATTTAGAAAAGCTTTCCTGTTTTGGTTCCTTTTTATCTTCATATTATTTTTTTTTCTTCCTCTGTTATATCATTATGCAGTTCTTTTTTTATGACTTCTTTTTACAAGCGAATGCACCATAATCAGAAACATTTTTTTTTATTTTTATCATTGTTTTAAAATGTAGATTATCCTGTTTGTGTTTTTTTTTTCAATGAGTTGAAATTGCAAAGATTATCAAGACAATAAGAAAGTTACTGAGTTTTTAAAATTTTTTTTTAAAACATAGTCTTATTGCTTTACAAACAGGAACAATTCAATACATGGCACCCGAAGTCATTGATAAAGGCACCCGTGGTTATGGACCACCAGTAAGTAGTCATATGAACACATTTATCATTTTTAAATATCTGAAAAAAATAAATGTCTTCTTTTTTTCTTCAGATATTTTATCTTACGTCATACAACTCGCAGTTATGGTTGCTTAAAATCATGTTCACAACTTAATTCACTAATTTACTTTAATTTTAAAAGTATATATTATCTTTAACTCTTCATTTATTTCTTGATGAGCGGTAGAGATTTTTTAAAAACTGTAATTTAGATGCTTATGTTCATCATGGCTTTCATTTTTCCAGGCAGATATCTGGTCTCTGGGATGCACCGTGATTGAAATGGCTACAGGCAAACCTCCTTTTATTGAGGTAAAATCTGTAAAGATTTCATGGTTTTGTAAAAGTTTTACCTGAATACATTATGGTTATGCATGATACAAGATGTCCTGATTTGCGCAAATGAATTTTGCTTTTGTTTAAATTGACATGCAAAACATGGTTAGGTCAAATATGTAACTGCTCGAAATTAAAAAAATTCATCAAATTCTCCTGACTTCCCCTACCAGTTCTATTTTTGCCACCTTATTAGCTTTATCTTTGTATCAAACTAGTTTGAAGCTGTAATACTGATTCATAATAAAAATAAAATGGCTGTGGCTCTACAAAATGCTTCAGTTATTATATTGTTAGATCTAACAACATTAAATTTTGACCATGCATTTCTGTAATGAAAGTTTTTTCAACAAAAAAAATTTAAGCCTGTCTCCCTCTCTCTCAAGTGAAAACTTTTCAACAAATACCTTAATTTTCTATGGCTCAAGGGACACTCCTCTCATCTTTTGCCTAGCTCCTGACCCAAGCCAGGAAATGAACCTTGAACCTTGTGTTAACCCAGCGCTGTACCAAATGGGCTCTGTGGCATCATGTAGAAGAAGAATAGCATATATGGAGGAGTTTCTATTTATGAATGATCTTGTTAAGGCAACTTCTCATATGATTGTCTTGCAGTTCATGAGATTTGTAGCATTGTCTTCTGTTGCCTCCAGTTTCTTTTGTAACTGTTTTAAAATTGTCCAGGCCTCGCTTCCAGGCGTTCAGTATGGCACTCCAGGATTCTTACTCTAGTGTGGATGGAGATGCATTTGATTTTTAGTACCAATTTCATTCTGTGGAAATTTTTTTTTTTGCTTGCACTACTCTTGATGCAATTTCATTGTTGTTGCACCCATTGCTTGATATTAAAGTACCCTAGTATTTGAATTGATTCCTTTGCTTGAGTTTATCCACATTGATAAAGATATTGATCTCATTGTTTTTAATAATGAGCATTATTTTTGTCCTTTTGCTGTTTACTTCCAATACTTTTTTTTTCTTGAATTGTGATAAGTCATGATTGTTCTTTCCAAAGATGTCTATAGTGGGTTGCAATTGCCTTTTATAGGGTTAGTGCTCATACCAAGCTGTTCTGTCCAACCATTGGGATCATCTGCTTCACTAGTTTAGTGGTTTGTCATTAGTAACATCTTCTCAGTTGTCTCGCACTCATCCACCACCTGTTTTCCATGGCTTCATCATAGCCCTGATTGGGGACCAGTGTGGGTACCCGGTATTGCCCTCCCACAGGCTAGAGGATGGAAGGATTGCCTTACTTTCTCAGAGTTGACTCTGATCCGTCACCCACTTAGTGGATATAAAACCAACATAAAAGCTTTAATTTTTTCTTTTTTTGTAATTTACATATGAGATAAGTACTTGAAGTTGCTTATTTCCTTTTTCCTTTGTTTTTCCTATTGCAGCTTGGGTCTCCAGAGGCAGCTATGTTCAAAGTAGGCTTCTACAAAATGCATCCACAAATTCCGGAGTCTCTCTCTGCAAAAGCCAAAGAATTTCTTCTTAGGTGAGGATCCTAATTTTTTAAACTGGTGACCTCTTGATGTTTATGGAACCATATATCCCATGCTTCATATCCATCACAAATAGAAGAGTGTTCTCTTTTACTTAGTGCATTATAGCTTGCCATTAAATCATGGATAGACCTGCAATTACAGGTTATCTACAGCCCTCTGATTGTATTTAATTCTCTATGTCTTTTTCATTATTACTATCAATGTTTTACAAGTTTCTTTTGATGTAGGCTCGGGATAGGGGAATACCTTCTACTTCTTTCCTGAGAGAGCTTTCCAGCTTAACTCCAACTTTGTAGGGCAGGACACAAGATTAGGGGACTTACTTTCTATGTCTAGTTTAGGTGACTTCACAAACATGCCTGTTTACTACCAAATTTTGAACCTTTTGAATGAATTTTCAGGAATCTCATGAAAATTTTTCTTTTCACCCTTTTTAAAAATGTCTTTATGAACCTTATATTAATTAATCAATTATTAATCAATCTAAAACACTTATGTCCTAGTCTTAGTTGTTATTTTAATAAACATTCTCAGAATCAAAATTTATTGTCCTAAGCATAATTTATGTCAGATCTGAAATACTCTTGTAAAGGCTGGAGAAAGTGACTTTTTTTTAAAGATTTTACTGAGGTCATGATTGTGTTTCTTAACATACTTTCAAAGTTCAGCAATAAATTAAAAAAAAGGTAGATCATATTAATTGAGTGAGGATAAGGGAAAGCTCATTCCTGAAAATTATACTTTATGAAGTAATGAGTAAGCTGTCTTGACAGTGATCAATAGGAGGGCATTTTAGTATGCTTCAAAAAAACTTAAAACATTTCTTTTTTGCATATTTGTGTATTATGTGAGTTGGAGGGGCAGAGCAATGTAAGATTCTTTAGAGTGGAAGAAATTTTGAAGCTGCAAACAAGTTAAGGTATGAGATTGTAGATCATATCATAATAACCCAAATCATATTACCTTTTTCAGTCTGATCCAAATTATGAGTTGGTCTTGATATCAACGTATATAATTCTTATGAACCTTGGTGAAAGCCCCTTCTCTAACACCACTCCCATGTTTATATTCCTTTCATCATACTTTTGTGCTTATCGATTCCATGTGTGTGTGTGTCTAGTGCTATCACTGTCCAGGTTCATAGCTTTTTTTTATTTGGCTTCTGATCTGTCCATTCCCAAGTGAATGTATTCATTACTTTGTGATGCCATCTTATCTTGAGCATGTTGCAGACACCTTCTAAGTTAGAATGACAGGGATTTAAGGCCTTTGGATTTCCTATAAAGTTAGAAGCGTGTCATTCTAAGCCTATAGTGTGCTTATTAATGTTTGTATTTCCTTCACCGTCTCAGGTGTGATTTTCTACATTGCACATCTGAGGACAAAAAAATTTAGTTTGACATTTGGTCGATTTGAACTTAAAACCTTGACAATGGGTTTTTGTGATATGTTTCAGAAATTTCCAAAAATTGGTTTGATGTCTGTTTTTATCACAAATCTTTTGCTTTCTTTGTTTTTTTTTTCATTTCTATCAGTTTTGCCTCCTAAGTCTGTAAATTATTCCATTTATTGCACAGTTGTCCCAAGAATAATTGATCCATCTCAATCTCACATATTTAGTTTAGAAATCTGGTCTAAAACCAATTTCAGCTCGTTGGAGGTTCCAGCATTTGACTTTGGTTCGGTAAGAGGAACTAAGGGAAAGGTGTGGATGCATTCTTTTGATTTGTTGTGTTTCTTCCCTTTAGCTAGTAACTATTTATTCTTTTCACGCTCTTAGGTCAGGGTCATAGTAGCAGTAAAAGAAGAGAAAGTTAAAGAATAGGATAAAGGAATGACTCTTTTTTTAATTTAATATGAATTAGTTTTGATAATCACGCTGTAAGAAGAGGGTAGAGGAATTTCTGTTAAATTAGCCCCATTCAATTAATTTAAACTATATTTTGCTGTTCACGGTGGATCTGGAGCAGGAGATAATCCTTCATAAGGATTAAAAATGCTTTACCATCACATGATCAGTTGGCGAAGTAGTATAGCGCCGGGATCAGCTATCCATCAAGAGCTGAGGGTGTGGGTTTGAATCCTGGCGCTGTGCCAAACAAAAAAAAAAAAGATAACAGGAAGGCACCTGGGAGTCATGACCTGTGTGTGGCCTGGCCCCCTTAGAGTGTCAGTAGTACAGGGCTGAAATACTTGCTACAAGGGGGGTTTCTTCTCTTAAGACTCCCTGTTATCTAGCTCCCCAATGAGTCTCTACCTACCTGCTATCCATCAGACACTGCTAGTGATAACCATTTCTCAGCTTTGAACAGGATTTTCATGGCCCTAGATCTATTTGATCATATCTTGGCATCTAATCTTGAGCTTAATATATTAGGAAACATTTAAGCAACTGAATGTTAAGGCAAGAAAAGAGCTGTGCGTGTTCAATTTTATTGTTTTTAATCTCTGTAATGTGACAAATTGTAGTTCTAAATTAAGATCTCCATTCTACAGCCTGTAAAAATCAGTTTTGGCGTTTTAATTTTTTGTGACTTTATCTTCAGAAAGGAATTTGGAAGTCAGGAGAGGGTTGCAATGTGATATAGATCCTACCACATCAAATGAAACAACCCTATTATTTTGCAAGAAACAAGCTAAAAGGAAAGGATATTAAATTGTCTTCAAGGAGGAAAACCTTGTTTTAAATGATTAGGAACTTAAATTATCAACTAGATTATAATTATGATGATTATGTTTCTATTTATATTAAATTTGTTCTGTGTTTAATTTTCTTCATTTCTTATTCAAGAAGATGCTGGTTATATTTATTTTAAAATTTTCTTGTGACGTGCGTCATTGCCTTTTTCCTTAGATGCTTTGAACCTGAGCCAACGAACAGAGCAACTGCACCTGAACTTCTTGAACATCCTTTCCTGCATGAGTGAGTTAATTGTTTTGAAATGTCAGAGATCTATTAAGTTAGTGTTAGTATAAAATAATGACCAAAGGCATGTATGCATGTATGCAAAAAACTAAGTTATTTGTTCTCTGCTTTGCTTTGGCTTTAGATGATTGCTTAAATATGAAATGAAATAACTTAGGGTTGCATGACATTTATTTAGATAATAGATCTGCCCCAAGTTTAAGGTAGTTAATTCCTCATTTAACCCCTCTGGCCTTAAAGAAAAATTCCTTTAACTTATATAAGATAAACAAATAATGTTTACAGTTCACTGGTCTATATTAAAAAAATCATAACTTTTTTTTTTTTTAGAAATTTGGGCACAAGGAGAAAAAGAGCTCGTAAAATGAAGGAAGAATCACATCATCCTGACCACCATGATTATAACAGGAGTGTCTCTGGTAAGTCTGGATGATCAGATTGCATAGACAATAAGTCATTACTTTTAGGATTTAAAATTTGTACATATGGAAGTCAAAATGTAGAACTAAATTTTTTTTTTTTTAGAGTGTGTCAAATGGAAAATATGGGTGAGAAAATGTGAGGGTTATAAGATTAACTCAGTATTAATTACTCTGAGGTTATGCAAAAAACATATATAGAGTGTCGATAAGTTTTCTTTGGTGCTTTTTACAATAATTTTTCTTCAAGAATGTTTTTGTATAAAGCAGTTTTGAAAGCAATCATTGTTTTTTTTGGTATGCTATTGGGTTAAATACTTATGAATGTATATTAAATGTATCTTTGCTTACAACAATTTATACAGAGCCTGTTGGTAAAGGTGTCAAGAGCACAGATGAGATGAAGTTGAGAATACCAAGAATTACAAGGTAAGCAATTGACTTTATAAGAATGTGAATAAATGACAGTTAACTTGTTTAATCTCAATGAAGGCATTTATCCCTAAATGTGGGAAAAGTTTGTTTAACAAACGAAAAAATTTTTTTTTATTGAGTATACTTGATTCGATTCTTTTAATACAGAGAGAGACTGTAATTCAGTCAAACTTAATCTTGTATGTGAAAACTTAATACAACTTATATTCTTAAATTGAGTACACCATAAAGAATTTGTTGGATTTGTTTGAAACCTATGGTAACGAAATAGATAATTAGGAAGCATTCATCACCTTTTTACGAGTTTTATAAATCTATCATGCACAATTATAGTGTATTATGTATGTAGTATGCATGAATTGTACTTGGGATGAAGGAGTAGTTTCTATGTTCATTCACTAGTAGAAATTTGGTGTGTGTAAATATTGTTACTGTTTGTTTTAAAACAATGATAGTACCTCTCAAGCTCTTTTGTTTTCATGCCTAACAGATCAATTATGCAAACAAAATAGATAAAGAGTCAGTAATTAAAATGTAACATTGCTTCTTTGATAATATTTCTCTCTCTTATTTTTTTTCTCGCCTTACTTTTTCCCCGCTCCAAATTTTGATTTGCTTGGAGAATCTGGCATGCTTTACTCTCCCTTTTACACTTAACTGCAGCTATGCAGCCCAGATATCACTTTTTTCTTTAAAAGTAAATGTACTTCTCTAGCTTTGTCACTACCCCAACCTTCCTGCTGCAGATTGTTTTTTTTTTTACATGAAAGACAAATAATAGTTTTAAAAAGAAAATATATTAAGAAAAATAATCTGCATGCTACAAATCTGAGTGTGTGCTGTGTTTGGAGCATTTTCTGTCTCTGTAAGGAATATGTTCTCAGTTGTAATACTTTATCCTTTGGTCATTTGGGTTTGTTCTTTTTTTCATTGCGAAGAATGTGTTGCTCTAGAGGTTATTTTTATGTCCTTTAATTTTCTGTAATTTTTTTGTCATGAACTCAGGATGATGGAATAGGGTTGTAAAATAAAAATTGTTCAAGATCCATATAAATATTGAAGGGCAGTGTCATGGTAGACTTCATTTTCCACTTGATCAGAAAGACACCAGAACTTATGCTCGTTTTACTTCTGTCAGTCATCATCTCAAATGAAATGGCAAGCAGAGTTTTTATTTTCCACGGGAATTTCCTTTCTTTTTAATTTTCTTGTCCAATCAGAAAAAGGAGAGTGCTTTCCATACATATGTCTACAATAATATGGTGGTTTTATTATTGAGCTTTTTCAAATGCATGGTTTGTCATTTTTTAAAATAAATGACATTTGAAATGAGACCTCCCAAAAAAGGAACTTGATATTTATTTATTTTGGTATTTACCCCTTTTGCAAGTGATAGCTGCAACAAAGCAAATTGATTCAGCAAAAGTACTGAACAGATCCTAAAAATATTTTAAAGAGCTTCTTTCCTAATTTTTTGCTCAGAATAAATATTCTTATTGTTCCCTCATGACAGCTTTTTTTTTAAAGATTAATTGGTCTTCATTTTATACTTCATATAAAATTCTTTTTCTTTTATTGACATGAGGGTTAATGTGAAAAGATCAGAATTATGAGGAGATCTGAACAAACGTTTAGTATACCATCCTCAGTAGGATTAACATTTATCCAGCTCTTCTGATCGTATGGATAATTTCCTCCAACTTTGCACCCCATGTTTGCATTCACCTTGTCCTACCCCAGGCTTCGCACAGAAGTGTACAGTAGCCATGAAAATCTTAGTGATGACCTGGACACAATAGAGGAGGGGCGGTAAGTCTAATATTGTTGGATAATTTTCATTTGCTCTAGGCATTAGTGTTATGGATCTCCTTTGCTGTGTTTATTGTAATGGTTGTTATATGATCATGTCTGTAAAAAAGTAGGCAGTTTTGTGATATCACTTTCTTTCACACTTGCCTTTGAGTGATTACTGTTTCATAACACTGTCATTTTTTAATGGTTTTTTAACATCTGTGTTTCAGCAAGATTTAGAAAGATTTAGAAGATTATTGTTTGCCATATAACACTAAAGTTGTGTGTAAAAAACAGAAATTATTATTTAACTTAAAACTTAAAAGAGTAAATAAATTTTCTTCAGTTAATTTAAAAATGTACTCTCTCTTGGAATTTTCTTTTTATTTCATAACCTAAGTATTCCATTTATGATGTTAGTTTTACTTCATTTCTGATATATTTTATCATTAATTGCAGCCGCACAAACGAAGTGCAAATCCCTATTTTTTATATATGCTATTATTTACTCTATTAGATATTTATATTGAAAAACCTTTTTGTTTCAAATGTTAGGAATTTTTGCCCTAGTAAGCTTTATTGTGAATTATTTCAAATGCAATTGTTGCATTCAGCTTGGGACCTTATGCTTTGGAATTGAAATGGTGATTGCTCATTTATTCCTTTCCTTTTTCTCTTTGTTGCATTTTAATTTGTTTTTTGTTCACAGGCAGTATTTAACTGTCCCTTTTTCAGTGTAAGCATTGTTTGTTTTTAATTTTTTTTTTTGCTCTTCAAATATTAAGCTTTTTAAAAGGTTTACCAATCTTATATAGTTTTGATGCACCCTTCAATTCAGGCTTTTTTTTATTTAAATCCTACCTAATCCTACCTAACCTAATACACGGAGAGTAAATCCTTATTTACATCGATTACAAGAGAGTAGAGGGAACACTGGTCACAATTGTGCTACATAGATATTATGAAGCAAAGTGGAATACAAAGATAACAACCAATGGGTTTTCTTGTTTCTCAACCTTCATATTACTAATGTTTTAAATGAAAGAGATACTAACAGTGAGAGGTATTTCTATGTTTGTGGTACAACATTCAAAACGTATACATGTTTTCTGATGGATTTACTGTTAATGTTGGGCAATGTGTCATAGAGTGGATAGATGTGTTTAGCCCTTTAAGTTTTTGTAGAGTTCTGATATGTCCAAGCTTTATTGTTTATAAAAAAAATTACATGCAGCACAATATAAATAGTATTGCACTATAAACTTTTACTCCTAACCCAACAACGCTTTATTCTTTTAACATTTTCAGATTCTCTGCAAAACTATTATGTCTTTTAACCGTTTAATCCATGGTTATTCATGAAGAGTTATAGTTTTTATAATATTCAGTATTTAGCAGTTTGTCATTTGTTATGTGGCATTGTTTGAACATTCATCTTCATGACCTTGTTGAATGTTCTGATCTCTTACTGCAATTGTCAAAAGATATTTTAGCCCCAGAAAAAAAAACCCATCTTTAATGCAACATGGTTGAAATCATATCTGTTTTTATATTTTCTGATGCCACAAAGGTTTTTTTTCTCTGCTTTTAATATGTGAATTTGGGCCTCATCTTCCCAGATCTTTCCTTATAATGTCTTTGTTTGATACCCAAAAAGAGGCATGGTAGAACATTTCCTTTGTGAAATACTCAAATCAAATCTCTACTCATATTGAAAATAATTATGTATTTTTTGAGTACACCCTGAATCAACAGAAAAAAAGCAACATGCTATTTTCTATAAGGATTTTGGACAAAAGATCTTATAAAAATCTGCTTCATGGGACGTAGAGAGTGGTGGTTTATGTTTTATACTAAGTAGCAGCATAACGTTATTGAAGGAAATACTTGTTTCACTGCTTAATGGTAGAAATGAAATAAATATCTAATATAAAGCAATGTAAAGTCATCACTGTTTGTCTATAAACCTTGGTGCAATTTTACTTTACACAGTCTTGATTTTGTTTCTGTCATGACATTGGAACTGCGCTTAGTAACCTTTTTTTTTGTCCTAATATTTTAATGCATGAAAAAGTTAAAAGGGTTTGGGATTTAGATCATTTTTGTAATCATCTTCATTCCTCTGAATCATTTATCATCAATATTACTATACCATGTTGTTTTTTTTTCACAATCATTTTTCAAGAGGCATTTATGAGGCATGTATAATTATCAATATGAGTGAGATCATTGTTTTTAGTCTTTATTATCTTTATATTTTTCATTGATTTATTGTGGGTTTTTTTTATTAACTTTTTTGTTTTCATCATCATCGTCATAATCATCATCATCATAATTATTATTATTATTATTATTATTATTATTATTATTATTGTTGTTGTTGTTGTTGTTGTTGTTGTTGTTGTTGTTGTTGTTGTTGTTGTTGTTGTTGTTGTTGTTGTTGTTATTATTATTATTATTATTATTATTATTATTATTATTATTATTATTATTATTATTATTATTATTAACATTATTATTATCGCCATTACACCAGGTTTATCATCAATATCAGTATCTTAAACTTTTTAATTACTTTCATTGTCAGTATTTTACCATTTTTAATAACGCCAACATTTTTTGGGTCTGAACATGCAGCACAATATTATATATATATAATAATTATTTTGTCTTTCGTTTTTTGTTTTGCTTTTCATTTTTTTTTAACTCATTGGTAAGACTAATTAACTATTTATAGTTCAAGTGGCCTGCTGAAATGCACTAGTCAGATAGATTTAGCATCTTTTTTTATGCACTTTAACTACAGACGCAAGTCAGATTGCTGTTACCAATTAAGCGCTTACTTTCTGGTTATTTTAATTATATGCAGCGTCCGTCTGCTGCTTGGGGTACATGCCTTCTTGTCTGTCCTTGTTCTTGTCCTTCCCTGGAAAACAAAATACATAGTTTGTATTTTTTGCCTTATCCCAGAGATACCAACAATGTATTTTTATTTGTTATCCTGTGTGATCTACAGAATCTTATATGCAATAACCCAGTCGATTAAAAGTTTTAAACAAGCACTGAGATCATTACCTTTGAACATTGCTTTTTAAATGTACAATCTTTTAATTAACGTATGGTGTTAAACAGCAAACACACAAACAAAGATTATATCTACCTAGACATTTGATTAGATGTTTCCAGCTTCACTGTTGCTTTTTCTCCTTATTTTTTAACCTACTTCACCTCATGCATATATATCATTAATTTACAATAGCGTTTTGAATTATTGAAAAAAAAAAAAGAGCAACAGAAGATAGCCTTTTGAAATTTATAACGTGAATTAATTATTCCTACTTATTATAAGTTCGCTTCAGCAATGCTCCAGAATTCAACATTTAAGATATGTTGTGATACGGGTCAACGTCCATGAATAGTAGGTATCATTTGATTGGTTGCTGTATACATACAGTTTTATAATCATGGGTAACTTTGATGATAAGCATGTGCATGTGTGTATTTGTGTGACATAAGCTTTTTACAAGGAAATGGATTTGATCTTTTTTCTTTCTGTTTTCCCACTTCATTTCTTATTTCCATCACTGTCCTTCATCTTTTTCTTTCAATCCTTGATGATGATTTCCAGTCTGACTCCGGCCACCAGTGCCTCAGATTTGACCTCAATGGAAGAGATGCCAAGGTAGGGTCATTTTCAACTGCTCATTTGCATTCACTTTTGATGCTGCCCTTTTCCCTTCTTTTGTCATTGTATTTTTATATTAATGGATCGAATTTTTACTTGTTACAGCTGTGTTTTATAGGTAAAGAACAAAGTTGGTTATTTTTTATTTTTGTAAACTGTTTTTCCTGTTGTTAATATTTCTTGCGTTGCATATCTCCAAGGCCAAGACTTAACGCTTCATGACCTCTACTCAGAAGATTTCATTTCATCTTTTTCCTACTCCACAAATACCCAACTTCACTCCTGCATGAATACATGCACATGTCCTTGTATTACATCCCAAACCCACAATCATACAATCGCCAACGAGGTTGACAGATGCCATGCTCAATTTGCAACTATCCACGTTCCTTTCCTTGAACTCCCATTTCCTTGAGGGTGCCATAGCATGACCGACAATCTAAATATGTTGGAAAACCCCCACCATTCTCCCTTTCACCTTGGATAAATCTTACATTCATGGAAAAAATAATTAGTCCCAAAATTCCGTAATGGTAAGTCACATTTTAAATTTGTAATAAGACCTTTTTTTTTACCTAATTGAACCCCAAACGTTTAATTTATTTCGGATCAAATAATGAAAAGAAAAGATAAGGAGACAAAAAAAACAGATTTCTTCATTATATCACTCAAACCTCGCATGCTGCAGACTGTACAGCACTTTGTATTGTCAAGTTACTTTTCGTTTTGTTTTGTTTTTTGTTGCATTTCAAGATTTTTTTCGTGCTTGTCTAAGTTAATATTTTAATATTTTCAATCAATTTTCAATTTTTTTTACAGATGTAATATCATCTCTTTCTGTTATTATGTAGACTTTTTTCTAATGACATTTTTTTTGTTTCATTTTAATATTTTATTGCCATAAATATAACCAATGAGCAAATTTATTTCATACCATCTAATTTTTTCTACTTTCATAACTGAATTTTTTTTTTTAATTGTTTTCTAAGAGAAACTACATTCAGAACAATAATAAACACCCTGTCACTAATCATACACAAGATTTTAAGCGCTTTAATCCGAAATGCAGCTAGACATACCGATGTGCAAAATTAAGAGTGCTGCACACTGTTGAATGCTGGCTCAATGTGCTCAATATTGTGGGAAATTATAAAACTTCATCAGTTGTGTCATCATGTTCAACTGACATTGAATAGATGATAAATAACACCTTATCAGACGTAATGTGTTGAAAACAGTTGATCATAAGATTTGAATAAATGTCATTCAAGAAAATATAAAATAGATGAACGAACAACAACAAAAAAGGATCAGTATGGAGGTAAACTGAAGTTAACATATTCCTTCTCACAAAAACCACAATAATATAAACACAAGAAAACTATGAATTGATAAGAGATTACAACCCTTACCCATACATGGTTAAACATTTCTTAACACAACCCCATGCAGATACATCTACATGTTATTAAATGTCAGTTTACAACATATAAACCTAGTTTACATGCGAAAGTGTTATGAAATTTTAAACTGAGTATTGCTTGAGTTATGATCAATGCTGCAAACGCCTTTGAAAAACGTTCTTTTTAATTTTTAAGGTTTTACTACTGTATTGTTTATACGTATATATGGAGTTCTTGTTGTTGCACGTACTTAAGTCGTAGAGCTCACAATATACATGCTCTGGCATTGCTGCAGGAGCTGGAGCTGGTGCTGTTTTTTTGTTTGTTTGTTTTTGGTTTTTTTTTTAATTTGTTTATTTTAAACACAAAAAGAAAGTATAAATAAGTGACATACTTAATGCAACATGAAATTAAGGGATGCGCTCGATGGTCTCACTCATTCGATGAAGTACTTAAAACTTTATAAACACTTTTGCTTGTTATTTTTGCGCAATTATGTGTTTATGCGTGTTTAGAATAGTTGCTATAGCTCTATGTTATGACTAGAATCATTTTTATGGTTTGCAAAATGTTGGGGAAAAAGGGGGGGGGGGGGGGTGGCGCTTTGTACCTTGATAGTTTTCACACCTTTTTTCAAACCCCTCATAATTATCATGCCAATACATGGAAAATTATATCAATCAAAGAGTAAAGCTTTATAAAAGGTTGTGCAAGATGTCACAATTTCGTTTAATGTTTACAAGTCTGCATATTTGGGTCTACCAGGTCTCAGTGCGTTTTCCTGATATAATGTCTTAAACAGTCGTCTTGCATGGCGTCAATAGTTAATACAATACTAGTGAGTTTAAGAAGGGATTTTTAAATCATAACCGCTGCTTAGTTTAAATCCTGAATTTTCTCTTATCATTCTTACTGCTTGCAATTTGTGACTCCATACTTTGGAGTTTTGCACATATTTTTGACAAAAAACTCGTCTTTCTTTGTTGGCAATGCAATGACAGCAAACTTTGTTAAAAGTGCTGTCCTAAAAACTGGCCTGTTTTACAGACATTTGATACCAGTTTAGCATGTTATAGAGACGTGTCGATATCCCAATGATCTTGTGAGTAGATAGGCCTAGTCGAGAATGTTTCGTTCAGCATCTTGCCTTTGATTTTTTTTTAATTATATATTTAATATACACTACTTTCTTTTCTTCTTAGCTTTTGGTCGTGATGTTATAACATTGATAATGCTTCTCTTATTTATTTTTTTTTCTGCTTTGATGCCTTTATCTCTCTCTCTCTCTCTCTCTCTCTCTCTCTCTCTCTCTCTCTCTCTCTCTCTCTCTCTCTCTCTCTCTCTCTCTCTCTCTCTCTCTCTCAAACACTAAATATGTATTGATAGATGATGGATAGATGGATGAATTTATCTCTATATTTATCTTTCAAACTATATCTGTATTTCTATTTATCTATCTTTCTGCTGCTCTGTCTGACCTATTTTGTACTTACCAATCCCTTTATCTATCCATCAGTCTATCTATCTATCTTAATGTCTTTCCTTCTCGTACTTCGCAAGATGTTGATGTTTTTAATATTTTTTTAAATCAGCGTTAAAGTATACTCAATGAAAATAATGAAAGATGTTATCTTTTTTAGCTTCCTGTCGAAATTCTTATCCGTGGTCTCTTGGGCCTACTTCTTTTTTAAGCTCTTTGATACAAAAGCACCATTCTTACTTAGAGATTGCATTCATATTAACTCAAGTTTTAAAAAAGAATTTTTTTTTTCTTTTGTAATAACTCGCCCGAAAGGAGTACAATAGCTAGAAATGTATTTGCTCTAAAACGACATATGAAGTGCCTATTAAAATTAGCTGTTTTCTTTTTTTTTTTTTTAGAAGTGGTGGTCCCCTGGAATTGATAAATCATTATTTGGCTGCAAAAATTTTTTACGGTTAACTTACATTTTAATTAGGTTGAAATTTAATCCATGTATATCTTCACTTACACAGCATAAATGGACATGCGTAAAATATGATTAAGGACAATATAAAAAAAAAAAGAAAGAAAAATTGCTATGTAATATTTTACCCTTTTCCTTCTGAAACTCAATCATGAAAAATATATTTGTAGTTGCATGAATGATAGCTTTTATTGAGAGAGAGAGAGAGAGAGAGAGAGAGGTGGCGGTGGTGGTGCGGAGAAAAACGAAAGATAAATCTAATCTGTGTAGGTGTGTAACACAACTGGTGGAAAAGAGGGGGGGGGGGTGGGGGGGGGGGGGGTTAAAGCAAAACTTTAATGTTCTTCCTTCAAGACATAAATAAGAGTCGCCAGAGTGTGACGAGGTAATGGCTCCAATCTTGAGATAAAAATATCCTCTTCTTTGGATTCGGAGCTATAGGTTTTATTCTCGAAATTGAAGCTGTAAACCGTGTAAAATCTTCCTAGCCTTTCCATTCGGCCCACTAAGAGACGTAGAATTGTGTCCATCAAACTGTGCTCTCTTTCGCCCTATCCACGTCAGTATAATTATGAATACCTTGTGTTGGCGTCTTGGGTCCACCCAGTGATGTTAAAAATAGAACTAATAATATATCACTGGATTCATTCTCTTTTGTAAGCTTTGTTCGTGTTGGTGTTTTCACATGATCTTTTCTTTTTTTTTTATTTGTATATTCCAGGCCATTAATTGTTGGGTGCGTCATTTTTTTTTCTTTGTCATATTTCGCAAATATTTAGCCCAAGATCGTTATTTTGCATTTAGTTCCAGTTCAGATAGTTGTGCTTGTTCAATTTCTTAACTTTGTATCGAGGATATGTCAGTTCCAACACCTTGAAAGTGGTTTAAATTTATCGATTACTAGTGCTATTTTTGGTAATGAAATTAAGAAATATTAGCATCGAACCTAATAAATTAAACTTTTACTCGTGCACCAATTTTATCTACCTACCTTCAGCTTTTGATGTTGCCATGGACGTAATCTTGTTTCTGCTCTTACTTCAAATTGTACAACTCAACTGCTTCTTGATTGTATGGCGTTGCACTATCTTGTGATGTAAACAGATGTTTCGGTCGTCTTGTTTGGTGGGTTGGTTTTTTTTTCGTTTTGTTTTGTTGTTTTTTTTTTGTTGGTTGTTTTTTTTTTTCATCTTCCTCTTAATATATAAGACCATCATATGAAAATGTTTGACTTTGCATGGACGTGATATTCCTTTTTTTTTCTTCTTGCACCGCACATCATTGGACTTTGCCTTTCTGTTACGAACGCTTTTTGCCACCTCTAATCTTACTGTTTTGTTTTCCACATAATAGTGTCATATCAGGGCCAAGAACTGTTGATTTGGAGAAAGGGGTGATTGGAAAATTTTATGCTAACGATGAAGTTGATTTTTTGTACTTTTCAAGGTGAGAAGCCTCATTTGCTCTGCATTATCATTGATGGCTTCTCCCTGAATTTCCATTTACTGCTGAGTCTATGGACTCCCTCGAAAATGTACATACATTCGGTTTGTTAACCCTGTTTTCCTTGCTTGCCGCGTGTTTCCTCCCTGCGCTGCGCATGCTTGTGGCAGCGACAGTATTGAGTTCCGACGACGCAGTTTGTCCGACAGCGGACCTGGGCGGAGAAGGTGAGAATGTGATCAGATCATGATTGTTATTTAAAGGGTGTATTTCAATGTCTCTAGTGTTTAGACCAGTCTGGTCGAACCTGCCTCGGTAACATAGGTTTCATTATGTTAATGAGACAGATGGCTAGCTAAATGTTTATTTGTGCTCTAAAGCCTGATGACTTATTGCTGTTTTGCATGAATTCAAAATTGATTTTAAATTTATTGAGTTCGATGATCAAAATTGTTTTTTTTATTTCGTTTTCCGCTTTTTTTAAGAGAAAAGGCGCATTTTTTTATCTTTTATCTCATCAGATACAGTTGGTATGAAGCAATAAGGAGATTTTTAGAATGCATGTTGTTTTGAATGCTGATTAGGCTTTTATTTGCAAAGAATTTGTTTCCATGGAGAGATATTTCGTTTGTGGTTTTAGATTGGCTTGAATCTTGAGAATAAGTAATTCTGTAACATCTGAAAGTTCCGTTTTGTAACGCTATATTGGCGTCAGATTTCCTTATTCTAAGTATGGATGATTATCTGTCATTTATCTCTCTACCCAAATCACCTTAACTAAAAAAATGATAAGCTTCTGTGTACGCGACGAAATTAAAAATTCTCTTTAAATTTTAAATGAAACCTGAAACTTTTAAGGCCAGCACATAGAGACGCAAACGGGCTTTACCACGCAGCCAATATATCCCATAGAGCAGGATGTCTTGGCAGGTGTTAGGGAAATATGTGCATTATACGTTCCTTCTCAACTCTTGATAATTTGGCACGTCTTCCTTTCATTTCTTATCTATATAAAATTAGAGATTCCTAATGAGTTTTTGTCCCTTACGCCATGCTCCCCGTGAAAGACGAGCGTGTGTAGTGCGGGCCACCATGAAGTAACTATGAAACTCGGACAAGTCGATGTTGATTGTTGTGTCATTATGCTGGCTTGTGACTTCTTTGTGTGGATAATTTAAGCGCTATTGAGTCCTGGTTTTTATTACATCATGTGCGGGGCGAACTAAATGGCGCTTGTTGTACTGTAAGAAAAACTCACTTTTTCATTTAATAATTAAACCGATCCCCACATATTTCGGCGTTAGTATTACCATTAAGGTATTCTTAATATTTAACTGAAAAATACAAGTGCAGTTTTTGAAATGCGCGTGAATTTGAACTTGTAACGTGAAGGTTAAAAACGACTATAGCTGAAGGACGGGCGAGATAACCAATTTTTCATGATGTATGTGTATACTCAATTTATGCTCGTGAAATGGATAAGACGTAGAAAGTCCCTGGGAAATTTGGAGATGTCTTGATCAAGGCCTCCTTAAAGAAAGGGCAAGTTACTTTTGCATGTCAAGGATTTTATAGTGATCTGTTTCTTTCTAATTTGTATTCATAATTAGGACAGAATTGCGCCCAGAACGCACTCTTTGTTCTGTCGACAAGCTCATACAACAAAAATATTTAACTGTTCTAACTCTGCCTGATGATCAAATGGTGTAGCTCACTTTCATACTTTGTACAAAGGTTTATTTATTTCGGCTACTCAGCCTATTCCTGGGGAAGCCTTGGTCTTGATGGAAGATCAAGCGACTATTCCTGTTCAGCTCGTGTAATTGAAACGAGTTTTGAAGTGAAATAGTCTTTTTATTAACATAATTGTCTCTTTCCACATAGCTTCTTTTTTTTATGAAACTTCATTCCTAAATTAATCAATAAAACCATATATTCATTCAAGACCATAGGCGTTTCGTTTCAAATAGGCAACTAGTATCCCCATCTCTTTTCATCGTGGTTGGCATAAGTACACAGCTGACATTAACTCCCTTAGTCTTAACCAGAGACATTTTAATGTCTACTCTGAATATCATTTTCTCATGGGTAGAGGGTCGGAGTTGTTCATCGTTATTATTCGAATGCGCAGCATCGCTTTCTTGATGTTGTGGTCTTGTTATTGTGACTCAAGTTGGTGTTGTTGAAATTACGGTATTAAATTCCTTATCTCAGCCAGAATATAGGAATCAAGAAAACAGTCAAACAACGTTAGAGGCTGAGACAGACGAAGCTAGATCTAAGGGTCTAAAGATGCAAGTGACTGAAAATAAAGAAATAAGTAGTATAGAAAAATCAACTCTTAACATTAAACCTAGATCTAGATCTAACTCGAGACCGACAAATAAGACAAAAGACGTGAAAACATTATAGCAGATGGAATGAACAGAGACTTGGTCGTTCTTAACGATTCAACTTCTTAGTCTATTCAAGCCAGCATGAAAGTTCCTGAAGCATCTATTTTTGTAGATGCGGATAGCTCAGTGGTTAAGTGTCTGGTCTTGTCTAGGCAAGGCGATGAGTGCCGTATCGAGGCGCAGGTTCGATCCCAGTTCATTCCATCTGTTATAATGTTTTCACGTCTCTCGTCTTATTTGTCGGTCTCGAGCTAAATCTAGGTTTGTGGTTGATTTTTCTTTACTACTTATCTCAGCCTCTCTCTCTCTCTCTCTCTCTCTCTCTCTCTCTCTCTCTCTCTCTCTCTCTCTCTCTCTCTCTCTCTCTCTCTCTCTCTCTCTCTCTCTCTCTCTCTCTCTCTCTCGTCTCTTCTTCTCAATCCCTCTTTTATTCTGTCTCCATAACTTTTGTATGGAGGGTGGCAGGTACCGTAACTGATATTGTGGCGGAAATAAAGAATTTTTTTTTCCCTTTGGAATTGATTTTTTAATTTGAAAAGTTCATGTCATGAAAAGATATGCCATATTTTTACACCTCGAGGTGATTTGTCCAACTGCGGTTAACATAAAGCCAACCATATATTTCTTAACCGTTTTATCTATGCTACTCAAATAAATGGACTGTAAGCATTTAAATCCTACGGTTTTTATTTCATTTTTTTTTTAATTTTTGATCCACACCACTTTGATGTCTTTTAACTTACACTGTTGAAGATGCTCTCTTGGCTTGAAAGAGTAATGTTCCATAGAATTTTTAACCTTAAAACAATACGTAAAACCTACAAACGTAGAGCAGATTTATAAGCGAGGATTGATTCCATCACCAGATAATCACAATGAAAAAAAACCAATCCTTTTAATCCTTGTAGAAGGATGTTTTGGAGACTTTCTCAGAAGAAGAAATACAGTTTAAAAATAAAATATTTATATATATTTAAGAATGTCTTCATGACAACTTGAGAACAATTTCAATGTCACGAGGTTCTGTATTTTTTAAAACTGGAAGCCCACTATGACTGGCTCTGGAGGAGATACATATTTGTTAATGTTGTAAAGTTTGCTTTTCTTTTGTATATTTGTATGGCTCTGGAGGATATATAACTATTATTTTTGTGAAGTTTGCTTTCTGTCAATGCAGTTGTCTTCCTTACCGGTTTTTTTCTTCTTTCTTCCCCACCTGCTCATTTGAACGGGCAATCATAGATAGCGTCTTCATCAAATACTTGCGTCAGAGAATTAGCATATCGTGTGTGTCAATCCCGTTTAATTAATCCCGCACACACACGCCCCCAAAAAATACACAAAGCACAAACACCCAAGCACTTCTCTTCTATCAATTTATCTTTCATCCCCCCCCCTCTCTCTCTCTCTCTCTCTTTCTCGCTCTCTCTCTCTGGGATTCTTTTGTCTTTCTCACTCTTTCTCTCTCTTTCTCTTTCTTTCTCCCTATTTCTCTCACCCTGTCTTTGTTTATTTCTCTTATCTTAGTTTACATATCGTAAGATTTTGCGCTGTCGTTTTCGATGTTTTTTTATTATTATTGTTATTATTATTATTATTATTATTATTATTATTATTATTATTATTATTATTATTATTATTATTATTATTATTATTATAATCATGATTTGATGTGCCTCTGATTTTAGTAAGTGCTTAAATTGCTTCTCGGGTAAGAGAATAGATAATTTTATCTACTTTTTTTAACTGAATATTTTACGACATTGAAAATCTTGCTTTGTTTCTGCTTTCTCCTACGCATTTTAGTTTCTTTACTTCTCATTAGTTAAATCATACGATGCAGGTACATCTGTCGATTTTTTAAAAATTGTGTATTTTGGCAGCTCAAATTTAAAAATGTAATCGTTAATTTCTCTTCATTTTCTTTTGTTTTATTTTTCACAATTTCGGTTTTCACTCCACGTTTCAGATTTTATTTGACTTCTCCTTCACAATGCAGTAGAACCAGGTATACACACATTACGTAATTTGTAATATAAGTACTTAAACAAGGCAGACACATAATGGCTGGTTGTTTGAACTATTGCACACTAGTTCCTCAACTGATCTGGCGGGTCCATTTCCGTGCTCCAGAAAAAACAATTTTTTAGTATATTCTTCTTTAATTTAAAGCTCATATTTTTAGCGAATGAAATTTAAAAGAAAAGAAAGAAAGGATCGTCATCGTCAAACCCGTTTAGATTAAGATAATAAATATGAAGTCAGTTGACGAAAATATCTGTAACTGAATAAGTTTATTGGCTACACTTCAAGGTATTGGGGAAAAAGTGACGGGAAGAAGGCCTCTCGGATTGTTTTGTTTTCTTTCATTTTGTCATGTTCTTGCATGGGAGCAGTCTGTCCTGTGAAAGTACTGTGCTAATGTGCAATGTTTCTTGATCTTTTATTGACTTGGACAGGTGTTTATTGATTACTTTTTCTTCAATTTACAATAGTTTTGGACTAAAACTACTCAGTTATGTTTCGGTTGCCGATTGTTATCCTTTTTTTTTTTCCTTTTCATCATTTCTTTTATGCAGTCTGATAGGGTAATGATGGCCCGCTTAATCCTGTGTTTTGGGAGCTTTAGATGTGTGTGTGCGTGTTTGTCTCTGTGGATGTGGAGAGTGTCATCTTTTGTTTTTGTTTGTTTTTTTTTTTATCTTATTAACTAACGGTTTCTGTCTTGTATGTTTTATATTTTGCTCTCCTCAGAGCATTGCTGGTTATGTAGAGATGTTTTCGCGGGATGTTTTTGTTTTTTTTTTTTTTACATGGAAATATATGGTTCATGCTAGGACTGTGCTAGAAGCTCAACTCATCAAATAAACTAAAAAATTGTTAACATTTTTGTTTTCTTCTTTTCTTCTTTTTTTACCTTTTTGTTTTTTTTTATGCTAGGTGCTATGATTTGGAGGGGTGGGAGGATTATTTTCTTTACTTTTATTTCTTGGCCATAATCCATATTCCCTTCTTTGGGGTGTTTTTATAAATGCTTCATTCTTGCAATCTATTTCCTGCTCAATTTATTTCAGTACAAACTCGGCCACTATTAGAGCCTTTATATTAGTATTTCATAGAATAATGCAGCATTTTTCAAAAACCTATACTGAAAGTGTAGAGTAATGTTTTGTTACTTTATTGAGAGATACGATCCAGTCTCTAATTGTATATTTAGGCTTTCATTCTATACCACTGATTCTGGGAAGCCTTCACTTTTTCCTGAATTTACTGTTGGAGACACACTTTGGAGAGCTAGTGATTCTGAGGGACGTTTTTGTTGCTGGTTGTGGCCTCCCCTTTTGTGTACATTCAAATCTTGTCAAAAATGAAAAAAAAAAAAAAAAAAAAATATATATATATATATATATATATATATATACATATATAAACAAAGTTTTCAAAGTAATGTGTGCAGATGATCATAAGCATCGAAAAGCATGTTTGCTGAAAATAGTGACAATTTTAGTATATCGTATAAGTAAATTCTTGCTGCCTCTTTCATTACAACTTTAAAAAAAAAAAAAAACATTTTAAAGTATTTTTGACTCTAATTAGCTGATTTCTAAGTTTCTGATCTACAGTTTAGGATGTTTTTAGATACAAAATTACTTGGAACTCTGTTTCCTTATAAAAAAAAAAAAGACCCTTATTATTCATAGCTGCTGCTCTGCTCTTATTATTTACAAATTCTCAATACTGCAGATATCAATAAACGATATATGTTTTCATCATTATGAATGCAAAAAAAAGCATTGCTACGTCTATGCACAATGTCATAAAATAGCACAGGTCATGTCCTTCATATGAGTTTTAATGGAAAATTTATATAAATAAAGCTTTTTGAACAGTTACATCATTTTGTGGATGCATTTTTTAAAGCTAATAAATTTGAACGAAATGCAAGTAGTATAAATTAGTATTGATCAAGCAAGTTAAATATGATTATTCTGCCTCTGACTCCACTGTACCAAAGTGGACCAAAGAGATACATTACACACTTTTAGAATTTCACAATACTAGCTCTTTTGTGCTTCTTACTTGAAAAGAAAGTACTGTGTTTATACATATCTTTTGCTTCATAGAGAAATGTAACAATATAGTGCTAGATTAAAGCATTTGTTTTCACCAATCTTTGTTCGAATATCAATTGATTGTTTCTCAAACCCCTCAACTTGATTACATATTCCAAGGTTCAAATGCATGCTTTTATGGTTGTGTCGCATTGCTATGCTTATTAACCCTCCTTGTTTTATGGTTATTGTGCATGCCTGCATTTGCTTTCAACCTCCTACTACCTTTGATTTGAGTCTCATACCAAGGAACCTGTGGAAACAAATTAACTTTTGTTTCACCAAGGTACATGGCAACAACAAATGTAAATTAAAGATTTTTTTTATGCTCTTGATCTGTTTTACTCAAATTTATCCTAAAAATTAGTATATTTATAATATAAATAATCAAGTTCACTACTGCAACAAGTAAATGAATTTTCGTGCAAATTAAGTAACATAACCAATCATAGTCTCCTTCCTATAATTTTGTTTTTATTAATGTATCTCTCACCTTTTCTTTTAAGCACAGAGTATATAAAGCCCTTATCTGCACTGTTAGATAATTATGGTAAACAAGGAAAGAGAAAAATGGTTTATATGCCATGATTTTTTTGTAATGCTGATTTTGTTTTCTTGTTTGTTTGTTTCTTATATAATTATATTTTGTAAATAATATACAAGTCATTATAGGAAAAAAAATCAAAACCAGAAGGTGATTTAAATTCTTACCATTGTGTATAGTTTTTTTAAAAGCATATCAGTAAAGACTTTTTTCTTCATTGAGACTAATGATCTTAAGCTCCAATTTTTCTATTCTGAAAATTTTAAATGTGTATACTTTTAGAATGTCAGGTCAAACTTTCACATAGTTTGACTCTTTTTCATGCACTTCTTAGATAATAGTTAACGCCAAATGCACAAATTATCTTTTGCTCATGATTTATCATTGATACCTCTCATCCTATCACATACTTCTGCTTTTACTATCCCCAGATCATAGGCCATATTTCCAGTTTTTGGTTCACTAAAAATCCATTTCTATAACATCTGAACCTATTATTTCTCTTTCCTGTGTAATTTCTGTTGTTTTTTTTTGTTTTTTTTTTTTAAATGCAGGAGAAGTTTTTCATTTTGTTATGGACATTTTTTTTTCACCTATCTTTGTTTGCTTTATTTTTTATTATATCTGTAATAGAGTTTAGCGTATTCACACTGCAATACTGCCTTAAGAATGTTGACATATCTCAATAAAAAAATCAAAACACCCATACACGCACACAGACTCACTAGCACGTCATGCACATGTCACATTTATTGCATTTTTAAAAGGGCTGTAGAAACCAGGGCATAAAAATCTACATCAAAATCCTTTATGCATTATCATCCCTCTGTACTGCCTGTTTCGGAAAACACACACACTTGATGCATAAAATAGTTACATAGATAATAAGTCGGCACCTATATTCTGTTTGAGTTTGTTTTATTTCCTCGATTACCCAAGTGTTGCCTAAATCACAGGCACGGGATTTCTTAGCTTTGCTCCTATGTTGTTGTTTTTTTTATATGCCTCTCTTGAGCTAATCAAACTTCATCCCCTCCCCATCAGCTCTGAATCCAACATGTCTACAGACACAAGCCCTGTGCAGACGTTCCTGCTGTCCCCAGACATTGACACACAAGATTCCTCAGTCTACAAGGAGAGTGGCTTCTATTTGCTTCGCAAAGACTCTGAGAGGCGCCAAACCATGGTGCGCATTTTGGAACAGGATATGGACAAGGTAAATGAACTGCTGATTTCTTTGTTTACTTGATGTTTGTAAATTTTTTTTTGGCCCGAGAGCAACAATCCTTTCAGTCAGGAAAAGCAAAATGTGGTAGCTGAAGCTAAGATATAAGGACAAAATAAATCATTATTTTGTTTATCAAAAGCCATAATTTTTGTTTTTGTTTCTTTTGTTTTTTTTTCTTAATTTCAAAACGACAGAAATTTTTAGATCTTTTGAAAGCTCTCCCTTGGACATTTTTTAAATATTTTTTTAAATCTCAAATTTTAAATCACATATTTTTTTATAATTAGTTTAAAAATTTTGTTAACTTGTTTGTTTTTTTTCAGTCAATTTTAGACATGTTTAAAAGATAGTGCATTTTTTCATTTTTTTCTAAATGATTTGAAAACTTGCAGATTTGTGCAAACTGGTTGACCATGCTAAAAAGAGACAAATCCATCACAGCACCCAAATTGACAGTGGTCAGTTCATATTTATTTGTGTGTGTGTTTGTGTGTTTTGTCTGACTCATAGTAGTAGTAGTAGTAGTAGTGGTAGTGGTAGTGGTAGTGGTAGCGGTAGTAGTAGAGGTAGCAGTAGCAGTAGCAGTAGTAGTAGTAGTAGTAGTAGTAGTAGTAGTAGTAGTAGTAGTAGTAGTAGTAGTAGTAGTGGTAGTGGTAGTGGTAGTGGTAGTGGTAGTAGTAGCAGTAGCAGTAGCAGTAGCAATAGCAGTAGCAGTAGCAGTAGTAGCTGTAATTATAGTGGTAGTAGTGGTAATAATAGTGGGAGTGGTAGCAGTATTAGTATTTTGATTATTATCATTATCATCATAATCATAAGCATTGTAGTAATAAAATTATCTAGTCTCACATAGGGACATCACCATCATAATTTCTACATGTAAATATTATACTATTCCTTAATCATATTGATAGTATAATCAGAATTATTAATATAATTTAACAAGGGACTTCTTTATTACCGTTAAAACTATAAAAATAAGTAAAATTATTGAATGTATTCATTATCATTGGGTTGTTTTTTTCTGTGGTGATAATATTCTTTTTGCTATTTATATCAATTGGAACAGAAAATAGGGGTGTATGGAGCTCTGTAAGATCTAAGGTTCTAATTTTGTTTTGTGAAAGGTGGAGAAATAATTATATGTTATACTGTAAAAGTGTTTTAGGTCAGTCAGACAAATTCCTTCCATATTATGGAGGATTTTGAAAAGATTTGATATTCTATTTAAAACTTTCTTTGGTTTGATTTATAAAGGAGTATAAATGATTTTTAAACAATTTAAAACTTTAATTTAGAACTCGCTCAGGTAAAGAAGTATAAAGGATTTTTCAACCATTCAATATTTTTGTCCTTCATTCCAGATTCTTTGTTTTCTTGGGAGATGATTGAGGGTGGGGTTAAGACATAGTGTAGTTTATAAATTGTAGCTGCAGCTGGACAGATTGATGTAGTCTTCATATTCTTTGCCGCAAATGGTTTGTTTTGCCTAAATTCTAACTTTATAAAAGTTATTCGTAATAGAAAAGAAAGGTTTTCTTTCTTTCAGGATCACTTGTCATGCCTTCTGAGCGGTATTAAAGAGTACATTCTTAACCAAAATTCAAAGGCCATCAAAGGCGCTATAGGTGAGGAATAATCATTTCTTTTATAACTTAAAACAAATAATACGTGCAATCTCTAATTTTAATCCTGTCTCACCAGCAATAATTACATCTGTATCAAACAATATTTCTTTGTGTTTAAAATGAATGCAATGTCAATGGAGATTGTATGTTTGTTTAGCAAAAAAATGCATTAAACTGAAAACCAATTAAGTTTTATGGGGAAAAAAATTAAGGTTGTGCCCACTGTATAGGGAAAGAAGACCCTTCGTTTTATAAAATTTTACTCTCACATAACACCTTAGGAAAGATAAAGAGTGAATTGAACAGAGGCACAAGACTGTTTATATTTAATGCTTTTTGTCTCTTCTGTAACATGAAACAAAAATAAACAGTCTTGGCTTGTGTGGGTATTGACTTATTTTTATCATAAGGTTCATTCACATCTTTGGCAGTATTCTTAACAGTTGTAAGCACTTATACTCAAAGATAAGTTCAGCAGTATTATCTCACATCTTAGTTGGAATGAAGTAGAAGCTGCCTTTGCCAGTAATCAGTTGCATGGTTGATATTTTTCATTATTTTATCTACTTCCCTCCTTTTTCAAATTTAGATACTGTGAGAGAGTATGTCCAGTTTGATGCCTCTGCCTTGAGTGAGATCCAGCTTGCCCTGTGCGAATGCCAAGAAGCGGTAAGCTGGCTTCACTTCAGCAGTTGTTTTCGTTTCCTTCATAAAGTTAGAGATGTTTTATTAAGATATTTTTCAACCAAGATGCATACATGATTTAAGTTTTCAAGGTACATTATATCATAGATAAAAAAAAAAAACGTTTTTTTTAGGCCTGGGAATGCAGGTAAGTGCCTGCTGCATGACTTCTTGCATTGTAGTGTTTAAAAGTAAAAAAAAACATGTCTAATCAACCATTTCTACAGTTGGAGGCAAAGTTTGTATTGCATTTCAGGAGTAGTATAGAGAGGGGGGGTTCTGGTGCACCTTGTACGAAAAACATACCACATCTACATGTAAAATTACCCCAATTTTGCATGTACGCAAAACACGCCCGACCTACATGCAGAATTACCCCAATTCTGCATGTTTGCATTTGGCGCTGGGGGGTTCTGGCGCACCTTGTACGAAAAACATACCACATCTACATGCAGAATTACCCCAATTTTGCATGTTTTCATTTGGCCTACACACGTGGACTAGGGTTGCTTTGCAATAAAAAAAATATCTGTATTTAAATAAAAAAACGTTTTTAGTATATACGCAATAGTCAACATGAGGGGGACAAACAACTGTGAATGGCTGTTGCTGGGAAAAACGCATACCTGTGGTAGGAGCTGCATGGGGAAATACTGCAGCGTCCACAATGCCAGGATAGCAAAGGGTGGGGGCACGATTCCCTGTATCGGCTGCGGAGTAGGGGTAAAAACAGCTCTAGCTCGTTGTAAAGAATGTGGCGCAGATTGTGCTCGAGTCAAGAAATGGTGGGCTAGGCGGCAGATTTTTAGGGAGGAGTTTCTACGTCTTTCCACCATAGAAATTTAGTTATGCCAGCGAGCCTTCGACCTTGTGTAGGGGGGTAAATTTTAGCTAATATTTTTTTTATTTAGACATTTCTTTACACATAGGTATATAAATCCACAATGGTTACTATGGATGAGTACCTAGAGCAAATACTGGCAGAGATGCCCGATTCGGCTTTCCACGATATGATCCAAAACATCCTGGACGAGCCCATTCCCGAGGCTGTTAAAAGACGTTTGCTGAAGCCTCTAAAGCCTAGTAAATATAGGCCTATTCCTCCACCGCGCAAGGCAAAAGCGAGGAAAAGGAAGGTCATCCAGGAGGAATTTGACCCCATCCAAAAACTTCCGAATTCTGCAAAGAACTATCAAGACGAGCTCCAGGGCTTGTTTGAAGAGCCTAAAGAACTCGCCTTTCGGCGGACGCGATGGACGTTCGCAAATTTCCTGCGCGGGTGGCAAATGGATGTGCCCCAGGGGCACCCACAGGGCACTGACCCCAGAACTTTCCTCGAAAGCGTGGAACCAAAAATCCACGAAAAACTCGATAAGGAGCTCAGAGTTTTAAGAGGAGGGTTGAAATTTCAGCTGGCTCTCAAGGTGGAGCTTGTAAAAATTACTCCAGACGGCAGCGAGGAGTATTTTGAGCCTGTTCTGCGGCACAGACAGGAGACTGTACTCCAAGAAAACGAGATAACAACAGCCCTCGAAGAAACATTTCCGAGGCTGCAGGAAACTCTCGAAAAACTGACCCAGAGAGGATCTGGGTGGGTGGTAGTACAGGTTCGCAAACTTTGGTTAGATATCGCCCGATATCAACCTCTCCGGGGCGGATCCTACATCCCACTGCCGCCAGAAGTGAAAAACAAGAAGGCAGTGGTCAACGTGAAAAACAAAGACGACCACTGCCTGCGATGGGCCCTTCGGTCTGCCCTGTTTCAAGCTGCAAAAGACCCACACAGACCAGCCAAATACCCCACCGCAGATGGATTAGACTTCACTGGCATCGATACCCCCACACCCATTTCTCAGATCGGGAAGGTGGAGCGCCAGAACGACCTTGCCATCAACGTGTTCGGCTGGGACAAGGGAGTGATAGTGCACCACATCTCCAAACAGCCAGAAGACATACCCAGGATAAATCTGCTGTTGATTGAGAAAGCGGGCAAGTTCCACTACACTTGGGTCAAAAACCTAAACCGCCTCCTCTACGACCAGAACAAATACAGAGAGCAGAAGCACTTTTGCGAGCGTTGCCTCCATGGGTACAAGCGCGAGGATCTGCTGGAAGCCCACAGGCCGGAGTGCAAGGGAATCGGCCAGACAGCCGTCAGGGTGGAGATGCCCCAAGAGGGCAAGCTCACCTTTCAGAACCACCACAAGCAACTGCCCGCGCCATACGTCATTTACGCCGACTTCGAAGCCCTCACCACGAAAGTCGAAGGGCCGGAGCTCGACCCGACAAAAAGCAACACCCAGAAGACACAACACCACGAGGCATGCAGTTACTGCTACATGGTGGTGCGGTGCGACGGGAAGACAGAGGCGCCCGTCGAATACCGGGGGCCCAACGCGGCAGAACACTTCCTCCGAGCTCTCCAAGAGGAAGAGCTTGGGATCCAGAAAGTGCTGGCGAAACCGCAAGAAATGAGAATGACAAGAGCAGACTGGGAGAGCCACAGGACTGCGAGCAGATGCCATGTGTGTGACAAGCCTCTCGGGGGTGACTCTGTAAAGGACCACTGCCACATCACCGGCAGGTACCGAGGAGCCGCCCACAGCGCCTGCAACCTAAAACTGCGGCTCAGCCCAAAGACCACAACCATACCAGTTGTGTTCCACAACCTGCGGGGGTACGACAGCCACCTGCTGATGCAGGCGATATCCAAGGTGGAGGGGCGGGTTTCCTGCATCCCCAACAACACCGAGAAGTACATTTCCTTCTCCCTGGGGCAGCTGCGCTTCATCGACAGCGCGCAGTTCTTACTAGCCCCCCTCGACAAGCTGGTAGCGGCGAACAAGCCCGAGGCCTTCCAGATCACAGCCCGCTACGAGCCCGACTGCGCGCTGCTCATGCGCAAAGGCGTGTACCCCTATGAGTACATGGACTCCTGGGAGCGTTTTGAAGAGACCCAGCTTCCACCGAAGGAGGCCTTCTACTCCAAGCTAACAGACGCAAATATTTCCGATAGTGACTACGCCCACGCCCAGAGGGTCTGGGAGACCTTCGGGTGCCAAAACCTAGGCAACTACACCGACCTCTACTGCCGGACCGACGTGCTGCTCCTTGCCGATGTCTTTGAGAACTTTCGAAAGACTTCCCAGAAACAATATGGGCTGGACCCGGCGAACTATTACACCAGTCCAGGCCTATCTTGGGACGCTCTCCTCAAAAAGACCGGAGTAGAACTGGAGCTGCTCACAGACTATGACCAACACCTCTTCATCGAGAAGGGGATGCGTGGAGGCATCTCTATGGTGTCGAAGCGCCACGCCAGGGCGAACAACCCCGCAGTAGAGGGATACAACCCGGAGAAGCCCAACAGCCACATTCTCTACCTAGACGCCAACAACCTTTACGGGTGGGCCATGAGCCAACCCCTTCCGACTGGCGGCTTTCGATGGGTAGAGGACTGTACGGCGCTGGCTGGCACAATCCAAGACCAACCGGCCGACGGGCCCGAGGGCTTCATCCTCGTGGTGGACCTGGAGTATCCCCAGGAGCTTCACGACCGCCACAACGCCTACCCACTCGCTCCAGAGCGTATGGTGGTCCAGAAAGAGTGGATGTCGGAGTACCAACACGGCCTCCTTGGCAAAGGTATGGCGTCCGCCGAGGTCGAAAAACTGGTCCCCAACCTCCGCGACAAGAACCACTACGTGCTCCACTACCGCAACCTCCAGCTTTACTTGGGACTCGGGATGAAGCTGAAAAAGGTACACCGCGCCCTGCGCTTCGAGCAGAGCCCCTGGATGGAGCCCTACATCCGGATGAGCACCGAGCTGCGGAAGCAAGCCACCAGCGCCTTCGAGAAGGATCTCTACAAACTGATGAACAACTCCGTCTTTGGTAAGACCATGGAGAACCTGCGAAAGCGAGTCGACGTCAAACTGGTGCGCGCACACGAGGAGGACAAACTCCGCCGCCTTATGGCCAGCCCGTCCTTTGTCAGAGCGAACATCTTCGACGACGACCTAGCCGCCATAGAGGTCCACAAGAGCCGTCTAGTCCTCAACCGCCCCGTATACGTGGGCATGAGCATTCCCGACCTATCGAAGACGTTAATGTACAACTTCTACTACAACCAGCTCCTGGCCCAGTACGGAGACCGGTGCCAGCTCCTCTACACCGACACTGACAGTCTCCTCCTCGAGATCCAAACGGAGGACGTCTATCGGGACATGGGCAAGCACGCCGAGCTATACGACACGTCCGACTACCCACGTGAGCACCCTCTGCACAGCGCCGAAAACAAAAAGGTTGTCGGCAAGATGACGGACGAATGTGCCGGGCGCCCAATCGCGGAATACATCGGCTTGCGCCCCAAGATGTACAGCATCCTCGAGGCCAACGGGGACAACATGAAAAAAGCCAAGGGCGTGAAAAAGTACGTCGTGAAGAAACACATAAGACACAATCAATACAGGGAGGCTCTCTTCGAGAAAACTACCTTCCACCACAGCATGAATGTCCTACTATCAGAGCGCCACCGTATCTATGGGCAACACCTACACAAGGTATCGCTGTCTCCCTTCGACTCCAAGCGGTGGATCGCAGAAAACGGGGTGGAAACTCTTGCTTATGGGCATAGGGATGCCCTACCGACTGGTACAGCCGAGATGAACGCTTACATTGACGAATTTCTTAACGGTTGAGAACACCATCGGGAGGCAGTTGAGTGTCAGGAGGCACAACCAAAAGCTCCTCATGGACAAACCCCCGACTAGGTCCTTGACCTTCAAGATAATAAAGCACAGGCTCTCCGGGCTTGGTCAATGTGCGCCCCAGTCGGTACACCCGGAGGGACCACACAGGGTCTGTAGCGCGACGCAGCCCACCCTCGAGTTCGCCAGGCTGATAGAGGAAGCGAACACCAACCCCTGAAGGGAGCTTCTGTTCTTGAAGTCCAACAGGGCGGCCGGGAACCGTAGAAGATAGCTTTCCACTCACAGACTCTGCCCGGATGGCCTCCATTCAGAGCAGAGACAACCGCAGGCAGCCGCCGCACCCACTCTGTGGATCGCCCACCAACAGGCAGCCGCATCTCCTGGGCGTACTGGTGGCCGAAGAGCCTCTCAGACAGAGTTCTGTTCCACCTCTCCACGATTCCTTGGTCCCGGTGGGAACCGACCCGGCCGCGCCTGACCTCGACGTTGTGACCAGCAAGGAGTTGGCTAACTGCCCCCATAAATTCGCGTCCAGGGTCCACCTGTAGCATCTTGGGCCACGTCAAAGGCCCCCGTTTGTAGATGCGAGACAGGGCATTGGCGACCTCTGCTGCGCCCTTGCTAGTCAGCGGCTCGGCCTCCTTGTACCGCGAGGCAATGTCGACTACGGTCAAAGCGTATTTATAGGTCTTCCGTCCCACGCGGTCGTGGGGAAGGAAAAGGAGGTCGGCTTGATGGACCTCATTTGGCACCTGGACATCAAACTTTGGTCTTGGTATGTGCCGCGGCGCAGGTAGGTAGATCTGCCAGATGGCTTGTTTCTTCAGCCAGTTCTTAGCCGCATCGAGAGGGACCCCCGCTGCAGGCGCCAGCTTCTTGATGGCGGCAATTCCTTTCCAGTAGCCCCCTGGGCTGTAGTAAATCCTCGACAGGCGAGAGTCCATTGTCATGTATTCCAAAAACCCAACCAACCTCAAACACAACGCCAGAAAAATTGGGGTCTAACCGATTATCTTCTAGTAATATAGTATGTCACAAGGCCGGTTACTACCATACCCCCGATAACAAAGGCAATCTCGCGATCTTTTTGGGCGCTGCTCGGTGTGTAGAAGTCGGAAAGCTGGGGCTCGGGCTCTAGTGGGTCGAGAATTTCCCCGGTGACGCGGGTGTACTCGCGCCATGCCGCTTCGGCGTCGTGGAAGTTTCGGACTGCATGTTTTTGTTCCCTTAGCTTTTCCTTGATCCAGTCAAGGCGTTCATAGCGCTTCTGAGACCAAGCATCATGGGCAGCACGCATCTGTTCCACGGCATTGTTGTGTCGTTTACGTTCTTCTTTTACATCTTCGTTGTCTTCTTTGTCGAGCTTCGAAAAGTAGTAGTTGCTCCCCGAGAACGCCAGAGCGTTCACTGCGGCGCCTGCGACCATCATAGCAACGGCACCAGCCATTGTGCTACTACGGAGAAATGTTAGAGGGAATAATCCCACGTTTAATTAACTCGTCCTTAGTTAAAATGGCAAGCGAGACATCCAGAAACATCATCCCGGCATCGCGCGCCGTCGTGTCGAGTTTTGGTAAGCTCCCTTTTATGACCATCTGGGTGAGCTTAGCAAACCCTATTGAAAGACCGCTGACAAGGGCGGCATGATACATTGTGTTAGCTACAACTTTTCCGTCAATCGAAGCCATGGTTATTCTATATAGTGGGGACTGTGCGCAACCTTTAATTGCCGAGCAGGACCCGCGCTGCTTTTCAGGGTGGTCTTTTTCTCCTTTGGCGGCGGTGGTTCTGCGCGGTTAAACTTAGACCAATAGACCAGCCCCCCGACAGCGGCCACCAGTGCGCCTAAATATAATATAGAGCCTTCTTCTTTTTTGCCGCGGATCGGGGCTGTTTCCGGGACTGCTTCCGGGGCGGGCGGGTCGGCCACGAATGCGGGATCCCGCAGAGCCTCCTTGGCTTCCGCGAGTTCTCTCTCAAGTCGCTCCGACTTGGCTTTCCTGGCGGCAGCGCCGGCACGCCCCGCGGCAGCCCTCTTCTCGTTTTTAGACGGCTGGCTGGGGGCCGTCACCCTCAAAACAGGTTGTGGCTCCATCTGCTTGGTTGTCTCCGGCGGCTCCGCCGGAGTGGTTGTCTCCGTCGACTCCTCCGGTGGAGACACATTGCTGTATTTCGAGTTCATCTTCTTCTATATTCTTTGGACACCGGTGTCCAAATTGGCAGTACTTAGCCGTGGTCAACGCCACGGTGATCGGCGCCAGAAGATTTCCATAGCGGTAATACAATTCGCAAGCAGTGCTGTTGAGCACGCGTTCGACAATCATGTCAGACTCTAGGTCCTCCATGAGAGGCTGCCGGTTCTCAGGCGGTAACGGGAGAAACATAGTGGCCAAGGTTGTATAGAGCTGCAGCGCAGCCTTCCCCAGCGTTTTTGTCATGCAAACACCGAGTCGTGCCTCGTAGCGGGTGTGGAGCTTTCTAACCTCGTCGTCGTCCATATTGTCGATTTCTTCCACGGACAGGGACTTACCAAGGTACTTTTTGGCCTGCCCCCCTGCTGCGATAATGGCCAGCTTATCGCGCTGTTCCGCCACCGTTGTAGTCTGTGGCACGGCTGGTACCGATGCAGCGGGCGCTTGTACCCCGGTTTCATTAGCGAGTAGTCCGTCGAGCAAATCGTCCATTTTCTTTTCGAAGGTCTTTGTATGTAATAAAGTTGTAAGTTTCCTAATTTCTCGCCTAGCTTTAATATATTGGTGGACTACCCACAGGAGAACCACAAGTGTGGTCAAGGAGATAGCCGTGTTTAATATTGTTAACAACATCAGCTAAGCAAATGCTAAGCAAATGATAAACATCAGCTAAGCAAATGATATGAAGATGGTTGTGAAGTGTTTAACAACAGCTTCGCATGTTTCTTCAAGGCGAGCTGACACCTAACGGCTACTCGTTCTTCCCGGTTCGCTATGACGTCGTTCTCCCGGAGGCACTCCTCGAAAGAGTCTCGGTCCTTACAGTGGAACAAGGCCACCCACTGGGTCTGCTCCCGCAGGTCTTTGAGGACCGAATTGTATCGCTGAGACAGCACCCAGACGGATTGCTGGGCGTGGCGGCCGGAGAAGGCCAACTCCAAGAGGGTGTCTTTCTTTTTCGTCATCGCCTGCGAGGCGCTGCAGTCGTCGATGATGAAAAGGGTCGGCTCGCCTTTGAAACGGTGGTACCAAAAACGTAGCCAATCGTGCAGGCGTTCGCCCGGGTCGACAATATATATCTCAGGGTCCCCCCATATCCACGGGCGGCCCTGGTAGGTGGTGTTGTGCCGGATGGTGGGGCACAGTATGACGATGTGGTGGAAGACCCCGCGATAGGGCCCCTCGAGAAGGTCTAGGGCGAATACTGTCTTTCCGCAGCCTGTTTGCCCGCAAATGATCGCAGAGTGGGAGGAGTGGGGTAAGAGCGATTTAATAGAGGACGGAGACGATGCGGCCATCCTCCAGGTTAAGTTGGGCATCCATGACCACGTACAAATAGATGTTCAAAGCGCCAGCGGCCTCAGCCTTTTTGGTTATCTGAATGGTAATACCTTCGCTGGCGTTCTCTACGCGACGCCCGTTGCCGTGGAGCTGATCGTCATCACTAGACCGCAGGTCCAACCACAGGCAGTACTTACTGGTCAAGTACTCGCCTAGAGACACGTCCGCTAGAGAAAGGTCTTTCGCGACCGCGCCTGTCACGGGGCTCCGCTTAGGACCGCCTGCGTAGAGCTTTTTGGATTCGTCCCACTGTTGGTACGCGCGGAGCCCCTGGCTGTACAATTGATTCGGGACGCCCTCGATTGTTACCTCGACCTTGGTAAGTTGGGGGTTGTAGAAAGCCTCGGTGTCGCGCTTGTAGGCAGCTGCGGGGTCCTCAAATAACATAAGAACACCCTTCATGGAACGCGCGGGGACGTTGAGATTGATGTTCCAGAGCGTGTCGCTTTTGTTGGCTGTGATCTTGCGGTGGCGCAGAACGCGGTCGTACAGGATCGCCAAGCTGTTAGAGTACTGGTTTCGGATATTTCGGGCGAGGCTATCGTTGGTGACCTTGTCGAACTCAAGGCAGATGTTATCGATCGTGTAGCTGCCGTCACCAGTGGATTTTATGACTCGACTGTAGTCGTTGAAAGTGAGTTCGTATTCGAGGCGGTCCCCAAGGGCCGCCTGGTGGAAGGGCATGTGGGACTCGAGCAGTTCGAAGTCCAGCGGCACGAAGAAGCGGTTTCCATACGCGATGGCAATGGCCTGGTCGGCGGCATTGTTCTCAGCGTCTCCTGCGCCGACACGAAGTTTGGTCGCGTTTCGGTTGGTAGTAGTGTCAATTCCCTGGTATTGGGCGTTCTCCCGCTCTCGAGCGGTTTTCCATAGGTCTTGATAGCAGTAATATATATCGCTGTCATCGATAGACATCACCTCGTTGCCGGAGATTTTAATGGTCAATTTCTTTACCGCGGCGCGGCCTATATTCTGGACCAGGGTCCGGTTTGCGTCAGTCGAGGTAAGCGAGATGGTGAACGCCAGTCTCGCGGATCCGGGCACGACAACGTCATTGCTCCCCAGATTTGGGAAGCGGACCAGCAACTGTTGGCTCTGATCAATCGCCGACGGGTTGTTGGTGACAACAACTGACTGCCGCACAGCCTTGACCCCGAGGGGCTCGCGGAGGCGGCGGTAAGGATTAAGTTTTTTCCCGTATGCTTTCGAAGCCATGATATATTGAACTTGGGTAAACTGATCTTCAACATAAAACACCATGGCGGGTGTAGAAATTGAGATGGAAGACTTTGGTCGAACCGAAGATGACATTGAAGATGAAGATGAAGATGAAGATGAAGAGGAAGATGAAGAGGAAGAGGAAGATGAAGATGACGCCGAGGGCAATGACGCTGAAACCTCATTCATCATCACCCCCGCCGACAATACCGACGTCTTTACTACCAATGGGCTGGATCTGGATCATCAAAACATTGCGGGAGCGGCAAACGACTATTACAGAATGGTGAAGAAGTATCAAGGGCTCAAACCGCAAGTGCCAGATTTGTCCAAATTTGTGGTCGATGGAAAGGGCCGCTTACGCCTGAGAGGCCGTCCCGACATCAACCTTATAAATGAGAAAACGGGAAGGCCAAATAAGCTAACCTATATTGCCAGAAAAAAAGGTGGGAGGGCGATTGTCATAGAAGATCTGGGTTTCTCGAATTGGACTCCTGAAATGTCAAGAAAGGCGGAAGCATCCCTCCGCAAAAACGACCAGCAGTTGAGCAATGCGAACTCGACCTTAGCAACAGCCCCGATTGAAGATTCGGAGCAGGCGGCAGACGAAGCCGTTAAAAGCGCTCAAAACATCTTAGCTGTCTTCATTAGGGAGGGGTATACCCCCCGGGATATACAAGGTATGTGCAAGGCCCTGGAAAGGTCCCGGGGGGAACTCACAAACAACCTCGCCAAGCTCTCGGAACTGGATGAACACATCGCCTTGGAAAAAAGAAAGCTAGAAGAGGCCCCTGACGAGGCTACTAAAAACATAATTGCCGAACGCCTGCGTGAACTACAGGATCAAAGGGCCCCCCGCCTTGAGGCCGCTTCGGCCACCAGGAAGGCTCTCCGGTCCCAGATCAGTCGTATACGTGAAACCCTGCACCGGATTCTACACGAGGACAAAACCCTCGCCGAGCGAATAAAGACCCTATTCCGTGAGCAGGGAATCACGGTCGTGTCTATTCTCACGGCCATCGGGATGATTACTTCTACAATAGTCCTCGCTATTCCGGGCGTTTCTGTGGGTGCCTCCGCGCCACCGCAGCCACCGCAGCCTCCCGGAAAGGGCGGGGCCAAAGAGTGGATAAAAAAACAACTCCAAAGTTTCGGAAGAATCCTGGCTAAACTGGCTGGCAAGGCGGCCGCCGCCCTCCCGGGGATCATTGGCTCGATCGTCTCCTGACTCCTGTCTCTCCTCGGGAAAACCGCGGTCTGGTTATCTAGTAATCTTTGGGCTGTTCTTCTGGCTGTCAGGGGATTACTGCTTGTGTCGGCACGCGAGTGGCTGCTACCTAAGAAACCAAAGCAGTCCTAGGCTGATTGCAATACTGCCAACGATGAGGGCTGTTTTTTCGTCCTCGTGGTCTGCTTTTTCTGCGGCCGTTGTTGTAGCGGGGGTCGGCTTTGCGGTGGCTGGGTGCTGGCTGGTGGCCGCCTCTGAGTCGGCGCCCATCGGTTTAACGAGCCCCTTTTCGCCGGTGTCATTTGCGGCGTCTGGTGGGGCGTCACTTTTATTTAGGCCTTTATTAAGGCCCAGGTGCTGTGAGCTGGTGGCGATTATTATATTGTTGTTGTAACCCACTATCTTACCAATACGGAGGAGTATGTCGCCTGGGGCCATGACAAGGCCCTCCCCAAAGGAAAAGTTTAGCTCAGAGCGGGCATGTTGCACGACTTCCTGATAACGGATTATCGCTGCTTCGAGGTCAACAGGAGAAGTGATGGAAGTTTCTACGTTCGTCTTAAACTGTGTTTGCGCACGGAAGGCCGCCCCGGTGCCAAGAATGCTTGTGCGGATCTGGACCTGGGCGGTTAGGACGGACCACACGTAAGTCTGGATACTATCATCCAACCTCTCGACCCCGGGGCGGGTTAAACCGTCTGACTTATTGAGCATGAACAATCTCCAAGCCCCGGATACTGCGTTGGTCTCCTGCTTAATGTAATCCACGTGGAAATCATCGTTTGCCTTTTGTATAAACGACATTTTGCCCGGGAGATACTCCCCGTCACCAATTAGGCAATATCCGCGGTCGGGAAAGTAGTTGAAGGCTTGACCGAACCCCTGGTTGGGGCCACTAACCCTCCAATCGGAGTTCGGGGAGACACCGAATTCGTCGCAGATTTTCTCGTACCCCTTGCGGTTGTAATAGTTTTCTATCGCATTCCATGCATCATAATAGGGTAGTGGGGCCTGTATCTCTTCCAGTATACGGCGTATTTGGTAGTACACATGAAAGCGGTAGACAGACTGCAGAAGACTATCATCGGGAGTCAAATGATCCTCCACCGAAACTCCACAACCTGTGGTGGCGCACCAAACGGCGAAGTTTAACTGGTTTTGCCAAAACTGCATCGGTGTTGCATGCCAAGCCTGGAGCGGTTTGTCTGAATAGCTCGTAGGCAGAATATAGTGTTCGAAGATATCGGGGTATGTAACCTCGAAGAATTTCTGCGGGTCGTCGGCCTGGACCCGAACCCGGCCTATTCTAAGATCACCTACATCGCGGGCCGCGGCTTTTTGAAGGCCGGGCTGGTACTTGGCTTCACTATTAAACCTGAAAGCTTTCATACCCGCAGCGCTCTTTCGAGCGGCCTCGCTCGCGAGGACGAGTTTGGCGGCATTTGCGAGGGCGCTTGAGACGGCGCTCTCGGCTTCACTTTTAGACCCGGGTGTCGAACTCATATTGGGCCAGCATGTTCCACACGCTTTCGAACGTTCAAAGGGGGGAGGCAATCCCCCTCCTGCGGTGCATCGACAACCGCGATGGAAACCTCGCCATTGGTTTGCGATCGATAACCTTCGCCGCGGGGTGGTACAATATAGAAAAGGGGGATAAATTTTCTTGGAAAAGCACCGTCACCGGCAGAGGAGACCTCGAGCAGCCAGAAGAATACCTCACCATTCCGCCCGGCCTGTATGGTTTCGATCGGCTACAAGAGATTCTCAAGGGGGCCAGCCACACGCTAACTGTATGTGGAGAGAACGGGTTGATCACCCTAACGGTCGCCCCCGGGTGGGAAATCCTTATATCTGATGGCCTGCTGGGGCTTCTCGGCCTGGACGACGGCCTCGGCGGAGTCTGGCTCGACGCCGGTGTGTATACGGGTGATCGCCCTGTAAACTTTGCGACGCGGCAAATGCTGTGGGTCCATCTCGAAGAACTCAACACATCCGGAAATATCGCCGATGGGGCTCCTTCGACACTCCTGGCCTGCGTCGGGCTGGGGCGACACGCCTTCGGGGACATAAGCACGGTCCGAATGGGGTGCCCCGAATTTAAGCGTCTTCGCGATGGAACGATAAGCGAGTTGAAGGTCTCGATCCGGGATGCACATGGTAAAATTTCCAATCAAGACCTCCCTATACATGTTGCGCTTGAACTAGTCGCCAGACAATGAGTATCTTCGGCGAGAAGATTCGCAGTCCGGGGCCTGCAGTTGTTGGAGACTTATCGGACTACGCTAAAAAAGACTACGTCGATGCGCAGGACGGCCTCCGGGTCCTGAAGTCGGGAGACACCATGACGGGTAACCTAACAATGAAGTCTAGTAGCCGGGTGCGTGGGCTGCCCACGAGTAAGGCAGGTCCAAGATTACAAGGCGACGAAGCGGTCTCTCAATTCGAAACCGTGCAAGTCATCAGCGAAGTTTTAAAGAACTTTCGAAAGACTATTAAGCCCTTGATAACTGTATGGGCCGAAAACAAGAGATCGATGGTGGATAATCGATATGAGTGGTCTTTTGGCAGTGATGCGGCTAGGGGCTATGCGAATGGGGGCTACCCCATGTTGGCCGCAGGTAGGGTCCTCCGTATGGGTCTGTCTACAACAGCATCTCACAGCGGAATATCCGGCGCTGGTGTCAATATTTCAATCAACGGGAAAGAAAAAAGTTCATGTGACGCGATCAGATCCCCAGGTCAAATATCTGGTATTTCTATATTTGAAACCCCTTTAGAACTGGCCCAAGGAGATACCATTAACTTCAGATCAGCCACGCACAACCCCAAAATAGCGGGCGCGACGGTATCCCTCCTAATTGAACTTGACCTCTGAATGTCAATCTTCGAACTTTTATAGAAAATGAGTATCTTCGGTGAGAGGATCGCCCAGCCGCGGTCCCAACATGGCCGAAGTCCTATCAGACTACGCAAAAAAGGACTATATAGACGAACAGCTCGCCCTCCGTGTCCTAAAAACAGGCGACACCATGACGGGCGACCTGAGAATGGCGGGGGGGCTGATTCGCGGGCTGCCCCGGACTCAACCTGTAGGCACGATAGCAAACCTCGATGAGGCTATCTCTTATTACCATGTAATGGACTTAATCATGGAAGCTTTAAAGTCGGATCGGAGAGCTCGTAGGCCCTTAATCACTGTCTACGCAGAAGAGTACGGGTCTTTGACGAAGTGAGAATATGAGTGGTCCTTCGGGAACGGTGTGTCGGGTGGAAACAGCGAGCGAGGATATCCCCTCGCGGTCTCGGGCCGACTCAAGTATATGAGCCTGGCTATAACTACAGCGAGCAGCCGGCCCTCAGAGGTCCGGGTCGAAATAGTCATCAACGGTGTATTGAACCATTTGTACGGTGTAACCAAGCCCATGGGCCAATTCTCTAGTTTTACAGAGTTTCAAACTCCTCTCGCGCTGGCCCCAGGAGACATGCTAAATTTCAGGACGGCTACTACCAACTCCGAGGTCTCATCCGCCGTAGTGGCCTGCATACTGGAGATCGACGCTAATTAAACCTAGGCTCGTTGAACTACAAGTTACCGACATGAAGCAGGAAGCACCTTCAGCTCCTAGCGTTATCGAAATGACGCCGACTTCGGGCGCTCTATATCCAGAACTGCTGGGCCAAGGCGCGCCCCCGGACCAGTCATACCGCCTTCAGGAGATCTCTCGGATTCGTGAGCATCTCGAAGCCGAACGGGAGAAACGGGCGCAGCTGGAAAAAAAGTACCGCCGCGCTTCGAATATTTTGAATGGTTGTGATACAACTCTTCTTTTGATCAGCGCATTGACAGGTGTCGGCGGTGTGGGTCTCTTAACCACGATTGTCGCGGGCCCCGTGGTGATTGGACTAGAAGCTACCGCTTTGCTTTGCGGAATCGCTGGGGCTGCAGGAAAAATTGTGGGCCGCCGCCTGGCCGTCAAAGTTAAAAAACATTGTGAAATCCGAGTCTTGGCGGCTAGTAAGCTAAATACAATCTCTGACCACGTTTCTCGCGCCCTAATGGACGGAGTTATCTCCGACGAAGAGTTCAAGCTAATCGTCGAAGAGCTTCATAAATATGACCAGCTTAAGTCCGAGATAAGGGACGGGTCCCGAAAAAAACAGACCGCCACACTGGACGAGGATACGAAGAACGCACTTGTCCAGCGCGGCCGAGACGAGGCCCGAGCCATCTTCATGAAGAAATTGGGTGCTCAATAGTCTTCTTTGCAAGACCCCGCCCGCCTCCGTGGAGCCCGTAAACCAACCTCTGGTTTTTTACTTACTTTATAATCCTGCATGTAGATTTAGTATGTTTTTCGTGCTAGGTGTTCCAGAACCAGCCTTCTGTACAATCGAAACCGAAACCGAACCGAACCATAGGACAGATGTGTTTGGTGTACATGCAGAATTGCCTCGCTAGTGCGTGTACGCACAACACTTTTTTCGTACATGCAAAATTGGGGTAATTTTACATGTAGATGTGGTATGTTTTTCGTACAAGGTGCGCCAGAATCCCCCCTCTCTATACTACTTCAGGTATTGCAAAGTCCTTTGTTCTTTCTTTCTTTTTCTCTATGATAAGATCAACAAATTGAAAATCTATTTCATTTTATTCAATATATTTAGTACTAAGAAGAGGCTCAAAGAAAGCAAGGTTTTGTACACTTCAGAAGGCTTGCTGGTTGCCAGAAAGTCAAAGAAATTTAGTACAAGTTATCTTTTTTTTTTCATTCTTATTTCTTTTATATTCTGAAATATATTTAGTTATATTTATTATTTGTTTGAAGCAATTTTTTTCCCTTGCATTGCGTAAACATTCATTCAGCTTTAGTGAAATTAAAATCATATTGAAGACAGGATGGTACTTCAAGCACCATGCTCTTATACAACTGCACAAAAGATGGTTCTCATCAGCTGCCAGAAATGCTTAATAGCAAGTTTTAATCTGCCAGCTGTTCATTCTTTGCAGAAAGCAAATATGTCTATGATTGGAATATCGAATTCTTCAGCTTTTACTCGTATATAAAAATTAGAAAGTGCAGTGAATCTCACAAACTGCACAGACTTAATAACCAGCACATAGGCATCTTAGTCCAACCAGGCACATCAGATGTCGTCATACAAATTATTCTCACTTTATAAGCTATCAAATTCTTCCTCATGCTTGTGTCTCAATGTTTCAGCTTCCCCACTCTTTATGCCAGTGTCAACACAATCATTTGCAACAGAAGTTTTAGATGCAAATTCGTCTTGCAAAAGGGAAGGAAAGAAAATCATTGTCTTATTATCATTTAGCTTGTTGTTTTCATATTATCTTGATTTCCAACTTCATATCAGTCCTATATGTAGCATTATCTTCCATGGGCTTTTTATCTTTGTCATTGAATTTACCGTTATTTGAACTTTAAGATTTGAAAAAAAATTTGCTGCCATGTCACAACTTTTCTGTGGAAAATAGGAATGTTTGAAAAGGGCATATGATCAAAACATCTGTAGATTGACTTATGTCCTCTCACTTTGCTTCATGCAGAAAATCCCAATACACAGCAAGATGTGTAAAGGTAATTATCCACACACAGAACACATGTTAGTTGTAAGAAAGTGGTGATTCATTAAGAAAAATGAATTTATGCTTCTTTATTACATAACTCAAAATATTGTCATGTTCCTCTACACTCTAGGTAAGCAACAATCTACGAGCCCACAACATTAAACCTCACTGGATGTTTGCTTTAGACAACCTGATCAGAGGGGCTGTTCAAGTAGCTATCACAATTCTTTCACCAGGTATGTAGTTGTATTTGTTGGTTTGTTTTTCTAACATGCTCTTTCACCCTTTCTGTTGTACATCTGGATCATGTGCTTATTGGGCTTATCACACATCCAAGCAAGTCAGATTCAGGCATTGATCATCTTAAACCTCACAGTACAAATAAATACAAATTGTAGCAGCCAAAGTATTAACAGAAAAATTGTGATAACCTCAAGAGAATATCAAGGGTCAGTAAGAGAAAATCACATATTGAAAACTTCAAGTGAATGCAATCAGAATTCCTGAAATGAAAAAAATCATTTTCTTAAGATTTTGGGAAGAGTACCTCTTAATATTTTTTGTTTGTACTCATACCTTTATAGCTTTAAAGTGAGGATTTGAAATATCCATTTATTTATAAATACCTTCATGATGAGTTTTAAAACAGTCTAAAATTGTACTAAAAATAGATTGTAGTTCTACAAATTAGCTAATTATTCTTATTAGATACTGTTTTCTTGCCGCACACGACAACATCGAATTGTTGGATTATAAAATGTGCTTTGCAGTTGCTGTGGGCATAGTTCCAACAAACCATATTGCAGCAGTTACCCTAGCCAGCTCAAGGCCTTGTTTAGTTCAATCTAACATTTTGCTTCCTCTTTGTTGTCTGTAATAGTGTTTTAATACTTTGGTTTGATATTTTTGAAATCTATCTGACCTTTGCCTTATCTGTTTTCTGAAATATATGGGTTATGCTTATTAAATTAATTGTATTAATGATCACTTTCAGTGAACGAAACATGAAAGCCCACTTTGCATTAATATGTTGCAGTGAAATAAATACTGAAACAGAACTGGTGTGAGACTGAGATATTTAGGTGTCACTAGTTCAATAGATGTTATTATTTGTGATAGTGAAAAAAAGTCAGCAAAATATTATCAATCTTTCTTATTATTTATTCTTTGAACTGTCACTAATGAAGTTAAAACTTTGTGTAAATTGCAGTTTAAAAAAAATATAAATTATGATATTGAATGGTTTACAGACTTTGTTTTTTGATCCTGTTATGATGGTGCAGACACTTCTCTTTTAGGCATTGGCAAATCTTAATCGTTCGTGGATGAAAGAAAGGAATATGGAAAGCAATAGAGTGATAAATGCATAAAAGAACAGATTTGGATTATTGCAGGCCAAAAAAGATGTTGGAATAAATCTAAATGCAGGTCAATCAATTCCAGCCAGCTTGCATCAGTCCTTTAATTTTTTTTTTAACTTCATTTTCCTGGGTTGTTTTTTTTTTAATAATTGCTGGGTTGTTGTTGTTTTTTTTTTTTTTGTGAGTTGTAAAGTTGCTTTTATTAATTTTTATAAAGGTAGACCCAATGTATGTGATATTATAAATATTTTTTTCAATTTGCTATTTCCTAGGATAAAAAATGGTAAAACTTGCCTATAAGGATTTAAATTACTAACATAGAATTGCTTGTTGATAATGCAAAGTTTATGGATTTAGACATAATTATTGAATGAAAATGAAAATAAAATCACAAAGTGTAATTTATGAACTTGTGTTAATTTCTTAACCATATAAATCCTATGCAATCCTCTTTTTACTCTTTGAAGGCTTATATGCAACAGCAGTATATTAAAATGCCTAAAGCTGTACATAACAAAACAGCAGCTATTCCCGCTGCAGAAACATTATCCAAATTCTTATATTAACATTACATTATGAAAAAATATACTGAAGCACACTGACATATTTATTCATTGTAATTAACCTTTTGAATCTCACTTCAAGTATGCTTGAATAACAGCTGGCAAGAGAAAAATGTTAAATTTAATAGGTTGGCTCACAATTAATCAGTTATAATAATCGAAACAAAAGAAAGTAAGCACATTTAACTTATTTTAGAGGCAACAAATTAATAAAGCAATAAATGGAGGATGTTGAAAGGAACAAAAATGTTTGGTCATACATCTCCATACCAATATAAGGATTGTGGTTTCCTGAAGAATATAAAGGTTATTATTCTAATTTTGTGTAGAGCTTGGAGCCAATCTAGCAGGAGGAACAATGGAAGAGGATGTGGTTACTTCTGGTGTCTCCTCTGCCAACTCTGTCAAACACACATACCACACCCAGACATCTCTAGAGTTGGGTCGGCAAGTCTCATCAGTCCAGGACCAAAATGTTATGTGAGCATTTTGTGTGTGCATGTATCTTTTATAAACAACACATACAATAAAAACAAAAGTTGCTGTCATACAGTTAAATACCATCATTTGTTCTTTTTTTTAAATATTCTCTAAAGTGTAGATTGGTAACTTACATGTAGTTAAGGACATTAATTTAAGAGACAAGTATTAGGCTTTTTATATAAATCTAAACTGGGTTTTATAAACTGTTACTCAATATACTTATGAATCGATTAGTTGATGTTCTGTTGTCATTTGATCAAGGTCATAATATGAGTTTAAAATTTCCATACATGTTTAGTTGCTCCTTTCACTCGCAATATATTACTCTGCCAGGAAACGGTGTCTGAGGAAGTGGTATATTGGTTGAAAAAAATCAAGTATCGATTAAGAAAAGAAAGTACACAATGTTTGCAGATTTTAGGATTTTAAAAGCAGAAATTGGAATAAACAATTAGTTACTTTTGTAAAAAGCAACTGATAATGACAAAAAAAATTTGAGAAAGCTCATCCCAAAGATCCTCATTGGCTAAATGTGAAGAAAAATGTAGTGAAAAAACAAATGTAGAGAGAAAATTTAAGATCTACAGTCATTTTCTTCTCTCCTAGCATCTTTGTTTTTTTGAGTTTGGTTTTGGTAGGCTATGTAGGACTTTTTTTAAAATCAATTGTGCTTGTGTGGCAGGGAAATGAAAAAGGTGATATTTCATTTCAAAGCAACCAATAACCCGCACTTTTTTTTAATAAGGATTTGTATTTAGTATGTCTTGATAAAACTTTTATGGGATGATTTGTTTAATGCATTTGGAGTGAGAAAGCAAAAAGAAACTCAAAAACATTTCTTGGCCTGTTTTAAGCAAGATGGAGTGAGCGTGCCAAATATGATTAAGACATTCAAAAACATAGATTTTTCTATGCATAGCTCCATCTTATAATTATAATGTAATTGAACTCTAATCCTTCTTAAATGAATGTAGCTGAGGAGTGCATCTGTCCACAGTATCCTAGAATTCATCCTCACACATACGCATTCTTCCCTTATGAAAACTTATTGATGGTGTGTGTATCCAGTTGAAATCATGGCTGTTTGGTGGACGACTTTTTTTTACTATGTTTTTAGGGGGTTTTTTTGGGAGGGGGGAGGTGGGGGGTTTTGACAACAATTATTTATTTTCATCTCTCTTTTTTTTTATTTCTTTTGTATGGCTCTTGACATAGCTACTTTTAAATGCTTTTGTTTATCATATTTTTTATGCAGTTTGCTCCAAGAATTATTAGAAGCACACAAACAATATCAAACATTGTTGCAGCAAGCCCTAAGAGAGAGAAAAATGTCAAAAATGCAGTTGAGGTAAGCACAATAATGCATTGCTGCAGCATTACAGTTCAATTGTAAAGGTGATTCCAGCTAATGTCTCAAATGATAGGAAAGAGTTGCTCACCCTCCAATGACAGCAGTGTTACATTTGTATCACACATAACCCATCTCTTATAGTTCTCAATGCTATCTTTGCTGCTATGATTTGACTTGCCTGAAAATTTGTTTTTTCTGCTTGTTGTAGTAGTGATATTCTGTTAGGTTAAACCTTTTAAGTTTTTATTGGTGTTAAAGTGAAGGATTTGTGAATATTGTTTTCCAGGAATTGTCAAACCTTGAATAAAATTTAACTCGCTTTTGATATATAAAAGGAAATATACTAAATAAATGTGTTTTGATATTTCAATCTCTCAAACGAATTTAGGACAGATAATTGCCATCATATTTGATCATGAAAAAATGGTCTTCTTAATTACATATATCGAAAAAAAAATCAGCTACCTCTGAAAAGATTTTTTGTCCTTTACAAGTACATGCGTACATTGATTTGCTTCAATTCATGAAGATTGCAAGGGTTTAAGGATTATCAGAGCCATACTAAAATATTTTTATGTGAATCTATGCATAAACCTACAGGTTTCTAAATATATCATACAGTTTTAAATGCATTAAGCTCTGTGAATTTTATCAGTGATGCTGATTTAAAAAGAAAAAAAACAAGTAAGCAGATCATTTTAATTAACTTTTATTTTTAAATCATCCCTGGTTACTTTAATTTGGGCTTTGTTTACTCTAGTCTTCATTAAACATGAACATTGCAGCAAATTTTAGCCAACCTACTATGACTCATAATTGTATTAATTTTTTTTTGTGTTTGTTTCTTTATTTTCTTTATGTTAAGTGAGGATTTTGAAATAAATACCGAGTAAACCCAGTGATGAGTAAAGGTGATTTTATGAAAATACTACCATAACCCAGGAAAATATAGCCATAGGCTGGTTTAGGTACTGATTAGGAAAATAATCTATTTAGCACAAAGTGTGAAAAGGCTAAAAAGATTCTTAATTTATCAAGAGTTAAGATTAGGATAGTCCCTTTTTGTGTGATTAATATAATCCAATAAATTTGCAAAACTCACTTTTTCATGGAATATATTTATTTCCTATTTAATTTTTGCCTTCTTTAGGGTTATACTCACAGGAGAGGGAAGTTCAGACAGCTCACGAGAATCTTCTCCAGGGGCAGGTGAGATACCTGATAAATCAGTATTGTTATCCTCATGAATGGTCAAAAAGTAAATTTTGCTAATGCAGGAAATATAGATTTAAGCATCTGCATCATTTTTCATAAAATGGAGCAGACTTGAAAATTCCAATGCACCTAGTACGTCTACAGTGCACAGGGCCTCTCTAGTAAGAGGACGTACCTGGTTTGACTTCAGCGCAGCCAAAGGGTTGAAGTGGATCATCTCATGACCCTCAATATCTCCTGAGCTCTCAAAGTCTTCCCTGTAAAAGCTGCCTTTCTTATCCTTTTGTACTGCAATGCTGAACTTTAATTGTCACTATACATGGTGATAAGTAAATCTTCGGGATTGGCAGCTCATTTCTGTGACCTAAAATCAGTCTGATTGGTAGTTCTAAATTGTTTAGCAGTCTTCGTTCTAATTGATGAACCAAGATGAAAAGTTTTTTTGGTATTCAGTGGAGCATGAATGTTTCACTGATGTATTTAAATCGATTAATTTAGAGTTTGTTCAGAAGTTGAGGGATGATGAAGGAATTATTCAACATAATCAAAGAAGGGGTAGGGATGGTCACAAAATCAAAACAAAGATGCTTGTCCTCCCTTTTTGTATGCAAAAAGGTCAAGTTTATTGAGTATTGTTGAACTAACAGAAGACACATACATGTGTGGGTGCATGGGAAACCCTTCACATGGGTCCAGATAAAAAAAAAAAAAGGTGAGCTCAGTTATAGATTCTGCAAACAATCCTGGGCATTTTGCTTTTTATTTGAACGTTCTATCTTGCTTACATCAAAAGTTATGGAGTTTTAAAATCACCTGGTTAACAAGATGCTGTTTTGAGGAAATGGCCTTTAAAGTTGAACATACTTTTTTGCACTGAAACTGCTAACACCACAAGTGTGATCTGAAGTGTTTCACAAAATAATTTAATACAAAAGGTTATATATTTGAAAAACTAATAAAACTAAGCAGGATGAAAAAGTAATGAATGGAGTTTCCAAAGAAATTAAATTTCCATTTTTGAACTTGGACCCTCAAAAAGCAAGAACAATCTTCTCAAATGAGGGAACAGTAGAGAATTCTCATTGATACTTCCCAGTGTTAGCTACAGTGGAAGATTCTACTAGTCACTTATTTCACGAGAGAGATGATAAATGGCCCTCTCGCAACATGCCCCTGACAAATTTTTAATATATCTAAACATATTTGCATATCTAGTATGCAAATGTAAAATAAATGATAAATTATTGGGTTCAAAGAACAATGATTGAAAAAACAAGTATGACATGCTTAGGAGGCTCCTATTTAAGTACATCTCTTTCATTTGGATCCCTTGTCACATAGTTATTTACAAAAAAAAAATCTCTTTTAGGAATGTAGACCCTCACTAAATCTAAGTTAATCCTATGTAAACCCAAAAGATCAATGTGCACATCATCTCAATGTGGCAAACAATGCTAATATAAAAGCTTTTTAATTTATTCAAGAGCTAACCAATCTTTGAAGAAAAGGAGATTGAAAGGAGAAATCTGTAATGTTTGACTTGGCTGCATGGGGTCTTATCTGGTGAAAGGATATGTGTTGCATTTTTATCTTGCTTTTGGCAGCTTTTAGACTGTCATACATAGTTAGGTGAGGTTGATGATTCTTAGTATTTAGACTTCATGACGGAAACTCTTAATGGATTGCACATTTCATTTTGAGTTTTCTAGGTACAAGTATTAAAAATTTTGTTTCATGCCAATCCTCCCAGTTCCTCTGAAGCTGATGAAATATTCTTTTCTAAATCTTGACTGAGATGTATAAGTATAATATCTGAGATAAAGGCAAAGTCTTAAGATGTAAAAAGAATATCCAAGTAATGTATCAATGTATCAACGCTAATTAATCAAAACCTTTTAAAATATTTGACAATGATTGAAGCAATATCACGCGAACCATGTTCTATTTGGATTCAGATAAAGAAGATGCTGATGATGCAGATGGTGTGCAATCAGATGCTGATTCTGAACTGGTGTCTTGGATGAGGAGCCTCGATGTGGATCAAGACACCATACGCGTAGTAAGAGCGCTTTTGTTCTGCTACTGCAGAAATCTTTGGCTTTCATTTTCCATGCAGAAAATTCACTGTTTTCAGAAAATCTGTAGAGGAAAAAAATTGTAAACACAAAGGAAAGATTTGAAGGAAAATATACAGAACTTTCAGATGTATGTGGTAGGTGTGATAAGACATGAAAACTCTACAGTTTCCAACCCAGTTTGAAAGTGTTCTTGTTTGGACATGGTAGAACCTACAGTGGCCGAGATCTAGAAATACTTTCCAAGTTGTGTGTCAGAAGAGGGTTTTGCTTCCTGCTTATGGCTCTTTCAGTGAGAATGCATTTGTAAAAAGCAATTAGTTAACTAAAAAGGAAGCATTTGTCCCTTTTTACTTACAAGTCTATCTCTATCAAGACCTGATTTGTAGGCAAGAGGGATGAGTCCACCTGGAGCTGCACTTTCGTCCTTCTTGCTTGCAGTTGTGGCCACCATGAGTAAATTATTAGGCAAAAATGACTTAACCATTATATTGAAGGGAATAGAGACAAAATAGAGATAATCAGGAGTGAGAAAGTAATCCAGACAAGTTACATTTGTCCTTAAGCATATGGTTCTAATGGGAATCATTTATACCTTATTTAAATATCCAAAATTACTTATTTGCTCTGCTTTACATTGAGAGAGAGAGACTATGTGTATTGTGTGTAAAAGATTGCCAAAGTGAGACCTTGAGAGAGAGAAAGAGATGGGTGAGAGATTCTGGATTTTTTTTTTACTTATGGACACAAGTTTTATTGATATGATCTTATCACAAGGTAAGCCCAGGGGCATTTGTGTGTTGATCACTTACTGCCTGTTGTCACTTAATACCATAGGACATCAGTGCTCCCTGCCACCAGCCTTATGAGCAGTATCATACACTTTTTTTTATCTGTATGTTGGGTGTTGCTCATGGTCACTTCTATGGTGCTTGAAGGGCTTATCTTATATGACTGTTATCCCAACCATATTGGAGACAAAGAGAAGTTTAGTTTAGTTTTTTTTTATTTAGCTTGGAATTAGATCATGTTGGTCAAAATTATAGGACGAATTGCATATTCATTTTAGATTCCTTGATCTTAACTTAAAAGTCCACAAATTTTTGAATGGCCAAAGGTGATCTCAAATTCGATACATAATATTATGAAGGATCCTGTCATTTGGTTTGGCATTTTTTTAATCAACTTATTCACATATGCTTACCCAGATTTTGGTATTAAATGAAGTTGCAAAAAATGTAACGTGTAACTTTTCTGATTTGGATGTTGATAAAGGAGTGTTTGGTATAATTTTATTACATCTTATCCAGAAAGAAAAGTTGTGAACTTTCGATGAAATCCAGATTAATGAATTCATCTTAAGTTTATGTCTCTTATTAAAGGCAAATCATTTTTTTTTCTTTATGTAATTAAAATAGTAAATGTGAGGATTAAGATATTAGGAGCTAATTTGTGATTTTTCTTTCATGAATTCTGTTTTTTTCCTATTTGTATAAGATTTATTTGAATTGGGGAAAGAAATTTGCACCTTAGAATCAGGGTGGTTTTCTTTTTGCTTACAGATCCAGAGTAAGAGTTGGCCAGGGTGAGGAGGGGAGTAGCATCATAGAAGTTTTTATAAGCCAAGGACACATATTTCAATCTCAGAATTCAATAATGTAAAACAAAAATCTTGATAGTGCTTTGATTTTGAAATCTTAGATCAAGTTTTTTTTTTGCAAAAATATATTGTTATGAGGCTAAAGTTGGTTTTTAATGCAGAACAGATTAAGTCATCATCCTTGAAACTCATTTGTGATTTTGCTTGTTTCAGGTGTGTGAGGAAAGCTATACTCTGCAGGATATCCTTGAGCTTGTCACCTGGGAAGATTTGAGAGAGCTTAAAATCAGGTTAGTGGACTTGCCAAGCAAAGATAAACTGAGGGGCTTAATGGAAGGAATTTAGATTAAGGAACTGATTGAGGAAGAAAGTAAGCTTGAAAAGTAAGAGACAACTCTAAATCCAAATGTGCGATCACATTCAGGAAAACGTGATTATATTTGAAAAAATTTTATGAAGTTATTGAAGATTATTTAGATGGGAAAGAACGATTTTGTAGATTCTTAACTGAATTTTACCTTGATTCCATCAAGAGCTTATTAAGTTGGGTTTTTTTTTTCATTTGATTTGAAATACTGTAATTAAGACTTATGATGAAGTTTGCATTTAAATTGATAACTTTGTTTCAGCAGTTTTTAACAAATATTAACTAAGACATATTTTCAGCGCAAACATGATAACGATCTCTAATGTAAGATATTTTATGCCCGCAACAATGATAAAATCTAATCTCTTCTTGTTGTCCTTTTTCGCAGAGGAGGTATGAGATGCCGCATATGGCGAGCTATCTTGCATCAAAGAACAAAAGATAGAGATGATGGCTAGGATGTCAAAATCTAGATCTCTACCACAGTGATACTTACAGACCATAATTTATTCTGTCTCTTGTTCAAGTGAGAGTATTTGAACTTAAAAGAATTCATCCTCAATTTTGAGCTGACAGCATATTTTTTTAATTGTGTGTGTGTGTGTGTGTGTGTTCAGATTGCAAAGAAAGGGAGAGAAGAGTCTAAAAGTGGGAGTGCATGTGTGAAAAGGAGTAAATTTTATGTTGATAAATGTTTTATTATGATATCATTTTTCAGGATCAAGTTCGAGATCATAAACAAAAAATTGTAAACATTTTAATGCTGAAACTACCTTTGCACAGTGTAATTTTATTGTCAATTTTTCATTAAAAAAAAAATAAAAAATTGACTGATTGATATCCATAATTTGTTTTAATTCTAGTTGATTGTCATCCATTTTACAGGACAAGGCAATTACAAAGATATTTTTAAAAATTTTTATTCTGCTATGTACTTTGAGAAGTTCTTAGCTTTTGCATGAATTGCAACATCTACTTATATAATGGAGATAAAATTGAACTGAATAGAGGCAGGAAAAATTCATGCTAAAACCATTGTAGCATACTAAATTAGATGTCAGATTAAATAAATCTTAAATGATGTTTGCTTCAGCAGATCACAGATCACAATCTCAAAATATATTAAAAGCACTAACATATAAAAAAAATCACTGGGTTGTCTTTAGGTTGGAGTTCCAGGATGTGAATATTTCGTTTTACATTTCAATATTAATTAGAAAAAAGCAGCATTGAGGTTTTAGTAAAATATCCTTTTTTAAGCTCCTGCTTCATACTTACTTAAATACACTGTTTAAGTTGCAGTACGAAGTTGAATTTACATATTTATTGCTTATTGTTGCCTGTGTGTTACCCTGAAATTTTACATGTCCTGGAATGCACATGTTTGTGTAGCATAAAGCAAAAGAACTAGATCATAAATTTCAAAATATGTTTATTTTCAAATCTTTTATATTTTCATCTTGCAGAAATTAAAACAACAGGTAAATATACAAGGAAAGGTAAATCCATGTACAAAACGAGGTTATGATTACTTTAGATTATATTGTAAGAAATTGACAGTGACAATTATTTGATAAGTTTCAATCTCCTTTTTTTGCCCAAAGGTTTTTTTTTTCATTAGATTTTCTGTAAATTTTAGGACTATTAATTGCAAGTAATGACTGGAATTTTTTTCTTTATATTTTTTTCCAAACCTTTTCATTCAATGAGATGTGTATTAAAGACCCTTTTTCAGTAACTGTTAGTCAAAATTCACTGTAATACTATTCACACTCTCAAGGGTTATTGATATTCCATCACAATGACTTTGATCTTTAATTAGATCCAAAGTTGCATGTGGACAGTATTTTTACCACCTGCTGCTCACCTTTTTTTTACTTTTCCTGAAAAAAAAAAAGACAGAAAATTTTATTGTAAATGGCTGAACTTTGTCTTACCTATAAAAATGTTCATTATTGTTATGGACATGGCAAAAGAAATATTGTCCATCTCAATATTATTTTTCCTGCCACAGTTTTCATCCATATTCTTTTGGCTGCAACAATTAAGGGATGTTTTAAGAATCTTTAATTTCATGTTTAATAATATGCCTCCTCAAAGAAAGATATATTCTGTTGGTTAGTACATCCATCAATTTACTCTTGTTTAAGGTTTAATCATACATCTTTGTAAATATATTCAAACAGCATCAAAATATATTTATAATAGTATGCCTAGACTTTCATAATATGATAATAACACAAGCAGCAAAAGATATTATATATGCCTTGGGTATTGTGAAAACTGAATGTAGAAACGAAGATTATTTTATTGAATATCTTTGCCTCTTTATGTGATAGCTAGTAACATGCAAATGGTATCATTATTTTAAACTTCCATTTATACTGATCATTATGTGTGCCATTTGTGTGCAGATTTAATAAAGGATTGCGCAAATGTTATATCTTATCATATGAATAATATATGAATATCATGTTTTTTTTGTCCTACAATTTTATGTTAACTTACGAGGCACATTTTATGAAAGTATTCCTGTAATGAGATGGGACAATAACTGCATGGATCAATTTTTGCTTTTATAGTTTTGTCATCCAATTTTTTTACCTAGCATGATTATACAGAATAGAGTTGAGCCTCTCATAATTCATAAGATAGTTAAGTCAGCATATAAAATCATATATTGACTCTGTGCCTGATAGAAAATTCTTCATGATCACATAATATAATCAAGATAAAAAAGAATAACAAGAAAAAAACTAGCAAATTTCAGTCTGTGTTTAAGGAACTTTGGGTCAATCATCACACAATATTACTGATCATTATTCATATGTTTAGTTATTGCTGTCTTTGGCTTTAAATTTTTGCAAGTTCTACAACATTTTGACATCTTTTGTGTATGTTTCTACCATATTCTTTTTGTGATAAATTGTGTTTTTATGTTGAAAATGTAATTGATAAAACATTTTACACCTGTTCTTTCCTCCTTACAGTATTTATTTGTCTAAAATTTAGATATCCTGCAGTTGTAATTTTATGTCATGTGCAGCTTTGCTGATTCATACTTAATGAAAATCTGCATTTTTGCATATAATCTATGTTAACTCCTTTTAATGTCATTTTATGACTGAACTAGTCATTTTTTTTTTTTAATGAAATTCAATTTATCAAGGAAACTTGCAAAGCTTAGCTGAGCTAAACTGAAAAAGATTAATACAAGCTTTTTATGGATAACACTTAATTTAAAGGTAACAGATTTTGAGTTAGGTGTATTGTGCATTTCTAATAAGTCACAAGCTGAGCATACTGCTTTAGTGATCACTGGCTTAGATATCGTTCAAAAAGTATTTCATTGTAGTTTCATGTATCACCGTGTTCTGAGCTAATACATTACTTGCTGAGCTGCAAAACAAAGTATCAACAAAGATTTGGAATAACTGAGAATGATATTATTATGACTTCACTTTCAATTTTACTTGTGTAAAAAAATTTTTTTAAGCTTAAGACAGCATATTTTCACTTGATTTTCTACATTTTTTTTTTTGCATCAATGCAGTTGTGTGTTAACATGAAACATTTTTAACATGGATTTTTAACGTAATGATCATAAATCTAGTTTCAACAGCAGTATGACAACCTTTAATTTAAGGTCAATTTCTGATGAGACATACAACTCAAGTTAACATCTTTACCTTTTTGGGAGAAGAATTTAAACAATGGCTCCAGCGATTGTTTGATGTTAGAAATGTAATTGAGATACTGAGAAATAAGGAACTACAAAGTTTTTTAGTTTTCTCAAAACTTATTTTGTAGATTTCTTTTTAGTGTCCTTCTAGATGCAATGTTTTAAAGTTTTAACCAGTCTGAAACATATATTATAGATTTATTTTTAGTGTCATCCTAAAAGTAGTGTTTCAGAGTTTTAAGCAGTCTGAAACTTTGTAAAAGCTACAAACATGTATAAGATGAATAGCTCCACATAATTTTTAATGAATGTCAGTATTGATGTATGAATGTGACTGTCATTTAAAAATTGTTACCCTTCTCTCTTAATGACTTTGCCATGTCTGTTTCTTTTTGTTTTTTTGTTGTTTGTTTTGTTGGTTTTTTGGATAGGGAGGGAGCAATTGCTATAATTTTGGGAAAAGATTTTAGAATTAAAGTAATGTAGACTCAAAGGCCAAAACAAATTATAACAACATTGGTTTGGGTTTTTTTTTATTCAGATATGAAGATGAAAAAAAAAGACAAGAAAATGAAAAAAGAAGATACAGTTTTATCCTTCAAATGAATTGACTTTTCTTGAAACATAAAGGTACATCTTAAAAAAAAAAAGAAAATTACAGAAAGATTTATTGGCACTACATCATAATTTGTTTCCAATCAAACAGAGTTAAGTAAATCGTTATTGAAGGAATCCCAGCAATCTGAACCATTCAAAATCTTTTCATGCATTGGAAATGCTAAAATTGTTGGGGTTTTTTATGTAAGAATGTAATTTTCTAAGAATTTTTTCACATAAAATGCACGAGTATTAATGTAATTTGAGCTGAAAAGATCACAGCTTTGTTTAATCAGAGTGGGTCCACAAAAGCAAGACAATATGTGAAGTAGCCTGGGATTTTTAGGCTCATGTTGGAAATAATTTAGAGTTATAAGGCTTCAAACATAAAAAAAATTGATTTTTGAAAATTCCCCACTTTTTTGCTTATCACAAGCAATCATCTAATTACTCTACCATCTCAAAAAGTTTCAAAAACCAAAAGCAACTTTAAATGTGGGAAAGGTTGGGGGAAGGTTTTGTTTTTTGTGAAGATATTTACAATTCTGTATGAAAGCTTTCCTTAATATTGAAGCTTTTTTTTGTACCCCAACTTTGTGTTAGATTTTGAGTCATGTGGGAGAGAAATATTAGTAAGATATTTTAAAATTTTCAACTGTTTTATGCAGGGAATTAATTGAGCTTTCAGAAAATGTGGAAATTGTAATTTTTCCAGACTGGTCACTGAGCCATCCCACATATTATCACAAGAAGAGCTTTCTAAAAAGAGTCATTACTGACTTTTAAAAGGGCTTCAGAGTTACTCATTCAATGTCTTAAAGTTAATACAGAATAATTTTCCCAGAAGGTTTATCAGTATAGATTAGAAATAGCAACAATGTATAGAAATTAAAATCTGACATAAGTTCAAGAACATAAACAAATAAAACATTTTGTGATGAACAATTTCAAGTTACAGAAAAACAATTTGTTTTTCAATTTTGGATTTAATCACCCTTCGATCAATTAATTTCACCAAAGCAATTTTGCAAAGTCTTTTTATCATTTTGTAGTTAACATTATGAAAATGAAATTCTGAGGTTTTAGGATTGATGGTGATTTGTGGAATCATAATAACTATGAAAATTGCAGTGCCTACCAAAATATTTGCTTTTGTTTGCTATACCATCCCCAATCTTTCTTTAGAATCCTTTAACTTTAATTTTGTTCTCCCCTGCACATTAATAATGTCACCTAGCAAGCTATCGTTAGACCTTCAATGATGATATGCCCTTTTTTGGAGAGGGGTTATTGTAGCCAGAGGGATTGATGGATTTTAAGATTGGAGAAATTGGGACAATTCATATTTTCATGAGTTTTCTAGTAAATTTTCGTAGTCTATTATTCCTTGTTTTATGTCTGAAAATTAAAATGTATGGTCTCTGAATTTAATGTCTGTTTACATAAATTGGCATGGTAATTCTCATTCATTCATTCAAAATTATTTTGTGCAGGAATGGTGGTGGAAAAATAGACTTTCAGTGGTTAAGCAGAAAGTGCAAGGAGAGCATATATTTATTTTTCTTTAGAAGACAATGGAAGTTTCAGTAAATAAATTAGACATCTTCTAAAATCACCATAAAAGTCATCTGTTATACTGTCTTTTTGTCCATATAAATTTCTTAGCCTGTGGAGGTTCTTTTATTTTTGTAGTATTAATGCATTCCGTAAAGACATTAACCCAATTATTATTAAATTATTAAGAGAGTTATTGTTTATAGCTTTTAACTCAAGGAGAGGAAAGGAGGAAGCCCAGGGATTAACTTTTTTGATATTTGTTTTAGGTAGACATTTTTTTAATGAATTAATCAAAATCAGATTTCAGGACTTTAAAATGGCAATTGTGAACAGCAAGTATAGTTCAGGAAATCAAAAGTATACATGTATATGTAATGCATCAAACTTTTAATCGAATGTACTGTTTTCTCCAAATCTTGGTAATCCAAAGCGTGAATCCCCTAAAATTTCAATGAGAGGGATGTGTACCAAACAATATGAAATCAATTGGAATATGGACTGATTAAAAAGGCTATTCAAATTTCAAAATTTCATTGAAATTGTAAATTCTAATCATTTATAGTAACCATACTATAAAATTTAACTATCAGTAATTCAGTTTGATAAGAAATATAGTTCTATTTCAATTTGAGATGCATAAATAAACTTAGTATTAGATACATAAGTCGCAGGAGAATTGGAAAAGGTCAACATATTTTCGAGTAGTTCATTTATGTACGTTATTACCAGTAAATATAATTTTATGAAATTTGCTGCAGAAAGATAACTATGACATGTAAAAACAAAAATGAACTGAAAGTGAAAGCTCATCAAATTTTTATTAGTATATGCATGTTTACACACAAATTGCTTTTAGTTTTATTATCCTTTTCTTTATTTCTTCAACACTGCCTGTGAGTTGGCACAGCCAATAGTGCCTGAGCCTAAGATTAATAAGTTTCTGCTTTGATGTTTAAATTTAAAGCAACTGTTTGTCCAATGATCTGCTTTATCTGAATGAACATTTTTATGATCATAAAATACTGTACATTTTTAATAATTGGCAAAAACAAATTATTTTAAATTTGTGGCATGACTTTGTCTGATTTGCTAAGGTGTTTGATATATGCATTATATTTAAAAATAACATTATTAGTCTGTCGTAAATTGTGATGAATTTAACTTCTGTTAATATTTTCTGAAAAGAAAATGTTCTGCAGAGCAAAAAAAAAAACAAATAAAGTATTCCGAAATGAGTGAAAATATTTAACAGTGTTCATTACTTGTTCAATTATTGTAATTGGAAGGTTTAAGCTGTAGCCTCTGTTAAAAGGAAATTTGGATTATTGAGTTAATGGTGTTGTATGATGAATTATGGTGTTGCCTTTCCAATTAGAAAAGCTGAAAGGCACATAGTTGTAATAACATCATCTTTGGTAAAAGTTGCAGACTTATCTATCATCAATTTTTTATTTTTGATATGTGATCAATTTTATAGCAAATTGTGATATGCAAAAGTAAAGCAAATTTTTATTATTCAATATAATTTTTTAAGATGAAGATGCTTGATTAATGGTTAATTTTCGTTCTTTGTTGTTTTTTTTTTTCTTTTTGATAATGTCAAAAGATCTCAGCTTCTTTAGAAGTAAAAAAGTACCCATAACGTTTTCAAATTGGAAGAACATTTTCTTAAAAATTCTGTGAAATATTTTTCCTTTATCAAGATGGTGATGAAATTCTGTTCTTGCGAACATGCAAAACAAAATTCAGGGAAGCTGCCGAAAATCCTCATGCTTAATAATTGTAAAAAATGAAAGCATTAGGACACCTAGTCTTTTTCTCTCATGATATAAAGGTTATCGTTGTGCATCAATTAATAATTAGGCTTGACAACAGTGTTGTGTTAGTTTTCCATATACATTAAAGTTGTAAATTTTAAGAGGTCAATGAATTTTCATAACCTGTAAGTATTGCTAATGGATGCTGCATATCAAAATTCATTTTTGAACCTTCAAAATGTGAGTTACTTGATTTCTGAAACTGCAGTCTTGTGGAATACAATGCACTCTTGTCTTATCGGAAGGGGCTGATCTTCTTTCCTCACATTGCTTTCCACCTAGCTTATTTCACTCACTAACATTGTCGGGAGTCCTTTAACTAGATTAGGATTGCTCAAGACACCTGAACACAGATGCTACACAGATTATTCAGTTAGCTAACATATCAAGGCAGCCCTTTTAACATTGTTGCATCGTGACCTAGTGTTGAAGACATTGGGCAGAGATTTTAAAAAGTTTCAAAAAGAGATCACATAAAACAAGTTTGTTATAGTTTATATCAAGTTGGAGTGGGAATATGTTTGCTTAAAAGAAATAGGCTGAAAAAAATGTCTTAATGAAAATTTATAGGTAACAAGATTTTTATTATATATGTATGTTAAATACAGCAAGTGTACATAATTAAAGGTCCCCATGATCTATCATAGTCTTATAGGGGGCACAATTTTTATAAACTGAATTAAGGCCATGATCATCAGAGCAGCACAAAATTTGGTAGGCGACTGGAATTAAGAAGTTGGAAATTTCAGTTTGATTAAAAAAAAATGATCTTTCGCTGAGGATATTTTGACGAGTCACCAAAACCACTTAGTACCAAAAGAAGCATTGACCATTCAATTGATGAATTGTCTATATGTGCTAGTGGCACCATATATGAATGAATGCAAATTAGCTCAAAATGAATAAATAAAAAAAAAATGAAATATTGCTCAGTAGAAAAAGTGTAAAAAAATGTTGATTCACTTTAAACCAATGATAATAGATAATACTAAGGATTCTTCTCCATTGATAGCATACATTGGTATAAAGCTGTTGTGCATTTTGACTGAAAGAGTCACTTCAGCTGAGATCTTTTTAACTGAAAAAGCCTAAAGAGAGCTTGTTAGACTGCTGCAGTTCTATTATACAAAAAGACCAATGAATAGATTAAACATATGCTGTTTGCTTTAATCAAACATGCATTCTGAAAGATCACAATGGTAGGCATTATTTTTTAAGTTATTTGACTGTTTGTTTAAGAACATATCATCTGCAAAAATTTTTTAAAGTAGACTTTCATAAATAAGCATTTCAATATTCAAATGATTTTATTATGATTTACTCCTTAAAAGTCTTATCCTTCCTTGACAGTAAAATTCTACAAACCTTAAAAGCAAAAAAGAAAGTTAATTTTTATATGATTCTCCTTAAGTATATAACTTAATTACATATAAATTAAAAAATCATCTGCAATAATCGCTGCATAAAAGAAAAGAATCTTGAAATTCTTTAAAACAATTGATTTCCCTTTTTTTTTACAAACTTCTTTTAGCTTTTATGGATTGTGTGGATTGGCTTTTTGCATAGTTTATTGTCTGGACTAAGTCGAATTTGAAAAGATATTGAATACTTTAATTGACAAAATGCTTAATATAATCTCAATTTTTGTAAAAGTACTTTGTGAATTAATTCTTTACTCTTGCTGAGTCACTTTTTTCCAATGAATACCTATTTATCCGTTGTTTTAATTTTAAATAATTGTAAAAGACAAGCAAAACCACATATTGCTTTTTATAGACATTTTGTACCAAGGATGTGAATGAAAGATTGTACAATTGTAGGTGTTTACATGAAAATTGACTTACTAAAGCCAAAAACTTGTGCTTATAATGTGAACTAGCTGTTCCGAACAGATTGCAGCATTTTTTTTATAAAGGCTATTTTTCTTTAAAATTTCTACTCAAAGAAATATGAAAATGTACGATAGTCTTTAAGTCTGTAACACTAAATTCTGAAGCTTTCACATGTTTAGAGAGAATCATATCGAGACATTTGTTAGACGATTGAGGAAGTCAACTTAATGCCGTTTGCCTGTAGGTATAACAGAAGTACTAAAAGATACTCCACTTATATTTGTGAACCATATAATTAAACACAACATATCTGGAAGTCCTTTTTTTTATAAATCTTTTGAATGGTTTCTTATTACAAAAATTGTTATTATTACAGGCCAACACATAGAAAATTTTAAGGATCTTGGACCTACTCACATACCCTTAAATGTTAATATAAGTGACTCAATCTTGAATACAATCTTAATAAACACAGGCGCACCCCAAGGTTGGAATCTTTTTTCTGTACTCTACCCAATCTGCACAAATTATAGTAGAGACACTGAAGAAAATACTCACCTCATTGAATTTGCTGATGATACAACATAACAGAATGTTTTAAATATATCAGGATAGAGTTATCAATTTGAATTTTAACAGTTCTATGACCAGTATAAATACAATTACTTGACACTTCATGTTGTTTAAAAAAAAAAACATTTTTGTTAAAAAAAACGGATGAATCTGTCATGCCAATTCAATATTAAGATAACACAATTAAGATTGTTGACTGTTACAAATACATGTGCTTAGGACTTACGATAGAATCAAAATTAAAGAAAAATGTTCACATTAATGTGCTTTAAGTGGATTGAAATTGTTTATGTAAACATAAACATTATTATTTTTGTTCTATAAATTCATTTTTCAAAGAATTATTTGTTTTTGAATTATTTGTCTTTGTAAATGTTATATTATCATATAAGACTATTATTGATAGCTTGATTAAAAAAAAACCAGCAAAATTATTAAATCGGATTTGATACCTATCAGTGAGCTGTGCAGAATCTACATTATGAGGAAAACAATTCAAATTAAACACATCGTTCACCTATGGTACCAAGAATTAAAATTTTCTATCCATAGCAGTTAAGATATCCAACCAAAAGCAAGAACTGAACAATATAAAAATTCTTGTGTCTTCAGCCATATTACAGGCAAGACTAGAGTATAGTCAGATTGTCAGGAAATTAGAAGACTGGTTTAAAAGATACTTGATTTGTTATCTTGTATATCAGATATGGTTTAAAATGTGATTAACATTAATTTACTTTGTTACTCTTAATAGGATGGCCTAGTCATTATGAAAATTGTGTATGTCAGCAATTTTAAAGCTATATTATCCACATGTTATTGATGCTTTTGTCAAATCATGTTCAGGTCGATTTTTTTTTAAAGGGACAGTCAATATTCAGCTCTCGATTTAAATGACTGCTTTAGTCAAAGAAAAAGAACAGACTCTCACACTGAAATTTATAAATATAAAACACTATTTCATATGAATGTTGATGTAAAGAATCTGGATATTTATTCTTGGACAGGCATAGTAAAAATTTTGAAACAAACCTCACAACGGCAAATGTTTAAGTTTTAATAAAATGGGTGGCAGGTGTGACTATCAAAATTGCTTCTGCTTTACTCTGAGATCAAGGTATAAAAGCATGCTGTTATGGATTTACTTCAAAATTGTCTTCATTTATTGCAGCATTGCATGATAAATACGATGAACTGAGCAGTTTTAAACTTTAATTTATTATTTTTGTTCATTTGTACATAAATTAATTGAGTATAACTTCTGAGAAATATTTTTGTGCAATAAACATAGATCTCATATAAAACAAGCATCCCTCTAACGGGGTAGAGATGACTGATTTCATAAATACATCAAAAACAGCATGAGTCCATTGGTCTCAGCATTTCTTTGCACAAATTGTTTTTTTTCTTTGATGGCCCTCTTAATTTGAGGCAGACACACATGTAATACATTTGTAGTCAACTGAGTCTTTTAGACCACAATTGGCTCAGTGACAGATAAATATATTGAATGATCAATTGGTAAAATCTGGCCATTGAAAAGTGATATCAGACAAGGCAAGGCTGAGAGGATAAGTCAAAAACTCAACCATTGATGGTGGAAAGGCTCAAATCCAGTGAGAAATTCCTGCAGACAAATATTTGCCTTTGCCCAAGTTCTAAAATTCAAGTTTGCTATTCTGAGAAACAAATCTATATGATCTTATGAGGACTGAAATAAAAAATAATTAAAAAAAATATAATATTATATTAAAATATAAAAAAAATTATTATACTATAAACTTAAAGGCTCGACGTATAAAGTTGAAATTTCAATATTGTGAAAATGTTTTTTAATAAACTTTGCTGTCATGAGATCATTTCATAGCACTGCTTCACAGGTGCTAAAGAGTTGCAAATGGAGAGTAATTTTTGATACTGCTCCAGTTACTAAGTTTTCAATTTTAAATTGTAGTACATCTTTCAATGTAAAAGTATGCTCATGCTGTGAGCTTGCCTTGATTATCATACTCGGGCTAGGCTAGAAGACTTAAAGTTAAATGGCTGATGAATATTTAAGTGCTTTTCTCAAACATCCATATCAGAGATGAGAAAATCCAGCTAGCAATTACAACAAAAAGACAGCAAACAGAGAATTAACTTCAAACCCACTGAGTTGCATTTTGTAAAAGTAAAATTAATTGCCAAAATTTCATGTATGCAACATAGCTGCAACAATAAAAAAAATACTTTATGATTATAAATATTTGACTTTAGACATATGTGTATTAAAGTTTTTATCATTTGACTTCAGCATTACACTGATCTTTCCTTATACAATGAGTTTCGAGTGTCAATGTGATTGCTGCTTGAAAACCATAAAACCTCATCTGTAACAAAAAAAAATATTCTATACATATTAATTACTTCACATTACAGAGCTATATTTTTTTCTTATTTTTCCCTCAGAATCTCATTTGAAAACACAAATTTCAAATTCTGATGTGGATGGCTTGATTTGGATATATCTTTTATCAAAACCTGCATTCTTTTTTCTCCTGAAGTCAACATATCTGAATAGATATATATGTTCACTTTCTAGAATAGCTTTTTTTTTAGTTTTAAGTCCCCTAGGTTTCTCAAAGAATAATCAATGATGATATATTTATGTATAAAAAATAGTTATTAACGTATATTAAACTCTTAAAATTTTTGCAAGTAAGCTATGAATCAGTATCACTCTTACAAGACGTTAAAAAAGAAAAAAAGGTAGAGGGATTTTGACTAATATCCACATGAAAAAAAAAGTGAATTTGAATACATTCATATTCAAAACTTCCTAAAAAGCAGCAATATCCTCATTTATTTTTTTTTTTAAATGAACCTTTCCTCTCAAGACAATATGAAATTTTGATAAGTGGGCAAAGTAAAAAAAAGCGAGGGGACATATTGCACATTTTTTTTCTGTCACCCATCAATGCAGGATTATAACATTTCACAGGTTGATATGACACTAAAAGATTGAGGTATTAAATAATTTCTAGATCATGATGGTACCAGCTACGATATGAGTGTCACAGATGGTCATCAAAGGCATAAGCTTTTAAAAAATCATTTGGCAGGGTTATAGAAAGAATAAATTAGTGCTATAGTGATTTCAAAGAAATGTACAAAAATGTAACATGTCACACTACTCAGCTGGCTCAGATAATATAATAAATACATTAGTATAACCATTAAGTATCCACAAGGCCCACCATGCAAGGGAAGGGTGTCTTGGATATGTTTTAAAATAACTGCAGTAGGTCCTAAAAGTTGTGAAAGTTTTTGTTTTATAAAGATAATGATCGGTCCAGATCATCTTGCATGATATATTTTGACTGTTAACTTCTTTTACTTTGCTTTTCAAGCAGCAGCACTTTGGATTGACGCAATAACCAAATCATAATACCTTCACCAAAGTGAGGAAGAAATCTTGAATTCTTGAAAAGCACATTCCATATGAGCCTGGCTCAGTTCCCACAATTTCAACCTTGCTTTACAGAAACTTTCCTATTCATGACTACAAAGCTTTAATTTAAAATTTTGTTACTCCTATGCAAAAGCTTTTTTTATAATATTCCCTGACCTACATCTTTGCACTGAATGGGATCAAACCTTGATAATTTTGTGGTATGTCTCTGAGTGAAATTTGAAAACATAAAAGAATGAATGCATTCATCCTAAATCAAAAGTGCTATTCATTTTACCGATGTCAGTGGCTGCAACTCATACACTCCAAACAGTGACAGAAAGAGATAGTTCTTATGCTAACAAACAAATCACAAAATTCATTTGAAACACATGAAAAAAGCATAAATCAAATCACTTAAATTTGTATAGGAAACTTAATTTTGAAGCATGCACAGCCGCAGAGTATGCAGTTGTAAAACACTGATCCACTTTAAGACTTGAACAGAAAAGTATTCTGCAATTTTTTCACATATGCTTTCACAAGATATTCAGACATTTGTAAGGCTGTTTTCAGGTTACATCCCACACATTTTTGCACTGCTTTGTAAAGTGTCTTGAAATTTTCTCTTCAGGCTGCAGCAGCAGGGTTCCTTCCTTAATACTAAAAGGTATTGTGTTCATTTTATTTTCAGAAAAAAAAAACATATTTTAATCTTTTTCATTCAAAAACTATATTTATAACTACTGCTGAGCACTACCTAAAACCTAAGCATTACAATATATAACTCTTACTTCAAGATCAACAGTAGTTTAACTGATAGATGAATGGCAGGATAATACATGTTAAAATCCAAAGACCCTTTTATTTCAAAGTGGCCTGAATGAGTTCTATAAATCTTATGAAAGCATAATGAGATGATGCTCTATGCAAAATCTCAAATAATTGTCCATGCATATTCTAACCCAGCTACAAAAATACTTTCAGGAATCTTCATAAGTATTGATATTAATTCAAAAACAGATTCTAATTTATTGATTGTTGGAAATCATTGCATTCAATGTTTAAGCTTCAAATCTGATAAGTTTTAGATGTTTGAAAAAAAAAAATATGCACACAAAGCCACTGATCGTTTAAAAAAAAACAAAACAAAAAACTTTCAAGTTAGATCTCAAATATAATGTTCAGAAATACCGGTTTTTACCATTTGAAATCTGGATAAAAAGAACCGATATAATCATAGATGTAGAAAATATTACACTCACACTTTTCAATGAAACAAAGTATCACAACTTTGCACAGTTAAAAAATGTTTAGAATCAGATCTGTCACATTTATGCATATTAATTTCAGACACACACAAAAAATTTTTTTTTAAAGAATTATTTTAGTCTACCACTATGAAACGATAAAACCCAATCTTTCACATTTTTTATGGCTAACCTATCACTCACATTTTAGGCCATATCATAGTATTACAACATTGAATTTAACAATGTCTTTCTTTCACTTATTTGCTTTTAATCAGCTCCCGTGTAATGCAAGTGATATGAAGATGAAACAGGCAAAAATTTTCATTGCACTCATTCAGTCATTCTCAGGAATTTGGAAAATACTAAAAAAAAAAGAGACACTGACAATGTCCAGAATATTTTCCCAGAGATTGATAATTCACTTCAATTGTTATAACTTCTGTCACAAACCAGTAAATCTGATCACTTAATGTGCCTTTGTCCCTGCCAAGACCCTTATATGTTACTTTGGATTTAAAACCAAAGAAAAATAGACGACTTACTCTTAAATTAAACAAAAAGGTAAAATAAAATTCAAAATCTAGTGCACCTGGTATAGAATTGAATTGAAAGGTCATTAGCATAAAAACGATAAATATTTATATTGATAGAAAATAAACAATCCCAACAGACTCCTTCTTGATATAGATAGTGCAAAAAGTTCATGTTTACATTAGTAGAGAATCTTCAAAGCATTTAGTAAAATATGCAATGGAAAAGGAGATCTCAAAGTAGAGTTTTATGGCATTGTTAGTGTAACATTATATTACAAGTAGATTTTTTTTATAAAATTTGACATGCAAAATAGACAACAAAAAAAGAAAAATAGAGGTATGACTATAGAACTCAGATGTACATAAAAAGAGTGGAAGGTAAAAAGATCCAAGACAGAGAGAGGAAGAGACAGAAGAAGAATGACCTAAAGAGTCAGAGAGCCAGGAAAAGAAAAAGGAGAGGAAAAAAATAACTTTTAAATCTTATAAGGTAAAAATATTTTTCTACTCTTTTCTACTCTTCTATTCTTGAAGCACAGTTTTTCATACACTTTACACACTAAAAATTATTTTACATCACAACTTTTTCTATTTATGAAGGCGAAAAGAAAAGTGGGGATGAGGATGATATAAATAAAAATGGAATAAAGATGCAACTAAATGAAATGAATCAAAATCTGATTATTGATAGGTTTGTTGCTTTGAAGCACTTAATTAAGATTAGCTGAATAAAATCAAGTATTCAAAACATTCAATCAGTAAAAGCCCTGAAAGATTCTTTCCCCATTCACTATCAAACAGAATGTTTTCCTTGATCTAGAGCAGCTACTGAGAGTACTTGTCTATTAAAAATGTAAAAAAAAAACATTTAAAAAAAAAAAGAAAAAGACAGATTGTATTTGAAGGTAAGAGCTGAAGCCAGAAGCCCAACAGAAAAGTCGGAAATTAGTGTTAATCTGATTGATTTACAGTCTTGAACTTTGAGACATGGTGAGTCAGAATAGAGCACTGTCCAAATTTATAGTTGGGTACCCTTTATTACAACAGAAGGTAAGAAGACATGTATAAGATCTTTTCCCAAAAGCTTAAAACTGCACATGGCTCAACCAGGATTTGAAATTCAGACCTGGTTGTAAGCTGAGTGTTTACCACTAGACAACAGCACTGTATTAAATTAGCCCTGTAAATCCAAATAAATATTTAATGAACCATTTGAAAAACACAAGATCCAAACATATACACAGGAGAATTACTTGCAGTTTCCAAACCAGGCAAACCTGAAGGGCCACCTAAGAAAGTAAGGCCTTTTCGATAATAAGTCTTCACAGAATAAGACCGCAGATTGAAAGTTACCAACGACCAAGTCACCCAGACTAGATAAGATGTGGCATGGACACATATGAAAATCAATGCAGAAATTTCAAAATTAAGATCACATGCATTGACATTTCCTCCGGATTTGACACCATTGACAGGACTGCCTTGCTCAAAATTTTATAGACAATTGAAAGCGAAGACAAGCATAGGAGGAATTGTTGGTAAGTGGGGCCACAGAATGGAAACCCTTCACCAGCAATATAGGAACACCCCAAGCATATAGTCTCAGCCCAGTCCTGTTCATAATATAACTAGAACATGCACTCAAAGATATACAAACAACCCTCCACCACAGATTTCACCACAATATCACAGGACAAAAAGAATTTGAGAGAAACAAAGAAATTAGGATTACTCATTGATGACAAAAGAAGACATAAAAAGAAGGAAACAACTATCCACAGCTGCACTGAAAAAGCTTAAAATCATATGGAAAGGAGATGACCAAATAAAAAGAGACAAAAGTAAAACTCTACAAGGCACTAGTTAACTCGATCCTAACATACAATTATGGCACATGGGCACTCACAGAAGAGGCTAAATTAGATGCATTCCACCAAAAACAGCTCAAAAGAATCCTTAACATCAAATACACAGTAACGAAATCTCTGTATAAAAAATGCAAAGAAAAACCGACCTCAATAACAATTCTTGAAAGCTGATGGTGCCTGTTCGGAGATATCCTGAGGCGAGATATAGACATTCCAGCGAACATATCTATGGAGGCTTACTGAAGGTGATAAATTTTGAGGAAGGACGATAACAACACTGCCAATAGTCATCAACAAAGACCTCTGTCACATAGGAAGCAGGAAAGCTTAAACTCAAAACCAAGAACTGCCTCAACCATATGAGGTCAATAGCAGAAGACAGAACACAGTGGAGAAAACTATCAGCGAACACTCAAGAGGCAGCGGAGGTGTCCAAGTTGGAGCACTAGGAAGTGAACAGCAATATTGTTAGATAGAAAATCCATCAGCTCTTACCACGTCCAGGTGGGAAAAAAATCTCAAAATACTTGATGGCCAATCTTGAAACTTACATGCAATAAAACACTTGTATAATGTATATCACATTCCAAGTCAAAAGGAATGGACCTTAAATTTATCTTTTTAATTCATTCTTGATCAACTCCAGATAGTAAGCTCTAGCAAGGATTATTTAGGTTTGTCAGTGTCAAGACAAAATGAGTAAATGAGCTTAATTATCTCTCTTTACACTTATTACAGTACCTCAATAGGTAATATTTTCTGCTGTCTTGAAAATAGTTCAAATGATCATGACACATCAAGTTTTTTTTTTAATCAATTCCTAGCCAAAAGCATCTATCTCTACTTAGCAAAATTAAAAATTGCATCCAGTAATATGTTACTCCCATAAAAATTTTTTTTTTAATTTAAAACCATTTTAACAATTTGTGAAAGAAGTAATCTGATAAGTGACAATCAAATTATAATAAAATTTATGGAACAAAATTATCTTTTAATAACCCAGTCGACTTTTTTAATTATACTTTTCAGCTTTTTCAATATTTAATGGCCATGCTTGGTAAATATCCTCTTTGGTATTTAGTAAGTTATATATATTATATAATCATACTGAAATCAAGTAAAATCTTCACTGTTATATGTTTGGACTCCATGCAAGACAAAATGGAAATTAAAAGGGATAATGAATAAGTAATAAATTTATGAGGTTTTGAACTAAAGCTTAGTAAAACCAATCCCTGAATTTCTTTTGTTTAATTACATTGCTCAATTTTTCCATTGTAATCTTCAGAGACAATTTTTTAAAATTCAAAACTTGGAATTGAATTTGATATCACAATATGTTCCGTTGTATATCCATCTCATGTTGTCATATAGAATCCTTGCAAATGTTTTTGCATTCAATAACAGGATGAGAAAAGTCTGATTTGGAAAGACTGGATTTAGAGCTTTGAATATTTTTCTTAGAAGAGATATCACAGTCAGGAGAATCATCACATATACCATTTTCAGAAACTGAAACACCGGTTTCACTTTTGGGCATAAGATTTGGACTGAGTGCATTACCATTCATTTCCTTTGTCACTGGCGTTATAATGATGTCATCAGAGTTGTTGTAAGTTTCATGAGGCTTTTCATGATTTTCAGTCGATATGGATTGGTTAGCATTTACTGCTCCTTTATTTTCATCTGCCACGTTTGGGTGAACTAACATGAAAAATGGGTCATCCTTGAATTGCAGGCTCTCCTCTGTGTCTAGGTGTTTGCTGGCTACATCAATATCATTGTGAATTGCCTTTTTCAAGGCATCTAAAAAAAAAAAAGAAAGAAAATAAAATCTAAATAAAATTCTATTTAACAAAAGTAAGAATGGACCAATTAGCTGCAAGTATGACCAGTCCACATGGTACAATAAAACCTACCAAAAAAAGGGAAAAATTTTACAACACCCAGCCAAAGACTGATGATCAACTTTTAACATTACTTGATAGGTGGATACAAGTAAAGAGTAGATGACTGCTATTAAAAATATAACTTCTTGCTTACCCTGTTACAAAATAAAATTATGCATTTAAAATGATATGCTATGCGCACATTTTAATGGTTTTCAAGGTAGGATCTAATATACGAGGGCAGGCTGATAATTAAGTTCCGTTTGCTAATAACTAGGTCAATTTTCGTCACATCGACCTAAAATTTCATACATATACTCTCGAACCATTTTTCTAGACTTAACTATAACAACAAGTTTGTGTGACGTCATTCGTGCTCATAATACAGTGACGCGCAACATATGATGTGGTAGCCATGTTTATGAGACAATGGCGACTTCCAATGACCTTCTCATCAAACAGAGCTCTGTTATCGAGTTTTTGGCAGCTGAGGGATGTTCTGCTGCAAACATTCATGCAAGAATGAAGACAGTTTATGGTGAAATGTGCATTTCAGACTGTGCAGTTCGCAAATGGGTGAGAATTTTTAAAGGGGAAGACCCCAGAGAGACAATTCTGCGTGATCGAAAGCGTTCGGGTAGGCCCCTTTCCGCATCGGACACGGCTCATCGAGAGAAAGTTGACTGCATGATTAGAGCTAATCGAAGGGTCAAACAAAAGGAAATTGCAGATGAAGTAGGCATTTCGAAAGAACGAGTGCACCATATCGCCACAACTGTACTGGGTTACCGAAAAGTCTCTCCCCGTTGGGTCCCAAGACAGCTCACTGTAGAGATGAAAGCGCAGAGAAAGGACATGTGTACTCAACTCTTAGAGCGTTACAATGCAGAAGGAGAAGCATTTCTGCAACGCATTGTGACTGGAGACGAATCCTGGGTCCACCACTACGATCCAGAATGTAAAGCCCAATCGATGGAGTATAGGCACAAAACTTCTCCAAGTCCAAGGAAGTTCAAGGTTGTTGCCTCTGCAAGAAAGGTCTTGTTCACCGTTTTCTGGGACATGGAGGGAGTGGTCCACATGGAATTTCTGGAGCAAGGGCAAACTGTGAACTCTGAGCGATATATTTCAACACTCCGAGCTCTCAAACTCCGACTCAGACGTATTCGGCGTGATAAGGACTCAATCCTGCAACACGACTATGCGCGCCCGCACACCAGTCGCCAAACTCAGGACGCCTTAAGGCAGCTGGAACTTACGACCCTACCTCACCCTGCATACAGCCCCGATCTTGCCCCCTCTGACTATTATTTGTTTCCCCAACTCAAGAAGTACCTGAAGGGCCATCACTATGACAATGATGAGGAAGTTATCGCAGATGTTCGCAGATGGTGCCGTGGACAGCCGTCTGAATTCTTTGCTGACGGCGTGAGCCAACTAGTGAAACGTTGGAGGCGGTGTGTTGATCGCGACGGTGACTACATCGAAAAATAGAGTGCTAAGTATGTAGCTGAGATATTAAGCTTTCGTTTGACGTATTGTTTATGTATATGCTGTGAAAAATTAAAAAGTTATGATTAAACGGAACTTAATTATCAGCCTGCCTTCGTACAAACTTCAGTATGTTTTTTACATACTTTACCTAGTGATGGATAGTCACACATTGGTCTCATGAATCCAAGAACAATAATTTTCATTATGTCTCCATAAAAATCAGAGTCAAACTTATGGATGATATGCGTCTCCTGTTAAATCAAGAAAAATTTGTTTCTCTAAATGGACCAATCTATTGCCATGTCAATCATCAATGCAATAAATTAAAATGTTTTGTGAAAAAATTGTTGTGCATACAAATATCTTTTTTCTTTTCATTGTTTTTGCAAGTCACATTCAAGAATCAATCAACTAGAACTTTTCTTACATCCTTAATGAGATATATACAGGGAGAAAAAAGGTTTCTAAAATAAAAAAAAAGAGTAACATTCACTTTTTTGTGAAGAAATAAAAAATTGGGTCGCAATTAGTTTTAATGAAAAGAGCAAGTATGATCCTAAGTTGTTTGACTTTATATTATCACCCATTAAAATGTGCCTAGAAGGATCAAACTTTTGCAAAAATCGTAACTAAGCATAACACAAAGTTACCATAGTTTTAACAGTGTTGTGATAGTAAGGGTTCCATCCTACACACATTGTCATCTTAAACACCTGAGGGTAGCTACTCAGCTTGGCCCAACCATAATAAACACCACACTCAAATGAAGATGGAAGTTGACGAATAACGCTTTCAGGAAAATTTGCTGGAACAGAAGAAAAAAAAATTATAAATTTGCTTCAGGAAATTATTAGAGAGTGAGAAATAGATTATAGAGAGAAAAGAAAGAAAAAGAGCAAAATGCAGGGCTCACCCATCAAAGACATTGTGGCTGTGATTTGGCTAGAATGGATGGAATGGGGAGATCAGGGTTGAAGAGCCATGGTGCATTATATCTTGAAAGCTGAAAAACAGATATTCAAGGAGGTTTTTGGTCTTGTCCTCGCATGCATAGTTTTATTCTCAGAAACATTTTCCAGCAATCCTTTCATACTTTACTGATGCAAAGCGACCAAGTAGATCTAGATCAATACTTAGGCAAAATTCATTCTTTGAATTGTAGATCTAGACTAGTTCTTTAAATCTGCATTCAAAGTGTCTATTCTCCCCCCCCTGAAAAAAAACACCACGACCTCTGCACATTAGATCAAGAAATCTACATAGAATGAATGGTAAATTTGCAGATATCGGCCCACCTCACATAAGGCTTCAAAATTTCATGCTTTTCAATGAATTTGATGTTAAACACGAATATGAAGGTTTTATTAGTCTCATAATATTTTTCAAGATATAAGCATTTTTGAGTAGCACTAAAATTTTTCACTTTGATTACAAGTCCAACCTTACTGAGGCTCATGTTAATCTGTGTTTTCACTTTCGGAATTGGAAAGTAGTGCCCCCAGCTCCAGCATTCTACGTATGCCCTGAAACTGCAGTGGATAGAGGCTAGCTGCCAGGGTCAAGAATAAGTGGAGCAGGCGGGTATGATTTTTTACTCAATATTTTGAGTATGTATGTTCTTACAATACTCGGGATCTATAAAGTTTTCTCTGTGGTTGATCACATATTGCGTGTACCAACAAAACAAAGAATAGAATAATCCAAGAGAGTGAATTGCAGATCTCACCTTTAGTCAACGTTTGCAAAAACGTGCATATAGGTATACAGAACTGGGACAAACATAAGGAAATAGTGCAACACAAAAATGCTTATATCTTGAAAAGTATTTAAATGCGACCAATAAAACCGTCAAATACATGTTCAGCGTATCAAATTCATTAAGAAAAATACCATTCGAAAGCTCAGATCAGTAATTTTGCAGATATCTGCCCAACTCATGTTAAACTTCACAATTGAATGGTTTTCGGCGAATTCGAAATTTATAGTTTAATAGGATTTTAGAGCAACACATCTTGAAAAGGGTAAATTTTTACCTGTACACCCACACTCACCAGAGTGCTGTTTCTTGTCTTTCCGGTCGACCTTGACCTTGACCGTGATCGTATTATAAGTGAAAGTTGTCGCGATTACGTAACTTTATAAAGGCGCAATTTTTTGGAATGTTAATGAAAAGTATTTATTTGCCACGAATAAAACCTTCATATTCATGTTCAGCATATCAAATTCATTAAGAAAAAATAAAATGTAAAAGCTTAAAGTGAGTTGCGCCAATAACTGCAATAATACCACTAGATTTAGATTATCATTATGGATCCTATGTTAAACTAGATCTAGACCTAAAAATTGCTAATCATGATTTATGTCTAATCTACGTGTATATCAACGGCTATTTTACCTGTTGGGATGCCAAGTTCTTTACTTCCTCTCCCAAACCCGGACACAACTTCACCTTCAGCAAAATAGGGAATATCACTTTGATGTGTCGCCATTGGGGAGTCTGATTCCGGATTTCTGAATCTCTTCTAGATTTCTAGGTTAGCTAAAACTAAAAGTAAAAAGATATTTCAGCTCGCGATTCTTGATTTTATGGTAGATCAAGGTATCTAAAACGTTTACTTTTTGTTCCAGGTCGACATTAAGTATAGATATAGATATATCCGATGTATGTTCGCAGGGATAAATATCAGATCTAAAGAAAATGTATCCTGTAACTTGTGAAACTGGCCTGACAGTTGAATCTAAGCAGGACGAGTGGATCACTTTTATTGTAACTCTTCTGTAGCAAAAATATTTTACAACTTTCACTTTTGTTATACACGGCTAGTGCGTGTAATGTGGCATGAGGTCGTTAGAGTAAGCGTCATCGAGAGTCTTTTTATGCAAGAACCGCCAGCAGTTTTTTTATGTGTTACTGTTAGGTGGCAGTTGAAATGAATATGACTGAACTCAGTTATTGTGTTGGTTTTTTTTTTAGTTTCACAGACTGTAATAAATACTTTCCCTCTCTCTCTCTCTCTCTCTCTCTCTCTCTCTCTCTCTCTCTCTCTCTCTCTCTCTCTCTCTCTCTCTCTCTCTCTCTCTCTCTCTCTCTCTCTCTCTCTCTCTCTCTCTCTCTCTCTCTCTCTCTCTCTCTCTCTCTCTCTCTCTCTCTCGATTCAACTTCTTTGTCTATTCAAGCTAGCATGAAAGTCACTGTTCCTGAAGCATCTATTTTTTGTAGATGCGGATAGCTTAGTGATTAAGTGCCTGGTCTTGTCTCGGCAAGGCGATGGGTGCCGCATCGAGGCGCAGGTTCGATCTCTGTTCATTCCATCTGTTGTAATGCTTTCACGTCTTTCGTCTTATTTGTCGGTCTCGAGCTAGATCTAGGTTTGTGGTTGATTTTTCTATACTACTTCTCTCTCTCTCTCTCTCTCTCTCTCTCTCTCTCTCTCTCTCTCTCTCTCTCTCTCTCTCTCTCTCTCTCTCTCTCTCTCTCTCTCTCTCTCTTTCTCTTTCCCTTTGTCTCTCTCTCCCCTCTCCTCTCCTCTCTCTCCTCTCTCTCTCACTCACTTTCTGTCTCTCATCCTCTCCACCTCCCTTTCTTTTCTCCCTATCTTCCCTCCGTTTCTTTTTCTCTTACCCTCTCTCTTTCTTTTTGTCTTGCGCCAGCATGCCTGTTTTTCTGTTCCTCTCTTTTTCTCTCTTTCTCTCCCTATCTCCTAATTAAAATCTATACAGTAGAGGTTATAGTGTGTTGGGTCTTTTTAAGTTATCTCAAAATATCGCTTTTAGACATTCATCTTAGTACATCTGGAGTTGAGAGGTGCAGCAATTGCAGTTTTTCTGTAAAACTCTCCGTTAAAGGGGCAGGGAACATCTGTTGCCAACATTTTAAAATATTCATTTTGGATCAAATACCTTTGCACCACTAACTCGGGTATAGATCCAACAAGTTAAAAACAAAAAGGTTGAAAATTTTCTTTAATATAACGGTTGTCATAGAAGCAGCGGCATTCTACAAAAAGTACCAAATACTTTTGAAACGCCAAGTTCTTGGGGTTTTGGTTTTTGTTTTTTCCCTTTTGATCCCTGCACGTTTCATCAAAAGATTTCTTATAATTAAAATGTTGTTTAACAAAAAAAATAAAAAAATAATATCGTTTTGAGAGAAGCGCACAGCTTTCATAAGAGATGTAACAAACCCTAATAGGAGAAAGATATGTCATAATTATAGTTTAATGTATGACAATTTAACGTGAGATGATTGCTTGCTTTTTTATTTTTATTATTTTTTTTTTTTTTTTTTTTTTGGGGGGGGGGAGGGGGCGGGGGAACTGAACACCATAACTGATTTGGGTTCTCGAATAAGGGCATTGTTAGAAATGTCTTAAATAACCAATTTTTATTTCTAGAATATTTGTGCCTATTCTTTTTGAGTTTCGCATCCATCTTCTCTGTTGTCATATGTTCTTGTTTCCCTCTTTTCATCACATGACCGTATGGAGACATGTTGCCTGGTACAGTATTTTCAAATTTTTAAGGGTGATCTTTTGCACGAGCATTATTTTATAAGATTTATTTGCTTTCCAGAGGTTCAGGATATCATACTTAAGAGCCCAGGTCAATAATAAGCTCAATATAATATTGAAAGGCTTTTCTTGTCTGACTAAAGGTGCATTTATTTGTCACAATAACTCACGTGCGTCCATTCATGTTTTGTATTATAGCTCCAAGGAAGGACAAAAATGTCCATGTTGTTCTTTTTTCATTTTAATAAGTTATATTTGTATTGCATACCTCTTTATGGTTAACTGGAATTCACTCTCAGATTTTATCATTTTCCAATTAAAATATGTCATGATTGAGCTTAAAACGTTATGTGGGTCAGCAGATTTTCTTCTTTGCCATTTCTTGATCTCTTTTTTGTTTTTTTTGTTTAAAGTAATTTATTTGTACAGCATATTTTGAGAACTTAACTCTCTATATCTGTTTTTCTTTATCCTGTTTTTCCTTTGAATTGTTTCATTACCTTGTTTCATAATCAAATATTGTATTTTTCTCGGGCACATATTGTTTGTCTTCTTTTGTCTGTCGGATCCAAAATACCTCCAGGACTTCCCCCCTTTTTTTTTTTGCCTATCTTTCAAACCTTCGTATTTTTTATGATGTTGCTGTATCAAACACTACTTCTTTATTAAAATTTATCCATTGTCGTTGCAATAATTCTATCTCTCCTAAAGTTCTACTGTGATAATTTATGTTCCGCTTTGGGTCTATGCATTTTTCAACTCTTAATAAAACTTGTTTTGTTGCTATCGAGGCTAGCTGATGTTGGTGTTTATGTTTTAATGATGATGTTTACATCTAAAATCTGTTTACTAGCAGAAACAAAATGTGACCGTATACTTGCCTATAATTTTCTAGTTTCTTCTTCCAACACAGTACCAACATCTTATGATCTTTTTCTGCAGAATATTGAACACTTTTTTGTTTCCTAATGTTGAATTTTCTACATCTTTTTACCTCGCTGCACTCCAGCCTAGAGTATTGATCTTCCTTTTCTCTCTCCTTCCTTGATATTGTTTAGTTTCCCTTTTGTAACATTGTGCGGGCGCCCCACGTTGTGATATGAATGACGACCTGGTGTAATGCGAGAAACATGAAGTCAACTGAAACTACAGGTAAAAAGAAGCATGTTGTCTTAGCCGAAAGCACGAGGTCGATAGTGAGCATGAAAATATGAGGACTCTGTTTTAAAACAGCACATTTCTTTATGTGCGCACTAAACTAACTGTTTCTACCTCTGCTAATGCCGCTGCTAATACTTCTCCTGCGACCGATGCTGCAACTGATACTACTAATTCTACTACTACTACTACTACTACTACTACTACTACTACTACTACTACTACTACTACTACTACTACTACTACTACTACTACTACTACTACTACTACTACTACTACTGCTCCTGTTGCTGCTGCTGATATTACTACTACTGCTGCTGCTGCTGCTGCTGCTGCTGCTGCTACTACTACTACTACTACTACTGCTACTACTGCTACTACTGCTACTACTACTACTACTACTACTACTACTACTACTACTACTACTACTACTACTACTACTACTACTACTACTGCTGCTGCTGCTGCTGCTATTACTTCTAACCCTAAACATGATCTAGTCCGGTTAAGTAATTTATGCATAGGCTATATCTTCCGAATTCCGGTGCGAAACTCAACCAAATTTTGCGTTTTCCATTTATTTTTACAACAATGTAATTGGGAATTCCTACATTGATTGTGCCTATTCGCGCCGCGGCGGAGACTTCTTTTTAAAAAAATGTAAAGTGGCAAAATGTATTACCATTAGTGAAACAGGTCAATACGTGATGTCTTCATTGAGATTATATACAGAGAACAAAGAGGGGGCGGTCTTAAGACGAAACAGCCAAATTTGAGCACTGCTTGCCTTCTAGAGCCCGAATGTTCTATGTGGATACAATTACGAGATTAGGGCATAGGAATACATGTAAATGCAATCATATGTATATTCTGCTCCCAAAAGAGGATGCTCTTTAGAAGCCGGCCTTTACCTCGAAATAATTTGTTTCTATCTTAATTCTATTAATAACGTTGAGGAAATAAATTACTTTAACGTACGCAAAAATATATAGATCTACATGTACTTTTTGGGATGAATGTGTCTTCACTGATATTCCTTATTTCTCAATGATTTGAATATCCAAACCGCAATCAAGACTCAAGCCCGTCACTGTGAAGTACTTCTGAGCGTTGCGGAAAAGTATGATCTCTTATGGCTAAAACGGACATAAGCTGAGAAGACGTATCATCTAGCTAAACGATTGCATCACAATTATTTTGCTTGGCTATAAATTGAGTAGAAAGTAGGCCTAATATTTTACTTAAGAGTATAAAATTGTCCATCAAATCAAGTGAGCTCTCTTGCGCATCGGCCTTTGTGAGATCGCAAAGAAACACAATGAGAGCTAAGCAAATTCCTCTTTGGCGGCCAGTAATGTATCGTAGTCGGTTTTGCGGTGTTTTTACTGTAAAACAACATCAGTAAGTGATACTAGTTAGCGCAAATCCCTCTATTTAGGATTTTCTTTCATGGCAGTGAAATGCTCTTTTTTAAGGGAAAAAAACATGGTTTCATTTGAATGATAAGCCCATCTCATTTAAAACTTCACCGTCAATGTAGTAAAACGCTTCGTATTTTTTTTTTTTTTTTGCATCACTAGATTGTATAAACCCAATATGTTTCTTTTCTTTGGCACTAATATTATATTTTTAAACAATACAAAGAAGATATGTCAATACATGGGCTAATTGTCTGCATAAAGCACAACACAACACGACTTTGTTGGAACAGCCACGGCGACTGTTTCATACTGAGCTCTGTGTTAATGGCTTTTGTTGTCAGCAGGAGCAAAACAAACAGAAAACACACACACACACACAAGTCACTGAGAAGCAGCAAAATTAATTCCGGTCGCTTGCAGAGCGTGTACCACGCTTTGGTGGATATAGCTGTTCATACTTTATGTACCTGATGGCGGGTTTCGGCGTGAGAAAAGAAAGAGTACACGTTTTGAAATGAAAATCACCGGTAACATTGAATAAGCGAACGGATGAGTCATAATAAACTGAAACCAACAAGTTCTCTTTGTGGAAGATTGTGGAAAGAGTAAAATGTCAAGTTCAAGAAATCGTAACTTTGATTTAATGAAACCTAGAGGTCTTTCATATTGTGAGCACAGAGGTGTAAATGAACTCGTATTTAGATGTAAGTTTTTAGGCGAGCTGTCATGATTAACATAGACGGGCGACACCCTGGGGCCTGACTGGCATTGTGTGACAATACGTGGAATCAACGCATTGAATCAGACCCATTGTGAGCTTGACAGGTCAGATGAGACTTACTTCCTATTCACTTCAGTCACTATTTATACTCACGCCTCTAACTTTGGCGCAGCTGTTACCATCTTCTGCCAGCATCCGTGTCATCCTGCTGCGCTGCCTTATTGTGTTTAAAGCGCGGTGAAACTGGCATTCTGGGTTGTCTATGATAAATGAACTATCGTTATTTATCCCCATGGAATTTTTGTCTAGGACCACGTTGAGACATATATAGACTCTTACAAGCACTGAAGTTGTAGTTTTTACACTATTTGTCACACGAAAGCAACAGTTTGTTACATGTTGCATCCCGAAAAATAAATATGCAGACAAGGAGAGGTATATGATCAATGGGGCCTAGAATATAAAACAGTAGGGGTAGTTTTGTAAGGCGAATGAAACATAACCGTTTTACACTAGTAAAAAAAAATGATTTTCGGTGTCCCTCATTATTTGCTCTAGGTTGAATGACTCATCCACTACGAGTTGAAATTTTAAAAATTTCAGTGTTAAGTGGATAACACTTGTCTTTCTCTTTACTTCTTACACTGTTTTCATTAAGGCAATCGAGTGTTGGCATGGCTTTTAGTAAAAAAAAAAATTAAATTAAAAAGTTCAGCTTTCTTAATTAGTCTATTGATTGGGGATGATCCCCAACAAATAATATCGAAAGTGAACAGTGACCCTGTAAGGCAGAGGACAAATCTATACCTTCAAACTGAATGATTTAATATGTTTGTGGAAAAGAATGAAGTCGATGATTGATTTTCTTGCTTATTGCATCGATTCAGGGATTCCAGCTTAATTGAAAGGCAGTCCATGGTGTTTTATTACTTTTAATACTCATCAATACTGACAACGGTATTGTCGGATAGAAAAGATAAAAGTAGCATGTACATAGTATTACACACTAACCAGTGAAGAAGAAAAAAGGCAAATGAAAATTCTTCAACTAGTTTCTCGTTAAATATCCATATACTTCAAAGACCGAGATCTGAGATCATGTAACTGTGAGCATACAGTTGATACTCAAACTTCAGCGCGGTGACAGCGGGGTAGATTAGTACACAGCAGCATTAGAGCTTTGCTTCCAGTCACCATAGTTGTAAGCCTTGCATAACGCCATTAACGGTTACGTTATCGGTGGGAGGTTTGCGACAAGCGAATAATGCTACGTACCGCTGGTCTGATAGGAGGAGTTTATGCAAGTGATGTCGTAGTGTAGCTAAGGGCCCGTTACCTTCGTATGTGAAACTTCAGAAATCAAGCTAGCGCGGCGCTGCTAAAGAGTTCGTTTTCTATAGCGTTTTCCATATAAGGAACTCAAGGCGCGTTACATAAACAGAACTTTTCTTCAGTATTAACATAATTAACACTATTGTGCCTAAACATTTCATATATTGAGAGGCACTCTTATATTCATGAAGAGTGGTTGAAAAAAGATTCTTGAACCGACAAATCATTTGTGTATTAGAATATATAAAACACAGTTCTGGTCTTTTACATCATGGAAAATCAACTACTTCTGTACTTCCAAATCTATTTTAAAACACATTTTTAACATTCCTAGGAAGGCTGTGAATTCGCACAAAAGATAGCCTGCCTAAAACATTGCCTCGCGGTATTTCATAGCTGCCCGTTAACTAAACGTACATGGTTTAATGGTGTCTCTGAATGAATAGATTTAAATGTTAAAAAAAATGACCTAACTGTTTTATTCAACAAAATGCCAAAATAAACTTACAGCCACGATATCAAAGAAGTATAGGGCATAACCCACTAACTTCTAAAACCTTGAAGCCAGAACTTCACCAACTTAAATGGTCCGTTGTCACTGTAGGGTACATCTTAAAACAAAGATAATAAAAGAATAGAAAATACTAGATCAACTTTCCCCAAGCTTAATAGATAAACACGACTACTTAAAACCACGTTGGGAGATGAAGCCGGAAAAGTTTTTAAAATTTGAAAATTTGAATATGTTGAGCGAAAATAAACAAAATCTAAAAAAAGAAAAAAGCGAATAGAGAACAGTGCCAGTACATACTAATTTACTTTATTTGCCAACCTGCAAATACTTCGTGTCGGTCAAACCATATTATATTATTGTAATAATATCAGGGATGAGAACTGGGCACAAAATTTTATTAGTGAACTTTTTTAATCGGTCAATGCGAGCAGCGTAGGCAGAAGCATTCTCTCTCCTCCCCCCCCCCCCCCCCCCCCCCCCCCCAAAAAAAAAAAAAAAAAAAAAAAAAAAATTCGATTGTACACCAATCCATGATTGAGGAGCACTATTGTTTTCTTACTAATTTAGCTCATTTTTTTTTTCTGTGCTCAGACTAAGAAATTAGCAGAGAGTCATTTGAATGTGTTTGGCTCACCCGCCATTTTTTTAAAAACTGCTGATTCGAGACAACTGTTTTATATGTTTGGCTGACCCATAAGCATTTCCTATATTATATCCCTAAAAAAGAAAGAGTTAAAAATGAATACATTTTTAATGTATAGCAATGGAATGTCTTTAGTCAAGTCGTAAATAAATCCACTTCCATTGTAAATTCTATAAGCATTCTTAATATAAAGTCCAAAGCCGTATTTATCTAGTTCGTTTATATTTTTGGGACTCAAGTATAAACCTTTTGAAAAATTTCAATTTTTCATTTACGGAATCTGTTTTTAATTGGAACACAAATAAGAATATTTGAAATTTCATTAATGATTCCACCTTTGTGAAATTAAAGAATAAGTAATTGGTTCTTTCCTCCCATTATTAAAGTTTTTTTAAAAGAATTATTGGTTCATCGACAGTTCTTACAATATTATCAACCAAAGCGAATGTATAGCTTTTTTGTCGACCATAGTTTTCACTTAATTAGATTTATTTTTTTTTTCAATAGGTTTTATGTAATATCCTGCATTTCTTTGATCTTTTTGTAACAATCTAATTAATGTTAGTCTATTTGTATTCTTCACAAACGTAATTAATTTAGCACATTGAGTTGTCTATATTTATATTGTTTACTTTTATCCATCTACGATCTACTACCTAATCGATATTTTCCTACGATTAAACCTTGTTTTCTCTGTGTGTGCCCTATGGCTTTACTTACTTGACTTATCGCCGTTCCGCATCGTAGTCGTCAGACTGCAACGCCTCGGCTGCCTTTTGTATTCCTGTGCATAGTATCCTCCACTGATCCCTCTGTTCTGCGATCTTTTTCAGGTTTTCAATGTCTTTGAAGGTTTTAAGACCATAAGTATTACTTTCTAAACGGGACAAGTCGTTGTTCAAGACCACTGGCAAGGTAGTGATTGGTCTTCCCCTGTATTTGTCCCCTTGTGGGATAAAGAATCCTTCCATGGCTTTATTGGCTGGGATTTCTCTGTCGCGTCGCAGTATATGTCCGAACAAACGCGATCTGTTTTCCAAAACATACAGTGAAAGCGGGCGTTCATTGCATTGCTTGTAGAGAGCCTTGTTTGTTATCTTTACTGGGTATCTTATCCCAACAACCCGCTTCAGCTGTTTTCTGTGAAACGCATCCAATTTCTTTTCTTCAGCTTGTGTTAGTGCCCACGTAGAACAATTGTAAGTTAAGACAGATTTGACAAGTGCTCTATACAGCTTCAGTTTTGTTTTCTTCTTAAGTTTGTCGCCTCTTACCCACACGTTCTGTAATTTGGCTAGGGCTGTGGTGGACAGTTGCTTTCTTCTCTGTACATCCTCTGTGTCTCCAATTAGGGTTCCGACTTTTTTAGTGTTTTTCCAGCTTTTTTCATTTCTGTCCAGTATTGTATATTCTGTTTTATCGACATTAACTTCAAGATTGTATCTTTTTAGAACCCTCTGTATCTGTGCTACGTCTATTCTCTCTCGTGCTATGAAGTCCACATCATCTGCATATGCTATTTCATTGGGAAGAGTCTTTTCGGATTCAGGAAGTATCGGTCTGACTTCTTTAAGAGCATTTTCAAGATATACCACAAACAGGATCGGGCTAAGGCTATCTCCTTGAGGTGTGCCTATATTACTTGTAAATTTCTTTTCCTCTTTTGTTCCTCCTATTCTTATATTTAGGCAGGTGTTGCTTAGAAGGAACCGCACTAATCTCAGCTCGTCTTCTTCGATGATGGTTTCGAGTATGTTAAGGAGGGTTGCTCTGTCTATTGTGTCGAAGGCTGCTGACATATCTATCCCAGTAATTGTTATGTTTATCTTTTCTTGTAGTGTCTTTGCGGCCAGCCATTTGTGTGTCCATGCTACGTCTGCTGTACGTCTATTTGGACGAAAACCGCTTTGACTATGAGAGATGTATTTTTCTACATGTGGTCTTATTCTCTCAAGTACGATAGTTGAAAGAGTTTTTCGGATGGTGTTTAGCAGTGTTATTGGTCGCAGATTCTTAGGCGGACCTTTTGGTTTTCCTGGCTTTGGTAACGGTATGATTTCGTCCACGTTGATGTCAAGGATTTCATGTTTTTCGAAGGACTCGTTAATAATATTTGCAATATAGCTGTCGATCGTCTCTGGTCCATATTTTAAAAGCTCCCCTTGAATGCCATCTTTTCCGGGTGCCCGGTTGTTATTAAGTTTATTTATACTTTTTCTCACTATGGCTTTACCTAAATGATAAATATATAACAAGTGTTGAAACAGCAACGTTTAATCTATTTTCAATCGAAAACTAGAACAAGTGTTGAGGCAGCAACGTTTTCGCTAGGTTAAGATTCATCTTGTTTTTGCTTCCACTGCTCTGCAAACTCTGGTTTGTTTACATTTCTTGAATTTGTTTTTTTCAATCGACAAACTTCAGAAAAGCTAAGGCCTAAATTTAAAAAACTGTGGGAAATTGATATTGATATCGATATAATATATCGCACACTTTTATACTTTCGCATTGGTTGATATTTGATGATGGAAAAATAGCGTTTTTCCACTGTTTCTTTTTCCTTAAAATTTTACATACGTTCAATCTTATGAATCAAAGTTTTCATCTAACACATTGTTAGGATTTCTAAAGGATCACATGACTGTTCAAAATATACGGAATTCTGTAAATGTACGGAAAATTCTCTTCGCACATATATGCATAAATATATTTTTCTCAACGGCATGCTCATATTTACATTTCTCAGAAAGCATGGCTTGAGTAATGAGTGTTTTCCACTGTCTTGCAATAAAGACGATCATACTTTGATCAAGATTAGTTTAGGAACTAGGCACTTCGACCAATTGAGACTTATCCTAGACATGCACTCGGTACGTATTAATTTACTTTATTCGTCAACTTGCAAAACCACTTGTCGGTCAAACCATATACAGTGTATGGATATATTTCTCCCAAAGGTTTGCTCATATTTACATATTAGGAAACATGACTTGAGTCATGTGTCTTTTCTACTCTCTTGCAATAAATACGATCATGTATTGACCATGAGTAGCCTAGGTACTCGGCACTTTGACCAACTGAAACTAATCCTTGGCATATATCTTTTAAAAAAAAATGGACATTTACAATTTGATGCGACAATAGATCTTGGGCGAAACAATTTTAAAGGTTTAAATAAAAAACTTGTCGACCTTGTTGACACTGGAAGTTATAATTGCATTACTTGCAACGCTTGATCATAACTATTCAAGCACACACATCTGGCATATATAAAAAAAAAGCAAACTTAAGATTGATAATACAGAAACAGAGAAAGAGGAATAGACAACCTTGCATAAAAGGCATCTGGTCGTTGACAAATGTTTCTCATTTTATTGAAAAGTGAATATTTTTATAGGGCTTTATTTAGAAAACGACATTTATTTATCTCTGAATAGAGGCATGATAGAACTTTAAACAGTTTACGATGCACTTGCTCTTACTTTTAATCCCTACCAAGATTTACCTTCTCAAACAGCTTTATCTAGTTTAATACTAATAATAGCATTGCAGTGGACTCTTTTATTTCTCAGCAAAGCTCATAAAATTTGCACATTTAAAGAAAAAAAAGCTCACAGTCATAATTATTTCCATGCATTGATTTTAAAATGAGCATTTAATTTTACAGAATAGTTGAATTTGCTTTTGACAAATTCTGAGCCTACTTGAGATAATCTAGGGCAAAATACAATAAATAAATAGAATATATTTTCAACAGAGCCTCAATAAGCTGTCAACAGGTCAAAAGCAATATCTTTATACATGTTCTTGTCATGCCTTGAGTTTGGATGCTATCTTGTTAAACAGAGATCTGTTGCCTTAATGATTTAATCTTAAATTCAAAGGCAATATAAAGCTTGACATTATATATATATATATATATATATATATATATATATATATATATATATACATACATACATACATAGAGAGAGAGAGAGAGAGAGAGAGAGAGAGAGAGAGAGAGAGAGAGAGAGAGAGAGAGAGAGAGAGAGAGAGAGAGAGAGAGAGAGAGAGAGAGAGAGAGAGAGAGAGAGATAGAGAGAGAGGGAGAGAGAGACAGAGAGAGAGAGAGAGAGAGAGAGAGAGAGAGAGAGAGAGAGAGAGAGAGAGAGAGAGAGAGAGAGAGAGAGAGAGAGAGAGAGAGAGAGAGAGAGAGCTTTAATTGAAACTTTCTTTTATTTTTATTTCTATTTTTCTTTCATTGAAATGCTTCCAAATTTCAACTTAATTTTCTGATACATTAAAAGGGTAAGGAGTCTTCATGAAATTTCACTTTGGACAAAAATGAATGAATATAAAGCTCAATGAAGTAAAAATCAGCCAATTACTACTCTATTGAAAAATGCAAAAGTGCAAAATTGGATTCTCTTCATTTATTTTAAAATACATATTCTGTTAAAATCAACAAAAGACTTGAAATAACACAAATAAAATTATGTTTATGATTGTTCATTAATAAATAAAATATGATTATAGATGGTGCAATTACAATGACTTTAAACATATTTTTCATTAATAAATAGCAATTCACAATTAAGCACACTAAAATTTATTTGTTCCGCCCAACTATTAAAACAATCCCCCAAAAATAGTAAGCTAGAAACGGAGAATTTATCAAAAATAAGATAATGAATTGGCATTTATACAGGACTAACTTTCATAGTAAATTTAGCACATTAATTGCTATAAAATATTTGTCGTTTTTCAGACTAAATATCTTTCACATGCTGCAAAGGTATTAAATAACTTAGAAGAAGTGATTTTTCAAGTTAAAAAAAAAACTATGTTTATGATTATAATAAAAAATATCCAAAAAGTATTTATCTGACCGACAGTTTCAACAACAGCGAACCGTAGCCCGACTATACTAATGACAAATGATGAAAAACGAAATTTCTTTTTTTTTACTAGCCTATGTATTATAATATATCAATTGGATATTAAATAATTTTGGTAAGATTTAAACACATGTGCCACATTATTTTCAGGCAAAATTAATGTTTCTGTAGAATGCATAATTTTGAAACAAAATACAAAAAACAAACAAACAAGTACCATAAACTATCAGCTACAAAGTATTTTACTTTCATTAAGTATTGGTAATCATATGCCTGACGTGATGTTTCAAGGATAAAAAAAAGTAATCAATAAAACTATGATATTGATATATAATCTTTAGTGACCTTCTGACTACAACTATGATAAAAAAAAAAGACAGACAATAAATTGGCTAGAGACATCTAAAAAACTTAAAAATATAACTGCTGTATAAACCATAATATTTGCATATTGGTAAGCGAAAAAACCAATTTGTTCAGTGTTAAGCATACACTACAAAATATGTCTTCAAGAAGTCTAAATGAATGGAATACTAGAGTTTTGAATTTGAAGATGACAAAACCCTCCAACAACCTAAAAGTAAGTAAACTGCTCTTTGCCTTACTATTTAAGAAGCACAGGAAGCCAAAACTTCCTACATGTATAATTCCTTGCAATTTTCTCAATTGATAAATTCAGAATAAAGGCACTGTTCTAAAGACCAGTACCTTTGAGTGGAACATGAACAGCATGCTTCCTATTTGAACTGGGAGCAAGCAAATATTCCAGGTAATCCTCTTCTGCAAACAATCTATTGCTCTGGCATGCTTTATAATTCAAATGAAAAAAAAACAACAACCCAAAAACCAAACCGTTGGTACAAAAAAACAACAACAATCCAACAAAACAAAACTGTGAATTACAGAAGTTACACAAAAGCAACTTCAGGTGACTTAAATTGTAATTCAAAATCAGGGATCACATTATGTAATCTCCATTGAATTCAAAGTTTATCTTGCATCTTTTCTAAGGAACAATATCAATATTCATCATTTATGATCATGAAGCTTATTGTCCTCAATTTTCATCACTGCACACATCATCTGGTAAAGAGATATGTTATATCTGGCAAATACAGCAAAATTCGCTGACAAATATTATTTTTACTTTATTTGATTTCTGAATGAGACATGTGGAACTATCAAATATTTCAGTACGGGCAATGAAGAAAAAGTTTGTATTCCCGGCTCTTCTTTTAACATGTCATAAATAATTAAAAACAAAAACTAACAGGTATGCTTGTAAAATTAAATAACAGTACCCCTTCTCAGTACGAACACCCCCCCACCCCCCCAAAAAAAAAGCAAAAAAAACAACACCAATTATTAAGCGAGCTGTAATGAAAGCAAGCAAGGGGAATAGCCTTGAAGGAGAAAATACCAGATCAGTGTTGGCAGAGCCTTTACATGATAAATGCTATTTTTAAGTCATTGACAATGAGTAAAAATTTTTTCCCTCAAAATGTAAGAGGACAAGTTAATAAAATATTCAGTTCCAGACAAAAGCATTAGACAAACTCAACAATCATATTGACAATAAAGATTTGTTGTATAAATTTGTTAAAAGTCATTGAAAAGTGAACCATTTTATTTCAGTTTTGTATAGGTTTTAAATAATTGTGTCATTCAAAGAAGCAATTGCATGAAAATATAAAGAATAAAAAACTGCCTTCACACCTCACAACTCCAGCAAATTACTAACCAAAACTTTGGTCTCTTTCAAGCAAAACAAGTTTGACATTAGTTTGTACAAATTTTTAGTAACACCACATACCTACAAACTGTCATAAGAGTTAACTTGTGAAGTTATTTTCATGTGTTCAATTCCAAATATTAGATTTCGGTTCCTTTAAAACCAGTAAATCAATGAAATACAAAAACATTTTTAAGTTCTAAGTCTTATGAAAGATTAGGTCATAAATTTAGTCAAGCTTCTATTTTACAATGTCAGCAAGCCAAATTTCAAATAAGATTCCTTCTATAACAACATGCACTAGAAGACCATAGTCTGTGCACAAGAGAATAAAAAGAAACATACTTACAATCATTGGAATATAAAGCAGAAATTTTATAATTTCTCTTATGACAAAAACAAATAGGGAGGACAAGTTTAAATAACCTGCATTTGGCAAAATATTGAAGCTTGAGAGTGGAACATGGAAATCACTAATCTCTTTTACAGCACAAGTGATTTTTTCAGTTGTTTTTTTTTATGCCTTTCTTACAAAGACATGAATAAAAATGGATTCATTCATTTCATGGACAGAAAAGATCTTCTTCAAAATGGCTTGAATATTTGTTTCTATTTTGGTTCTTTCTTTCCTTCATTTTTTAAAAACTTTTCCCAATTCTTGTCATCTTTCTTCAAACCACCTCAAAAGTATTTATTTTCTTTTTCCAAAATTTTGATATCAGGAACAATAATTTGATATTTGAAAAGATCTTCTTCAAAATGGCTTGAATATTTGTTTCTATTTTGGTTCTTTCTTTCCTTCATTTTTTTAAACTTTTCCTAATTCTTGTCATCTTTCTTCAAACCACCTCAAAAGTATTTATTTTCTCTTCCCAAAAATTTGATATCAGGAACAATAATTTGATACAGGCACAGATAGTCACAACTTCATTCAAGATCTTTTTATTCTACTTTCTAACAGCAAACCTAACCCTCTATTAAAAAAAAAAAGAAAAAAGGGAGGAAAAAAAATCAGCATCACAGCATTAAAACATGAATAAAATAAAACAAAATGCAGCCACAAAAGTAATAAAACTGGTAAGCTTGATAAGCTGGAAACTTCTGCCTCATTGTTTCAACTTGACAATGTTAATGTTCACAATTAAAATCTTTGGAGTTTGTTACAATTGTTAAGATGCATTGATATGCAAAAACTTGAACATGTGCAAAATTAGATTTTCTTCTACCTTCTTTGGCTCCCTGTTCCAAGTCTTTATTTTGGTGATTAAAAGATTTACAGCTTTCAAGAAGATAGAATATAGTACTTTTCCTTTTGTTTACTGGTCTAATCTTATCAAATCCATCCAAGCAATCTATAAAAAGATTTTCTTTTTGTTCCAACAAAACTTTTTGTATCACTTTCTGCATTCAAAGTCTTAACATCCTTCCAGACCATATTTCAGCAAATTCTATCCAGTGATTCTAAATATATCCTTGAGACAAACAGAGCAGCCAATTAATACAATTTCAGTAATTCTTTTTAAATTGTGAGATGTTAAGTACTTTAATCTCTCCAGGGGGTAGGGTGGGGGTACACATGATTTGCATTAACCTTTGAATTATTTCCATCATTTAAATAAAGAATTTAAAATGTGATAAGCAAAATAAAACTGTATAAAAAAAAACAAGGTTCTGATCTATGAAAAGGGATATGAGGAATTAGAGCCATAAGCATGCTCTTGTCTCCACTTACACCATAACAAGTCCTTGGATACAGAAAAGCTGCATTATCTTTTCAAAAAACTAGCACATTAGCAGAAGAGTGTTTCACTGCTCTTTGGCAATAGATTTTGCAAACATTGACATTAGGATCTTTTCTTATCTTTATCATATTGAAATACATGTGCCAAAGTGACAGCTCAAGATAAAAAAAGTGTAATACAAGTAAATCTCCATGTATGTAAAGGAAAACCATAATATTGTGGCCAACACAATACGAATTTCTCAGCTGATATCTTGAATAAAACGATATTCTTATTGTAAATTGCTGGTTTTCAAAGTTAAAGTAACAATGAACTAATATAAAAGGTTTTGCAATGATGAAAACATGCTGTTTGCCCACAAAGCAATATAACAATTTTTAAAAAGAAATGAAATTCTACAATTTCAATGCTGCAGAAAAATTATATACACAAAAGGCCAAAATAATTATCTTGTTTGTTATGTGTGTCTTTACTGAATCATGATACCTTAACATAATCAACAGTATGAGGTAACAACAATGAAGAGGTCATGACCAACACAAGAATTCGTTTCATTTATTTTATTTGTCTCAACAAAATTCATCACAGACATCATATTCTAATGCACTTAAGACTAAGGAACAAGCTCTCATTAACTTTTAGCTTCTCATTCCAGTAGAAAATCAATTTATGACCAATAACAACCTTAAAATTGTTAACATAGCCTTTACTTTTGCATGTGAATCTTTACCCAAGGATGCAAGACCTAAGAATGAGATAACTAAGAATACTTTATGAGGATCCCAGCCCAATTCATTGTCTGGTGTTAGTTCTACTTCCTGTATTATCTGCCCAATGAATCTCCAACATTCTAATTTTTCTCATGACCTTAAGGATTTTACGATATTAAAAAATAACAATAGAATGTTAATCTCAAAGCAAAATCATACTGCCTTAGCTGATAGCCCTTGAGCATGAAAAGAACTTACACAATGTTTCAGAAATTGTTTGATCAAAAGGTAACATAAATACTGAATTAGCAATATGCCTAACTATTAAACAGGAACACAATATGATTCTTTTTATTAATAACACTATCAAAATTATTTCCTCACTTAAAACATAAAATATTTCACCAACTACAAAAACATAGATGATAGTGATAATTTTGGTGGAGATGGTAGTGTTTGTAATGCAAATTTTTAACAACAAAAACTTGAAATCTCCATGTCTATTCTTTCTGTGTACTACTAAAAAAACTTGACTATAGCAACAGAAATCAGACAAATTGGTGAGATCAATATTAAAGCCTTCAACATTATAGTTACAGTCATTATTTACTACATCTAGATGGTGCAGGTGTCTTTGTATAATTTTTTTGTTCAATCTAAAAAAACTTTATCATCCTCAAGCTTATCCTGAAATCAACCAGGGAAAAATCAATTCAATAAAAAATGTTCTCAATTTCTGAGGGCCTCTTCTCCAATATGGACATACTACAGTCCAACCAGAACAGAGAGCCTAATCTTTAAACATTCAAATCTCAAAGTATAAACTCCAGTATTTTCACTCCTACAAATTTCAACTTCTCAATTTGATTCTTGATCTTTTTTTATATTTGATTTCTTCTGCCTCAAAAAGTTTTTCCTTACCTGAGAGCTGCTACATAAAAATGTAAAGGAAGTTACTAGACTGGCAAATGATGAAAACATGCTGTCAAAGTTCAATTCCCATATGCTGCTATACTGTCTGCTACAAGTGGCACTGATCTTGAAAGAAATGCAAATGTAAAGAATTCCCTATCTTAAGGAAAGAGCATATATTTATTAGATCAGCTTCAAGTAGAGAAGAAACAGTATCATTATTCAAAGGATTTTATCTTCCATTTATATGTAATGATGTATTTATATGACCACATGAAATAAAAGTTAAGAATTTGTTTATTATTATGAGGAGATGTAATTTGAATACATCAACATACAAAGCCAAATTTGAAGAAATATTTATTAAATGTTACTGTGACTAACTGATATGGTAAAAAAATGAGGTAATATTTTTTAGATGGAAATAAGTTGTCCAAACATAAACTATAAATTGACACTTTTGGTTTTAAATACTGTCAAATTTTAAATGAATGATTGTGAAGAAAGAGACTAAAAATTATATGGAGACCATTCCCAAAATATTCATATATATATATATTGCAGTAGATGGATATATTCTGACATGTTCATCACAATAAAATTTCCTGATCACAAAACAAAAAATTTAAAGAACCTGAGCACCTAAAGGGAAAAAAAAATCACAAAGACACAAACACAAACAGACCCTGTAAAGTTTCAATCAAACTATTATTTATTAAAACAAAAAAACAATCACAGGGAAATAATATATGAATTGTTTGTTGCAGATTGTAAACATAAGATTTTTGACTTTTCTCTGTCACATGAATAACATCAATTTATTACCTAAGCAGAACAGCTATTAAAATATTCTCTCATAGAATAGGAGATAAGCCTGGGCCCTTAAAACAACAGCTTCAGTAACTTCATTGACCCTGCTGTCACTGATATGAAACCACCGCCCAGGAGGGAGGAGATTTTCTGCCCTAGCCTCAACATCCTTGTCAACTGGGGATCCCAAATCCTGTTTAGAAGGTGACAATAATTCTTCCTCTCTAGACAATAAGCTGGTTACCTCCTTTGACTTCACAATTCGACCAAGATAACTGTAAAGAAAACAAAAGCAGTTACAAAATTGATCTCTGGAATATTCAATCAAATTGTCTATCCATTATTTTTCAACCTTATGTTTTGCACTTGGAGGAAACCTTTCACAGGGGTGAAACGTTTGGTTCTCACTAAAATACTCAGACATATAGGAGCATACTTTCTCAATGTCTTGCTTGAGGTTAAATTTGCTCTCTAACTTTTAAGAATTGGATCATTAACACACAAAATTAGATTTTTGTTAGAAAATAAAAATTTGTCATTTATTTAACTATCTGTTGGATAAAAAGAAATAGATGGTGTTGACTTCGAAATTACAAAGTAATAAAGTACACATATTTTAATTTACAGGCCATAACTCTATTTTACTTTGAGTGTCTTTCAAATGATTTTAATTAAACACAAAAAAAATAATTTATCAGTAAATAGACTTTTAAATTTATTTGACTACCAGATTAATTGATTGTTATATTTAATAAAGACATTTTTTTTTTTTACAAGTTTCTTGTGATGCAGCCCTTCAGTGGATATAAAGATATGTAACAGGAGTTCATTTATTTGATTTCATATTACAATGTGACATGAAACTAAGTTCCTTATTTCCTGAAAAATACTCATCTGCAATCAAATACACTGCTTTTGTAACGATTTATACTTTTCTCAATTAAAAAGGGGTGGAAATTAATTATTTGTGTTTTCTCTCAGTTTCGGTGCTACACTTCACAAACTTTTGGATGGAATTTACCTTGTAATTTTGATGTTCAACTTTGGTAAATACAATACATCACTAAATTTGATACCATTAACCTCACAAATGAATGCTGAATCAACAACTGACCATATTGCAAGATGTATACATTTTTCAAAGAATGAAATCTATCTGTATGGGTTATGAAAAAAAAACATTTTATATGAACAATAAATCTTACACATTGAGAAGGTCAAGAGAAGCTGGTGGCTGTGTGTGCAGGAACTGTGTGTGTGACCCCAAGCCTGGCCTGACTTTGATGTAGGCAGTGTAGTGTCCCCCAGACAAGCGTCCACTGTGTTCCACAACAGCATACAGAGAGTAAAGCACCTTGGTCTGGGCTTCCTTCACACCCTGTCAGAATCAAATAATAATAACATTTAAATAAAAATGGTTCTTATAAAATATTCAATACCATTTGTAGTTGAGTCAACATAACTTGAATCTATAAATCATCAGAAATGGCTTAGAACTTATAAGTTTTAGGTATCTTTATCCACTCTTTCAGTATGGTTTCTAATAAATTGAATTTTGAAATGGTTCTAATTGTTCAAAAGCACTCTACTGTTGTAAACTACATTGCATAGCTATGCTTCAGTTTGGATGATTCAAAAGAAATTCAAGATCCTTTTTCTTTGCAATCCTAGACCACAAATTCAAAGTTTATTCTTCCAAACAAGTATCCATTGAAAAGCAATTTCAACACAATAAATTGTTCAGGAAAGGACAAACAGTTAAGTATTCACTAAGCAATTTAATTAAAAACAATGAATTTTTGCATCTGAGTATTGAATAAACAGAAAGAGTATGAATTTGAAAGAAAACATAACAAGAAAAAAATTGTGATTCAGATAGCAGAGTTGTTATAAAGATCTTGAAATAACATAAATGACAGAGTACATTATTAATTCATTACAAATTCGGACACACATAAAACCTAAAATAATTCAGAAAACAATGTACTACAGTAAAACAAAATATATCAATTTGCTTAACACCAACAACAAAAGTAAAACTTCAACAAGTATACCTGCTAAATGGGCAATGATATAAATAACAACTGTTAAAGGCAATATGCTAAAAGAATATGTATTTTGTTTGGTGGGATTAGAAAAATATTGCACTAGGCAACATGCTGCTATGCGGATGGAGAGTGACATGAAGACGGCTTTAGAAGCCTATATCAACTTAGTCTTAGATTCGGTATGGTGAGTCAGAAAACCAGAAAGAATGATTGATCTGTGTGTCTCAGACTCACATAAACAAGAGACATTGATTGGAAGTGCTGGTCACCTTGACCTCTCAGAAATAATATACACATCCAGCATGTAGACTGGATCTGAATCTACAGTTGACTGAGCAAAATCATGCTCTCTCCCCAATGCTATCACACAGCTGCATTATGCATCTAGATCTACAGATCTGCAGGACTATCTTTTGCTTAATTTGAGTTTACCCACAATGGTGCGCCACAAATCTTTTGTAAAAAGACCCTAGGCGTTAAATAGGAATTAGAGATCATACTTCATCAGCAGAAATTATAGTGAGGATTGTTATTCGATGGTAAATTTTTTTAGATAATAACTGGTTTTAACTATAACAGAGGGTCCTTTATGTAGATGTTTATTTGCCCTATTCCATATTTATTTTATGATTATCGTTACATAGTTCATTCACTATTGATAACACATTTGTTTGTTTCCTTTTACTACTATTGCTATGCTTGAAAAATAATAATGATAAATATGCAATATAAAAATATCAGCATCACAGCAATGGAGATTTATCTGCATAAGGTATATCATCACATGCCATAAATAATAAAATGCTCACAAGACACAAAGAACTGCAATATGGGGCCAGATCCAGCAGCAGAGGAAAGTCAACATGTCGGTTCACTTTACGGGAAGTCAGTCCAGTCTGGATAAAGTTTAGGTATGAAGATCATGAACATTGGTAAAAGAAAAAATAAAAAAAGCGATAAAATTAATCAGAAGAGATAGTGAGCAAGAGAGGTGAAGAAAAAAAAAGGAGGAAGTCATCTAAATGATGGAACAGCCATGTGATAACAGGAGAGATATGAAGCCAAGAACTAGGCTCAAAGCCTCCCATTTAATGCTCAGGGGGTCTCAGTGTCACAATTTTATCCCTAGGCTATTTGAAGTGTTATACATTATGTCAATACTAAGAACATCAATAAAGTAAGCATTCTGTCTAATTCCTCATTTTTCTGTAAGTATTCTCACTTGCACAAAATTCTTAGTCTATATAATAATAATAAGCTATCTTAATTGTCTTGAAGCAGAGCTTTCCCATTAATTGATGGTCTACAAAACGTATTCAAATCTAATAATTGTGTAGCATTTCCTGATTTCCTTCATTTTCCATGCATGTGTTAAAATTTCAATGTATACTCGAAAAAAAAAAATACCTGTTCAAAACGTTTTAGATGAAGGGTAAGGACAGCTGGAGGCCGGAATATCAAGTACTGCTTGCTTGCATTGGAATAGACAGTGTCTTTTGACTTTTTATCTCCTAATAAAACAAAATTAGACCAAAAAAAAATTGTACACATTTTGGAACAATATTCACAAAATTAGCTGTAAAAAAAAAATCAGTACTGTAGAGCCTATATTTTTGACATTGGCAAAATGAATTATTTAGGTGAATTTTAGTGATTAAGTTCAGAATATATATATATATATATATATATATATATATGTATTAGAATCTCCAGTACTACTTCTCTTTCAGCAAGAGAGTATCAAGCCATTGTAAGCAATATGAAAATAAAAACTATGTCAATCCACTTAAATTAATCAGACAAAGATGTTTTATTTTTACCTTTATTGACATGGGAATTTTGGTGTCGTCTTTTTGTGCATTCTTTACAGCCAAATTTGTTGGAACCTGTCAAAAGCTCAGCTGCTGTAAACTGGTTCAAACAAGACAAGATCGAACATTCCTTTGGGGATGGATGATATCTGCAGAAATTAAGATTTGTGATTCTCTCGAGTCTATAATCATTCTTGTAGTTTGAAATATAATCTTTTTTGGCTCATTCACTTTTTCTCTCAATCCAAACACTACTGAATGTATAATTTTGCTAGCAAGGTAAAAAGCATAAGAATTGAGCAGCTTAAACAATATCTAATATTAAGTATAGTGTAACCTAGATCGCCTTTCATTTTTTAACAAGCATCCCTCTGGATTCTTTGAAAACTGTTTATTTTTTTCCCTACGTCAAATTAAGGACAGATACATGTCAAATTTTATCAACCTTTTGTGACCAATTTTTGAAGTCTTCATTCTAAGCCCATGGGAATGAATGATGTGACTTATTTAAAATTGTTTTAGACAAGTTGAAGGGTCATCAAATATTATAAAAGCTTTCATTATTTCTTTTTCATGGCCAAGCTATGCTAAAAAATTTTACCTGGGTGAAAGGGTGTTCATTGAGTAGCTGCGTGCCTGCTTCAGGTACTCTTGCCTTGCTTTAACCACATTATGCAAAGTGGGCGGATTCTGCTTATCTTGACTAGGTTGTGAAAGCTGAGTCTCAAGATTACTTTTTTTATCCTCTGCTTCTCTTGTATCAAGAGACTTGTAATTGTCTTTTGCTTCTATTTCAAGAGAAAGACTTAATTCGTCTTTGGCTGTTTCATTGCTTGACTGATTATGATCGACACTTTCAAGGCTAGGCAAGGCAAGAGTGAAAGATGAAGACACCTCACACTTTGAGTTCTCCTCCCTCCTACAATTGGCAATGTCAACAACATCATCACCATTTGTAACACATGCCAGCTCATTTGTATCTGATGTCTCAACGGTGAGTTTGCCCAGTCCATTGGCTAGATGCAATACTTGAGAACAGTCAGAGCTATTCGTAATACTAACTTCACAAGAAATGCTGGTCCCATCCACGCCACTCAAGTGGTTTTCAATCAGACTAACCTGGCTCAAATCTTCACATAAACTCTTTTCACTTGCTGAGCAAGGGGCTTTGGTTGGACTGAAAGAGACAGCTCTATGCCCATTCACATCTCCATTTAAAATGGTTACAGACTTTGAGTTTTCCTCACTCTGACTGGAAACTAGGACATGACTACTTGAGTAAGAGGAATCTGTTACATGGCTTGAAATAATAGAATTTGCTTCAGAGGAGGTGTTGTCTTTAACAATATTAGCATCACCATTGGGAAATGAAGATTTGGTTATCTGGCATGAAGATACAGAGGATCCGACTCTGTGCATGTCACTGTCTAGATTGTCTTCCACATCCGCATCTGGCAAAATATATTTAGTTTTTCAAATCTTTTTCAACAGTTAGTTGAAAAAGTGTAATTAGAGTTTATTTAAGAAAAAGAAAAAAACCATATCCTCCCATTTGATATCTTATTATCTAAAAAATCATTTAGCACAATGCAAAAAATGAGGTTAATCTGGAATCCCTAAGCAAGCAACACAAATACACTATGTTCAAAGGTGAAGGAAATTCACCAAATTCTACCACAACTTTCAACTAATAATTACAGAACTATAATCTGTATCGAAATGACAAATATTTTGCATTAACTTCTTACAACTTCATATAATTGTTTTGAAGATGCGTGTCTTGTGTCTGAAAAATTAATATACACATATCACTACAGTACCTACTTCATCGATGCAATTATAGGCCTATGAATTTGATGGAAATAAAAATGCACTATTTTACAAATATGCGATTCAGTTGAGCAAGTAGCTATTTATAAGTGAAACTATGATTTTGGTGCAATCTGTGTCTTAATTTTTAGTTTTAACAGTCAATCTTACCTGAGGGATCATCTGCTTCTTCTTGGTCTGCAGGTTTTGCTCCATGCTTCCCTCCACCTGGCTGATTATCCACTATGCTTTCCACACTTGTGTTAGAGCTGTGTGGAGTCAACACATTTCGAATAAGCCGTCCAGAATTTGAACACTGCCCACCTGCTGGGCTCTCTAAAAGTATAGCTTCTTTTTCAGGGCCTGTCTTATTTCCATCACTTAAACCTTCTGAATCTTGTCCCACTTTATCCTCCTTATCCTCCTTGATGTCATTTTCATTATTCTCGAATGATTTAGATTTCTGAAGCTTTGCTTTCCTCTGTAAATTTCAAATGTGCATGGTAAATGAAATTAACACAAACAGTTTTTTCCAACTACAATTTGTTTTATATAAAAATAAAAGATTTCAGTAAGATGCACATAAACCAATTTTTCCTCCTATAGATAATTATCAATGTCTATGAAGAATAGATTAAAAACAAAGGCTAAATGCAAGCAGTTTTAAGGTCATAATGTTTGCAAGTTTTTACAGAGCTTTCAAAACAACTCTCACATTCGTCATTGTGACAGTTTTTCAAGTCCATCTCCTTTATATGATTATTTTGATATTTATTTTAGTTCCATAACATGGAAAACAACAACAAATAGAGATGATACATAAAGAAGAAAATAGGTCAATAAAAAAAATGATGAAGAATTGACCATGAATGAAGTTAAAAAAATCATTGCAGAGGCTGTAACCTGTTTGATCTACGTTGAAAGCTCTAGATTACCCTGTTTCACACTATTTAGACACACATGCGTCCTTTTTGGATCCTTTATAATTACCAAGTTGTCCTTCAAGTGTGGTATTTTTGCTTTTCTATTTAGAGAAAAGGATAGAGAGAGAGAAAAAGAGAGACAGACAGGTAGAGAGAGGGAGAGAAATGTGTAAGATATAGGCCACTTTGATGACAAGAGTTTTGGCAAAAGGATAAATTTTATCAATTCCGCCCGGCAACACAAGCCCCCTATTCCCCATCTGATCCCCTTGGGTTTTTTATCATCTACTTTCCTGTAAAAAGGACATCTCATATTGGCATGCTGAAAAGATGCTTTTGATTATAGGATTATGAGGTCAGAGGATAGTGACCATGCCAAACAAACTAAATTTTCCATAAATTTAATATTTTAGGACCTTCTAAGCATCTAAAAAAGAAAATAAATTTCCACACAGTTAAAGGAACAGAAAAAAAGAGGGTCATCTTCACAATGCTCAGACAATCTCATAGAGGGGCTATTGGCAGTTGGCTCATGATTTTCATACATGGTCCAGTTTTGTCAGAATACAGGTTCAGTGCCAGACTACATTCTATAACAAAGGTGAAAGACTAAAATAATTGTTTAAAAATATAAGTAGTAAAATAGAGAGCCTTTATTCAACACAAGATTCTTTTTAGCAAGACCACTTTACTGTTGACATCATAATGCTTGAAATATGAAATTAGCTATTCTTGGAGTTTCTCCTTGAAAATTGCGATCTTCATTACCTTTGAATCTTTTTTAGCCATTCGTTTATTCTTCCTTTCCTGGTATTTGCTTGGTCTGTCTGTATAAGCATCAACGTCAGCACTACCGGCAGCAGAAGCGCCACCACCTGTGTCCTCCATCCCATCAGGAAGGGTAAGATGATCCTTCTTCTTCCCTACTAAAACCAAATTTGGTCTCTGAGGCTAGTAAAGTAAAGAAACAAATATTTAATAATAAAAAAATTCTATTGATGTAAAAAACAAAGCTGACAGTAAAAATCTGTTTTACTTTTATGAAATGCTTACTCTAAATATAAAGTTATTTCACCTGTAATTCATTATGCTGTCAGCATTTGATGAGACAAAGTGAGGTCATGTGAGAGATGTTTCTGAACATGAGCCAAATCATTCTCTATTATTTCTTCATTTGTTAAATACTATAAGAATGTCACCTCCTTGATGTTAGAAAAGATCACTGATGATATGCAATAGCATTCAAGTTTCATTTTTTTTTTTCAGATTTTATTCAATCCCATATCATATATCATCAGACTGTGATTATCATCTATAGGGGATTTTAAAGCAGTAAAAAAGAGAACAAGATATTTAAGCTATGAATAAGCTGGACTATAGCGTCAAAACATGTAGGATAACAATAAAAACTATTATAGTGAAAGCAGTCGCAAACTCAGCTCCTCTTTTGATAACAAATAGGTAGGCTATTGTTTCAAAACCTGGTCAGTAAAGGTATTAAAATGATAAAAGGTCTACTCAGAAGACTTTCCCACAGCGTTTATGAATTAAAAAATATGCAAGTTTGCCAATAAGATGATAAGTTTCAGTATAGTGCAGATTGTCTGGGGGAATATGAAAGACAATGTGTTTTGCCGAAAATGTTCTGACGACACAGTTCTTCGTATTCTCCACATAAAATAAATTAGAGACTATTTATTTGTGATTACCTTTATTAATTCAGGAATGAGGTATTATAAATGCTCATTATTCTTATGCCATAATTGACATCAGGAAGCTTGATATTAAAAAAAAAAATCACTTAATAGGTTCTCATAAATTAATCATTTACTGTATGACTTTTTTTTCTAAATGCTGATTGCTCAAAGGATATTTATGACTTGTTCTCAGGGTATTCATAAAAAAAGATCTCTGAAGTCTTGTGTTCATTACTTTGAAATCTTTCTAAGACAATAGCAAACTACATTCAACCCATGCAGTTACATGCAAAAGATGCACTTCTGGTCAATGAGGGCATTGTATTTATGAACAGACATAAATTGGTCAAATGTCAGAGCATTACTCAGATGATGCTCAAAACAGTAAGATCTTGCTGGTATCCAATCTGTGTAGGAAAGCATAAATCTACAAGACATATCTTGTGCTGGGAATCTAAATGTTTCAATTTTTACTCAAAACCACTTACACATGGAAGTTTCAATTCAAAATTTATGATGTAAAAATCTGTCAGAAACACCAAGAAAAGATAGTTTAAAATGTCAAAGTTGCAGCTCCAGAGGTGGACTAGGTCCAATTTGGATCCAGATAATTGTCTGATATTGGAATTCAGATGGTAAAAATTCACTGGCATAAACTAGCCTCTAAAACAACCCATGTCAATGGTTCAATGTTATGCAATAATAGTGTAAAAAATCATAGCATGGCCTGAAATAGACCTGTAGAATAAGTTTAACTTATTTTTTTTCTATTGCCAGTGTTAACCAGAGCACCAAAATTTATTTGGGCAAACCAGATAAACAAATTCATATCATGAAAGAATACTGAGATCCTGATACCTGCAAATCTCTCTAAGACCATTGTGTCCACAAGGTTCAGAAAAGCTGAAAGATCAACTGCTTTCAAATTGAGGCTGGAGGCAATGTTGCTTAGATAAAGAACCAATGTATATTATGAATAACCGCAGGGTTAACTTAATATTTCTCAGGTTTGGGTCAGCAACAGGGAACATATTAATCTAAATTAAATACACCATCTATCAGCATAGCAAGCAAATTATTGATATGTGATAAGGAGGTGGCAGGGGGTGGGTAAGAAGGAAGAATGAACACCGGATCAGTATCTAATAATTTAGTCAAATGCCTTTGACAATTTACCTTTTCCTCCATCACAGGTAGTGAGAGATCTAAGAACGTCTCGAATATTTGTGATATCTGAAGACAACAGAAAAAAAAGACATTACTTTTCACACGGAGCACAGTTCCAAAAATAAAACTTACTAGGGAACTAAAAACTGAAATCTTTACTTCAAGTGCCATCTGAGCAATAAAATGAAAGATCTCAAAGAGAGACAAATCTAAGTGGCATGTAAAAAGAAATCACGGATTTAATTGTTAAACTTACACTTTTGCACTCCTCACACTTGACTGTGCTGACAAGTTGTCCACCAAACAAGCTATCCAAGAAGGTGTGCTTCACTTGACGACCATATTCTACAAGTGAAAAGAAAAAATAAGTGCAAAAAATCAATTTCTTGATCTAGCCCCTATAGCTCAACACATTTTATAAAAAAGAAGCTTGAAAGATATAAAAGGCTAGTTGCAAAGTTACCCCCAAGCTTCTGCAGTTACACCACTAACACCTCCTTATTTGAATTTCAAGCAAATCAATTCTTTTTTTATAGTGCAGGCAAAAATGAATTTCCAGAGAATGAAATTGGTACTAATATAACAAATTAATACATCTCCATTTGCATCCTGATATATGGCTGCAAGGCCTGGACAATTTCAAAACTGAAATGTGTTTCCTACAGAGAATGCTGCAAAGCTTATAAACTGCAATGAGATCAAACAACAGTGTTACAAGAAGTTGACACAACAAGATCGTTCATATGCCAGGCAACCCTTTTTTCTGCCATAAGATGAGAACAGGGAAACTGGAACATCTTGTGACAACCGGAATGATTGAGGGAAAGCAGCAAGAAAAGATGTTCAACAGATTTATAGAGTTGCTGAATGTAAAAGTGATAGATGCACTAAAAGCGACAAGGGATCAATATTTAACTCCTAAATTTAAAAAAAAATTATTTCAAAGTCAATGACTTTCAAAGAATCTAAAAAACTGTGCAAGAAAGGATCATAGTGGATCGCTAATGAGCACACACTGTTCTGAGTATTGGACAATTTGACAGACAGAAATCACAAGAAGTGAAATTGAATGTCTTCTTTGCTTTAAGTAAAACGCTCTTGGGAATATTCAAATGTCAAGCAAATATCAGTAAATTACTTATTTTGTACAACACAAAAAAAAAGATTTAAAAAAAAACCCTCATTTCCCTAAACCTAATATTTTTATATAATTAAAAGAAAAAGAAAAAACAATTAAAAACCTTTGTGCCTTACTATTTGACTAGATTATAGAAATGTCAATCTTAATCAATACACAACCATTTTTTTCTCAAGCAAATACACTACCTTTCACTTTCACTTTGGTTTCCTCATCAACTTTTTTGGGATTAATGGTTTCTGGCAACTTGAAGAACTTCAAAATTGATGCTTGGCCACGCTGGGATCAAACAAGGAAATGCAATTTTTTTATTAATAAGTAAATTCCAGAGAATATTTAAAATTAAAAGACAATGAAACGCAATGCAATCAAAGGGCTTTATAACAAAAGCTCAAGTGTTTCTTTTTTGCCATTGTGGAATTAGAACCATCGATTTAAAGATGCTTCGGCATCCACCGCTTTGTCACTCAAAGAGAACATGTTCTAACTCCACAATAGCAAGCATTTTTCAATCATTGCCAATTAAAGCCTTATCCTAATCACTGCTGAGCACTAGATAAAATTCTAGCTGTTGTAATTCTTATTTCTAATATTTTAACACAATGGTCTTCCTCCTCAGGATCTAATAGCAGCAGCAGCAGCAGTAGTAGTAATAACAGTAGTAAAGGTGGTGGTAGCAGTAGTAGAAATAATAGTAGTAACAGTAGTAAAGGTGGTGGTGGTGGTAGTAGTAGTAGTAGCAGTAGCAGCAGCAGCAGCAGTAGTAGTAGTAGTAGTAGTAGTAGTAGTAGTAGTAGTAGTAGTAGTAGTAGTAGTAGTAGTAGTAGTAGTAGTAGTAGTAGTAGTGATAGTAGAAGTAGAAGAGGTAGTAGTAGTGGTAGTAGTAGAGTAGAAGCAACAAAGAGGTAGAAGTTGTACTAAAAGAAGTAATTCTGATTGACTATTATGAGAGAAGTAGTACACATAGTAGTTGCAGAGTTCATGAAGAAGAAGAAGAAGAAGAATATAACAACTAACTCTAGTTGCAATAAAAGTATGTTAGAATGGTAGTAACGTAGTATTGGTAATAATAGAAATTGTAATAAGAATAGGAGAAGGAAAAAGTGGTCTATTCTGTCAAACCTTTATTTCTTCTGTCCTGATACTGTCAATTAGATATCTGAGTAATTCATGGCTGTCTTGTTGTTGAAAACCTTTAAATCTGGGGGCTCTGTAGAATAGAGCAATTAAAAACTCATTAAAAATGAAATAAAAACAGTCCCAAAGGTTGCCCTATTCATTACATGCCCTTTACAACTCAAAATACAAAATTGTAAGAGTTAATAATTTTTTAAAGAATTAAAATGTGTTATGTTGAAAAATGGATAAAGGGATTGTCTAGATTATTTAAAATGTGTCATGTGTCATGTTTGTATGCAGTGCAGTGTTTTGTTAAGAAAATTTGTCTTTAAAGGCTTTCTTTAAAAACAGTATTATTTTCCACTCAATTGCAGCAAAACTGGTGATGTGATATAATTCTAAGCATCATGATCAACCTATGTTTGAAAAGATATGACTTCGAGGAATGCCATTCACTCCTCATTTGTAGTGAATAACTTATGCCCTTTGTTATTATAATGGTTTGGTTTTTCAGCTTCATAATCAACTTTAGTATTGCTGGATTTTATAACTCAAAATGGTATAACCAAAGGCGACCCAAGGTGACATTCAATATAAAGTTAATGAACCTTTTGTTGTGAAATTTTAGATCAGTGTTACATGCAATGTCATCTTCATGAAGCCAATTCTCCTCTAAAATGATTTTGATTAAAATCAAAAGAATCTCAGAACAGTTGTTAGTGTAATAAATGTTATCAGAATTGCAATGTATTTTGTGCATTTTTGATTGATGAGAAATAAAGACCTTTTTGGGTAAGCAAGACACACAACTGTAGATCTGGATTTTTAAAATCCTTTTATAAAAACAACTTTATAACTTCCGTACAAAAGCACTCTTTTAATGACACAATGATTTGCATTTAAAAATAGCGATTTAAACCTCTTGAAAATATTCCTATTCTGTAGAAGTACAGTATGCTCCATTAATACAAACTACTCAGTCAGTATGTAACCAATACATAATTAATTAATGAGTTTTTTCTGGATTCTAATTTTTTTTTGTGAATGGCATGTCAAAAAAATGATTTTCCCCCCTCATTTACCTGAAAAGTAGCAAGTTGAAACCGTTACATGTAACTGAATTTCTACATTGATAATAAGATTTCTGGACATTTTAAACATAAGATGAGAAGGAAATTCATGCAAAGTAACTTTTTTTTCCCACTTGGCTGCCAAAATTGAACATATCACATAAATTTCTACCTTTCCTATCAAAGAAGCTGAATTCAAGTTCTTCAGATTGACCTTAGATTTTAAAAAAATATTCTTACCATTAATACACTTTGAAATTTCTACTCTTAAGCACCAGAGAAGAGTTTCAATGTGAAAGTGGATAAAGCATCTTATTTTGGTTCACCCCCATGATCAACTTTTAGAAAAGCCTCATATCGGCAAAATTGGTACAATCAAAGATTTACACACATGTTAGCAGTTTTAGTACAGGTTAATGGGTCAATAAAACATGCAAAGTAAATGGTTAAGATTTGTAAAATTTTCATACAAAATGATGTATGAAATGATAGGAAAACAAGTAAAGAATCAAAGAAATTTTAGTTCAGTACGCCACATAAGTGATTATCATTAAAAGCTGATATCATTAAAAAATGAGAAATAAGCACAAAGTTTCATGTACTTTCTGAAAGTCAGAATGATCATACTGTAGATAACTTTCAATTATTACAAAAATGAAACTAATTCAAATAAAAAAAAAACAGCAAAGGTCAAAATGTATAAATTTATTACAAAACATGTGGACCCTAGTTTGCAAAATTCAACTTATTGGACCAACAAATTTGAAAGTAAGTGAAGAACAAATCACTGAAGTTAAGCAAAAGCCTTACATATAGAAAACTCACTTTTTGCATACTTGGGTAAAGAGCGGTGTGGGATTGACAATGCCATTTCGTGTAGTACCACCTTTCATCTCCTGAACAAAGTTGAGCAGAGTAAGGGTCACCTGACCGGCATCTCCCAAATTTGTCTGAATACTTGGCTGCCAAAAATAGTAAGAGCATATATTATTAGGTGTTTTGATATATCTCCTCTGTCATCCAGTCTCAGGGATTTGCCTCTGCTTCATCCCAATCAAGAGAAATGTATGATAGTTTACAACCTTAATATGGCATTATGTTAGGAAACCTGAGCAAATCGGGCATACATTGAGATTTTGATAAATTAAGTCTTTTGTAAAATCTGAGATTGAAAAAATTATACCTCTAACATCTCTATAGCCTGAGCTATTCATTTTAAATCTTTTTAAAAAGGACCATCAAATAAACATTTTTTAAAGGCTTTAGATGAAGACTTGTGCCTGAATAGTCCTGGATGCTTGACAAATATTGAGAATTTCTGTTCTTTTTTAGGTCCAGCAGCTGCAACTCTTGAGTGGCAGATCAGAGCCAGCGCTGAGAAAGGAAAGTAAGGCAGTCCTTACCTCCGCAAGCCTGTGGGAGGTCCTTGGGCAGGACAAAGTACCCACACAGCACCCACCCCTATCTAGGTTATGATGAAGTCGTGGAAAGCAGGTGGTGGATGTGTGCTAGGCAAGACAAGATTCACTGATGGCGAAACACTCAAGCTGGCCAAGCATTATGATCCTAGTTTATGGGGTAATGGTAAGGCAGAACAGCTCAGTATGAGCGCTGCTATTATAGAGGGTAATTGCAACCCACTATGGGTATCTTTGCAAAGATCAATCATGACAGAACACAAATCGAAAAAGAAAGTAAAAGATGTGAATGAGTGGTCTGCTACAGACAGGTCAGTCTTGTCCAGTAAGGATTGTCAGGCAAGGTGATACCCTATTGTCACCAGGCCTTTGCGCGCAAAATGAAATTAAAAACAACTATAACGACAAGGAATATAAGAACAATGCCACAAAAAGGAAAGTTAGAAAACATAAAAAAAGAAATGAAAAGGATGAAAATTAATACACTAGGCATCATCAAAGTCAGACGGCAAGGCGCAGAAGAGATAACATCAGGAGGTGCTGAACATGAGAGAGAGAGAGAGGAGTGGCTATTATAATAATGGACCAAGATATGGCAAAAACAGACAAGGGTATTAGACACTATCAGTCAGAGTTTAACTTTTAAAGATTGCAGAAAAACCATTGGACCTTAACATCATTCAAATATACACACCAACATCAACTAGTAGTGATGAGGACATAGAAAAATTTTTTGAAGATCTAGAGCTAGCAAAAGCGGAATGCAGACAGCTGGACCCTCTCACCATCATGGGCGATTTTAAAGCAAAAGTAGGAGAAGGGAGAGAAGAAAATGTGGTAGGAGCCTGTGGACTGGGCATCAGAAATATACCAGGAGAGAAATAAGATGAACGGTGCCATATGAACAACGTTATTATAGAATACACATGGTTTCAGCAACCAAAAAGAACATAATGAACATGGAAAAGCCCATGATGGAAACCAGATGGATTACATCCTGATCACTAAAAGATTTAAAAATGCACTTCTCTCAGCAAAGACCTACCTTTGAGCAGACTGTTGTAGTAATCACATTCTTAATTCCAACAGATCCTTGAGAAAACCTAGAGTAGAGCTAAAAAATATCAAACTTGACTTTGCTTTATTAAAATCCAACCAGAATCTTAGAGAAAAGTATCTTGCGGCTGTTCAAAATAAATTTGAAGACTTAGGAGAAGCTGAGGAAGTGGACCAACCATGAGCAGAGTTCAAAGTAGCAATCACAGAAGTAGCAGTGGAACAAATATCAAGAGACGAAAGGGAAACAAAAAAAAATATGACTGAGGATATTATAGACCTCATGGAAAAAAAGAGGCTAGTAAAAAATAAGAGAGGAAAATATGAAACACTGCATAAAGAAATCAGTAAAAAATGCGATGAAGCCAAAGAGTAGTGGAACATTGACAAGTGCAGAAACATCAAACTTTACCACAGAAGAACAGAGCAAGCAATGTACGAAAACATTGTAGAAATCTCTGGAAAGAAAACATGCTCATCCACAGGATGTCTTAAGTTAAAAAAGTGGTAACATAATTTTGGAGAAAGAAAAAAATCTTAGACAGATGGGGAGAGTACATAAGTTAACTTTTCTAAGACCACAAAAAGAATTACAATGTAATGAAATAACTTTTTTTGCTGCTCCTCCTATCATGAAAGATGAGATCAGGGCAGCAATAAGAAAGATGAAATTAATCAATGCAACAGGCCCAGTCAGTATATCAGTGGAACTTTTAGAAGCACTTGAAGACTATGGAATTGATAAGATCTCAACATTACTCAACGAAATCTATGAGACAGGTCAGATTCCGTCACACATCTCCAAATCTATATTTATTGCACTGCCATAGAAACACGAGGCAACAGAGTATGAATTACATAGAACCATCAGTCTTATGAGTCATATCACCAAAATACTTTTAAGAATCATCATGATGCGAGTCAGAAACAAAATCTAACCAGAAAAAGCAGATGCACAGTGTGGCTTTGTTGAGGGAAAAGGTACAACAAATGCAATCCACACCATTCAAACTATAATTGAACGAGCTCTGGAAGTATAAAAAGAGGTATATCTGTGCTTCATTGACTACACCACAGCATTTGTCAGACAGACATGCCTACCCAGAAAAACGGTCTTGAGGAACACCAACACCAAAAATGAGGAACATGAGATGAAAATGAGGAACAAACCTAAAGGTTTGCCATCATATTTGTTCTGCTGGCTTTCATTAATTTTATGATAGTGGTCCTTCATAGCATTTTCATGTCTGAAACAATGACGTCCACAGTGTGGGCTCGAGTCGACAATTACCGTTGCGTCATAGGAATGTATGCAACTTGCAAGTCTAGATCATGCCTACTTAGTTCGGGGTGTATCTATGTAAGAAGATCTCCGTGTAGGAAAGTGTGTAACATGGAATAAAGAAGTGTGTGGTGTGTAGTGTTATAAATTTAAGATGTTATATATGTAGGCCTATACACATTTTTGTTGTTGTTGAATCATCTAGTGTGTGGTTAAACAATGCAAGAGCAAAACCTGGTTGTAGATTAGCCAAAGATTGATGTAGCCCTGCTATTTGTTTTATAACTTAACTTGCGAATCGGAATGCACTAGCAGACTCATTACAAAAAAAAAAATTACTAGGGACCGTAGTTGAGTTGAAAATTTGTCAGATTTTTTTTACTTAATATCTTCGAGAACCGTCTAATCAAAGTTAAGAAGAAAAAAAAAAATACCATCGTTCGAACGCTTTCCTAGCTCTATGCAAAACAAAACCGAACATTTATCTACGAAAGTAGTTCCACGACTTGGGAGATTATACCTCAGATAGGAATCATCGGCCTGACTAAGGCCTGCCTCCTACTCCTGGCTTTGAGACTACTCAACTAGGCCTAACGTTAGACCTTTTTTTTTACTAGTGCCCTTGACTCAGTCGACGTTTCAGTTCGCAAGGAGTTAAGGAACGTTTAACTCCATTAAAAAATTTATCTCCTCTACAGCACCACGCCGAGGCCCAGACTATGGTAAAGTCGGTCCGGACGATGACTAATAAGCGTTGACTGCAGGTATCATCTCCTAACTGCAGGCTACGCAACATTATCATTGCCTTGGTATAGGGTTGCCCAGTGTGTTTCTTCCAACTCCTCGGACTACGCGACCTGTGTAGTAGCCTAAGGCATGGCACAAGAAAGACGAGCACGGCCATCAACGGCGCTTAACACGAACACGCACACGCAAAAGGCTAAGGTGTGTTGTTACTGACTCAGTGACTGTGCACGAGGACTGGTCAACCGGTAAAGCGAACGATGTGCGGTAAAGTTGGTTCAGTCGATAACTTAGCGTTCCGGAAAATTGAAAAAATGGAATTTCCGTATTTTGCCGTGAAAATGTGGACTTGCGGAACGCAGGTTGTTTTTATATGAAATTCCGGAACGAATCCGGAAATACCGGAACGGTAGGCATGTATGGTCAGAGTACAACATCATGAGATAATTACACAACTAACACAGTAGAAGCTAGATGGAAAAGACCTATGAGTGATTGAAAACATGTGCAGAGAACATACAGCAGTAATGCGAGTTGATAGGAAAATCAGCTCATTTAAAAAAATATAAAGTGTGGTGTCAGAAAAAGATGTGTGCTTTTCTCAGACTTTTCTCTCTCTACAGTGAAATTATTATGCTACATCTAGAAGGATATCAAAGAATTAAAGTAGGTGGGCATAACGTAAACATAAACAGCTTGAGATAAGCTGATGACACTTAATTAATTGCAGAAAATAAAGAAGATGTGCAACAATTATTAGACACTGTTGAAGAAAAAGGCAATAAGAAAGGATTGGAATTGAATAGCAAAAAGACAACAGTAATGGTCATCAGTCAAATCACTGAATGTCCACAGATCAACATCTTCATTAACGGGAGTAAACTCAAGCAAAAGGATCAATTCAAATACTTGGGTATTTTAATATCATGTGATGGAGGCAACAACACTGAAATTGCATTAAGAATAAAAAGTTTTCAGAAAATGAAATCAATACTAACAAATAACCACATCTCATTTCACACAAAAAGAACTCTGGAGTGCTTTGTTCAACCCATTCTGGATGTGAGGCCTGGACAACTTCAAAACAGATGCAAAGAAACTGGAGGCAACAGAAATGTGGTTCCTTTGGAGAATGTTACAAATCTCATGGTTTGGAAGAGCAAAGAAATCCAACGAAACAGAGTTACAAGAAACAAACACAAGAAGATCACTGATAATAGACTACTTAAACAACCTCTTTTGGCCATGTGATGAGGAGAGAGAGACTAGAACATCTTGTAACAACTGGAATGATACAAGGAAAATGCAGCAGGGGAAAACAGCATGAAAAGATGTTGGGTGGACTAACAAAGTGACTCAAAGTCGGAAAAGTGACAAAAGCACTGAAAGTGACAAGGGTTAGAGATTTGTGGAAGGTCATGGTTACCTCCTAAAGAGCACTGCACCTGATTGATTGAGTTGCAACTCAGATATTTTAAAGTATCCCACTTACCAAAGCTTTTTTCCTGCTAATGCTATCCTCGTCTTCATCATCATCACTGCCAGAGCTGTCAGTCTCAATACATAAATCCAATCCAGAGATATTGCACAAAGAACCTTGCTTAATGCGATCACACAAAATAGCATCCAAACCACGAGTCTGACACATGCTCTGAGGAGGAAACACCAGATTAACAATATTGATCCACTATTGAATGGTTGAAAAATCTCATAATATATTACTTTGTTTTCCAAACTTCCTAAATAGTCACAGCCCATAAATTAGAAACACTATTGATCCCATTTCTGATTATTTCATCGACGTTTTGAATACTACCCATTCAGTACTTTTTTATTGAAGTGATTTATTTTCAATTTCAAATGTTTCCTCTTTGTAAAAGCAAACTATGCGATAAGATATACTGTACATTGCCTCCCCTTGATATGGTTTAACTCTGATTCAAGTTTTGTGAAATTTTTACAACATTTTTGCAGTACCACTTTCTTTTATGAATCATAAAATTGATTCTCCTCCATTTAATTAAAAAAAACAAAACAGTATTTTATTTAGTGTACAATGCATTTAAATGTTAATGTAACAAAAATTGGTAAAGAACAAATTAATATTTTTAAATGCCTGATAAGCAGGAAGAAATTATTATAAATAATCAGAAGTGTCTTGAGAATTTCATGCCTTTAACCAACTTATTTTATTTGATTATAGATTAAAAAAAAGTAATTAAGCAAGATGTGATGAAAAAAAAAGAAAATGCAAGTGTGCCAAGCTTTGATACACAGTTAAAATTAGAGTAAAGGTCCTCAATGCCAAGAAGATTTGATTCTTTCATAGGAAACTAGCCCTTCTGATGAAAAACTAAAATACTCTAATAATTTTAAATAGCAGAATACGATGCATCATCATTTTTTTTTTGTAATAATAGAAATACTTGCATTGCTAAAATTTTCTATTTACCTGCATAACAGCATTGAAAAAGCATGTGTTTCCAAGGTTGCTAAGTCCCTGAGAAAAAAAAATTATAAAATTTTACATACATTGAAAACTGTCAGTGATAATTTTCTGTCAAAACTATTTCAAAATTAAAGCATGATATTAAAAAATAATAAGTCTACAGAAAAAATTTTTTATGAATGGATTAAACAAAAGATCAGATGCGTAAAAAGATAAATACCTTCACTTTCATACATGAAACAGGAGCCACATTCTTCGCTCCAACACTGTTTGGCAATGGTGTTGGTGCATCAGTTACTGGACTTTCTAAAGGGCGACCTATAATTAAGAAAGAAATGATTTATATGCATATCTCTTGCTGTGCTGACTTTGTCTTACAGGGTCTTGTGATCTAAAACTATACATTCGTATTGAAAAAAATATTCATAGAACTTTATTGCGCAAGTGGCATTTACAAATTAAGTTCAAGCCAAACCTGAGTATAATATTGTATATAAAAGATGGGCTTCTCATGTTGGATGCATATTAAAAGGTTCTTCTTTGTCTAAACACATAAAAGACATGTTCCTATTACTAAATTAAAACAAGAATATTACTTGATGCTTGAGCTGTATCTGGTTTGGCAATGCCAGCTTGCTTTTGTAAAATATCTAGGCATCTCTGAATCTTCCCACACCGTGGCACCTCCTCATCACATATATAACACCTGTGAAGTATTAAGATCAGTTTTATCCATGTTACACAAAAGAAAAACAAAAAATAGTTTTCAATGTACGAAATTCTAATGGTTCAAAACAATTTTTTTCTTTCTTCAGTACTGTTCACATAAATACTATTCCCATCATAATATAATAATTTTAAAGATCATCGTCATAATATTTCACTATCATCCTCTATCTTACCTTCCCTCTTTCCCCGTTCTTTTCTCTTATATCAATTTACTTGAAAAGATTAACTACACATATGTACTAAAAATAAGAAAATTTTAAATATTGACCATAACTTACCAAGTTGACCATGTGGTGAGATTAATATTGATACAGTGTAAACCAGAGTGAGGAGTTTTATAATGTTTCAAGGCATGTTTGTTTGGTGAATTTCTGTCACAGCCCTGAAGTATTAAAACAGAAAACGAATTGTAAATTGTGTAACTTCCATAAGAGTTTTCCAAAAAAAACATAAATAACATCAAACACTTTAAAGGATAAACTTTATTAGATAGCAGAAAAAAAAGGCAAAGAAACATTGATACACACATAAACATTTAAAGGATTTTAAATGCTGATAATGCATAACAAATGTAAGGAAAAAAGGTTTAAAAAAAAAAAGAATGTGGTTTGCAGTAAGATATACTGAAAGATGCAGCACCAACACCTGATCTTCAAAAATTAAACTGTCCTTATGACATAAATGCATTTGAAAATAAAGTATCATCTTAAAAAATTATGACAGTATTATGCGTAGTTTTAGGGTTTTTAAGTAATGGAACAAAGATAAATATTCACCCTGAATGTTCTAAATCCATATGATGAACTGCTTTAAGATCCTTCAAATCAAAGATCAGGCAGCAAAGACTCAGCATTATAAAAAATAATGAAGCTACAGAGCTAACTTAATTTAGTATCTTTTAAAACACAAAAAAGACAAACATGGCACAAGCATCCATCTACACTTTTCTTTTCAAAGGTATATTTAAAAGAGTAGGACCATTTCTATACTTTGTACATCGTCACATCACCTTCATTTTCAATTCTAATAACTTTATCTTACTTTAAACCTCTCATATTTTCTGAAGAACATTGTGCAAAACAGTTCTCAGAACATTCACTGATTTTCTTTTTTTCTAAACTTTCGAGAACATGGTAATACACAATATTTCATTTCTTTAAATATCTTGACTCGAAAATGGCAATTAGCTTACAACCTTTTGATCTAGATTTAGAGGCAAATGCTGATTCAAAAAGCAGACATCTAATTATCGATTACTTCATAAGCAGATCTGTAAATTATAACAGAACTATATCATTATCACAAATACTGAGAATGCTCTGAAAATTTTCTATTGTATCAACATTATCTAAGACTGGATGGGCAAGGTGCAGACACTAATTACTGATTGTTTTATCTGGGCATGTGTAACAATGAAGTTACAAAACTGGAAAATGAGCTATTTTCAAATGCTACTGCAGATAGAGTACACTAGAAAAAAAAATGATCATCCCCCAACCTAAATCTATGATTTGATAGTAGCACACACTAAACCAAGTATGAAAACTAAAATTTTTGGAGGGGCTCTTAAGGGCAAAAAAAAAAGTTTTCCTGGGTCAGGTGTAAGCTTATACCTACAGTGAAACCCTACAAATAGATTCATATTAAGTCACAATAAGGCCCACCTGTTGGCCGCACTGTAAGCAAATGCACACTGCAGTCTCTATACATTCTGATTCATCCCCTACAGAGGTGGATGCTGGGCCTTCAATAAGTGATCCAAACAGATCATGACCTGCTGCTTTTGGCAAATCTTTGCTACAGGCCTGTGAAAAGAGGACACTTACATTGCATGGTACTGCATTTGTACAGAGTTAATCTAGTATTTTTCATTTGTAAGTTGGAACTAATGAATTGTATGAAATGTTATGATGTTATAAAATGAATAACTAATATGAAATCAACATTATAAATCTTGTTCCTTAATCCCAGCAATGAAATAATCTGTATCTAAAATTTATTATTTGGATATTATAGACAATGTTTGGTTTTTTCTTTTCACATCATTGTTAATCATAGTTATGCTTACTATTTCCTTAGCTGTAAAAAGTAAAATGCTGTCTTTGGACTGTCTTAAAATCACTACAAACAATCAGTATATTGCCTCAATTTACATAAGATACAACAATGATATCTGCTGAATTAAAATTTTAAATAAGAAAACATTATCCAAATCAGATAAAATTAGTAATGTTCAAATTTAGCCCACTTTATTTACAGCTGTTAGAAAAAAGGCAATTTCTAATTTTTTGAAGACTTCTAAAACATAGTTTTGAGTCATGTAGGGCTTATGTCAGACGCAGACTATCTCTTAACACCTAAATAATAACTAAATCAATTCAAGATACTCCAGAATTGTTCAATCCAAATATCTCCTTGTAATTTACGAGCATCAAACCGCTTGGTTCAGATGGAATGTTATAAATTAAAACAGGGCAGAGAAATATTAATTAAATCTAAAATGTAAAATATTTATACATAAATTCAATCTCATTTTAAAGATAAAAAAGACGTTAACCGCAAAATATATATACATATGAAATATTGATCAAAACACTAGATTTGTTTGTCAAACTTGCAAGGCTACTAATGTTGTAATCATATCAGTAACTTTTCCTTATCTTAAATAAAATCAAACTCACAGTGCATTCACCAAGTGTAACTGTAGGCTTGAGAACAAATTTGCGCACGGCTGCACAGTTTATAGCTTTAGACACATGTGGACATCCTGGGGAAATAAAGATGATTTTTCTTCTAATCTTGAACTTAAATTTGAGACAATTAAGGAGCCTACTCCCATTTCTTTAAATGTTTTGAATTTTACTTAAAAAGAAATCAAACTAAATAGTTATTCCGTACAAAAAATAAATGATATAATTGACTCTCCAGAAAATTTCTAATTTTAAATGTTAAGTTCTGCTAAAGTGCATGATAAATTATATTTGAGGACCATAGATAACTAATCAGAAATAAAGAGGATTTTTCCAAACCAGGGTATTTCATTTACCATAGTTTAGGTAGCAAAAACTTTAAAAATGGCACTTTCTACGCAAGTTAACAAATGAAAGTGATGATTTTAAAACTGATCTTAATTATAAATGGAGACAACCACATTTGTTAAGGTGAAAAGAATTATGATCATTTTGAAAAAGATGCATGCATATCATAAGTATGCCTGTGATTACTTCCTTTAGTAATGTTTGGTTTGGGTATTCTGAAGAAAGCAAATCACAAATAGAAGAGATGAAAATACTCAGATCAGTTGTTTTTTTTTCTTTACCATTCAAGATTCCATCCTCACTAGAATCATCAGCATCATTCTCTTTAGCTTTTCGAATCTTGTGTTTTTTGGTTTTCCCCATTTTGTATATGACTGAGGGGTCTGTTTCCAATACTCGCATCAGGTTGTTTTACTAAATCTTTGTCCTCTGAACCAGGAGTTGCAGAACTGAAACAAATATGTTGAGATTTTTGCCATTGTTGCTCTTGAGGATACTGATTTTAGGAGTCATATGCCATGAAAAAGTGAGTGGAGTGATTAGGAACAGCATTTGTTCCATAAAAAAATTGCTTCAATAGTTGGGTGAACTACAGGAGATATATATGAAGATTTTACATCATAAAACTCATGACTTTGAAATTGATCTCATTATTTTTTTTTTACGGAAGGGTGGGGGAAGAGAGAGAGAGAGAGAGAGAGAGAGAGAGAGAGAGAGAGAGAGAGAGAGAGAGAGAGAGAGAGAGAGAGATATGACTAAGAACGAAAGGTAATGTTTGTTCTTACCTTAGCAAAAGCTAAGCTACCATTTCATTTGTAGTGTCCTGATTGTTCTTTTACTCTGGTATTAATGATAATATATATGTAACCACACTTGTCACAGTTAGTTATGATGATTACGCCTAGATCTACGCACAATTGATGACAGAATGTTGTGAATATGAATTAATGTTTACAAAGAAGTTCACATTTGTTTTGTTTTTGGTTGTTTTTTTTTTTATGGGGGGTTCAAAGATGGGAAATCTTTAACTATAATACATAATTGAAAAAAAAAAAACACCACATAAAGTTTATAAAAATAAAAATTGATCAAGGTATATTACCAGGCGCGTCTAAATCTAGATCTAGATCTAGATACAGATGTAACAAGAGATCTTCAGTATCTAGATCTAGATATCTAGATCTAGTATTCTAAGAGCCTTTTCATCCAGAGGATCAGTTACTCTTTATCAGTTGCTGTCTGTGGACAGGATTAATTGAGACCTTTTCGTTTAAAAATATTTACTCAAGAAAAATCGAAACTAGCCTCTTTTATCTAGATCTAGATAAAAGTCCATAGGCCTAATGTTTATCAAATTTGAGGAGATCCCTCAGTCACACCAGACACTGACCAGCTTACCTAGTGAAAGTAAACGAGGCTTGTTCAAGGGAAATTTATACGGAAGCCTTGTAGTTTTTGTTAGTCGTAATTTCAAACTACTCTTGTTTGTGTAGAAAGAACTTTAAGTCTTTGGTTGTCAATGAATACAACAGGGCAAAACTCCTCTCGAGCCGTGACAAGTCGTCCTAATCAGTACTCGCTTACTTTGACAATCAAAAACATCCATTTAAAACATTTATATTCCACAGTGACATGGCAGGAGCCAAACCGTTTGTTGACGCTAAACTAAGACAAAGAAAAGTAGTTTTATTTTCAAAATCCTATTCCCCTGAGTGTAATGGTATAAAAGACATCATGGATCGTTTTGATCTACCTGAGAAGATTTACGAGGTTGTGGAGATCGAGAAACGCCAGGATTGTACTCAAATAGAAAACTATTTCCAAATCTTATGTCTTACAGATTCAAGAGCGGTAAGCGATGCCAGTAGTATCAATGGTAGTGGTTGTATGAAAAGCAGCAACAGCAACAGTAGTAACAGTGGTGGTGGTAGTAATAGTGGTAGTAGTAGTAGTAGTAGTAGTAGTAGTAGTAGTAGTAGTAGTAGTAGTAGTAGTAGTAGTGGTGGTGGTGGTGGTGGTGGTGGTAGTAGTAGTAGTGGTAGTAGTAGTAGTAGTAGTGGTAGTGGTGGTAGTAGTAGTAGTAGTAGTAGTAGTAGTAGTAGTAGTAGTAGTAGTAGTAGTAGTAGTAGTAGTAGTAGTAGTAGTAGTAGTAGTAGTAGTCAGTAGGTAAGAATTATGAGAGCTCGAGTTTTAGGTAGTCCTCAGCAGTGGTCATGATAAGGCTTTAAAAGAAAATGACGGAAAAATGCTTGCCATGGATGGATTGGAACCATCGATTTATAGATTTACTTCGGCACCCATCGCCTTGTCACTCAAAGAGAAGATAACTTACACCAATACGACAATAGGCTCCATAAAAAGAGAGGTTCATGGCAAAAGCATTTACTAAGCCTTCCTTAGTGCTGGTATCAAGTATAATTATTATTTTTGTTGCATTTGTTAGTTTAGCAGCTTGACAGTTTGTAAAATTTGCTTATGTTGATAGTTCACATCTTGCAGTAACTTAACTGGTTAGTTCGAGAGAGCAATTGATGTTGTTGTAAAATTCTATATTTCATAAATAATTATTGAATTGAATTATTCCCCCCAAAAAAAACAAAAAATTGGTTTGTAGTTGAGTTATGGAAAAATAAAATTTTGAACAAAGACATTTGTTAATAATTGCTCTCTAAGATGTTTAGAACCAGTATTTCCTAATGCTGTAATAACTTTAAAAATGCTGTAAGACTAGAAAATTTGTTGATGTATAATTTGCTCATGTTACTTGTTAGTGTGAACATTTTTATATCTGACTTGTTTGGACTATGGGCGAGACATGTACTGTAATTCTGACAAAAAAATAAAATGTACAGTGGGAATATTATATTTGCTCTCTCCTTTTGCTTAAATTTGCATTTTTTATTATATGAACTTTATTTCAATATTACAGGTTCCTCAACTGTTTATAGATGGACACTATGTTGGAGGAGAAAAAGAGCTTCATATATTACAGAGATCTGGAGAACTTGCTAAAATGATTGAAGAGATCAAAGCAAGCTAGTTTCAGATTTCCATGCTAAATTACACATGTTATATGTACTCAATGTTTGCCTGTATGTTTTATGAGTTGTTTTTTTTCTTTTCAATTAACTATTGATTTGAGTATACATGTATATTGTACAGTTTTTAAAACTAATCATCATAGTATTAAAATAAGAGGGCAAAATCATGAAGTATTGGAAGAAATAAATGCTGGATTCTATTCTTTTCATACATTTCAAGGTGACAACAGTTCTTGTGCAAGTCTTTTTTTTTAGTTTGTATAGTGTCAAATGTTAAATGTGTGTACTGCAATATTCACTATTGTCTATTTTTTACATGTATTTTGATTAGATGATACTCTTTCAGACATATTTTCATTTTGATCTAGTAATAGTACAGTTGAATCCAAATAAGTCGAATCCGGATAGATCGAATTCTTGGATATTTCGAAGTCGTTTAATTTTACCGAATATTTCTCTATTTAAGCTTTATCCAAAAATATTGGTTAGTCCGAATTTTGAAATAAGGATCTGGTTAATTCGAATTGATTTTGGCGTGATTTTTTTATTCTGACACAGTGAAAGCACTTTTCCAAGCTTGTAAAACAAAGTACATTTAGTACTATGCTCCCCGCCGCAAGTGATTCTGATTGTGTGTATGCTCACCTACATTACAGGCAAGACTCTGCAATAAGGCTACAAGAGAGAAAGGGGTTAGGCCCACCCTCATTCCCCTGCACACTTGTACGACATTCCTGATATGTCATCCACATTTTTTTTTAATCTCTTTCTCTATGTATTCTGATAATTCGAAGTCCTTTTTATATCCAAATGACTTCGAAATAAGCCAACTCGACTGTATGTTACTTTATAAATTTTTGTCTTTCTAAACATTAATGTTTTTCACTACTCTGACCAATCTTTGAAGGTTAACATCAAGAACATCTAGGTAAATTGTTGAGTTTTATGCATGTTCTTCTTTCTTCTTCTGTGTTCACTTGACATTGGCAGTCCGTCAAATCTGGAGTCTCATAGCTGACAAACTTGAACGTCAGGAACAGATTTTGTTCAATCAATCAATGCCATTGAGTTTTTCACGGAGTGTTGTGGCCAGGTCTGTTGCATCTTATGTATAAAATACTATGACTTGATAATTTTTTGTTCTAAGTGCTAAAATTCTACTCATTAAAATTGAAGTAACACATTTAAAAATCATTATATGTGGCCTTTAAAATTGATCCTTCATCTGATCAAGAATTGGGGTAAAAAATTATCATAAGATTATGAATTTCAAATCATAATAATTATAAATAGCTGATACAACATCACCCAAAAATAGAAGGCAACCTCATTTTGGCCATGTGATGAGAGGAGAGAAACTAGAACATCTTGGAGCAATAGGAACAATCGTATGAAAATGCAGCAGGGGAAAACAGCCCCAAAAAATGTTGGACTAAGAAAGTGGCTTAATGTAGGATGAGTGGCAAATGCATTACAGTGGAAACCTCATAATTTGAATTGTATGGAAATGGATTAAATCTTCGAATTAAGAGTATTTGAATTAGAAAAATGGGTATAACAGTCTAAGTCTCATTGAGTCAGTGTGTACTGAGCTTGCAACAAGCAACCCTCCCCTTCCCCCATCCCACATTGCTATTATTATCAGTACAGATTTACTACTGCACTTGATTGTTAATGCATCTGCTTCCTTCTTGATTTGATAGCGCACTGATCAGCCTTTCTCCGGCAGTGATTGGCATTGCTTGTTGCTTGAGAGATGCATGTAGTACTTTTGTGATGCCTTATGAGGTGGTATCGACTTCGAATTAAAAGAATCAAATCAGAAATACTTCGTAATACGAGTCCAATTCTAACAAAGCCAAAGAGAGAAAAAAAAACTATTATCTTGCAAAATTCGGTTTATGAGAAATTTGAATAATCAGACTTCGGTTTTTGAGGTTTCCACTCTAATTTGACGAAGTTATGATTGCCTACACTAAAGAGCATGGCATCTAACTGATGAAGTGATTGTATATATAATTTAAAACTTTGTTTCCATGAAAAATTTATTTATATAACATGCTGATTCAGATCCTTAATATCATAAAAAAAATAATGTAAAAATCCCTTATCTCTTAAGTACAAGCATGGCAATCTTTCAGTAAAGGCCAAAAACTGATACAACATGATGATCATCTACATGTAATACATGTACTAAAATTTTATTTCAGGATGATATTTGACATTTGAATTAAACAAAGTTCTAAACTGTAAATTGTGATCCATAGTTCCATTAATCTCTCATCAGGATCATTAAACCATATTTCTTGGATCATGCCAGAGCAAATCTCATAAGACTTAACTCTTAGAGTCAAAAAACTTGCTGAAAACATAATCAAATTAATTGAAAACTGCAAATAAGAACTTCATTTTCTACATTTTGATGATATTTTTTTTTAAACTATGACCCTGGAAATGGCATGGACCATTGACATACAAACTGAACTTGTCATTTAAAATACAAATGTTTCACACGTGATAAGTTACAAAACTTAATAGCTAAATGTTTTGTAGCACAATTATTTAAAATATAGAACACCTCTGCTGGGCCTTTGAAACTGTTACAGTCAAAAACTTTTTTCGAATCATTAACAACTTTTATACTAGATCTTGAATCTTCCATCAATATCATAATGGTTCACTTTTCGGTCCATATGGGGTAAAAACAAATGGCACAGTGCAATTCTGGAAGTGTAGTGCAGTTAAATCAAGCCCCTGCACGCTCAACTTTCTGCAGCATTAAGTTATTCTGGAGAGCAATGGCTTGAAAGCTTCTCTCACGAGAAGAGAGGAAACAATGTTGAAAAGTGCATTCTTGCTTAGCGCAAATTTTGATGCCAAAAGCTTCAGGTGTGCTGGCATTGAACAAAGGCACCAATTAGATCTCTGATGGCGACGTAGAGGAGTTTCTGTTGTTCTCTGAACTTCTGTGGAGTTGGCAGAGAGAGAGAAAAATCACAAACATCTGGAGTGTTCAGGATGAAATCCACACAGGGATTCTGAGTAGATACGCTCAGCCAGAATTTTGCTTTAATTTGCTGCTCGAGCTTGTTTTACCTTACTAAAAACTACTTTCAGCTGCTGAGCCTACATTTTACTAATGAAAGCACAAAAAAAAATCCTAAAATACTGTATATCTAGTGTTGGCCTGTACCAACATCATCACACCTCCACTACCACAAGCACCCTCAACATCATCATCCTCCTTATCTCTTCATCTTCACCAGGATCAACTTAACTGCTTACATTCTCATCCTTATCATCGTTTCATGCTCTTTATCATTAAAATGTCATTTTCATCATCATATATCCTAAAATGTAAACACCCACGCTAAACTATAGCACATGGTCATAACATTTTACATTCCTAAGGTAGTGAGGGTTTATAAGAAGGTTGGCTGTTTCAAGTTTCACAAATAAAAAGAAAGTCTGGATAGCAAATTGTTAATTACTACATGTATTTTATTATAAAATGATATCTGTCACACACTGAAGCATATCCAAAAAAAGTTTGTTTTTCTATATATATGATAACAATATGGGTACCAGCCATATAAACTTTCACTCCATAAAATAAGTACAAGAGGTACCAAAAACACATTGCAGTAGTGCTGATATTTATACTTTGTTCTGTATAGTAACAAAGACAATTTTACATATCTACTAAACAGAAGCAGGCTTCATGACAGATCTAGATCTAGTTCTGGCTTGGCAGCTGAATTAGGCCAGTTCCATAAAAAATGAATTTTTTTTTTTGAATAAACCATTGCAAAATTGGTTTGATGCAATTAAGAGTCACATAAAATGTATTTAGAATATTCAACAAACAAGTATCATTCACAGTTAAAACCTTTTTGTTCAGAAAAGCTTGTCTTTGCTACTGTATGCTTGAAACTTGCAACAAATATGAAGTGCATTATCATTAGTGCTGAAATAAAAAAAAATTTTTGCTTTACAAAAATCTGGGTTGAAAATTACACACAATAAATATTTTGTATACACTTAATAATAACGAAGTGCACGAAAGATTAGTTTATCACATAGGCATTATTTCATGCAATTTCCAAAATGAGCATAAAAGTCACAAGGTACAAGCTTACCCACGGGTTAATGAGGACACGCAAATGTACAGACTGTGCAAAAACTTCAATTTTTCAGTCCTTTCCTTTAACGGTCTCTAAGGTCGTCCAACATACTAGTTTTGCTCACAACACTTCCTTTCCATGACAAGCATAAAAAGGGCACCTAAGAGCATTTTTCCTGGCCCCTATATATAAATTTACAATTTCGTGGCTAATTTTCTACCGAAATTTAACTCAATTTTTATTCAGGTTTCTGAATACACAAAAATCGAGAAACTATGACAGTTTTTTTATAAACCATGGCCTGAAATCAACACCTTTCCGTTAAAGGTTGAGGCTTTACTAGATTACTCACTCTGCCATATTTCATTATCAGCATTAAAAAAAAAATCACTTAAATGATATGAGAAATCCACAAACTTACTCTAGGCCTACTTCAAAATAAAAAAAAAAGATGCACCTGATGCCAATTCTTTCCATACAGATCTAGACCTAGCTAGATATCTAGATCTTGTGCCTCTGATTAAAATGCCTGAAGCAGTGACTATTGACCATCTACTTGAAATTGCTAGTGCTAGATCTTGAGATTTACAAGTGGATTTTTAAAATTGTAAAGCAATAATGATTTATCGCAGCAGTCTAATCAATGCCTAGCCTGTCAATTGTATTAATGGGAAAATATCTGGATCTACATCTGGCCTAAGACAGATCACCTATCTAATTTTGAACAATTATATTGAAATTTTAAAGTCATTAGTAGTGGAGTATAGTTAGCTGAAGGCAGACAAACCCTCACGTTTTTTAAAGCACACATTTTACCAATCGAATCGTGTTTATATAATTTGACTCCAAACTTATAAGGCATGAAAAAGAAAAAGAAAGCTTCTACTGTAAGATCTAGGAAAATAAAATCTGTTTGGCAACTCGATAAATTTTCGAAAGAAAAAAAGAAAACCAGCAAGCACCAACAAACACATACATCCACAATGATCTTTTTTTTTTTATTTCTTTTCACCATGTAGACAGTAAGGCTTTAAAAACAAATTTCTGCAAAGTTTCAAAACTGTACAGTTATTAAAAAAATAAATAATTATCAATTTTTAGGAGAATATTCCACTAGAACATTATTTTTTACAACATAGGATAAATAAAGTTTCCACCTTCTTTGATCAAAACAATTATGGAGGCACTGGAAAATTACAAAATTACCTGTGACATCCCAAAGTGCCTGTCAGTGAATATGCCTGTTCCCTTATTTGTGGGCTTACCTATCAAACATGGGGGAATCAAAAGTTTATTTACTTGCTTTTTTTTTCTAGCATTTTTATTTCATTTCGATCATGCTTAAACATGAAATTTTTTTTAAATGGAAATAAAATTTGTCAAGATATTCATTACAGAAAATATAAGACTGAAAAAGAAAAATTGATTTTAAATTAGTAAGCAGCATGCTTATTCAGAAATGTAAACCTAGCTGTACAACTTTCTACAAGCTATCTAACTAAAGACTTGATCCATCAAAATTCCAAAAGAAACAGATCACTATCCACCTATCTAGTACTATCTAGAAATTGTTATTTCTATTTCTGGAGTGACTTATTGGCATCCTGGCAGCAGGAAATCTCAATATAACTAGATCTATTCATTACAAAATATTGAAAAATGCAATTTATATTTTTACTTATAGCCACAAATTATAGACATTAGTGTCTTCTGTGCTCTTATTTTGTTATACATACATGAGACAAAAATATATTAACAAAAAATCATCTTTATTTAGACCTTGGTAAAGACTATCATTGTTACATATTTAAGCATCTGACTATAGATATTTGGTAACAATAATTTATTCAAAAGTTTCAGTCTGCAGCAGACACCTATCACTTTTTTGCTCTGCTTAAGAAAGAAATTTTTAATCAAACTTTGATCTTGCTTATCGTTGATAATATAACTTGTTTATGCATTTATTAAATATGGTTATTACCCTCGAATATGTGAAAATGACCTTAAATAATTCAAGTAACTCATACTCAAATTTGTTTTTTAAATTTTTTTCATATTTTACATCCCCTTTCTCCTTTACTCCATCCCTAAAAACAAAAGAAACAAAAGTCATCATAGAAATCTGAGATTCATGTGGGTATGCATAAAATTAAAGGAAACAACATATGTATAAAATAAAAAAAAACATATTTAATGCCAAAATCATTGTTCATTTTGGTTTATTGTAACAAGCAGATTTCAATGTATCCATTAATTTGGTTTGACAGATGTTACCATTTTTTTCTAAGACCATAACAACGGCTAATAAATATAATATGCGTTACAAAATATTTGAATATTTTATAGTAATAGCTACCTAACTTAATTTTAGATTATACCTCCAAAACTTATCAAGCCCTGTTAATTTAAAGGTAATTAGTATGTAATTCATAATTCTTGTAGTCCTTATTTTAGTTAAATCCAATTAAATTTACAGTCAACACTGCTTAACTTGATCTTCAGGGGACACAACTAATAAGATTAAAATTTTGTATGTATTTATTTTTATATTTTTTCAATTAATTTTTTTTCCTTTCTTTATTTTTATTGTAGCTTGTTTTGGTATTGATCGTTACTCTTCACTATTGTCCATTTATCTGTTTGAGCTCCTGGGTTATAGAACTGGTACAGTGGTAGTAAGCAATCAATCTGGTTCTGATGCTTGACCTATCTTGCCCTTGGATTCGGATGAAGAGTACTCTTGCTTATAGCACTCAGCACCCTAAATTTATCTCAATAATAAAGCTGATTGTCCCAGTACTAGCACTTCATCTGGGGAGAGAGAATTTTTCTATCAACCAATTACATGGAGGAAGCAGGTCTAGCTTACAAACACAATGCATGCAAAATGAAAATCTAATTCAATAACAAGAACCATTCTAGGCCTAACCCTTAAGCCGAGGAAATATGAGATGGGAGAAGATCAACCCTTCAAACATAATATATATGAAAAATGTAGATGTTGATCTAAATAATAACATCGATTTTGCTAGGCTTAGCCCTACAGCCAAGAAGAAATTGAATGTGTTCCATCAAACAATCTGTTGAATCACAGAAGAGACTGGTTTAGCCTACAAACACAATGCATGCAAAATATAATAAGAAATAACACCAATTATTCTACTTCTGGGCCTATCCATACAGCCGGGAGGGGGGGGAGGGGGGGAGGGATATAGGATGCGTCTCTAGCCTAGCGCTGGGCAGTACTCCATTAAATCTGCACACACACATAAATTTATGCATTTTATTGAACTTTTTGGCAATGGCGATTCTTGAACGATAGATCTATAGGTTTACGAGAACAATAGTTGTTGCAGCAACTTTGTTGTTAGGCCTAGACATGACATCAGCCAATCTCAAAGATAATTCAAAGACAACACGTGTTGTATTTCTCCTGTCAGCACTTGACAACTTGCCGGCGCATTGTCTAATGCTTACTGACAGATGAGTCAGAGGATCGAGAGGAAGCTTGTTTTTATTGGCTAGAAGAAGTGAAAAAAATGATGTTTTTGTTTCCACCCACCAAAAAGAGATTAACATCTGAAAATTGAGCTATATGCAAGAGTGAAAATCGACGTAACCCGCAACAACATTAGTGGTGTCCACTGTATTATTTAGTTAACTTAACTTGCAAGCTGATAGATCTGACAGCAAATATGTTTTCAGGATGAATCCAAAAACTGAAATAAACCTCACTAGCACAAATTGAATTCAACATTGATAAGGTTGCTCTGTTATTATTTTATATTTTGCAGATTCAAATTCTATCCCTTAATTTTTTTTAGTATTGAATAAATTAAAGGAAAAGACATATTAGCCAACACTATAATGACATTATGCTTTAAATATCAAGTAAAAATATCACAGACGAGCAAAAAATGTTCAAACACCAACAATAAAGCACATATGTACATGTAGTTATCTATCAGCTTCTGGAACTGTAACTCTGAAAGTAATATTTATTCTGGGTCCTCTGTCATGATACTCTTTTGGAACACGGTGCTGAGGAAGATACATTCAAAATCTGTTCAAGTACAAATATTTGATTAAATTGGTTAAGTGCATTCGTAATAAATTATTGTTAACAGACTATGTCATGCTTAAACTGCGCAGAGCTAAAGATCATCAGATAAATGAGTGTAATTTTCGTTCCAATTCAAGTTGACTTAAAAATTGAAGATTAACTTTCTCCTCTTTCCATATAAAAATAAAAATGTGTAGTGACAGCACGAAAAGAGACATTTTGCGGTAGAGAAAAATTTTGGGTCAATGTAATTTTCTCACAGGAAGCTTGAACTTTCCGCCTTTTAACTCTGCTCTAATTTTTAACTTTTGTATTATTTCATAAAAGAACTTCAAGCAGCAAGGATTTCAAGCCTTTTTGAGGAAAATGGCATCTTCCCAAGTAGTCGTTAGCCATAAAACATCTCATTTTGTGGCTACACAAATGGTATTATATGTCACATTTTAGCTCAGATCTCTAACCATTACTAGTACCTGTACTACTACTTCTACTATCACTTGAATAGCAGATGTGATCACATACCTAGATATATCTCAAAAGTGACATATAGGATGAAAGATGTAAAAAAATGAAAGGGCAAAAAGAATGGGCAGGGACAGAATCTCTATGGGGTACCAACAGCCTTGCCGAAACAACCAGTTTTGTGTTTTATGACTTATATCCTACATCTCAGTCTCAAGTTAGATCTAGATTGCCGATTGCTTCTGCTATTGTTTTTTAATTTCACTATCGACCACAGGCATACTCAGGTCATTAAGTCTAAATTCGTCTGTTCCAGCCTCACTAATGCTTTTGCTCTTACTGCTTCTTTCATAATATATAGGCTTTTAGAGGACGTAGCCTCAATTAATAGCTTTTAACCCATATTGGATATGCCAATCATTCTATAGGATAGCATGCTTCTTTTTTTACAGGTTCTCATCTCTAACTTAAACTTGTTTGAGTAAAGAAAACTGCAGTGTATCTTCCAAGAGCATAACATAGACTAGCTTTAGAATTTCAACCAAATATCTCCTGTTTCTTGACCAATACAGCAATAGACTAATGAGCTATTCTGTTATACTTCTACTTGAACATTATTTTTTCAGAGGAGAGATCAAGCCACATTACATGTATTATAATCTATTTGCCCTGATTTTATTTCAGCCCTTTTGCAATATTTATCCTCTACTTTCAACAATCTGGTGGGGTGAACATTTAGTGAGTTACACAACATGAAAATGTTATTACTGCACCTTAAAAGTTTTAAAAAAATTAAAATCATACAAAATTTTCACCTGCCAATCTGCTTGAGTGTAACCTTCCATAATGAGCAAGGCCCCACTTTGTAAGGGAATTCTAATCACTTGACTGAAAGTGTAGTCCCTTTCTCCTGACTCACTCTGAAAGAAAATGTTTTGATATCACTAGAGTTTTTTCCTTTCTTTCAAGATTATGAAACTTTATTGTTCAAAAAAAAAAGGGAGAGAGAGAAGAGAGAGAGAGAGAGAGAGAGAGAGAGAGAGAGAGAGAGAGAGAGAGAGAGAGAGAGAGAGAGAGAGAGAGAGAGAGAGAGAGAGAGAGAGAGATCTGTTTTCACAGAATAATTGATACGCTAAGATGCTTCCTTAGGGCAAAACTAGAGAAGTGTATTTGAAGTCTTGCAAGTTTTTTAAACTGCTATTTTAATTTTTTTCCCCTGTTGCTGTCATGTAATGTGTATATTACATGCAATTTCAATTTCATTTTTACACCATACACTCAGTATGTGAATACAATGGAACTAAAAAGTTAAAAAAAAAATAGAAACAATAATGCACACACATGTTGAATGGAGATGTGAAATAGTTAAAAAAACAATAAAAATGAATGATTAATCTTCTAAAAACAAGTTGTTATAAACAATGAAAGAGCTATAGACGAAAACAACCAATCCTCAGTTAACTAAGTTTTCAGGTCAGGAGAAGAAAAGTTATTTTCTTGGTCAAATTTAGGGAGAGACTTCAATTAACCATCTCATTCTTAATTGCAACAGACTAAAATGCTCAGTCACAGTGTAAAGCCAGTAATGAAAACTCACCATTGGACAATATTTAAACTAACTGAATGATGAGGAGCAAGGAAGGAGGAAAAACAAAGAGAGGTATTTAAAAAATAAGGGCTAGACAGACCAGAAACCCAAGCGAGTAAGAAATTGTGCATGTGAGACACTAACACATACTGTCAGCGTAAGCACTAAGTTATTGAGCTAGTGATATAAACAATCAAAAGAACAATCACTATAGATTTTTTTGGAATGCTTCCGTATCATGGTATGAACTTATCAGATTTTCTTCCGAATAGTGCTGAAGAAATCATGACCATAAAAAAAAGGAAAGAATTTTCAGTATTTTCATTGACAGAAATGTTTTGAAATTAACATAGCTTGAATAGAACAGACTATTTTATTGTTTGGAAACAAAAAATGGTTTTATCCAAATTTAGATTCAAGCAGCAAAAATATGAAAATTTGTTCTCGTTACTGTCAACAAAATTTTAGTCGAAAGAAAGGATCTGATCCTTTTGCAGGCCCAATATCAGCTGACCAGATCATGTGGCCCCTCACTGCAGACTTCAAACACCACCAAGCACTGAACTTGACTCTAGTAAGATACTGTTTATCGATTCATTAACCACAGGCAGGACAGAGACAAAAGGAAGGGGCAAGGGTAGAGCTTCAGTCTGAAGTTTGGCTTGGCTTGACATAAAAAAGACAGGGAACATTAACTAAAGGCTGATGACAAAATTCATCAGAGTTTATTTATAGAGAGATAGGGTAATTGTGGTGCTGTAGTTTCATTAAAGATGAATGTTCATTTGTCTATATTTGACTATTTCAGAAGACTGGACTGGACATATAATTGAAGCCTCACATAAATGCAAGTTCAAAGCTGAATGCATGACGCTACGAATTGCGAGATTTTGTACGCTTAGTTGGGCAGCAACGGTAAGCTTGGGCGATCATAAAAAAATGGCTCCAGTGGTTAGCATGAGTCAGGCATGAGATACCTGCCTTGGGAGTTTGGGTTTAACTTAGTTGCAAAATCATATTTTCAAAGCCATTCATCATTTAATGGTGATCATATTATCTTTTTGTTTAGGCACAACTAAAACATAGTGATCTGATCTTTCAAAACTTCTTATTCATGTAACTAACAGTATGGAATTTCATTAAGGCATTATAGATTTAGCGCATTCATGAAATAAAAATCATTTCTGTATGACCTAATAATGCAGCACAAAAACATGAAAAAGAAAAGGGTAAAACTGAAAATAGAAAACAGAGCAAAACAAAAAATATCTAACAACATCTGTATAAGTCTTAAGCTTAAGATTCTTTGGTTTTTGACATCTCCAACAGTTAACTCTGCTATGGATGTTGCCTTCGAAGATGCCACTCAATCAAGAAAACAGGACATTAACTCTTAAATTGGTATTAGTCGGTGGGGAGTGTCCGAAGGTTTATAAAATTCATGTTAGCAGTCACTGGGAGCGTCTAACACTTTTAACATTCCACTTGCTTCGTATTTTAGACTAACCAAACTGTTTGGCATTACCTTATTTGCTGCGAAACTGCTTTCTTCACACATGGTTACAGCTTGCTTATTGCATTTATTTGCATTCGAAATTATTGTGAAATTTTTAGAAAAAAAATTACTTAGATATCTGCTTCTAGATTTAGGTCAAGACGGCAATAGATGACCTATGCCAAATATTTACAACACACATGAGTCATTCTAAATAAAGAATTAAATTTCCTTCACTTTAATATATGTTTGTGTGTTTGTTGTTAATGTTTATGAGAGTATTAACCGAATTAATAAACATAAGATATTGAGGGGAAAAAACTGAATGCTTTAATAATTAATGTTCTGCAAAATGGTGGTCAAATAGAAGGTCTCATATTCTTTGAAATCAGAAGTTAAATTTAAAAGATCAAAGTATTACTGAACAGAAAATGTAACTTTTTCTGCCAATTTGCTTTATGAATCTGATCCATAAGGAATTTTTCCTTCCATTTGGTGTTAAATGCCAAGATGTTTAGGGCATAAAGGACGCATTGGTCCCTTAGAAGATAAAAGCTTTAAAGGTATTAAAAAATCAAGTATTTCAGGAAAGAGGCTGGGACTTTCAACAGGCTAATATACTCTTCAACTGTTGCTTCACTGCATTCTGAAAATACCATTGAATCTTATTGTTTCTGTTGATCTGTATATCTCTGATCCAGATTTAACTGAAAACCACATGATGACCTCTCAATGTTGGGAAAACTTCTAAAAAGTTCCAGAATGACTAGTAGTGCCCTTAGTGAAAGTCATCGGGTTATTATAAATTACAACACAGAACTGGTGAAAAAAAAAATCTGGGTAGAGAAGAGGATGGCAATTAAATGGATTGGACTTTCTTTAGAATAGTCTACATTACAGAGTTGTTTGTTGATTTTTCTCAAAAACATAACAAAATTTTCCTATGCGTAGTACTAGGTGTGCATAATGAAACACATTATAATAATCATGGTAATCTTTTGTAAACTGAATTCTGATCCTTTAAAAGTAATGTTAGCGCATTGAATTGTTTTTCGCAAATTATAAAATGTAATTATTTTAACTAATGAAAGTTCAATTGAAGTTGCCAAATTCCTCAACAAACTTCCACCCCTCATAACATCAGAATGAATACACAAATGGATTAAAAATTTGGTGTTGAGAAAAGATGAAATTCTAAAGAATATTTTAATGTAAATTTCAATAAAAAATTGATTGTTTCAAACTTATCCCTCTTAAAATTCACTGATCCATTTCAAATTCTCAATTAACTCCTTTTGGTGCATATTTTAAAAATGTTTATTTTTTTCATCAATGAACCTAAAGGCATGTTTCTTTTTTATAAAACCCAGTTTTACTGTTGATCTATTCATTTTCAAATGATGAATAATGCATTTGGAGTATCAAGTCAATTTAGAGCACTAATTACAAGGCACCTTAATCAAGACCCAGGCCTCTTTCAGGCCAGTTTAAGTTTCCTCCTGTTAAGCATAGTGCCAGTGGCATTGCTAAATCAGTACTAAAAAAATCCGACATAACCTTTAACAAAGTAAGCTTGCCAATTTATTATTTAAAATGCTCACCACAGTTGAATTTGTAAATTTTTTGTCTGTAAGATTTTTTATCATCTCATAGATTGATTTCTTGGAAACCTTTTCCTTATCATATTTTTTTAAAATGGAGTTATGAACTATAAATATGCATCCACAAGAAAAGTTAAAAGAAGCAGCTGTAGTTATTACCGCGGGTGGCTTTTTGCGCAATTCAAACACACGCTCATTTCCAAATGAAAGGGAGGCTATGATTGGTGTCTGTCCAAAAATCTTTTCATCATCTGAATGCCACCCGATACTGTCATGGCCATCACGATAAAGATTTGCAGCAAGAGCATTAAATTCCACACCTGTGACCTCTGCAAGCTGATTCTTCAGTTGCCGTAAGGCTGGAGGCCATTCCTGTAAAATTAGGTTTGTTAAGACTTATAATTTTTCTAGTTTATCATGGAAATGTTGATCAAAGTTAATTATTATGTAAATTCAGTATAAACATAGCAAGATTAGATGCTTGTCACAAAGATAGAATTGAAAGAATAAGCTTGAAACAATAACAGACTATTCTTTTCTTTGGCAATTCAATGTCCTCTGTGAGACAAAAAATAAAATTAAAAATTCTACACCCTAAGTAGGGAAATACTTAATACGATCTATACTATTAAGTCAATGACTAAAAATGGCAGAAGCAAGTGGAAATTGTTTGCCAAGCATCTGCATTATACAGAAATAAATTTAGGATTTTCATTCATTTCTAAGCGTCTAAATAATCCTTTCACTTAAACAACTCAACTGTATCCATGATAATTATTTCCAAAAGTGTATGCCTAACGAAGGCAAAATGATATACTCACAACACTGTTGGAAGGTTCTGTAACTCCTGCATATGTATAAGGCACATCACTAAACCAGGCAGTTAGACGAGGCTGCATTGCCTGAATTCCATTGTGAATGTCATGTCTTTGTCTCCACGGTATATCTTTGTACAGTTCTGCATAGAAACTATCACTCATTGATGGTTCTATAAAATTAGGGAAGTATCTTATCCTGTAATAAAAGAAATAGAAAATTAATTAAAATTGTAAAAACTATTATAATTGGTGTTTGACACTATCTCCTATTGAAAACGTAATGTAATAATCTACTACTATCTTTCCATGCATGTGTAGCTACATATTCAGTGAGATAATAATAGTGGAATCCACGTAAAGTCAACGCCTTGGGACCAAAAAAAGGTGTTGACTTTAAGTAAGGTTGACTTTATCCATTTCCAGGAAACATGTCCAAAAATCATGTTATAAAATAGGTTGCATCCCTTTCATTTACTTATGATAATGGTCTCCCTTTAGTTATTTATAGCTATTAGTTATTTTGGCAAAGAGAAAACCAAACTAAGTCTGAAAAGAGGTTTATTTAAACAACTTGATGTACTACACACAAAAACACAAAATATGTGCACACACCTGATATATATTTTTTCAACTTTACCCTCTTTTAGTATGGGCTTGGGACCATCATTACTTTTGTTTTGTTTTCAACCTCCCCCCCCCCCCACCCCAAAAATAAAAAAAAAAGAAAATAATGACTTGATTTAAAAATATTGTTTAGTATTATTGGAAGCTATGAAAAGGATGCTATTGGTTAAGGTGAGCGACAGTGGGGAGAAAACAGTGCACTGTTTACCTCAAATGGTGCAGGACAACGATAAGTTAGGTCTAGATATAGACACAACCAGCCTCCATCCCGCCCACGGCCTAAGAACCCTTCTTTGTTACTTTCATAGCCACGCTAGACCACACAAACTGAGCGGGCCCTTGTATTAATACACAGTGACGTACCACTGTATTGTGTTCACAAAGAGCTTCATCCCGCCTACACATCTCTATGCATCCTTTATGGGTTTCAACTTTACCTATCCACCATGAGGTGTTGACTTTAAGTGAAAATGTCCCAAAACGGTTGACTTTATTAGAAAATCAGTTACTCAAACGAAGAAAGAAAAAAACTGGACTGCAGAGTGGTGTTGACTTCAAACAGATTCCACTGTAAATAGAAAGAAAGCTTATGAATACTCAGTCTTATACATACAAGGAATCACACACAGTTACAATACCTTGAAACCCCAGAGGGTTCTGTGCTTATGTCAAATACTCCAGGTTTCCTGAAAAAACAAATACATGTATACAAATTCAAGAGATATTCCAAAATGTGCTAAAATCATCATGAAATGTAGAGTGATTTTTGTTGTATAGCAATTAAAAGAAATCTCTGCAATGCCTTTAGTTTGGAATAAGTATGACAACTTCTTGTATCTTTGTTGCAGCCAAGAGAAAACAGATATACAATGGTTTTTGTCTACAGAATCCTTACTTTTGGAATTATTGCTATGGTTTTTACAAGGAAAAACTGATTAATGGTACCTTATTGCTATGTACAATATTTTGTTGGCGACAAACATTTCCCTCTTAACATGAAGACTTATTAGTGCTTATTCCTGTGACTGAAGGAAATAAAATTTTTTTCTTTCAATAGAAAACTAAAGAAGGACATTTTCTCAATAATGTTTATTAATCTAACCCTTGTTTTCTTTAAACCCATGTTTTAAGAAATCACCCTCCAAAAATAAACTTCTTTTTTCCAGTTCTCTGATATGATTTCAAAAATCACTCTCTAAGTGCATGATTCAACATTTTCCATATTATTAAATATATTAATCTACATTGTAGAAAGAAGGCCTATATATAAATAGAAAATTCAAATTGTTGCAGTCTGCAACTGTGCAAACCATTCTGTGTTTAATATTTTGCTTTTCCCAATTCGTTTCCTGCACTACAAAAGATATACCATAACTTAATGGATAGTAAAAGCTAACGCAAGTCCTTCGCATTACTAATATAATGATATAATCACATAGTCTTAAATTCAAGATTTCAGCCACCTCTTCTTGACCTTCTTAAGTCCATGAGAGTAAAAGGACCACAACTGGCCCCAAAACAATCTTCAGCAGCGTCCTTTTTGTTATGGGAAGCGCGACCTTTGAGTGATTTTTGAGATTAGCGAACAGAAAAAAGTCTGAGGACGCAAAGTCTAGTGAATCAGCCCTGTGTGGCCTGATTTCAAAGCCACACCTGCTGTATGAACTGCCTGTTGAGCCCTGTGTGCAAAGGTATTGTCATGCAATGGAAGGATCCCATTACTGAGGTTTCCATGCCTTTTTCTCACCAATTTGGGCCACATTTTAAAAAAAAAAACCTCAGTAGTAGTCTTTTCCCAGGATTTGTCCATTTTCCAGGTTGTCAGTCATAATCATACCTTTACAATTGCAGAAACACGACAACATGACCTTTCTACATGATGGTTTCACCTCTGCCTTCTTTGGTAATGAAGGTTTTACATTGTTTCTTTCATTGATAGTTATCCATGGAGCCAGTTTCATAACTGTATTATTATTATCTTCAGTTGCCACAAAAGGTGGGCGCCCTTCACTATTTTCATCCACAATTGGCATGAATCCAGATTTTAATTTTCTTATTCAGTATGTCACAGCATTATATTGAGGAAATTTATACTGTAAACTTGGACCATTTCCTGAAAAGTATCAAGAGGATTTTCCTTGCAAGTGTAATAACCAAGCCATATTCAATTCATCTAGCTCTAGCAACGATTTTTTTTTCTTTGGTTTCATTAAACATGCTAACAAGTGCCTAATTACTATCGGATTTTTCCTAAAATTTGCATCTTGCATTTCAAAGAAATGATTTTAAGGTTGACAAAATTTCGACACTCTACCATTTTTCTGCAGACAAAAGACTTCTTGAACACCCTTTGTATTAGTATGTGTGAGTTTTGCAAGTGGGAGATGACACAAAATAGTGGACAGCCCATTAACAAAGATAAACTTTAATAATCATACCACAAGGTATAAAAAAGTGAAAACTTGAAACATAAGCTGAAGCAGGATGTTGCTAGTAGCCATCACGTATCATGATACGGAACCTGAGAATCCCTTCTTGGGGCGTAAGGGTTTGACCCAGCATTGAAGTTTTCTTCAAGCATTAGGAAATTGCAAAATGGAAACAAACTGGCTTCAGCATGGTTTTTAGGGGAAAAAAAACTGAAAATGAGAGCCAAAGGCTAAACTTTCTTACAGAAAAAAATTAATCATTGTTTCATTAAAAAAAAGGGTAAGTGGTGGTCAAGTTCGTAGGGCGCTTGACCTCTAAGGTGACATTTACAATTTTAAACAAATAAGACAATTTGCTTGATCACATGGGATCATAATAGAACATAAAGTTCTCCTCTAATTTTATAATGTACCATTCTGAGGTAAGAATTTAATCATAAGTAATAATTAAAAAAAAGTCTTCTATTTCTAAAAATTAAAAAATTAGCTCTCCCACTTACGTGATAAGTTTATCTTCAGGTTTCGTCTTTATTTCCTGGGGCAGAGAATAAATCATACAATCTTAGTAAATAATTCATATGACTTATAATGGGTGGAAAAGTTAATTGGAATAACAAATCTTTAACAACTATGCACAGTTTTGATAGAAAATTATTTTCTATTAAGTTCCTTTCAAGAAAATGTTAATGTTCAGCTGGACATTTATTTGAAATTACCTATACAGAATAATTCATGCTTCACTTTCATTGAGGTATAAATGAGAACAAAAAGGATTATTCAACAGCACTTTTTCACAAAGAGACGTCTGCATTAAAAAAAATCTTTTTAAAAAATCTGCTATTTGACGATTCATTTGAGCTCCATTAAAAAAATAAGACAAAATTTCAATCTTCATTGTTTTACTAGCAAACTGTCGACAAATTTATCAAGTATTAGAGATGAATCAAAAGAGCTTCACTTAAATTTTGAACAGATCTAATCTTGCTATTGTATGGTCTAACTGTTTAACAACTGCATATGATGCTCCAAGGTATCCTAATGGGCATGGTGTCATAAAAAAGCATGTCAGTTAAAAATAAGTTTCAGGAACTTTCATAAGTGAAAATTTATTTGACGAGAGAAATTTGTTATGGAAATATCCATTTTACCTCTTCAGGATCTTCAAAGACAAATGTTGATCTAGGAGAAGGGGTATCCACATTTTTAGCCATCCAGATTGGTCCTACTGGCATGGGAGGCTTTCCTTTGTTTGATTTGGCTTGACTAAGGACCTGCCTTGACAAATAGTCAGATGATCTTTGTTTCCCTTGTATATTCATATTGGACTCATCATTCTGAGTTGGTTTGGAGACTGATGGACTACCTAATTTGAAACCTCCTTTGTTAGAAATAGGTGCTGTAGCCCATCCTCCTTGGACACGAGCTCTTCGCTTTTTGTCAAAATTCATATTTCAGCAAAAAAAACGGAACAGAAATTCCTGGTGGTTTAAGAAAGTAAATATAATCAATGAGGGAGAGAGAGAGAGAGAGACAAATTATGAAGCTAAGATGAATGCTTCATAAATGCTTCATTTCCATCAGACTTTAGATTCTAAAACCACATTGCAAACATAGATGGGTTTAGTAATGTATATCAACTTAGCACTGGTCAATTGTGAAAGCTAACACCATTGAGTTTTGAAATCCCGTTTGTTTACAAAATGATTAAACTTCAAGGCATTTTTCAATTTTTTTGTCTAAAAGTAAAATATACTATCTAGAAATTGTGATTCATAAATTTATAGATCTAAATAAACTTTCAATGCTTTCTTAACATTGATCCTCTACTGGAGTGGGAAAAATGGTAATGGGTACACAGCCTTATGTCTATAGTTCTTGCTTCTAAGAAAATGTTTATTCTCTTGAAAGAAAATAAGCTCATGGTTTAAAATGAGATGCTCATCTCAATCATCCTGTGCCAGTTCTGTTGCACACATCATAAGTCATAATCCTCTAATTCAATTTATATAGGGAGTACCGGCACCTACTTTCACACAAACCCGCTTCTCATACATTTGCATGGTTTTGGGGCCCCTGTCAAGATTTGATTGTTTGTAGTGCCTAGACGTTACACAAGTGTGAAGTAACTGCTCCCCTTTGTTTTCCAACATGCAAAGGGGTTCCACATTTTTGTTTCATGTTTACATCACAGATTTTCAACTTGAATCAAGAGGTAAGTGAATGGTGTCCGCCATTTTTAATTTTAACAAACTAAAATTGTGGGTGACCCTAAGGCTATAGAATTATGGGTATTCTGCCAAATATAGTTGTAATAGTAAGAATAGGTTAAGAATGCCCTTTTTTCTTTCAGATATGTACAGGGATAGCCCGTGTGCCCAGATTAAGTGGTCCAATTTGATTGTTCAAGGAGGGGGGGGAGGGGTCAAATTTTTTGGTAAATTTGCAGATATCGGCCCAACTCACTGTATGGCTTCATAATGTGATCATTGAATGTTTCTCGACGAATTCAAAACTTCTAGTTTAATGGGATTTTAGAGCAACACAAAAATCCTTACATCTTGAAAAATATTTATTTGCGACGAATAAAACCTTCATACTCGTGATCAACATATCAAATTCATTAAGAAAAATACAATTCTAAAGCTGAAAGTGAGTTGGGCCGATAACTGCAATAATACCAAATTTTCATTGGAGTGTCAGCTTTTGCACAGCACCAGCTGACACTTGCAAAAGGTCTATCGAGCATTATAAAATGATATTTTATGATTTTTAATTATGGAGAGAGAGAGAGAGAGAGGGAGAGAGACTCAACCTATATATCTTCACACTCTCTTACAAGTACCACCACATTTCCTTGTACATGTACTATTTCAGAGTTTCGTCAATGCCATGTCCACCAAAAGAGAAGAGAATAAGGAAAGAACAGAGGAAGAGAATGAGAAAGAAAAACAAGAACAAGAAAAAAAAAAGGAGAGAAAAGGCAAGAAGGCAGAAAAAGATAAACAAAACGCACTGAAGAAAAAAAATAACAAAGACAAAAGTAAAATTGAAAAAAGCATGTTGACAAAGATGACACTACACTCTACTGACAACTTTATTCTTCATCTTCCAAATGTGTTGAGGACGATGACCTTGACATAGACATTGCTAACTTAATCATTAATGACAATGTGAGGACTCTGTGTGAAAGATGAAGATTTTATTGATTGGTTTAAGTTGGATGTGGTCCATGTTTGAAATGGCACTGTGTTGCTTGTCTGGAGAATGAAAGTTTATGAGGGAAGAGCATGGATGAGAAAAAAAATGACATTATTGTGGCCCCTGTAAAAGTTAATCATGCCATGCATGTTTTTCTTTTTTTCACTCACCTTAGTATTACAAAGAAATCCATGTAATTACTCACCTCTTGTGAGTAAAGACTAAAATAAACAATAAAATTCTTTCATAATTATTTTAGTTAATCATATAATATTATAAACTTACCCGTGTTTTATAAATACAAATGTAATTAAAATGACAAACCTGTCATAACTACATTGTGTTACTCAAGTTTATTCAAACAGTGTGTGGCTGTTATTGTTGGCAGTGTAAATGTGTGACATGGGGCATTCTATGTAAACTGAAGGTCATAATGTTTGCCTTCTGGTTGGTGCAAACTGTGCATTATGAGGGAGAAACTAACGTGTATAAAAACTATAGACCATTCACTGTGTTTTCTAGTTTCTAAGACAGTGTGCTTGCTGGAGCACACACTGTGAGACTACAGGCTCAACTCACTTTTATGTGGGAGAAGAGGCGTTCGCAAGGTGACTGTATGAAAGCTAGTTGTGTGCAGCATTGAAATTTGAATAAATTTATTGGTTTTGTAACACAACATTTCGCTCAAGGAAGGGTAACGCTCAACATGGTATCAAAAGAGTGTCGGGCAAATAACAAGAGGCTAAGTTGCAAGAGTGACTTGTCCTTCCTTAAATCTTTTATGTGCAAGGGCTGGTGGCGGCACTCTAGGTGGATTTTTGTTGTTTAACACTTGCTTATTTTTAATTTAAGTGTGGAGAAAAATTGAGGGCGTCAATATTATTCTATGTTGATCTTTCAATCTCTGCTTCCTCTTCCTTTATTTTTTTTTAATCGTTTTCATGAGCATGCGCTGCATTCCTGCATATATATTGCAACGTGTAGCACATCTTCATTGGTCTTTATGTCCAGGATATTCTCATCAATATTCTTAAGCCTGGTGTTGGGGATATTCTAAAGTTTACATGATGAGTGAAAACACGTAGGATTTCAATAGTCAGCAGGCCTGAGTCTAATATTTAAATTCAGTGAATTTATAAAATCATGCTCTCATTTTAACCTTTCAATCAACGACATGACGGGCTGTTTAGTTCAGTGTATGAAGGTATAGGCCTACATGGATGTCTTACCCAAAATGCAATGAAATTTTGTTGATTAAACCTAGATCCTCTAGACCCTCAAAACTTTGATCTAGATCTAGACGATTTTTTTTTCAATCATTTGATTTAGCTGATTAAATCGACTGAGTCAGTGAGTGTTTGTTTACTTGATACAAGTTATAAACTGTCAGTGGCAAGTTTTATAACTCGGTAGGTCAAAATCGAAGCGATCGTGACTGAAGAAGATCACATCAATGATCCTAGATATGTAAATGGATCTTGCGAGCTGCATGAAATGTTTATATTTTAATTACTTGTAATTTTTATGTCTTGATTTTTTTTGGAGAAAATGCAGTTTTCAAACCGGAATCTGTAACCGTTTCGGCAATCATGTAGCCGTCAAAATGATAACAAATAGACACAGCAGTATTAATCACAACTTGGCAATTACTCACAACAAATGTAAAGATGGCGGAGCACACAGCAATGTTGGAGCTTGAGCAAGCTTCTCAGATTTTCACAGTGAGTTTTCATTTTTCTTCTATGTTCCACTAACTATATCAGGACCATTATTATGAGAGAAAACTATTGAATATTTTCGCCTAGAGCTTAAGGTGTAAGAGTATCCAAAAATGGTTTTCTTCTTAGATGTTCACTGTAGATCTAGATCTAGATTAGATCTAGATCTAGTTCTAGATCTAGATTAGATCTAGATCTAGTTCTAGATCTAGATTAGATCTAGATCTAGTTCTAGATCTAGATCTCTCACTGTCTAAACGACTAAAAGTAAAACATGCCCAGAGACAACATTATTTTCTTACATTTGTTGACCGATCCGACCTCTTAACCCTAGAAGACAGATATTTGAGTACGAATTTTTTTGACATTTCTTGTGAGAATCAGTTGTCTACTACGATTCAAACACTTCCTGTGAATAGTGAATAAGGCAACAGTTGTAGATAGCCTATATAACATTCATCGATCTCTTTTTTTTTTTTAATTCTGTAGTGGTCTGCAATGGGGCGTTATCTATGGGTCTTATGTGATTCTGCAATAGTACTTTTTAGTAGCAGGCAATTTTTTTTTAAGTTTCTAGTTTTAAATTTACTGATAGCAAAGTTGTTAATGTAAACTACGCATGTATTTTTTGTCCACTGTTTTGAGATGGCAAATTATCACTGAGGGCTATGTCTCTATTTTTACTTTATAAATACGGAGCAGTCTATAAATAAAGCCTTCAGTATTATTCTGATGGGATTTTGCGATATAATCTGATAATTCTGCACTTTATTATTGAGTTGATGGTTTTAGCTAGACGTAAAGTAGATATGAACTTTGATTTGTTGCTCATCAGCATCATTTACGATTAAAAGATATTTCCTGCTGTGCTTGAAATGCAGCTGTAATCATTAAATGAACTCATCCATGTTTTTTATTTGGTATAGTCAGGATTATCTTTTTTTTCCTGCTTTGAGGAGCGGCTGACAGCAGCTCTGTGGCAAGAGTCACAAAGCATAGAGCCGTTGTGAGTGGCTGAATGGACCTGTTCAGTTGAACTCATGAAGTGGTGTTGGAATAATAGCTGATATAGTGATAACGTTGCAAAATATTTGAAGGTCCTAGCTTTACAGATAGCCAAGTTATGAATAAATTAACTCATGCATTATGATTATATTTAGTTTACTGAATGTTAGGGGCATGGCACTCGGCCTGTCTGGTTAGTAATCTAAAAATCAGACACTAACACTAACATTGCATTTGTTTTAGAATTTCAACCAATGATGCTACAGTCGATTTCATATTCAATTTCAAGAGTCTTTGTATAACTGTTGGTGAGAATCGAAGTGGTATGGCTCATGTGTTAGCATCCATTGCATCAGCTTCTCAGCATGAGGTAGCTCCTTGGTTTGGGGATAGGGGTGAACTTGAGGGGTTATTGGTTTTAGAGTAGGTGTGAAGAGAGGAGTATGAGAAGTAAGTTTGCTGCTTTGAGGCTTGTTGGTTCTTTAGTTTTGTATTATCTGTACGATGCTTATGAAGTTGATTTATCGGCGATCCTGATCGGCTCAAGAACTTTGCTTTGTGGATCATGATTGATGCAAATCGGCACCTGGTAGTTGGTTTAGTCATTGTTTAAAGCCTGATAGATACTAGCAAACTAAGAAAACTTATGATTTTTTTGTGGAAAAAACTTTGACTAACTTAAAACTGATTGTAAAAGAGGATTCAAAAGTGAGGCCATTGTAGCTCAGAAAAAGCCTTTGACAAAGCAACAAGTGTTGCCTTTCCTTATTTTTGTTTTAAACAACAAAAGCTTTACATTCTACCCCTGACTCCAAAAGGGAGTGAAGCAGGGTATGTAGGAATTTAGAAGAAGAGAAATGAGTGTTTCTGCTCAGTACAAAGCACATCATTGGAATAACTGAGATAAGAATAAACGGGATCAAACTGAATTAAAATTTTAAAAAGTTGGATATAATTTAACTAATAAAAAGTTTACTCCTAATATTAAGTTTGAAAGGGAGGGGGGGCTTAAGAAACAATCCCGACCATTCTCTGGTAGAATTTCCTGATCTTTAGTTATTTTATGAAAATTTTGGCCCATTACCAAATTCTAAAAATGTAACTAAATTACTGGAACAATGCAACAGACTTTTTACACCAGTTGATGTCTCTGTACATCAATGCTTTATAGATATGAGGTTAAGTTATGTTCTGCTGGTAGCATATAGTTTTAAAAGGGGTTTCCAAGTAGGATATTAGTAAATAATGTTATTATTTTAAGATTTTTTGTTGTTTAGCATTTATTTAAACAGTTGGGCATTTTATTCTTTAAAACAATGATTTTAACGTGGATGGATCTCTCAGCCAGTTGGTATCTGCAGGGACCTTCAAATTGATGCCAGACAGAAATTTGAAACGTGAGCTCCAATCCAGAGTCCTTCCAACTTTCAAATCCATGCAATCAAGGCCCTCCTAGTCTCAGTTCAGTTTCCTGATATCTGGTTCAACTCTTGGTAACCTAGTTTGAAAGATCCACTTACTAAAGGTGGAGCCAACACAAAGCTGTCAATGCCTTTTACAGCAAAATAGCCATACTTGGTATATTGTACAGATTTCAGGCATTGTCTCACTAGTTATGAAGGCTTAGTCAAAGTTTTTAATTGTGGATCCATAATTGCTGATTAGATATTGTTACTTTGTTGTTGTTTTTTTGTTTTTTTTTTTTTAGGGAAGGATTGGTGTCACTTAAGATTAATTTAGTACATCTGTAAGTTCACTTTATAATATTCTTTGGTCTTTTTCAGTTGCCTCCTCATATGGTGACAAATGAACAGAGATTAGCTGCTCAAGAGTTAATCCTGAACTTCAGGAAAACAAGAATGCCATATGCTGTTTGCCAGTACATTCTTGGTAGGAGCATTTGTATGTTGTAAGCTTATGTTGAAACGTTGACCTCTAGAAATTGGATTCATTGGGGTTTTTTTTCCCTCTCATTGAATAATGTAGTAATATGGAACTGAAATTTGCATACAATATAATGAAAGGATGACCCCACTGTCTATAGGCCAAACACTTTATCTATCTTTGAATTTCTTTGTGTCCATAGAGAACAGTAAAAGTGATTATACACTTTTTCAAGCAGCCACAACAATTAAGGAAGCCATCATTCGTGACTGGTCTTTGATGAATCCAGAGGCAGTTGAAGGTTTAAGATCATTTCTGCTCAGATACATCACAAATCATATAACCTTGCAGGTAGTAATGTTATTTTTACTAATTGTTAAATTTTTATAGCTTCTTTGGTCTCTCTTGAGTTGAATTCATTGGGCAAGTAGAATTTTGTAAAATTAAATGTAACTCTGGTTGTGGAAGTTTTTTTAATTGAATAATTTTGTCATTATTTTTAATGTGTTATTTACAATGTTCTTTTTCTTTTTTTTTTAGTTTGCTATGAACAGAGTGTCCCTTTCTTTATCTCTTAATCTCTGATTATGTTGGAATTGTTTCAGACATAGAATTTCCCTTATTGTCCTCCATCCATTTGATCTGTAAAGAAAGTGCAAGAAATTAGCGATCAGCAAATAACTTTCCTTATGAACTTTTTTTAAATGAGTTTTGATTTATTAATTCTTTTTTTTTTATGCTGTCAAATCAAGGGATATAAGTATAGTTTTAAATATGTCTTCTGCAAAAGAGGGTTTTTATTTTTTTCTTCTCTTTTAGCAACTCCATTTAAGCCTGTGGAACAGTCTGTTAGTTATAATTTAGCACATTCTTTGAATACTGGTTTTCGCAATATTGTAATAACTTTTTCATTTTTTGTTTTATATTAAGAGTTATGTCAGAGAACAAATTCTACAAACAGTTGCTGTCATCTTAAAACGTGCAACTTTGGACAAAAAAGGAAAGAGTTGTGATGCTTTATTTGAAGATGTAACCACACTCATCAGCAGTGGCAATATCACTATGGTAGGATTGTTGATTCCTTTGTAAAGAATCAGGCCCGCAAAATCATTTTTTACATTTATAATTAGCTTCATAGTCGTATGCATTTTCTTAAATCTACCAACAAACAAAGATGTAATAGGAAAAGTAAGAGACAATATAATGCTGTTACCCTCAAAGTTGTGACAAATTTAATTTAAGCAGGCTTGTAAGTTTTCCTAATTGCCTCCTTTGCAAATAGGAATTGCTAATTGTTTAAAATCTGTTATTTCAAAAATATTATCTTGCAATTGGTTTAAACAAATTTCTTTTAAAGACTTGAAGCTGGTTTAATATAAAATGTTTTTCAAAGGCTTCCTGTAAAGAAGTTAACTTTTTAACTTCTCTAGAAATTTTAACATTTAATTTCTTTCTTTTTCTACCACGCAGCAACTTGTAGCTTGCTCCATGTTAACATCTTTGTTGAATGAATACTCCTACACTAGCCGTACAAGCAGTGTCGGCCTTACATGGGAATTCCATATTAAATGCAAACGTGCATTTGAAGTAAGTGTAAATATTTGGGATTAAATGCAAACGTGCATTTGAAGTAAGTGTAAATATTTCAGAGAGGAAACTGTCGAGGCCTTTTTTTTTTCTTCATTTATAAAAGCAGTTATTAAATTTTGATCTTTTTCTTTGATGTGTGCAAAAAAAGTGCTTACAAAGAAAAAGCAAGTTTATTCACAATATAGAAAAAAAAAGTTGCTTTTTTAAATTTTTGTTTGTTGAGAAGGCCAGTAATGAAATTGCAGTTCTGCAGGTAAAACTTGTATAAATATGGGTATAATCTATAATAATGATAAAAATGTTAATAATAATAATAATAATTAATTTGTTAATAATGATAACAAAAGGAGAATTTTTGAGATGGAAAAAGTTTTGAAAAAAAAAAGTGGAGTTAAAAAGATTTTAAAAGAGCAGTTGGAGTGTTTGAAATGTAAAAGAGAATTTTTCTTTTTAGCTGATTATTAGTTGGACACAGATTTTTACTTGATCATTAAAAGGTTTCTTCACCTTTTTTATTCCAGAATAAAATGATTTCATTGTTATATTGATAAGTATTTCATGAGAAACCATAATTATGAATTTAGATTAACAGAATTATATAGAGGAACAAATTCAATTTAAAATTCATATTTTTATTACATCATTGAAAATTTTCTCAATGAAATTTAGTGGATGCAGATCTAGAATCAGTGTATGCAGAAAAAAAAATTGTTAGTTTTGATATTTTATCACATTGCAATCTTTAATGAACGTTGTGAGCAGTATAATAGCTGGAGTAGAACCTCTGGATTCTTATTGTTTATGGGAATTTTTATATGATTAGGCCTTACATGAGTGCTTCATATTTGTTTGTTCACCAGCTATCAGATCTGAAGAGAGTGTTCATGTTTTCCTTAAAAGTATTGAATGAGATAGAATCTCAACCAAGCCCTTTGAGCAGGGAGGCCACAGCATTCCTCAATCGCATTTTGTGTATTGCAGAGCAAGTACTCAGCTGGGAGTTTACTTTACCTGGAGGTGAATTATCAATTTTTTAAAAAGCTTGAGTTGTGCTCTTTCATAGCTATGCATGTCGCACGTGTGTGATGGCTTACCAAAATTCTGAAATTTTTTTAAAGTGTCAATTTCAGAAGTAAGTTTTTTACAAAAATCTGATTTGTTTTTTTACTCAATTACCCCCATTAAGTATATTTAGATTTAAAAAATATGAAAAGGTTGTATTGCTGCTCATTCACAAAGACTTAAACTTTGCAATACAAACAATCAAAAGATAGCTTGTCATATCCTTTGCTGTTATAATCTTAATAAAATATTTTTTTTTAAACAGACCATCATTAATGAATTCTTTTTTGGGACTTTTTATTTCACACTCTGAGTGCACTCCACAAAGCTTGTATCAACTTTTTTACCATTGCCTATTAATAAATCAGGACAATAGTTTTGTAAATAAAAAAAGAAAAGAAATAAGTCTGGCTCTGCACTTTTTTTCTCTGATATAGTGATGAAGAAAGGTATGACGATTTTGGAATGCATTATGAATGCAGTATTATATATTTATCAATTTATCAAATATATATCAAATTTATCAATCAAAAAAAAAAAAGAGTTTCAACTTCAACATTAACACTACTTCTTTATCTCTTCAGCTAAATTACACAGTCATGCCTTTAGCACAAATCCAAATGCATCTTTGAGACCTCCTGACAGTTGGAGAGATGTTTTATTAGAGAAAAGTACTCTGTCATTATTCTTTAGGGTAAGTACATTATATATGTCTATTTTGTAAATTAAATGTTTATTAAATTTTTTAATGTAACTACAAATGTTGCGGTAAGAAAAAATGTCTTTTTTTTTTAACATCAACTAATAGAAAGGTGAAAAAAAAGAGTATGGATTAGCATAATCAAAATGCAGATGATAAGGCAATTAAAGCTGCGGTAATGCAAGCACTTTTGTAAATTAATATTCTTTGAAAATACCTTTTGACCTAAAAATATGATGATGACTCTTTATATGGGACACTGTTTTGCTAAAGAGCAGATTTAAAGTTAAAGCTTAATTTTTCTTGTGTTTCAGACAAATATTCGGCTTTTAAGAAGTGATTGATGATTATAAATATTAACATTATAACAGTAAAACAGGTGGGGTTTTGGAAAAATCCAAAGTTTCCATGTAACATGGACAAGCTTCTTTTCTTCAATTTTTATTCTTTCCCTGGGTGAATTTTACTTTTAAAGTTATTCTCGGGGTGCTCTTGATCTGAATAATTCAAAATATGTATATTGACAGTGCTTTGAAGATCTAGTCTTGTTCTACTGTGTTTCTGATCATGGCTTTACACAAAGTTTTCAAAAGGCTGTTATTGTAGCTGAACAGAGTTTGAAATTATTTATTGTGGACTTAAATTGTTGTTGTGGCTGAAACAACTTGTCTGTACCCTATATTTTTTTTTCCAAATGAGTCTTGTTTTATTTTTTAAAAAATGTCAATGAATCTGCTGCATATTATAATTTATTTCAAAATCTCAATATTAATCCAGATCTAGTTGTATTTATATATGTAAATATCAGTTGAAACTATTAATTTCTTTGACAAAATCTGCTATATAAACAGCTCAGAGAAAATTCGAAGGGTTTTATGACAAAATGCAATACAAACATTTTTGAAAACAGTTTATCTTTGTTATCTTTATCAGAAATAATGAGTAGGGCAAAAACAATGTTTGGTTGTTTGAAATCAGGACGCATTAAATTATCTGATGCCATTTGACTTAAAATTGGAGATGGAATTCAGTGCTTTTTAGCTTTCTAATATGATCAATGCTAAAATTCTTGTGTGATTAGATAATAGGCCTACAATCGATCTCTGATGTGGAATCAGAGTTGTTTCATTTTTTTTTTTATTCAGTTTTTTACTTGAGTAGCAGAAAATGCAGTAAAAAGGCTTTTTTTTTTCATTTGCAAATCCTGCATGTCTAGCAAATGGCCTCTTGCAATAATTATCATATACTTTTTAAAAGCTGTAGAAAATACAGTAAAGGAAATGGACAAAATGCAGGATTAAAATGGTAATGGCTAGGGAAAGAGCATATTAAAGCAAGATAAGGTAAGGAAAGATAAATTTATTCATCCCTCATAGGAAAATTTAAAATTGACATGATCACCAACATAAAAAAGACATGAATACTTACCGTAAACTAAAAAAAAGGTGTTTGTCAGTTTAAAATGAAAAATGATAAAAAGAAAAAAATTAAGAAGGGAATTCATACACTTTCTTTAGAGAGTAAGTTTAAAATTACTAAGAGCATTCAATCAGTCAGTCAGGTGCCCTGCTCTTTAGCGCAGGCCATCATTATCTTCCATGTATCTCGATCCCTCATCAGTTTCAGTGCTTTTGTCACTAGTCCTACTTTTAATTTTAGCCACTTTCAGGGATTTCAAATTTCCACGGAATTTTGTGTTTTTTTGCCTTTTCCGAGTTTCTGTGATCGATGGCTGCCTTAAATTGGTGTTGTTCTATATTTTTTTTGTGTTTGTTATTCTTAGATTTCTTTATTTTTTCAATGTTTGAGACATATGTTATAAGAAATTGATAGTCTTGTGTAATTGCATTACACTCTAATATTTATTAGTTTATTTTTGGTGTGTTGCATACTTCCACGAAAAGTTCAGTGCTTTTCAAGATTTTGAGTTGAGATCCCTGCACTTTGTTAGTCCATCTTTTTTTATTGTTTTCCCTTGCTACATTTTTCTTCGACCATTCCAGTTGTCACAAGATGTTCAAGTTTCTTTCTTCTCGTCAGATAGCCAAAAAAGTTGCCAGGAGGTTACATATTCTATTTATGAGTGATCTTGTTGTGTCTGCTTCTCGCAACACTTTTTCGTTTGATTTCTTTGCAGTGTATTAGATTCATAGCATTCTCTGGAGGAAGCGCATTCTGTTATCCTCAGTTTCTTTTGTAACTGTTTTGAAATTTTGAAGCCTTGCATCCATACAATACAATGGGATCAATATAGCATTCCAGAGCTTTTCTTGTGTGAATAAAGATTTGTTTATTTCTTAGTATCAATTTCATTCTCTTGAACTCTTTTTTGTTTGCGCTGTTCTTGATGCAATTTCAGTGTTGCTGCATCTATTGCTTAATACAAAAGTACCCAAGTATTTGAATTGATCCCTTTACTTTAGTTTATTCCTATTGATAAAGATGTTGATCTGTGACACTCATTCTTTTGACTGACGACCATTACTTCTGTATTTTTTTGTTCAATTCAAACCCTTTATTTCTACTTACTTCTTCAACAAATAAATTGTTGCAAGTCTCCATTATTTTGTGCAATTATTACGGGTCATCAGCCTATCTCATGTTGTTTACATTGTGTTCCCTTACTTTAATTTGTGGATATCCTTGTAGGTTTCGCATAATCTGTAAAGAGAGAAAAAAATGTGGGAAAAGCATGCATCCTTGTCTGACACCATGCTTTATTATTTTAAATAAGCTGATTTCCCCGTGAACTTGCATTGCTGCTATCTGTTCCCAGTACATGTTTTCGATCACTCATCGTTCTTTCTTATCTTCAGCTGTGTTAGTTTTGTGATTATCTCATTATGTCTCTCTCTGTCAAATGCTTTGCTGTAGCTTTTCCCTCCACAAGGCCACACTGTTCCTCTGCTGTTTCTAGTTTGATTTTGTTTCTGACTTGCATCATGATGATCCTAAAAGTGTTTTGGTGATATGACTCATAAGACTGAAATTTCTATATTATTCATACTCTGTTGTCCCAGTGCTTTAATTTTACATTTAGAGATGTGTCATAGATTTTGTTGAGTAATGTTGCAATCTTATCAATTCCATAGTCTTCAAGTGCTTCTAAAAGTTCCACTGTTATACTGTCTGGGCCTGTTACTTTGCCTAATTTCATTTTTCTTATTGCTGCGTGGCTCTAATCTTTCATGATAGATGGACCAGCAAAATTTCATTACATTGCAATCATGTGTTTCCAATAATAAGGTTGTTGGCATGACACCATTGAACTAGTTTCACAGACAGTATTAAGAAAGAAAAAAATGTCATGTAGTATTATCTAAAAACGTTTACCTTGTTAAGATTGTAGTAAATTAAATCACATCTTAAAGCTTAAAGAGCATTATGAATATAATGTATATTATACATAAAATTTGAAAAAGATACTACACTTAATTTTCTGTAGGCCTAGTAGTATTTAAGTAGTCTCGTCCAATCTTTACCTTTTATATTTATCCTTGAATAGTGTAATTGATTTTGACAGGAAGGAGTTGGAGTGTGTGGTATTATCTACAAAAGCAAGAATTTGAATGCCCTTAAAGATCACAAAAAGATGTAGAGCCATGTTGCTCAGTTAAAGATCAGACTATGGTTCCGGCAGATTTGGGTCTGTTCCTCAAAGAGAATATACAGTGGACACTACTTAAGTTGAGGTGGCTTACATCAATGATTTTTTTTCCTTGAGTCTGTATCCATTGTAATAAGCTCTTGCTTTTCAGATATGTTGACCTTTTTTGGAGTGGTGGAAACATAAGCATTATTGTTTTCACTTCTTTCAGCCATTAAAACCAAGCTTTCTCTCACCTGAATCATCCGTTAGTAAGTGTTAAACCATGTGGTATTAAGTTACAAAGTGTTGACAGGAGAAATCAATTCAAAGTTGACTTCATGTGAGACTGGCAGAATCTTTGCTAAGAGCTAAAAAAAGCAGTTGGAACTATTCCCCTATATTCCTGTGGCTAATCAATCTTCATAGACAAAATGTGTAACAAAGCAATTAACTGTGTGTGTGGGTGGACAGGGTGAAGAAATTGCTAAGGAGTGCTAGTCAGAAATAGGTTAGAGGTGTTGAGCATTATCTTAGGCTAGACCTGTCTCCTCTAACCCATCCCTTCTCCCCCTGCTGTAGGGCTAGGCCTAGAACAATAGGTGTTATTGCTTATTAAATTTTGGGTGCATCGAGTTTGCAGGCTAGATCTATTTCCTCTGTGATTGGTTGATTGATCACTGCTCCTCCATCCCATCTCTCCTATGCTGTAGGACTTGGCATAGAACAATTGATGTTATTGCTTAGATCTACATTTTGTGGACTGGAACATAGTGTTTGTAGATTAAACCTGCCTCCACTGTGATTGGTTAATTGAACACTATTCATCTCTCCCCGACTGTAGGTCTAGGCCTGGAACAATCTTCGATATTGCTGAGATAGATACACATTTTGCTTTGTTTTTGTAGGTTAGACCTCTCTCCTTTATGATTGGACAATTTAATGCTTCTCACCCATCTCATCTGTCCTGGCTATAGGACTAGGACAGTCAGGTTATTATTGAAATCTACTTTTAGCATGTTGAATGCTATAAAATCCCTTAGCAAGAATACACGTGGTCTGAATCCAATAGCAATATAGGCCTTGCATCAGAACTAGTTTGATTTCTCACTACCAGTTCTCTATTGAAAATGAAACAACTGAACAATTGGATAAAAATTTACTTATACCAATGGCAGACAGAAATCTAACATTACTAGTGATAACCTTGACATGCAATCATAAAATTGAGTTAACTGATGAGATGGAAAAGAAATCCAAGAAACGGAAAGATGTAGCATGTAACTTTGGAATGTAAGCTTATGGTCTCGACAATAGTGAAGAGCAAAGTTCAATACAGAAACATTTTTATTCTTGCCAGACAACAATATAAAGAAAGAAAAAACATAAATAATTTTTTTTATTTACACAAACAAAACATAACAATAAATTTAGCCCAACCACACATGAAATATTTCATTTCAAAATCAGTTTGAAATTGAGAAATTTTAAAACATGCATGTAAAAGATGCAAATGTATTTTCTTTGCAGGCTTACAGTAACTTTGAAGCAGATGTAGTATGTCATGAACAGGTTATAGCATAATTATACAGGCATTACTATGTAGCAAAAATTAAAAATTGACTGCAAAAGTTCTTCCTGTTTCAAAAATCATAAGTAACAATTATAACTTGAACAATCCTTTTTTTTAGAATGTGCAACAGTATCTGTAAGCTTTTTTGGTTATTGATCTGAGTTTGCTCTGGTTTCCAAAATCAGATATTTGAGGTGCGTAAAATCCCCCCCATCCCCACCCGCTAAATTGTTTGCTATGAAATTTACTCCATTCTTAACACTCCTCTTGAAATGGTTGTATTTAATTCATCTCTTTCCAGATTCATCAAAAGGCTCGGTTTAACAGCGAGATGGCTCACCATTCCATGCAATGTCTTGTGCAACTAGCCTGCCTGAATGGTTCTATCTTTAAAGTGCCTGCACTCTCAGACAATTCCAGCAGCACATTAAAAGTAAAACATGAGAGCTGAAGACTTTGTTAGCTAGAAACATGCAAAAAGTATTCTTACTTATTGTGAAATAAAAGTCTATTGACAGTGAAAAAATTATCACCCTGATATTTTTTTTTGTCAAAGAACATTTCACTTAAAACAAAAGAGTGATAATTTTTCCAACCTCTTTTGGGACTAAAAGGTATCATAAAAGATGCTGAAAAAGCCAAAATTTGGACTTGTGCTTGATTTGCCTCTCATATCAACACAGTTGTAAGAGAAATCTCTTTTCAATATTTAATTTTGTGAATTCCTAAGTTTATGTTCTATTCTTATTTTCCTTTATTCGTTGATTTTTTTCTTTATATTTTGTTGAGCAGAGTAAATTTTGCACTTGTTAAACAATCTTTTAACACTATACTTTGAGTAGAATGAAGATTCTCGTAAAGCTAAAATCTAGTTTTAAAATTGCATTTAGGATTTTAAGCATAGAAGTAGCTGAATTTGATCACCAAAATATAAAAATTGTTTCCATTTTACATTGTAGAGATTCATACTAATGAAGCCAAGTTTTGTTTGAGTGCAAGAGATCTCACCGGTTTTACCTAAAAAATGAAGACCTGCAGTTCTCAATGCATTAATACAATGATTTGCCCACTTTCAGTTCTTTGGTTGAAAGAAAAAATGAACTGAAAATGATTTAAGCATCTTTCACTCATGCTTATTCAGATTTTTTAAATAGAGATTTTTTATCTAGAACTAGATTGTATCTTTGATAGTGATCCCAGATACCAGAAAACACTCACCAACTATAAGCATTTCAAAGGCCGTCATATTTCATCATTTATTGTGTTATTAATTTACTGCTTGTAAAAATGACATTACTTTATTGCTTTTTCATCAGGTGCAAGAAACTTGCCATGCATCATCACAATACCTGAGTCAGTTCATTGAGGGGTTGTTGCACATGTTGTCTCTGTGAGTAAGGCTTGTATTTACTGCACTATTATAATCCCCACTCTATCTCCTTCCCTCAACCCCTTCTCCCTTTCTTCCCTATTCAGTCTCCTTATCACCTGACACCTCTTTATTATACATTTGCCTAATTATTAACTCACCTTGAAAGTGTATTACTCAACCGTTTGAAAAGAGAGATATAATAAGAAAGTTTACTCAAAGCCTCAGAGATTGAGCCCTTGTATGGCCTTTTCTACTTAAAGTTGTCTTTTTTCATTATCAAATGCAGGAATTTTAGTGGAAAATTAAAGACTCAAGATAATAATAATGATAAGAAGACAATATCAACAATGAAGGCTCATGATGAAATCATGGGCTACTGAGATACAAAATGTCTCAGAGCATTCAGATAGAGAAAGCATGAGAGTTGTCAAACTAAAAATAATTAACTGTGAACTAGATTAATTTCTAGATGTATTTAAATAAATGAATAGTACAGGTATATAAATATATAGTGTGTGTGCTCGTACGCGCGCATTAGTAACCAAATCTCCATATGTGTGAAAGACATCATTCAAAATTCTTTTTAGGTATGATACAATTTTATCATTTTACAATATGTGACATAGCTTTTGAATTCTATGAGAAATTTTTTTCACGAATTTTCCAGAATTGATCTACAAGATTATGAGAACTTTGGTGTTGCTTGCATCTTTAAAAATCTTCTGTTGATGTTTCCTGTTAATGACTTCAACTTGTTAGATGTAACCCTTTTTAAGTCCTTTATAGATGCTTTCACATCTCTAACATGTAAAATTGGACGCTTTGCTGCCCAGGAAGAGTCGGTTAGTAAAAATCTATAGAGTTAGAAAAGTTTTATTGATCCATTTCCATAAAAGCCATAGCTAAAGTTTTCTCAAAGTTGCTTTTTTAAAGACTCATATAGCCTGATGGCATGAACTATACACCTCAGAGAAGTATACCAAAATCAAAAAGTCCTAAAATTGGTTGATGATGGTCAAATACAGTGTATGTTAACATAAAAGCGTTGTGTAAATATGAATGATATTGTGCCTGAAGTTTCTTACAAATTCTTAATGAAATTATTTAGAAAGACAGAGAATCATTTGTTGTTCAAGATATCTTCTAATCCAATTTTTATTCTTTTGAGGCGTTCGTTTAAATTTTTAAAAAATTTTAATCACCAGATGAATATTGTTTTCATTAATTTTTTTTTCTCTTACTTTCTTGTCAATCAATCACCAGATGAATATTGTTTTCATTAATTTTTTTTTCTCTTACTTTCTTGTCAATCAGCTCCACAAAGATGACACCATTTACATGGAATCATATGAAAAATTGCTTGAATCGTGGATGTCGTTAATACAAAATGTTGATTCTCTGCCTCCTGGCTCACTTTGTGTATCAGCTACACAGGTGTTTAATTCTTACTTGCAATGCCATCTAGCAGCCCCTGATGGGATTAGGACCAGGGTAGGTTGATCATTTTGAAATTGTATCAGGCTATTTTGTTCCTTATTTGGAAGAAAGAAAAGCTTGAGTGCAAATGCTATGCAAATAGGAAATGTATATAGTCTGAAGAGATTTGATTTTAGCAACTTGAAAAATTCTTTGGTATTTTATTATGAAAGCTGCGATCTTTGTGCTCAGCTTGATAATGATTCTACCTATGTAAAACGGTGGTACTAACAGTAAACATTCCTCGCCAATGTAAGCTGCCTATTATGTCACTTATAATTGCCTCTTTAAATTTTAGAATCCAGATGATAAAGATGAAGAAATAAATGAGACAGAGGAGGATGACAGATATAAATTTGCAGATCAGCTTTGCTGCATTGGCTCATTAGGTCGCCTTATTCCAGAGCATTCTTTGCCCCTTTTGTCAAAGTAAGTATAGTGCTCAGTGTTAAATTCTTCTCACATGTATACGTGACTATTGTTCATTCAGGATTTGTTTTTCTCCCATTCTTTCAAAAGGCATCTTCCAATTTTGAGTAATATCTTATGGAATGGAGAGAAGGGTAGGGATGAAAGGAAAAATTTCAAATTTCAAGATTTAAATATTTACTCAAGATGTTCCAGGCTGGGAAATGGGAATGTGTGCTCTTTTTATATTGAATTTGGTACAACCTATCAAGGCATCAAAAAAAAATATTTTAATTCATGTCAGCCCCATTGGTACAACAAATATTTTTTTTGATTTATTGAATCCAATCAAAAATAGGATCTCAACTATGTGAAAACTTTTTATTACATTGTTGTGGCTCAAATTACATGCAATTTCCACAGTGTAGTTTGTAAATTTTTTATCAGAGCAAAAAGTCACTTTTATTTCCCTAGTATTACTTTTTTTTGTCTATAAATCATCTTAAATCAATCAACACAAAAATCAGAATCAATCATGAGGCTTCATTGAAATTTTTTTTTTAATTTCGAACCCAGAATATTGGAGGATCGTGTAGACCAAATGAGCAGTCAACTGCAAAGTCTGCAGCAACGCCGTGACCTTGTGAGCAGTCATGAAGCCACAATGGATATGAGCACACTCCATGCTTTACAGGAAGATCTTCACTGGATTGTTTTGGTTGCTGGTCAGTCTAATTTTCCAATGTCATGGGATAAAACATGCAGTTCTGTCTTCTAACAAAAAGGAAACAGTGGGTTTCAATATGTCCTTGGTGGACTGTTTGTCATTTTAGACTTTTCTGTAAAGAATATGGTGTTATGAAGTCAAGAACTCATTCTTTCCAGAGTGGTTGCTTTCCTTCATTAAGGCATTTTGAAAAAGGCCATGTTTTTTTGCAATGGTTTGTTTTTGAAATATTAATCATCCCTGTTTTTTTTTCAACAAACAACTTTAAGAGATTTACTGATATATATTTGCTATTTTTTTTTCCCACAGAATTTAACCATGAAAAAACCTGATCTTACTCTTGAGAAGTTGGTAATATGATTTTCATTTTCTTTCAGGTAACCTCCTTGCAGACTCTGCTGAAGGTGAGACTCCAACAATTCCTTCTAATGTGATGAAATTTTCAATTGAGCAGGCTAAAACTGTGGACATACCATTAACAATGAAGATGCTTGCCTCGCCTGCAGATAAGCTTGACCCCTCTCTTGAACATAAAGTGGATTCAGTTATCAGGTAAATTTTCTGTTGTTTTTTTTTTTTTTTTTAAATATCAGCTTTGTAAACAAGTTGTGTTCTTTCATGCAGCTTATATGAGGTTAGGAATATTTCCTGATATGGAATACCAAGAGCCTAGCAGGATTATTTTTAATATCTTTAGGCATTGTATTTCCTGTTCTAAATGTAGTCATGGGAAATAACTAACATTTGTTTGACAAATCAAATTCAAGTATATTTAATCTTAGATTTCCAAAAATTTCTGAAATGTCTTGATCACTTTTTTTTATGAATGCAATTTATTAAAATTTAGTAATAACTCAGTCACAAGAAGTTTAGTTCATTTTACTACTCTACTTATAATATTTCTATCATAGATTTTGTCTCTCTGATTAATTAACATTTTTACAATTGGGATTTGTGTAGATTGTAAATATATACACAAGCATAATAACCTTTTATTTTTCCAAAGCTCTATTCCGCTTTTTCATTGAATCAGTAGCAGCCCTGTAACTCCTAACAGATCTTAAGAAGGGCAGAAGAATACCTACATTTCTCAATTAGATGAGATTAAGAATTTATGTTTGGTTTCCTTACATACATGTAAGACTGTTTGGCAATACATTTTTAAGTTTATATATGTTCAATTCTCTCAGACTAATCACTGCTGTGTTTGGGTTATGTGAGGTTGGAAACCGTGCAATGTCTGCAAAATTGACAGAATTTCTTAGTCCTCAAGTGGACTGCACATTGATGTGGTTCTTAGAACGCTGGTCTGATGCTTACATGCTGCATGATGAGATGGACTATACAGAGGTTGGTGGCTTTGAAAAATATGCCTCTTGATCTTACTGATAAGATTGGAAAATACAAAGGGGTAAAAAGATTGTGATGGATTGAGTAAATTAAAAAATTCTGGTGTTTTTGAAAAGACTGGATAATTTTAGGCTCAGGATAGGTGGTGTTAAAGAATGGTCAAATATATATATCTTCAAAATGTTTAAGTGTCGTTTCTTATCTGATCCTGCATTTCCATAGATGGTTATATTTGTAGGTTCTTAATTAGTGTGTATAGCAGGGGAATGTATCTACTTCTTTCAAGCCTCAGAGTCAACCAAAAAATGTGCACTGTCATAACCTCTATGGTCACAGATACTGTAAAGCTGTGGTTAAGTCTTTGCATAGGGCTGGTTAGATGGGATCTGGCCCCATCAGATAGCACAAGCCAGGAACTAACCTTAAAATCTCTGTATTGTAAACCCAATACTCCCATCATAGGTATCTGGTGCAAAGACCAAACAAAAATTGTATCATCTTCAGAACAACACATTATTCTACAAATTATTATCATTAGAACTGTTTTATGTCAAACATATTTATAGAAGCACTGATTAAGTAGAATAGCATTATTGGAAGCTCCCAACATCCAGTAGTTATATCATTTAAGCCCTGACGGAGGTTACGGTGCCCAGTTTAAGTGATATTCTTTTAGAGCTGTTATAGTTTAGAACAGCTTTGAGAACTAAGTGTATCATTCACTGCAGAGTCCCTGTTTACTTCTGTTTATGCTTTTTTTCCCCCCAATGTTTGAAATGAGTAAAATGTTAATTGAAGCTTGATTTATGAAAGCTTTGCTCTTAGCCTGTAATGGGAAGTGATAGATGATGCAGCTTTACTGCCGAGCAGGCTATAGCTTTATGTAGAAACTTGAATGGTGATTTAGGTCTAAAGACAAGATTCTGAAGCTGACTCTTTGTCTTCTAAATTTGAAGAAGTTAGATCTAGACTGAATTCTAGGGCATCTAGATCTAGATTAAGTTAGGGGTGATATCATATTTAAAAAATACTAAAAAAGTATATTCCTGCTTTCTTTACTAGAAAGTACATTTAAAATCCAACAAATTGGAATATCAGTAATTTATGTAGATTCTTATTAAATGAAACATTTTATAGCAAAATCAAAAACTCATATGAGTGAACAAATGATTCTTCAGAAAAAAATCAAATTGGAAAAAACCTCTTGCTAAAAGAATTAACAAAAAAGTCTGTACAATTTCTCTAAATCTTTTTTCCTTGCCTTAGATGAGTCTTCCATTAGCCACCGCCTTTGGCTTGGACACAGAAGGAGTACGGTGGACCTTCAACTTTATTCTTCAGAAGATTTTTACCACATTGTCTGTATGGAACTCAGAACCAGCATTAACTAGTGACACACTTGAGTTGCTTACAGATATGGCAGAGCAAAGCTCGAGGTAATTTTACGAGCCTACATAACTGAGTCAAATATAATCTGTATTCTAGATCTAGGATTAAAAGATTTGCTTACTTTAATGTGTCTTGATCTAAGTTATTTAACTTTTTAAGATGATTTAAGTTCTGAATTATATATATATATATATATATCAAATTCTGTTACACTCTAAAACCTCAGTCTAAAGGTTTTGATTGGTTTATCTTACATGTCAAGATAAGATCCTCTTTTTAGACTTTCCATAATATTTAATCTAGACTTAGATGTGAATCTAGTACGTGATTGCTAATAAATTAGACCGATAGGTAGTGTTTTTGTAGATGTTGTCAGTAATCACCTCCAAGTGAGGGAATTTTCATTCTTAAGAAGATTTAAACCTAACCATATTCAGCTCAAATGTCTGAAAAAGATACAGTGTAACCTGCAAAATTGGGGAGAGTTAGGAAATTAGTACATCTTTGTGATTATCAGGCTTATCAATAATATTTACTGAGTTATCTGGTATTTTGGTTTTCAACTGAGATGATATCAGGCAAGTATTCCAATGGGAGGATAATCTTTAGAAGAGAGAATCTATATCAATGACTCCTGCGATAGTTTAGAACAGAGGGACTACACGTTTTGCTGTTTTCTCGATACTTTTCCAGCAAACTTGAGAAGTTAAGAGATAACTATGGCTATCCATGACTGACTAAAACATGTTGACTTTGATGGTAGCAATTGTCTGATCTAGAATGTAAACAAGTCTAGACAGTAAAGGTCATATAAAATAACCAGTGTCGCAACCACTTGCACATCCTTTGTCCCATGTGGGGCATGGAATGTGTTTATCTTATTGGATTTAAATAAATCCAGATATGCGATGAAGGTTTGGTTTGGTGCTGTTGGGTAGTGAAAGAGCTTGTTATGTCTATACGGAAAGGAGACTAAACAAAGTGCTATTAATTGCTTTCTTATGTATAAAACTAATTTTTGTTGAGATTTTATTATGCCATGAAGAAAAATTTTATCATTTTTATAATTTTTTAACAAAAATCTGATACTGATGAGGGGTGTAAAATATGAACAAAAGATTCTGCCTCTTCAGAGTTCTTCCCAAATTTGAAGGTTTCACATTAGTAATAAGAAAAGCTCATCCAGTTAGTTGCTGAAAGGAAAAATATAGATTTCTTGAAATTTCTTTTGATTTCTCATATTTAAGTATACATTAACAAATTATTTGAAAGGGGAGATGATGAACTTGTGCAGTTTGGAAACTTGCACAGGTATAAGGATGCAAATATATTTATTGTCTAGGAACCAGGAGCATCAATTTTCCTTTCTGTTCAATTTTATACCAATGGTTTGTAAGTATGCAGTTTGTCTAAAAAAATTCCACAAATATAGATGCACATAAGCACACCATTTAAATGTTTATACTTGCCACAGCCAGATGTGATCAATGGCTTATGACCATTGCACACCTATTTATTGGAACACTAGAGAAAAAAACTATTGAAATTGATGCTGCTTATTGGGAAATTGGCGTGACACTTCAGCTATGTGTTATTTATTTCAAATCATTAATTGATTTGCAATCAATAATAAAAAAATAAGAACATACTGTTTCATGTGGTTTATAATTTTTCCAAAATCTCTTTATTTGCTCAGGGCCATGTATTTGTCTCAGTCAGAAGTCCTCTGGAGTTTAGCAAGGTTAGAATCTAACCACCAACCTCCTGTTTCATCTCTGGCACCTGAAGCAAGGCGGCAATTCATGAAAGCTATGGTCCTTGCTGGTTGTGGCATCAGAGACTCCTCTCAGGAGGAACAGTATTGGAAATTGGTAAGTATGTCAAGAATTGTTTCAGGGATTAGAATTTTCCATAAATCCTGCCCTTGCACCCGACAGAAATTGTATCAGTGAGGTTTAACTTACTTCACACCCCTATGTAAGATTTCATGGAAAAAAGAAAAAAGGTGAAACGATATATGTAAGATGAGAATGAGGAACAGTCTGTGCAAAAGTATAAAACTGGGCAATTTTATATATCAATATCATTTCTTTTTGTCTATTATTTATATTTTCAGTTACAGCAAAGAGATTTGTATTGTAGTTGAAACTGTCCAAAAAGTTATTTACTTTATTTTTATTCCTTCGAAAAACATTTTTCTCTTGATCTTCACATGCAGACCTGGCAATTATTCCCAGTAAAGGCTTATTGCTTCTCCTTCATCTAATTTCAACAGAGAAAAAAAATATTTTTTTTCCTCTAGATACATACAGTGTTATCTAAATCTAGTCGATTACCAAAAAGCAATAGGAAATTTTGCTCTCAAGTAAATCTCTATTTATAATAGAAAACTTGGCATGACTTTGAGATTGCAGTTAGACTATACAAGGTGATTTTCATTCTGAACTACTGAAGCTAATAATTATAAATCTAGATCTAAGTTTTAGATTTTTTGTTTGTTTTGTTGTGGTTTTTTTTAAACATGGCTTTGTGGATCTTAGTGAAAAGTTCTAGATCTAATCAGCTCAAATGACTTTAGAAAAGATAAAGATGAGGATAGCTGTATAAATGTTTAAGGAATATTCTGGTGAGTAAACCTTTATGATGCTTCAGCTCAGCCAGAAAAATCCAGTTTGGAGGAGACAGCTATAGTCTGAACAAAAAAAAATGAACTAAATCAGATTTAAAAAACAAGTGTGCTCCACATGGCTTGGTTTGCATGTTGCAACCTTATTTTTGAATTTTGTAAAGGGGAGATGGAGATGCCATCCCAAATTTGCCTTTGATATGCTTTCTCTAAAAAATTTCAAAAGTTCAGTAAAAAAAAAATGTGTCCGGTTCCCTGCGCTTTTGTTTGAATGAAGTGAAAATCAAAAAGGTATTTGGGCCTCTCCAATTTAAATACATTGACCACATTAAACATAAATTGTCCTAGTATTTTTATGAAGCCACATAAAATGTAAAAACTACACAATCATAAATCATATGCAATTTCAATTCCTGATAATTTTGTTATATTGTCAAATTTATAGTTGTAGCCCAAATCTTCCAAAAAGATTATATACATTATGAATGCAAGATAAGTGAATGAGATCTCTTGTTTTCTTTTCCTCTTTATAACTTTCATTGTTTGTTTGTTGTTTTTTTTCTTCAAAATTTTATGTAGGTATTTTTGCAAAATATCTGATGCACAAATCCTTTTTTTCTTTTGAACAGCTGCTCCATTCTAATCATGAAAGGTTTCAACATTTAGCAGAGTCTACAGCATTTAAAGAGGGGAAAGAGGTTGCCAGACAACAGTTTTTGTACCTACTTGAGTCGTTGATCGGAATAGCCACAGCCACACAGCATTCCATTGCTAAAGAAATGTTTCAGGTATAAAGTAAAAGAACAAAGGAGAGGGCATCAGTATTGTAATATTTATGAATCCACAAACAGGTAATCCTTCCTATTAATGGACGAAGAAATGGCAGGAAAGAGGTGCACTTGTTTATTTTAAAACTAAATTTGGAGCAGATAGATTTGAAGTGTGACAGTTCTCAAAGAGAAGTAAATAATTCTATTCCTCATTTGAATGACATTGGTCATTTCATAATGTTGTACCACAATTGATTCCCAATAGGTCATCAAAGCAGGATTAAAACTCATATTGCATGTTAAATACCCAACCTACAGTACAATATACTGATGTAAATCAACATCTCTTGATTCTAAAAAAAATTGAAATGTTTGATGTATTTTTAGATAGATTTGGTTCTCATAGATTGCCAAAGTCTGCTCTACACTTTTCTAGATCTATATTAGACATCAATGTATGATGTGATATGCTACTTTAGATCTAGATCGGTAAGCACAAATTCTAGGATCTTAATGTAGATCTAGATAAATCTAGAACAGATCTGTGCATTAGATCTATAGCTATGCTAAGGCTTAAGCCAGTCTAGACCTAGATGGACAATTTTTATTGATGGCACAGTCTTGCTATAGAGAATGGGTCTTGTCTAACCAATCCTATGCTAAGGATTGTTCGGAGCCCAAATGTGTAAGTGTAAAGGTTGTAACAACATTGCACTTAATCATTGTCTCTGAAGCTGCAAATAAGCTGTTACATTCCCATGCTATACGCACTAGTTGCTACTCAGATAGGCTAATCATCCAAACAGAATGCAGGATCAAAAACAAACATGTACCACCAGCACAAAAAATCTGATTAAGAAAAAAAAAAAAAAGACAAGAACAGAGCTATGGGCTGAAAATGTATAAAAAAAAATCTAGACCATTTTTCATGTCTCTAAAGACTAACATTTTTAAAGCTGTGAATCCTGCTTTGATTAATTAACTATTTGACTGTTGAGATAAAAATTTTTGTTGTGATAAAATGGGGACCAAAAAAAAAAATTAAAAAAATGGTTAAAATCAATGATTACTTTTTTTAACTTAAGCCGAGGTAAGTAATCTGTGTGACTATTAGCACAAATGGTAATTGCTGTTTATTTCCCTTTAACCACTTTGTTGGAGGGGTGGGACATGATATTTTTTTCAGAATCATGATCCTCAGTTCTTTCCCCTGCCTCGATCATTTAAACTGGTGCACATCTGTCTGGTTGGGATGACCTTTGAGCAAATCGGTGCAATTGACCTTTCACCTTCAGCTAGCAAGACACTTCTATCCGCAGAAGCTTTTTAAAAATCCATGTGATTGACCTCTCTCTCTCCTCTCTCCCCCCGTTTTTTTTTCTTTTAAGTGCATTGAAAGGTAGTGTATTGTTGTGGCAAGCCCATGCCATTCACATTCAGACAGTGCGATGGGGTAATAATAGTGCTGTCTTTCTTCCGTCACTAGATCTTGCTGGTGCAACCAACGTGACAAAGTTTAGTCAGTAAAGGCTATTGCAATTGGCTCTATGCATCATTGCATGGTGCAATAGCACTGTTAGCGCCTCAGCCACAATGGTTTGAACCAGTTGTAAAGTGCAGTTGATCTTATCCTTGCTCTGTAATCATTCAAACATTTGAGTGGGTGGCCCAAATTTTGGCAGAGATTTTGGCCGCCTTACAATCAAGGTTAAAAAAAAAAGGGGAGGGGGTTATAAAGGGGTTTGACTTAATACAAAAAAAATTTATAAATCAGAAGAAAAATCAATGACTTAAGTTGTTTCCAGATCATTGTCATCTTAATTTTTTTTTCTGCCATAGATGTAAATAATGTGTCTTTTAAATATTTTTAGGGGAAAGGAAACTATAAGCTTTGATCAATCATGAATCATATCAAACTGCAAGTGATATATGAATAAAATCCTGATTAAATTTAACAAACACGGTATGGTTGGTGTAGAATAATACTATTAATTTTGAAATGTTGATCCTTTTTAAATAAATCGTATCATAAAGAAATCTAGTCGACACATATGTTCATTTAGATATTGCAAACATTTCATTTTCAAACCATTTAAGCCTGATATTAACACATCTTTTATAAGAAAAATTAGATAAGTGTTAAAAGTGTACCATAAAGTATGCAATATATACACTTTTGTATAGATAAAGATAAACTGTCAATTGAATAGTTTTATGATCATGCAGAAGATAATATATATATCACCAATCTTTTAAAGGATTGATTTAGTGAAAGTGAACCTAAAATTTTAAAGAGGCAGGAGATGAAAGTGCTCAGAGCAAATAATTTGTTTTCTCTTTAAGGGATGATTAAAGATTGTTTTCTCTTAACTTTCACAATGTATTTGGAAAGAATCTTCTGGTGATGACAAAGGGCTTAATTTGAGATGGAATAAATATTTCAAAGAATTAAAGGCTTCTCAGTTACCTCTTTAAAAAAATTCCAAAGTATACAATAGCTTTTTTTTTTCTCTTCCAGTTTATGGGACCTATGATGGAACATGTGGTCAAAGCTATTGATTTCCACCACAATTATGAAGATGTAATTACCACATCTTTTGAGCTGTTTTCAGAGGTTGTTGCGAAAATGTTGCCCTACTTGAATACTGTGAGTAAGATATTTTTTAATATAATTTGTATTACAACTAGGCATTTAATAAGCATAACTTTTTATGGCTTTATTCTGAGAGACTCCTCTTAGAAGGCATTTTTATAAATATATCTTAAAAACATATTGAAATAATGGGACATGCTTAGATTTCAGATGCATATTTTATTACACTTTTCTTTTCTAATTTGATCCTCATCACAATAGAAAACCATGAGGAAAAAGAAAAAAGCAACAGATTTCTAACTTTTATTTTACTTGTACCTGTGAATGTAAAATATGTTTTTTTAATATTTATGATTTAAATTATTTTATATTTCTTATCTATTTCAATTCACTTTATCTTACAGGCTGACTCACAGATGCTTTACCAGCTTTGTCTTTCTGCTATCCAGATGTTTGCTAAACATAATTTAGGTAACATTTTATACTTATAGAAATACTTTCCCTTTTATTGCACCCTTTCTGTTCACTTTAATTGATATACACATACATTTATGTACGGTTTGATTGAGATTGGGCTTTGAGAAATTTAATATGACTTTTGCTGGAAAGTGTAGATTTCTAGGGATTTTCAAAGTCATAAAACAACCCTAAATACATAAGATAAAAAACTTACACACAAAAGAAATGGTTTTTCCACGTAACTTGAAGACAAAAACCTCCAATCACTTCACTATTTTTCCATTTGCAAAATCTGGTGAGACCTAGATATAGGCTCTTCCATAAATTAATTTCAACTCTTTAAACCTGTGTCAATCATTCCAACTCTTCAAATAGGCTCTATGTTGAGGTTTCCATTGTGAGAAAGTAGAATCTAAGTCTTGTTTTCCTTTGAGCATTGCTGTGCTTTTTATTTTTCTTGAGACCCAAATACCCTTTTATATCTACCAAATGCGCATAACACAAAACAAATAAAGAGGGAAAAATTGTATTCAAGCTCAAGGTGTGTATCTATAATAGATCCATAAACTAAAAATTGAAAGTCTGTCTTGAATTTTATATCTTTAGACAGTTTGGTATACAAGAGAATTATGCTGAGAAAACTTAGAGGAGAAATAAACAGAAACTATATTGATCTTGTTTTCATGGTGTATAGTAGAATTTTATTTTGTTGATAAAAAAATAATTCCAAAGGTACCTTTCATTATTTTAACCAGGGAGACACTGTGTGAGTGCACAAGATGAGCAGGAGACAAAATTCAAGGACATTATTCTTATTATGGAGATGTTGAGTAACCTCATGTCAAAAGATATTCTTGATTTCAACAAAGGTAAAATGTTATAAGATAAATAATGTAATTTCATGTTTACCCTGAAATAATTTTTTTCAACAATTCAACCAATAGTGAATGTTTTTTTCTCTCATTATGCTCTGTAATGAAATCAGTAAGTCACAAATAAAAGTTCTCAAATATACAAACTTCTGAAGTGTGCAATAAACTGTAATTAATAAATTCATTCTTTCCCTTTAAACTGTATTAATTTGCAAATTTGAACTATCACATTTTTATAATCTTATCTCTAGGGCTGCCAACAAGTACAAATTTACTATGTTAATATTAAAATGATTCCCAGATACTGGAGTAGTGAAGAAAGTCTAAAAATACTGAAATGACTTTAACATAGATTTTTTTACATGTCACATGAAACACTTTAGTCCTTCATTTGTATATGAAAAACAATCTTTTTCTTTTTTTTTTTTTTTAAATTTTCTCAAGTTTAATGTTGATGTAAGCGATTCATATCTATTTTAATGACTGGTACAGATGAGGTTGAAGAAATTTATCAATTTATTGTGAATACCTTAGTTTTTGTTTTCTCTAACAATTAGTACTGCAATGGCATACTAAATACCCAAAGTTTCATTTGTAATGAAATTGATGTCTCTGGGTTTGGCAGCTCTGTATCTCTGAACAATCGTTGAATTAATCAAGAAAAAAGCATACATGTGAACATTTTTAATGCTTTATTATTTTGATATGTTTTTTGGTTATTTTATTGAATTTACCTATTTTCAAAGATAAGTGTCTAGTATAAACATACTTGGTATTTATCATCATATTGTTTTGATGATCTTTTATTTACAGAGAAATAAATCTTCGATATCTAGCATACTTTTTTGCCTAAATCTTTGGGATGGGTGTGGATAAAAAAGGGAATCTTGAAGTGTCATATATGAATCAACTAAGTCCACATGGAAAAATTGATTTTAAAGGTTATTTGTACCATATATTAATCGCACTGTTTTAACTCAAAACAAGGTTGAATGTCTCACATACTTTTTTTTATCTTAAATTGTTGACCACTTGCTCCATATGTGGAGTTTAAGGTTTGCTGTTGCTGAGCCTTGCTTGTTCAATACCAAGAAATTGTTTGTAAAATTTGTAAAGCAGGTTGTTTTCTTTGTTGGATAACAATTTTGAAATGTACCTTTTCAATTATTGTCTTTGGAATATATGTTATTTTAATCTGTTAAATATTGATTTAGAGGAGCAAGAGAAAGACAAGAACAGTATAGATGGACCTACGGTGGTTATTTATGGTCTAGATCTCATTGTGCCTTTAATGAGTACAGAGATGTTAAAAGTGAGTTTTTGATGTTTTTTTTCATATATTTTTTTATTATCGATTACCTTAAGCTCATACATCATATTTTGCCTTTGTATTTTAAATTGCTACCACCACTACAAAAGCAAATACTTAGGCTATTCTGATGCCATAAACTCTACAACCAGCTATCACCATTACTGCAATCACCACTACCACTGGACTCTTGGGAAGTATTGGCAGATTCAAATTTGTTCCAAATTATCTAGGTTTCTGATTTACTGCATATGTTGGAATTTCAGTCTACACCCAATTATTTATTTAACCTGAGTTTTCTGGTGAACTTCATAGGCATTAAGAAGACTGCAAAATTTCATTATGATTTAAACCCACAGATTCCTCATGAATTTTATTCAGGCATTCAGCAAAAAGCTTTCCAACACTAGGCAAACATGGGCTTATAGCACTCTGAAAGAAATCAATAACTTTCACTGTGCATTCATACTTGACTTGGCATTCATAAATCTATGTCTAGAAAGAGGCAGATAAAATTTGAAATAAAAGCATTTTTTTTGTTTCATGGTCTGGTTTATTGACTTCTTTGTTGGGAGGATATTTTATGGTTACATACAAATCGAGGATATATATATATATTTCACACTAAAATTGATATTTGTTTAGTTTTACATTGTAGAGAAAATTTCAATCTTCTTATCCTTTTGTCTAAAAAGGCTTCATGGTTGGCGAAATAACCTTCCCAATTAGATATACAGTTTTATCTGAAAATTAAGAATTCTATATCCTTAGAATCTTTTGCGATTTTTGTGGTTCTACATGTACTAAAACTACTGCTTTTGCTACTGCCCTTGTCTCTGCTGTTTCCGTTTTACAACGACTACCAACACTACTGCTATGACCACTACTACCAGTACTGTTATGATCGCTATCACTAATGTGGCAAGACACTTCTGCATCACCATTTTACAGCTATTGTCACCACTTTTCAGTACTATCACCTTACCATTTTTCCACTTCCACCACCAGTCCCTTTACTAATAGCATTACTGCTTCTACAACTATTACTGCTTCTATAATTACTTTTCATGGTTGCATTAACTTTAATGACTGAAAATTTTTATTTATTTTTGTTTCTTTTTTGTATATGGGTTTGATAAAAACTAAAAACCTTAATATTATGTAAAATGTAATTTTTTTTTTCTTCCTTACCCCTTACCTCTTTTAGTTTCCAGTGCTGTGCAGCTGTTATTTCCGTCTCATTTCATACATGTCTGATTTGCACTCCGAGAGGTTTTGCCAGCTTCCAGAAAACCTCTTCAACAGCATTATGGCTTCAGTGGAGCACGGTTTCAATTCGTATCCTTTTAACAATCTGAGTTCTTTGTTTCATCTGCTTAAATACTTTTCAAGTCTAAGTGATTGTTACGTTGAATGAATTCCTATCTCCTTTTTATCATTATGAAGCCATTTAGTTACAAAAAAAAAAGAATGTTAAAAGAAGGATAAATGTGTGTGTGAAACAGGCTGAAAGCCAGACTTTGTGTTTATTCAGATGTGGCTGTTAAGAATGACAAGGAAAAGCACCTAAGCACAGGTTTTACCGCAGTATCTTTGCCTATTTCTCTATTTTTCTTTTGTGTATTATTTCTGAACACCTATTCTGCCAGGTACAGCCCAGAAACTGTGGCACTCTGTTACAGTGCTGTTGCTTCCCTAGCTCAGTATGCAGAGCTTTTAGCTTTAAGGCAAATCAAACCACTGGTAACCATTATTTGTGTTGCCCTATTGGCCAGTTCATGGTATTTAATTTGTTTTCTTTTTTCTAAGGTATACTCCTTTTTTTCATTTTGATCATTACTTTTCTTGAATAACATTATGGCGGGTTTGCTCTCAATTTGCTGGCATTTGAGTAAGGCAGCTCGAACTAAGCACTTGGAGCAGATTCTCTTTATTTTGTTAATCAATAACCTCATTTTTTATGTCTTGTGATTATTTCGTTTTCTTGCTGCTAATTAGTTGTATTAACTGACTTGACTTTTAATTGGGAACACACTGTATGTTTGAAAGAGAGAAGCTTCATTTCTGACATAAATACATGATGACAATTCAGAATTTATTAAAAGTTTTATTTCAAATCACAATTATGAATTTAGATTTAATTCTATTTCACAGCTATCTCAAGTATTAATCAACCTTATCAAATAATAGTCAATTCGTTTATGAAACTCATCAAATACCTGGGAATAGTATGAGAGAATCCAAACTAATGAAGATTTTATATTACAAAGTTGTAGAAAAATCTAAATTTGCACATAGAAAGGTTGATGCCTTTATAAAATATAACTGTGGCCAGTTCCCTCTGTAAAATAATGATCTCTTCAATCTTGAAGCCACAAAATGACAGTTTTATTCCAAGCTTTCTTTTTTTCGTTATAAAACCATTTTTAAAACTTTAAATGTTTGTAATTGTATATATCTTGACTTTCTTAAAAAACAAAATACACAGCTGATTTAAAAAAAAAGAGAATCTGTTGGCAAATTTACAGTTTTGCTCTAAAAAGTCAGTGTTGTTAGTTGTTGAGATTCTAAAAAAAAGTTATTGCCTTTACGATACTCCCTCTCAGATGTGGAACAGATGTCTCTAGGATGCTCTTTGAGACTATTTTATCCATTGCAACTCATTCTTTTCAGAATCCACAGTCAGCACAACATTTGCAGGGAACACTAAGTCATTTTTTAAAGGTAAATCATCAATTTTCAGTTATCAGGAAATGTTTTGACAGTTTTGTGTTAAAAACTGACATTTTTTCAAAGGTTGTAATATCAAAGGCAAAGCAGCCACATTGCACTGTTCCTGTAAAGGATGGATTTATAAATTTGTTAATATTGAAAAAGAAGTGTACAAAATAATTTTAAACTGATTTGGTTCTAAGAAAATACATTTATCTATTCAAATAAAAAAAAAATGTAAATGGTAGAAAATGTGTATAGCTCTAAAACTAACTTTATTATGAAGTTTTATGTCTGTGAATTTGAGCTGCATTTGTCTTGGTTTTTTTTATATTTGACTTACAGCCATCCCCTTCTTTAAGTAGCTAACGAAGAAATGTGTCTACCATGAGTATTTTGACAACATACTCTCAGATCCACAAATGACACAAAGTCAATCAGGGATATGTTTTTTTTTTCCCTCCCTTGATTGTGCCACTTTTTTTTTCTGAAAACAATACATCCTGCTGTGTCCCTTACGTTATCTCATTGGTCTAAAAACTGGGCGACCAGTAACATGGTTATCTTACCATTCTACACAGGGACTTGTCAGAGTTAAAATCAAATGCTGAAGTAAAGTGTGGTTATTCAATCTTTTTGGCCTTTGTATAGTTTAAAAATGATTATGCCAGATAATTAATAGTGCAGCTTTCTTAGAAGACCAATATCAAAGTTATGAAAGTATTCAAATCGGAGCAACATGTCTTCATCTCACACTTATTCATGCCTCATTTCTTTTTTCATGGCAAGTCCTTGATGAATGATTCATAAGTTTCTTTTTTTTTCTTACGTAGTACAAACCATATGAGTAAGGTAAGTCCTGCAAGGACTCGCTAGCAAAAATAAATGTCATCAGAAGGCCCAACTGCAAGAATAACTGTCAGTATAAGGTATATTTTGCTCGCTTTGAGCATATATTCTACATCAATAACAGCCCCTCAAACCAAAATTTCTTTGCAAAATTTGTGTCTGTTTATCAGGTCATTTTGCATGCTATATTGTTATGTGAGAGGCTTTCAGGTTCTTTTGTCTCTTTTTTACCGACACATTTTGAAAAGAATAAAAACTGATAATTATATGGAAAATAATAAGATTTTGGACTAGATGAAAGCACCTGATTGAGATTTGTGTGTGGAAAACCCTATCTTAATCATTGTAGCATGTGTTTGACAGAGGACATTTTCTTTTGGTTGAGTAGTTTTTAGGGTTACCAACTTCTCAGGTTGTTGATCATCTAAATTTAATTATACTTAAAAATGACTCTTTTATCCTAAGGAATAAAAAAATTGTTATCTTTAAAAATTTTAATTTATTCTACACCATTTTAACCTGTTATCACAATGTTTATCATATGATATATTCAACTTATTTGTCATCGGTCGTAAAAGAAAAAAGTCAGAACACTAGGATGTGAAAGGCAATAGAGAGAAAGTAAAATTAATATGACTGACTGCCCATTCAAAGTAAATACCAAACACAGCATTTTGAAATCTGTTTTTATAGGTTACGAGTAGTTTTCAGTTTCCTAAGTAATTGTCAAATGATACCAAGAGCAAGTGGTGTTCATATGTTGGCCAGGATATGAAGAAAGGTTGCAATTTAAAGTCTCTTGATCTGTTCCCCCTCCTTTTCTGACTAATTTGACCTTTCTATTTGGCAGTTCTCTTAATTAAAGCATGATGCAAGATTAGTTGTAAAAAGCTCTCAGCTTGTAGAACATACAATTTGCAATTAATGTTCATTTTATTGTGTATTGAAAAAGTAAGATTAATCTTGAATTTATTATCAGTATCAGTGTGCTTTTCCGCTTGTAAATGCTTTTTTTTTTTCACTCCTTTAATTTATTGTTCAAAGTTTTTGAACTTTGATTACCTGCACTATTTTCATTAGAAAGACAGATCAACTCTTCAATTTCAGTATTTTCCTTTGCGTCAATTTTTTTTTATCCATTAAGATTTTGCAGACTTTACTCAGAGTTTAATTAAACAAGACAAAGCTAAAACATCATTTCAAACAATTTCTTTTCCTTTGACTTTTTTCAAAGGTTGTCTTCCGTATGCTGGTGCTAGAAAATTTTGATCTTGCCTTACAGGAGATTGGAAGTACCACATTATTTTGTCTAATATGCTGTAATCAGGTACATCTATCTTATTTTCTTTTCTTAAAGGCATGAATTATGCAGTTATTGAGGTTTAGATCTTTAGAAAACAATTTATCTTTTGATAGTGATCATATTTTCAACTTCTCTTGAAGAAAGGTAAAATTAAGATTTGATGGTAAAAAATATTCAATGCAGGTGTGTTGATTGAATTTAGAATTGATCAATTCTGATGATGCCTAATTGACTAAAGCAGTAGCTTTGAGTTACAATTAAATTAACATTATTTTCACTTTCTGCTGACAAATTGTTTTTTTTTTAAAAGCTATTTGAGATATGATCAAAAGCTGAAATTAGATATTTTAATTCTGGTTTTATCTGTTCTCCTACAGAGCAGAATCATTACTTGTCATAGCTGTACTTGTTGTGTTTCAAAATATAGCTCAAGTTTTGAGAGTACAGACATATCTTAGTTACTATGAATATTAAACACTATGTTATGAACAAGTATTACATGTCCCTCAAACTTCCACAACCTAAATTTTTTTTTCTAAAATCAGTTTTTTTCTCTCCATAATGTATCATAATGGATTAGGATCTCTATCGCGACCTTGTGAATGAACTGATCCAGGCTCAGCCAGATGAGTACAAGGAGCGACTTCTAGTGGCCTTCACCCAACTCACACCTCCTGCCTTAAATATGCATATTTCTCGGAACAACAAAGTAACATTCCGAGGAAACTTTGACATTTTCCTCAATAGTGTGCGAGGTTTCCTCTGTGTCAGATAGCCTCGCTGATCTTATATCTACACAATTTGATATAAAAAGTGAATAGAGCAATAGACATGATTCATCTTGTTTATTGGAAACCTTTTCAAAGGAACTTTTGTGGATGAGTGAAAAAGACCTCGTTATTGAAATGACTTTTGAAGGAAAATAATACTCTAGCATATTATATATATATATATATATCTTCTTCAAAAGGTTCTGCTAAATTTCAAATTGATCATGGTTGATGCCAAGAAAGATAAATTTTGTGAAATTTAGTCAACAAAGCTATGCACGCATAATTCACAAATGAGAAAAAAAGTGATAAATGTCATCATGATTTATTATGTTCACTGTTCATCAATTTTCAATCACAATTCATTTGTACCACCAATCCTTTTTTTAAGCAATTATTGTTGTGTGAATAGGTTGGGAGGGACTTGATAAAGAGTTTATTTTGTAAAAGCTGTCATCACTACTTCAGGTATAGATCAACAGCTATATAAATATGTGTAAATTTATGTGGCAGTCTTTTTATTTTTTTATTTTACTTCATGAATTTGCCTGTTATTCCTACATTTACTGAAAGATTTTTGAAAATTAAAAGCTGCTGACTTAAATTAATATAATCATGAAATGAGTTGGTCTCAAAATGATGACACTTCAGCAGGATCAAATGAAAGTTGTCTTTAATAAGACTTGTAGGCATGCATAAGACAACTATGGGTGCAAGAGACATCATTACGTCCTAGGTAACACCTAAAATGCACTGTATGGTTGACCCTGGTGTTAATAAGAAATGAGATTTCACAAAGTGGATTTTGAAAGTTATGTGTCGAATCGTGAAAATTAATCTAATTCTCAGGGGTTTTTTGTTTTGTTTTGGGTTCTTGTTTGTGCCTTTTGTCTCTGTTCACATTGATTTGATTTCTCATTTCAAATGTTCTAAAATATTAAAGTGATTTCAGAATCAAGCTTGATTGTTTTGCACTTCTTCAACTCAGACCAAGAAAAGTTGTAAGTAGATTGGTCGCATCAGGTCTCAAAACACAAGCTTGATATTAATGTATGAAAAGACAGAGAAAAAAGAAAGACAATAACAAAATAAGTATTTAGAGTGTTTTAGTGATTGTATGTTGGTGGTGAAATTTTTGTCCTCTTGCCACTATCAACTTTTCTTTGGGTTTGGAAAACATTGTAGATCTATAGTTAAACCTACAATCTAAGTATTTTAATCAGTGGATTGAGAAGAGAACTTCATATCATGAAACATTTTGTCACATATCATGCTCACATATTTTTGTTAGTAGATATTTCATCCATATTTCATCCATAAGAATTGAAATGTTATATTGGTTTCCCAATTTTAATTTATATCTTGCATGTTTTACTTATATTGTAGAAAGAAAGATCATCGTACATTGACTTGCCTGAAACATAATAAAATTAGGTCTATGATCGATCTTTATTTTTGTCAGCATAAGGATCAATCAACCTGTTAATGTTCTAAATCATTCAAGCACCTTTTATATTACAATTTTCTAATAAATAGTGGTCCTACTGTTGGATTTCAAACAGAGGAAATAAGTATGGCAATCACTGTAGAAGATGTTTGTGGTAAAGTTGATGTGGAGCAGTACTCTTTGTACAGACTTGCCTAATTTACTTTGATCCAAACTACGACTGATAAGGGAAACAATTCTCTCAAAGGAATGTGTTTAAGTGATATCTAAACATTTAAGGCAAAACAGTAGTATCAGCGATCTGTTAATGGCATAACTTGAATTGATCATTACTTCAACAAAATTAAGTAATATTGGATAATTATAAAGAATCTTAACAGAGTTGTTTTATAGCAACAGAAGAAAGTTAAAATCACTAGAGTCACTTATATTTGTAGCATTTTCATAGTTAAACTGCTGTATGTTATGTTAAGTTCTTGTTGATTGTTATGTTTTACTGACAGAGCTTCACAGAGCTTAAGAGATTTTTTTTATTTTCTTTCACATGAATGAATCTGCTTTGGATTAGGAAATTTTTTAGTAATACAATTTACCAAACCACCAGTTTGAGCTGTGATTTCATCTGTTTTTGAATTTTTTTTTTTACCATTTATTATTTCAAGTGACATAGAAGAATGAAGTCTACAATTGTTTTAACTGTCCAGACAAATTGTCCCAATTGGTAAGTCATCTTTTGAGGCATGCCCATAGAGGAAGAGGCTTTAAATGCATTTGAAAGACTAAAAATTTTATCCAATTAGATACTTTTCACGATAAAACTCCCTTCAAATCTCAAAATCACAGCATGGTATTCTGAGCTGCTTCCTGGATTAAGAAGCTTCTTTGTCAAGGTTTTTTTTTTTTAATATTTCACAGTAACTTTAACATGGAGAAGAAACCTCAATTTATGTTTAAAAGAGTAAAGAAAAAAAGAATTGTGATACATGATTCTCGTGGAACCTGTAGCCTTTTACATCTTGATTTTGAAAAAAAATGTCAGAAATATAATACCCCACCTTTCTAAGTTTTCAAAACATACATTCCAAAGTGTGTTAAGCGTGAATATTTCTTAAACAGGACCTTTGCATGCATTGCTTTTATACTCTCTTTTTATACTCTAACTTTCAATCACTGTAATACTTTAAACAATCCAGTTACTATACTATAATTTTCTCTTTGCAATGCAATATTAGCAAAATCTTTATGAATACTTTACATTTTGAGTGGTATCTGCTAGATATGGGAAGGAGACAACCTATGCTTGAGTGAAACTTTCTCAACTTGTTATTGTAGGTACTGGTAATAATATTAATATGATATGTGGTGATTGTGTCAAGTTTGAAATTCATGTCCTTCAGCTTCATTTTTAAAAAGTGGAGTTTGACAAAGATTTCATTAGTATTTGAATAACAAACATTTTTTTGTCCCACTTACAAGTTTGCCCTTATTCATTTGAATATTCCAAGTACTGTGATAAAAATTATTTGAATGTTCGTAAGAAGATTGTGTCTGAATATGATTATGATTTCTTATGTAATGATCTTGCCATACCTTATGTTTTACAGTCTGTAACACATCTGTTGAGGGCCTGTTCTAGAGTAAATGATATGCAGTCATAGATATGTTCAATTTGAAATTAAAAAAAAAAATAGATACTATTATGTCTGCTTAGCTTACTATACAAATGCCTTTTAAAAGTGATTGTTCAAGAGAAAGTGACTTGTGTTTAAAGAGGTACAATAATTTTTTAAGTTAATATACCAGAGGAATAAACATGGACAAGGCAGATTATCTTGCAAATAAGAAGCAAAATAATCTTATCAAGGTATTTTTTCAGAAGGTAAACTGTGAGGAGTTATTTCTCAGTGTGTGAAAAAAAAAAAGCTCCAAACATTAAATGTTTAAGCTTCTCTTGGTTGGAGAATGTTTTAGGCTGGCATAGACTGTATATTTGCGATTCCTTTTCTGCTTGAAAGGATATCTATTGGACTGTGCTCACACTATTATTGAAGTTAGTGATAAGTAGACTACTTGTTTTTCCTGTCACTTCATCTATTTGAATCTTAGCATTAGGACTTAAGGGCTTAGTCACAGTGAGGCTCAAGTTTATATTCCTTAATTTTTTTCTGGCATAACACAGAATGGATGCAGGGTTGTAGGTTAAAGTTAGAAAGGGACAAGTTTTTTTGATTTTAACTTCCTTATCTTTTATTTGCAACAGTTTATTTGAAAAATTAAGATATGAGAGGTGTGGTAAAGTTTATCAAACTACCGGGCAAGGCAGCTTGAATTCTGTGAATATCTGTCCTTTGTTCGTTAGTAGTAAATTTTTTGTCTGTTTTATAAAGGAATTCATTTTAGCTTTTGATTTTGTTTCTTTACAAATTTGTCATCATGCCTCTTTTGCTTTTGGTTCTGGATTAGAAAGGGAAGCTTCAATTATTGTAAGAACCATATTCCCTATACAACTAGAGTGCCAAAACTCTGCAAGAACTTTTAAGGAGTTTTTACTGTACCAGTAACTTTTTTTTTTCTCAAAAGGCTTTGAATTTGAGAAGACTGTGTTTCATTTAATCGTGGCACAAATTTTAATGATTTTGATAGCATTAATTTACCTTCCCAGATTCTGTCTTTTCAAGTAATGAGACAAGCTGCTGTTTCAAATTTTTATCTTCCGTACATTGCAAGAATGATTTTTGTCTCTAGTCTAATGGGACTTGCACTGCTGCTTTAATTGGTTTGATGTTTTTGGTTGTTTTTTTTTGTGCTTTTTTCACTTTATTTTATATTGAACGTTTTGACTTTGCATTATCCTTATCTTTTAATTTTGACTGCTGGCATTTGTAATCTTCTTGGGTATATTGTAATAGTTCTACATCATTTTTATATGCAGTATTTTCTCACATTTGAAAATGGTCAACACAAGCCTTAGCTCATAAGCTTTTAAAGGAGTATAACCATGATAAATGAAGCCTAGTCATACATCATTAGAAGATTGTTAAAATTTACCTTTCTAACAAGCTACTCAGAAATTGAATTAGGAAGGTTTTTCTCAGATTTTTCTGACTTTGCGGACTCACAATCATTCTTGATCTTAATCTGGACATTGAATTCTGGTCTAACTCCTAAACACTATCTAGGTTGTCAATTAGAGTAAAGTGAAACACTGTCAAACCATAACCATGCTTCTAGGGACTGCAGAAATTGCTTTTGTTTAGTCAAACTAATTTGTTTAAGGAAGATGTAGCTAAATGCTAAAATGTTTTTGGTTAAATAGGGTTTTACCTTGTTACAGATCAAAAAGAGAAGTGCAGAGCTGCCTACAGTTCCACTACCTCCTTCCTATGAAACATTCAAGTGTAAATACAACCTGCTTTTATTGCTCTTTTTCTTATTTTCATCCCAAACAGAAGTTATCCTGGTCTTTCATTTTACTCTTTTCTGCAATTAAAACAAGAAAGACTTTCGCAATAGGAAAACTACTCAGGCCTCTTAAATTGAGAAAGATAGTAACCCAGATAGTCATACTCAGGTTTTTAATCATTTAGATCCAGGTCTAACTCGTATCATTTTTATACAGCCATTGATAAATATATGTGAGATGATGCTAAATTGAGCTTACCCTTGAAGATTTAGAATATGATTGTGCTTGAAACCCATTTTATAGGTGGATAAATTACAGTACCCTAGTACTAGGTGAAACGTGCAGTGTTTGGGAGGCTTGTTTAGTGGGTGTTTAGGAGATGTGAGCCTATATAAAGGAAGTAAAAAGGTCAATTTTCCTTTTGGCTAGGAACACTTTTTCATGATCAGGCATTAAATCATCTGTGTGGACAGTAAAGATGTCACACTGCAGTTCTTGAATACCTTTTTTTATTTAATCAATTATTTTTTTGCATGTTTTTTTGTTTTGTGTTTTTTTTTGTGTTTTTTTTTGCTTTTTTTAAACTTATAAGATAATGAGAAGACCAGGCACATACCAATGCTGGGATCTTTTACAGTGATTTGGCATAAATTTAGGTTTTGATCACCAGGGCTAATGAAAATTAGAATCACACTGAGTACTCTACTTAGGCATTCCTAAATAAGGTCTAAGTACATAGAGGCCTATTGCATGAAGTACAACATGTCTTGGCTAATGACTTTAGGTTTAGAACCAGGCTAAAAACAGTACACAAATCATGAAAAAAGAAAAGCAGGTGGGAGGCTATTGCTGGCTTATACATGCACCAGAATTTTTTCTCTTGTGTTGATGGGGGGGGTGAAAGGAGCAACAATGTTGTACCATTAACTTTTCCATGCTTTCTGTAAGGCCACCTTAGCCTCAACTCAATACAATCATGCTACATTCACTCAGCATTTTGGCCTATCTGAGTCTCTCCCCCATTCTCTTTTACTAATTTTTGCTTAGGCACAGAGGAGCAAAACTTTCTGCCAAAAAATTTGAAGTGGTACAGAAATTGGTTAACCGGTCCATTTAAAAGACTATGGCTACCAAATCCATAGGGCCTATTTATGCATATGTTTACAGTATAGTCAATATTTTGTCTTAGTGCCAAAGTAATCATTCAGCCTAAGTGCATTTATTTGGCTACATCTATACTTACTAGAGGGATGCATTTTTGTTATTACTAATTTCATTTTATTACTGTCACTGTTACATCTAAATTGTGGCTCTTTTCAAGTTCTTTCATTTTGTTTCTCAGTGCCCTTTCAACACCGTTACCTTTTAGGGTTAGTGTCAAGTATAGTCCACATTGCAAGACAAGCCAACAAAGTGGCAAGGTTGATGTGTCTAAATATTCTGAAAGGGTCAACCTTTCTTTGCAGCAGCATATTCAAAGCAGCAAATAAACACAACTGGCTTCTATCCACAAGCAATGTAGAGCTTCATCCTGTGATTCCAGCCCTTCCATAAAACTTCTTCTGTGTGGAGCGTAGGGCTATATTGTGTCAGCCTTCATTTGAAAATTTCAAACGCTAAAATCTAAAGAAAGCTATGAAAGCTTTGATGAAATAAATAATTTTTGTCTTGGGTACTACTAAATGTTCATGATAAAAGTTAAAGCTAACTTATGGACAAATCAAAGAATTCAGTGTGGTGAGTAACTGGGTGGCACTTGTCTAAATTGGCGTCCTGGCTTAACCAAAGAGTTGTTGAGTTGTGTTTTTGTGACAACTGGATCTGGGCCAGAGCCGATTGACCATGATCTTTTAACCCAGGCGGTGGCGGATTATGTAGATTAATTGCATATACTAAAACCTATTATGTTTTTACCTAACTTAGTAAATATATTTTATATTTATTAAAAATAGGAATATCTAACTAATTTTGTAAATCCAAATCTCTTCACACATTTTTTTAAAAACATTCATAATCATGAAGTTTAAATAACTGCACAGCTAAGAAAAGTGTTGAAAAGGTCAAAAATAGATCGGTAAAATATAAAATTAGTTGATTTCTTTTATCAGATCTCTTTGCATTTTGCCGAAGTAAATCTGACTAAGATTCTTAGTTCCCCAGGTTATTCAGAGGCAAGAAGCCTGGATAGTTAATGAAATATTTCATGCTACTATGTCAGCATCAAAGGAAAAAGGTGAATTACAAAATCTCCATATACCCGTAGCCTGAAAAAAAAAATGTGTATATAGAACATATCAATTTGTTCATGTATGCCCATCCATCATTTTTTTGTTTTGTTTTTAAAATTGCTCTTTTCGGATCAAAGAGCAGTTTGACTTTGAAAAAAAAAACATTGCATGGGTGAAAGTATCTTTAATACTTGTAGAACAAAGGTTTAATTTATTTCCTAAATTGACACTATAATGTTTTTGTTTCAATGCAAACTTTGCTCTGTACTATATAATTTCTTTCTCTGTAAGTAAAATGTCCCTGTAGTCTTATTCTTATGCAGTTGCTTTGAAGTTTCCTGAGTTATTGCAAATTACTAGAATTCTTTGATTGAATTACAATTCAAGAAATCAAAATGATTTTCATTGTGATGTAAATAATCAACAGCCATCCCTTTTTTTTTATTTTGTGACATACATGGAGCTAGCCGAAAATAGTGGAATTCCACCTGTTGCATCTTTTTGTTGCTTGTTATAGGAGAAAGAGAGCATGTTCAAGATAAAAAGGATAGGTCTTGAAAAAGTATGTGTGATCTTTTCTCTCATTGCTCTCTTCACAGCACTGTAGTTATATGAATTTTGCATAAAGTAACCTAGGTCCTGTATTCAATTTGATATCTTTACTATGCACTCTATCATAAAGCACAACACTGCCAGTGTTTTATGCTGTACAGCAGAGTCCTAATAGACCCAATGTGCCAGAGATACATGTATTTAATGCCTCTAAATCAGGATTTGTTTTATATCAGAGTTAGGGCTTAATGAAAAGAAAAAAAGAATGAAAGTTGGGGAAAAAGTTTTTTGCTGTCTGTACTTGTAGCCTTTTAAGGCAGCAACTGATTCTCAAAATAGGGAAATTCAACTGTTGCTAATTTTCAACACAAAGCAGTGACTCTGTGAATTGTCTAAATTCTATAGTCTCTAAGTCTAGAAAGACCTGTCAAGCTTTTTGATAAGGTTGTAAAGATGTGACCTTACCACTATTTTGTCCAAGCCAGAATTGGAAATGGCAACTCCTTGTTTAAACAAGCAGCACAAATCACTTGGACAGCTAATTTTTGTACTGCCAATAAGATAAAGTACCCCAGCCTAACACCTGAGTTTAAAAAGTACAGCTGGCCCTGCATCTACATTTTGCTTTGTTCTCACAATTGCAACGTATTGCATAGATTTTAACTCTTGCAGCCCATTAGATTTCATGTTAAATTTTCCTCTTTCCAAACCTGTATTAAATTATCAGTATCAATCATGCCAAGACAAAAACAGGCACTTAAACTTCGGGCTTTGTTGATCATCTGAGTTTTCATTTCTTTTAGTGCAGTAATCCAATTCTCTGTAGCTGGTATCACAACAGAATAATTCTAGTTTACTGGTTTTTAAGACTTTGTAATGTATTCTCATTTTTAAACCTAGTTTTGCCTGTTTTTCTGTCGGGCATTTGTAAGTTAAAGCGTGAACAAAACTGTAATGATCATACCCACCTCAGAAATTGACTGAATCAAAGTATGAAGTTATGTCATTGATGAAAATATCTTACTATCAGTACATGGTGTGTTATATGTCGCGTATATGTGTCATTATCTGGTTACTGTCACATAGATCCAACTATTAAGGTTTGAAATATAGACATCCATTTCTTTTTAACTTTGTGGCCTCCAAGGATAGGAATGGTCACTCAAGAAGTGCAGACAAGCCAAGCTTACCACAGAAAATGTATTTATGAAAGATAATGAGGCTGTGTTTCTGCAGTTTTTGTTTTAATTTTTTTTTCTGTATTCAACTGAAAAAATGTAAAATGTTGTAGCACTTTAATATATTATGCATGAGCCATAAAACAAAGTCTTGCAAATGTTGCATATTAAGGCAGCTTCTTCACAAATTGTCCAATATATGTGTAGTTAAGAAAAAAAATTGCAAAGAATGCAATGTAGCAATTGACTCTCCACAAAATAGGGGAAAGTAGGACATTACTTTGCTATTTAATTTAAAAAAAAAAACCTTCACAGTATTCTCCTCATTCAATCCATCAATATTATTCAAATCAATTTATTTCTGCCTCCATCCCTTTTTCTTAATATTATTACGATGAGTGTGTGTGTGTGGGTACATTTTGCGAGAATTTAGGAAAATTCCATATTTCTCTAGGAGGCTGAAATCCTCGCTATTTAAAGTGCTTTTATTTCTGAAACAATATGAAAGTTAGAACTTATAGCAGTAAAAAGAGGAGAAATTTCAAGCTTTCTTCAGGAAAATTGCATTTACCCAACAATTTCTCTGCCGCAAAAGATCTCATTTATATATATGTTTTATGAAAGAACTTGCAGGCACAAGTGGAAAAACTTGTTCTTTTTATTTAGAGCCGACTACAGATACGTCTCTTATTTATGTTTTTTTTCTGGAATAAAACTCTGGGAGAGAACATGAGGGAGGCTAAACAATTAAGAAGTTTCTATGTTCGAGGAGATGTTGAAATTATTATTTTGTTTTCACAAGTTGAAGAATAAGGATGAGGCCATAATATTAATAAGTTAAAATTCTGACTTGTGTCTGATTTACTTTGGCTATCTCACATATGTTTGGTTACACAGTAAAACCCATTTAATAATTTGAATCAAAAGAATAGAAACCTTTTGCAATCCATTTTTTTTCTTTTATTGCTTTTGCTCTATTTAACTAAGCTTTAAACAAAATAATGGGAATAAAGAGATTTGCCCACTCACTGTACAAATTTTAGATCCATCCACACAAGATGCATCATTCATGCAAATGCACACACACCCCTGATGCTTTGAAATATGTATGGAATTTGAAAACTTTATATTGATTCTAATGAGAGAATTAAGGTTGAAACAAGTGTTCTTTTTATCGAGTTCTGTTATAAAATAAAATCAAGAGCAATCTGCCAACTTGAGAGAAAGTGTCAGTTTGACTTTGAGGACACTTCTATCTCATTTAACTGCACAGAACCATAAACAATGCCTCAAATTTTTTTACTAATAGTTTTCTGTGTTTAGTTGGGAAATTGAGCTCTATATCATTAATGAGTCTATGCATTATGCAAGGCTTTGTTGCAATGGATAAAATCAACTTTGCCACATATTTATGATAGGTACCATCAATTTGCTCACTCATATATGGATATATACTAAGTTCATTGATTTCTTAAGTTATTCTTTTAAAATTTAGTTATAAACTTACCATGATCTTAGAAAAAAGTGTTTCCAAAACTTATTGCGTGTTTCATAATGTACAAGGAACTTGAATTGATTTTTCCTTAAATTTGCAAAAATGACTAAATACTTGAGTTAATTTGATCAGACATGCTTTAAGTTCAATGAAGTATACAAGATTCTTTTACTCATTTGTAACGACTGGGAATTTGTGTCCTCCACAAGCTTGTTTTGTTGAAATGCACAAGCACTTAGTTCTATTCTCACCTGGGATTAAAAGTCATGTTGCTTCCTATACTGCCTGTGTTTTTGTTCAATTGCCCAACAGAAATAAAGTTATATTTGCATTAATACACTTCTTGAATAGAAATTTTTCGGTCTTGCCTTTTTGCTTCAAGTATAGGAGGGAATAATGCAGGGAGTTATAATAAGACTTGTTTTTGGTTCTGAAATTGCAATTCTCAGTTTTCAGCCATGGTTCAAAATGCCCCGTATTAGTGTTGATTTGTTATCAATTTGTTTCCAATTGTGACCTTATCTGAAAGAACACTGTTGTCACACTTAGGTCATCCTAGGCCTGAAACTGTACTTGATATATATTTTTTTTATATATTTTAGTTTCATAACCAAATGCCAAAAAAAAAATGAATACTTATGCATTTTTAAAATACCTCTAGCACTAAATACTTCTTTTTGTTCTTATCAAACAAAATAAAGAAAATCTGCTCGTAATAATCAAATAAAAGAGTTTTTAAAATTGTCGAACATACATTAAAAATTTCATTGCTCCCAGTTATTTCATACCATTAGATCAAATCATGGGTAGAATGGGAGTTTTGTTTAATTAGACCTATGTTTAACAGATGTAGAACAGGTAGTAGTCATTGCCAATTAGTTTTAGAAGAGGCAGATTAATGGAGTAATTATACGTCAGAAATATTTGGAGCTCAAGTGTTAAGTAGTGCTCCGCAGTAGTTAGAAATAGACTGTTAGTGAATAGTTACTTAAAAAAAATGCTTGCCCTTTGTTGAATTCAAAACCTCGATTTAAAGACACATCAGCACCTTATCACTCAGGGAGAGCATGGCTTATACCAAATAGCAAAAAAGCTCCCTAAAGAGTTTTACGACAAAAATTAGAAAATGTCTCTGAATGACTTGCTGACTTGAATGGAATTTAGGGAGTGTGGTGGAGACGACAAAGGATGAGTAGGGGTTTTTGTTCATTAGTTGTCACAGACAGTCATTTCAATAATTATAAATGACTTTGGGAGGACTCGAAAGAAATGATATGCCAATGGTTCTAACAAATCAACTCTAAAAAATAAAAATAAATTGGATTATCTTGCTGTGAGAAAATAGCGGAAAGGAGAGAAAAAGATGTAAAAATACTAAAATATAAAGTAAATTCAAAGAAGAATAAGTTTTTAAAATTGATTTGAATGCTCAGTTCTTACTCTGTCTCTAATTTAGTGAATCCCGTTAAGAGGGCATGAATTTCAAAGTTCCTCATATCTGATTATAATACGATGCTACAGCAGCAGCAGCTTGAGTAGTAGAAATAGTAGTAGTATGGTGGCAGTGGAAGTCGTGGCAGCTGCTGCATTATTGTGTTTCAGAATTTATGTAGTTTCATAGATAACTTACAGATTCAATGTTTAACACTGAGCATTTTTAATAACATGAATCTCGTAAAAAATATGAATTTTAAAATAAGCTTTTTAAGTTTTTGTTTTAGATATTTTGTTAAACGACATTTTAAGAGGTGATCTTATCACGGGCCAACAAACTTTTGCATAAGCTTTAATTAAAGTGATCTTTTTTAATGAACTGTTTCACAGCGTTAGAATAGAACTGGAAATGAGAAATCATTTTTAAAGGCACCCTTCTAGTTGCATCTTTCATTGATAGAACTCTCGATTCTAGATCTAGATCTTATAAGATTCTAAGATGTGAGAAATCCAAAAACAAAGGGCTTAGAATTTATGTCTTCACACTATTAGAGAGAGAACTTTCATTTCAGATTTATAAAAAGTGTTCATCAAAACAGAATTTACAAAAAATTTGGAGTCCAATAAATGCAGATGACAGATTGATTAAATCAAAGAGAAGGATGCAAACAAGCTTACTTATTTTTTATTACCAAGTAAGAGAAAGGGTAATTTTTATTTATTTTGCCCATTTTGTGCAACAATGCAACGATTCCAACCTTATGTGTAAAACTAGATTTTGATGGTTTCATCAAACCTAGATCTGTCCATTCACTTCAAATAGAGCTAGATTGCTAGAAATTCCAGGATGAACAGGTAAAAAGCTGAAAAAAGTATGACTCTTTTGACACATGAAACAATATACAACTATACTCTATAAACATCGATTCAGACAAGAAGAGCCCTAGAGTACTATATTGAACCCCTTTTGATCTATGGATGGGAGGCCTGGACAATTTCAAAACAGATACAAAAGAAACTGGAGGATACAGAAATGTGGTTCCTTCAGAGAATGCTACAAATCTCATGGACTGCAAAGACATCAAACGAAACAGTGTTACGAGAAGTGGACACAAGATCACTCATACATAGAATATGTAAACGCCAAGCAACCTTTTTTTTTGGCCAGTGATGAGAAGAAACAGGAACATCTTGTGACAACTAGAATGATGGAGAAAAATGCAGCTGGGGAAAACAGTGTGAAAAGATGCTGAATAGACTAGCGACAAGGGAAAGAGATGTGAGGAATGTCATGATTGCCTAAGCTAAAGAGCAAGACATCTGGTTGATTGATTGATACTACTTTATTTAATTAAGATTGAGTACTGGGCAGACTAGCCAGCAATTAGATAAAATGTGTAGCTTCGCCACAAAATGAGACGTTTTGCTGCAGATTACTTGGGAAAATGCAATTTTCCTCAAAGACTTAAAATCTTTGCTATTTGAAGTGCTTTAACTTTTGAAACAATATGAAAGTCAGAAATTAGAGCAGTAAATACACAGAAATTTCAAGCTTTCTTTCAGAAAATTGCCTTTACCCAAAAATTTCTCTGCTGCTGAAAGTCTCATTTTGTGGCTTCACCACACACATATTTTATCTGAAGATAACTGCAATTTTGTTACATAAGAAAGTAAATTTATCCATTTTTTCGCCGATAGCTTAATTTACACGACAGTCTGAATCTAAAGGAACTTCTGATTATTTTATTTGGTTTTTTGCTGCAAAAAGTTCAATATTACTTGCTCTGTATAGAAACATGAATACATGTAGCTTTTATATATATATATATGACCCATTGCCAAATACAGGTAGCTTAGATCTATCATGATTTTACGCCCATATGGCATGCCTTTATCTTGAAAGTTATAGACATTTCTATATAACTCAAAGAAGCAAAGTTGTAGTACAGACCTTTGTTGGAGATATCATATACTTTTTTATATAAGTAGTTCAGTATTGACAGAGTTATTGCCCTTGATTGATTACGCAATATTTAAACGGAGTTATTGATATTTTACTCTAAAAATAATCATATTTTGGATACACTTTAAGCGAAAAAACGTTCCAATAATCTTTTAATTTAGGATAAAAGCTTAAATAAGATGTTTATTTTTCATTCTAGCCAGAAATTGCCCTTGATACTTAAAAAAGCATGAAAAAAACATCTTTTTCAAGCGCTCATAGTCAAAACATTCTTAATTGAACAAATATTTTCTTTTTTAAGGATTATATGTTGTAAGAGTATATTATGAAAAATATCAGACCCCGTACTATTTGGAAGTACTCCACAGACTCATAAATTTATCATTAAGTACTACATGTAATGTTTCTTTAGTCTAAAATTGCCTATCTATCAGGGTTATTGTTTGGGAATGTGTTCAAAATTATTTGTATCCTTCTACTCATTATACTGTTCCATTATAAAAAACTACATAAAGACAAAAAAAATATGTAAAAAAAACAAACAAAATGTAAACAAGTCATGCCACTCTCTGCTAATAAGTTCAACTACTCAAGAATGAGACTTGTGAATTAATTAAAAAAAATTAATGTAAGAGGTTCTATTTTCTTGTCACTATCTTTATTAAGTTTTAATTTTCATGAAAAATTGTCAGGTCAAAAACGAACAAAGGAAAGAACTGATAAACAAACAATCAACTGCAATTCTTTAACAAATTCCATAACACTGATCATGTCAAAGATTTAAAAAAATAAAGAACTATGCAAAGAAAGTTTATTGAAATTATGTTGCATCATGAAAATCAAAATAAATTATTGGTATACTTTATTGTAAACAGTATTGCTCTTTTGTCTAAAAACAAGCATTTTGCACACATTAGTACTTTCCAAGCAGTGGACATATAATTCATATAATTCAAAGAAGAGCAGATGTATGTCATACAGAAATAAAAAGCTAGAAATCATAATGATAATCACTTCATCCAACTTGATATTTCCCCTTCATTTAAAAAAGTTGCAAAGAATGGGCCTTTTTGTAAACATATACATTTGTTAGGATTATAGCATGAAAATTTACAACTCCTATTTAAAATGTGATTTTATTAATTACACGTTTATTTAAATCAAATGAGATTGAACTATACATACACCAAACTGGTCACTTAAGTATTTTTTCACACAATCCACCAAGAATAAAATTTCATTCATGACATAAAGCATCAGATGCATTTTAACTGACCTTTCATCATTCTAATTTGCATTGAGAAGTGTTCTTGATAAGTTGTGTTTAAATTGGGCTTTTCATTGACACCTACACATGTAATACGTCATAAATCCCAGATGAAATGAGAAGCCTAACTACTATTTGATGATGAGTCAATTTTAAAAACTTCAAATCATAGGCATTCAAAGTCAAAAGTGTTAACAGAACTGAAGAAGAATTTTTCTTCAGGTATCAGAGAACCACCTTAAATTTGAATCATATACCGTACTATGCATTTCTGTAAACAATATCAACAAACATATTTTGTAGATTCAACTAAAGAAAAATCGACCAAATAAAATTAAAATTTCAGCTTCACAACTAAAATGTAAATGATATGTAATGTTCAAGCTGAATATTTTCAGCTTCAGGCCCACTTTAGTAGAGTCATTGACTTTTTCAATTTGTATCTCATAGTCATACTGCTTTTTATATTTTGCTGCTCCTGCTTTAAGTTGCCCCAACAATTCTTTACCAGTAATTTCTGCTTCAAGCAATAGGCTGCCCATTTTCAGGATCTGTCTTTAGCCTGGTATTCTGCTTCATGCTTGGCTTTTGGATGTTTTCTTTGGACGAACAAGCTTCTTTTTCTTTGGCCATAAATTCATGAAAAACTGAAAAAAAAAAAAAAAAAAAAAAGAGACTATTGAAAGGTACCATTCTAAATGGCTTAAATTGTATTCTAAAGACAAATCTAAAATCATGCAATAGCAATTCTAGAGACGAAAATCAGGATTAGATTCATTTTAGCCTCTTGACTAATAACGCTTGAGTAGAAACTGAAACAACAACAAAAAAGGAGGAGTCAAGTCTACACAATTTCTCCTCCAACTGATGTTTTTTTTTTATTTTATAAAAAAGAAATGGAAAATTAAGCGCATGAAGGTATTTTATAGTAATTAAATTGACCTTTTAATTTTCTGTGGTGCTCTTACTATAGGTGGAGTAGAGCTGTTTTGATTGTGAAACTTCTAAAATGGATAACTATCATACATGATGCTAACAAATACCAGTAATAACTGCTACACTTAACAAGAATAGATGGAAGTGAAAAAATCCTTGACCTCTTGATTACTTGTGCTAAAGACAAAAAACTTTTTTTGTCAAAAGGGTAAATGTAATAGTCTTCATAATATCTAGACAAAAAATAATGCTGAATGATTATTCAAGAGAAAAATTTGAATAAAATTCTTATCAGCACTGATAACTGCTTTAAAGGGTTTGTATTATTGTCTGCTGCATGATTGATGTCATCTGCCATCTGGATAATAAAAAATTAAAAAAAAATTGTTCATATTTTCCTTCTACTTTGTTAAAAGTTATCCTGAGTGATAAACCATTATTATTAAACATATTGTCCAATTAAGAGGTAGCTGCATAGATTTCATCTTATGAAACTGTGTGAATGGTTTAATGTCAAAAACAAACAGTATCCGGTGTGTGGGTTTTTATCAAATTTATAAAAAGCATTTCATTCTATCCATAGAAATCAAAACTAGACTGTGAGATAAGCATTACAACTGGACCACTACTCCCAAACAGTTTTCCAAAAACTTAAGGAAATATCTTCCAATACCGGTACTTAAAACATTACAAATCTCTCACTGTTTAATTCCAACAACTAATATAATAAACTTTAAGAAATAATATTTGAAAATAATAACTTAATTTCCAGAAATAGGAACTTGCACTACTTTCAGGAATGGTGGCTATCTGATATGATGAAAACAGTGCTCTATAGTTAAATCCCTTGAAAGTTTGCATCTAGATCTAGATCTAGATTGTTGAAAACCTTCTTTAAGTTATCAATATTTAAACATTAAAATTAAGTTGCTGTTTTGGCACACTTTATAAAAATGAAGCATCAGAGAAAATATAATAATTTATTTACTATTCTTGGAATTGGTTCACTTACACAAAAAGACAAGCACATTTTCCTGCCCCTTAAATTTTTTGCACAATCTACCCTTGAATGAGTTAAAAACAAATTCTTTCCTGCAATAAACATACAATTTTCTCATATATGGATTTTGCATAATGATCTAGATCTAGATATTTATAATTTTCATTTTGCTTAACTTAGCCAAATCAGTTTCAAAGAAAACAATTTCCTGTAGCAATCCTGGGAAAGTTTGTCAGCATATTCTCTACCTTTGACTGCTGTAACATATGTAGATATAAAAGCCACATAGTATCATTCATAAAACTTTTCAAAAGAAAACAAAATGAAAAATGCAGGTTTCCTGCACTTCTCCAATAACTAGATCTAGATCTAGATCCATCAAACTTACACAAATTGACAAAGAAGTTATTCCTGTTCAATTTTGTAAAAGTTATCTCACAGCTCTAATAAATGCACAAAGATGTTGGCTCTAAAACTAAATATAAATTTCAAAAGATTAGGAGAACTGTTCTAGCTTTACTGTCTACACTTCTTAAAAAAGCCATAACTTTTCTTTAAATCTGAACCTTTTCATAACTTTTCCGAAAAATATGGTTTGACATGAAAACAATCGTGTCAAATCGTGTTAAGTGAGAGAAGATCCTAATCTTTATGAGAACAATAAGAAAAACCGAAAATTTATATTAATACTTTCCAAGTTACAAAGAATACGACTATGCCGAACTTGATGGATACCTTTTCTTGAGATGAATTATCTAGATCTACATTTTCCAAGTAACTTACACAAAAATGACGAGTGAGACGCCATGACAGTATAGTCAATTCCTTGACTCTTTAGTAAGTTATCCAAAAACAAGTTGATGTTAAGAAAAGAGAAAAGAAGTCATAGCGAAATAAAAAACTATCGTTAAACAGAACTCACCTATGAAGATAGATTTGAGAGACTTTGAATGCGATGTTATGCAGGGCAGATCTACCGGTCGGACTAACTCTCAAGAGCCATTCTTAGTTTGACGCGAAAAATGTGAAAGGTCATTGTGAGATCTTTTTTCGAAAGTAATATCCGACAAGGCGAGCGGACATTCAAAACAACTTTTCTCTTTTTCATATACTTTGAAATCTTAAAATTAGGAAATATCCAGAGAATTTATAATTTAAAAAATGAGGTTGTTAATATTTTGTCCACTTTGTTTTTTTCGCATAACTTTCGTCACGGTTTTTGACACGAAAACGCACTTTGGCGATAATAAGACTAGACTCAACCCCCGACCACTTATTTTTTGGGGGCTTTAAGATTATTTTTCAACCCAACTGAATTCCTCGTCATGGTTTTTTTTAAAAATGAGCTAGTTTCTTAGACATGTATTAGATTTTGGTAGATTCAAACACCTAGGTGTATTTGATGGGAAAATCTTATGTTAAGTTATGAATTTTTAAAACACCCGTAAGACATAATCAACGATTTTTTTCAGTAAAAAAGTAATGGAACCCATGGCTACACTCCTTCCAATGTCTCAGGAGAGAAAAGTAACCTTTGAAGCCTTCTTAAAATGATTTTGGAGTGCAGTTTCCTGTAAGGTTTATTTCATGATAGATTTTCACGGTCGATTTTAGTATCGATTTCATAGTTTGGAAGTCTGTAAAATAAAAACCAATTGATCAATCAAAATAAAATTTTGCATGTCTGTTGATTATTTACATTTTAATAAATGTGCCAAATTATAGATAGAACCATAGTTTAGACATAACGTTATGGCTCAAGTTCTGCAGTGACGTATACAGATATGCCTTATTTGGCAATGGGTCATATATATATATATATTTTATTTATTTATTTATTTATATATACACCTGAATTTTCATTGTATGCATTTATGTCTTTTTATGTTAATGGGCATTTCAATTTTGAATTTCTCCAAGAGGGATGAATAAAGTAAATCTTATCATATTATCTTAAAGACCAAGAGATCGTCAATTAATAATGGTTTTCAAATTCCTCATAAGTTTATTGAAACCCTTAACTCTAAGTGTCCAGAGGCAAAATAAGGTGCTATTTTTGGGTCCAAAATTTTGACTTGCATATCAAAATAAAGGGCTTTACAGTCATGATAAAATCAAAAGTCTATTGTAATTTGGTACATGTGTATGCATATTTGTTTTTGTCGCTCAATCCTGCTTCTTTGGCAAGTGTAGGTCTAGATCTAGATCTTTGATAATCATTTTCATCATTACCAGCGTCTGAATCAGAACTTTTTCAAAAACAAGAATTGGATCCGTCACAATCCATCCACTTTCCAATTTTTTTTGCGCTTCAGAGCTTATATTGCACTGAGGCCTATTATCCATGAATACTAAAATCAGCTGTTCACAACAAAAGGCTAACAGCTATGGAAACAATGCAAAAAAAAAAAATAAACTGCTGAAAAAGACTAATTCTACCCTATCTCCCGATATTGAAAAATGCTCCAAATTGAAAGCTAGTGACGTCAACAAGCTGTTTCTTTAAGCTGAGTTGGCTTTATTGGATTAAAATATGTGGTGAGCCATAAAAATGGTACTTTTTGCCCAGTACCTAGTGTGGCAAGCCAGAGTAAGAGATAATTTCTGGATTTAGATTAAGTTCTAGAACTATCATTTCTAGTCTGTCGATGAGGAGCAGGCAATTTGGTTTAAAAAAGATATTGAGTGAGGAGAAGTTAACACATAAATGGATGAAAGGGGTGACGATTGGAAAAAAAGCAGATAAGGTCAAGATTGACGATGATTAGGATGTATGAGTGTAAAATATCAATGGGGAAAAAATTAATTGCAATCTTTAAAATTTTTGTTTCATACTGATTGGATGAAAATCATTGAATAAAGAAGGCATTGAAAAAAATATAGTGGTGCCCTTGATCAAGATAATATGAAAGAATTTAGGCTGGGGTTCAGAGAAGTTGGTGGTTAAAAAACCTTTTGCTTTTCATGTATAAATTTTACAAAAAAAAAGTTTTTGAATATTTGTTTCATGATAACAAAATATTGACATTTATCACAGAAACGTTATCATCATCAACAAAAATTTTATCACAATAACATTCAGTGTCATTGTCATATTGAAATATTGAGGCAGTGCATAAAAGAATACAAGAACAAACCAGATGGAGAAGTGGGTACTGACAATTTTTATTCATTGTGTGAAAATTCACTTAGGGTGGCAAATAAGAAAACAAAAGCGAGTATTAGAAAACGTTTTACAAAGGCAAGGCTTTGATTTTTAAAAAATTGATTTTTTTTTTTCAACGTATTATTTAAACAAAGATAAAATTTTAAAAAGTTCTTTTAAAGTAATGCACCATTATAATTTATTTTGGTAACCTAAAAATAGATTTAATTTCTTGAGATAATTTGGAATGAAAAAGCTGCCACCTGTCTTAATACATTTCAATTTTCTCTCTATACATAAAAAAATAAGAATGTTAAAAAAAGAAACAAAAATTTATAAAAAATGCATGCAACAAAAGAAAAAAAAATTCAAAGACTATATACCATTTTTGTCACATTCAATTTCTAAATATATTTTGGTTTCTCTTTAAATGATATTTAATTTGTTTTCCAGTGAATTTTGACAATACTTCCATAAACATAAAATGTTACGAAAAATATATTACTCAAGCAATGCTTTTAATTTGCACTCAAAGTTCAATTATGTTGGGGGGGGGATAGCATTATTACCAATAACAAAAAGAATGATCATAAATTATTTTAAAACTGGATAATGTTGCAGATCACTAGATCTCTTTTGGTAAGCAATACAAGTTGAAAACCTGCACCTCTTTAACTAACCCAAAGGCAGTAGTATGACTCTTTGAGGAAGTTTATGTATTGCATGAAGGCAGCTACGACAAAAAGTTTTGATCAGGACTACTATCGTATGAGATGGGTTAAAAAAAAAAGATCAATATTTGGCTTACAGCATATGTGGAAAAATTATATATTTTAACAACAAAAATTTTTATGATAAATCCTTATTTAATTCATTGAATAGATTCGCACCAAATCATATGCTGTGTTTGATAATATAAGATTATGTATAAAAAATTACTGTGACTAATTGAGGTTAAGATAACTTTGGCTTTAGTTTTGAAGAAACCGAAAAATGACACCTTTCATTGACAATCTTACAATTATGCTTTATGAATATGTACTTATAACAAAAAGAGAGGAAACCTCTCTTCATAATGTATGGTATAACGATCTTTCAAAAGAAAATAAGCTTTGATCACAGCTTGTCCAGCAGACTTTCTGCTGTTTGTATGGATAGGGGCAAACCTTTTCTTTGTCGTATTGTAGCAACAATCTCTGCAGCTTTTGAACGTGGAGTCAGAGGGTCACCTGGCAATAACTGCCAATGGTCAAAACTGCACTGTGGGAAAGCTTGGCCACTTGTTTCTGACATCAGCTCAGTAGGGAAACCTAACAGTGAGTAAAGTGGTTAAAATTAATTATTGCTTAAATTGCAATTTAAGAAGAAGAAAATAAATCATAATGTTGCAAAATCTCTTTTTCAGTCCCATTAGATAAAAAACAAGCTACCTTTCACTTGGCTTTGTTTTTCCGCTGCACTCATCTGCATATACTTTGACTTAAAACTAAATTAACTCAGTTGCACTCAGATTTAGCCTTACGTTCTTCAATCTTGATCTTAAACAATCGAACTCAATTTAGTGCACTGCTAGGCAATTAAAGGAGTATGTTTTCTTATTTGCTGAATAACTCTGTCAGATATGAGGTAGAAAAAAATAACATTCACATTTTCACAAAAGAAACCTTAGCTTTGAACTAAAAAATAATTAGCACAGAAAAAAGTTTCACAATAGATTTGGTACATACCAAAAGCCTCATTGACTGGAAGGTAACCCTTTAGTGTGCAGAGAGGGGATCCAGGTGGATAAATCTCCTCTACAACACAACCTCTCCGGCGAGAGATGACGCTCATTACACTACCCATCACAGCCACTGGACACTGAAAGAATAAAATGTAATGTGAGGTAAAGTTATTTTGAGGACCACATTTTTTTTTCTGTCACAACTTAGGTCTTTCTGCAAAGTTACTGGGGTTTTTTTTTGTTTTTTTTTCATACTCTTATTGGCTTGAAAATTTCTATTTTCAGGACTGATCCCTTGCAAATTTCTTTTTCTAATCTATATTACCTTACTAGATAACCCTCTTTCTGCTAGGCATATCCTTAAAATTTCATGAGATGAAAGAGGAAAGGATGAATGATGATTTGCATTTTCTAGAATTTTTCTTTATATCTGATAAGAGTTACTTGATTTTTGATAAGAAAGTTGTGAAACAAATAAGATTCCAACCTCTCATTTCTATAATAAGATAAAAAGAATGCATATCAGTTCTAAATCATTTATAATTCCACAAATCTTTCTCAGTTGTAAGGGGAAATATAATACATCATTATTTTAACATTTCTTGAGCTTTATGTGTAATTTCCTCACCTGTGTTTCCACTAGATAAACTGGCTCAACCAATGCTGGAGATGCAGTTAGCACAGACCCCAACACAGCTCTGCGTGTAGCTGGTATGATCTGGCTACCACCCCTGTGAGCTGGGTCTGAGTGGATCACAGCATCTCGTAGGTTGAGACGCACTCCTCTCATGGACTCTTCACATAGAGGACCCTGGAGTTTCACATGGAATAGAATAAGGGAGTCATGCACAAAGGAGAATGGCAATAGAATTATATCTGCAAAGTATGCAGTGGAAATGATTACTTCACAGCAATATTCATTTTATCTTCTCTGTAAGCAAGAGGATAAATGTAGAGGAAGCACTCTAACAGCTTATTCTGTCATCTTACAGAAGTACCGCTTATTTAAAGAAACCAATCCTCTCATCTTAAAAAGCCAACAAGATCTAAACACTCTAAGAGACATTGCACAATATAGTCACCAGTGGAGTCAAATGACAGCAAGAATAAGAGAAGCAGCCAAGGCGCTCCTAATGGAGAACTGAGTTACAAAATGCCATAAGTCAAATCAGCTTCTCTAAACAGATTATTTAGTTAATCTATAGTAGTGACTCTCAAGGTTTCCATGTATACAAATTAAGGGATAGATCCTCAGAGTAAGAATATAACAAAATTCAATTCCTTAATATGAGATGCCAGATGAGAGAACAATGAGGACTATATGGAGAATTTTTTTTTACTCTAAAATCTACAATTATAAAACCTGGGGTTACCTCATCACTAACCCACTGGAAACCAGCGCAAACTGCATCTTTGATGTCAGAGGTATTTATACCTTGAGTTACATCCACCAAAATGTTTGGACCGCTTGTGTTTGGACCAAAACACCAAATTTTGCGGGCATGGTTTATATCAAAGTTATATGTGTCTGCTAGATACCGTGCTCGCTCCTTTAAGTCCTGGGTCAGCTCTCCCTGAAAAAGATCATGTTGAAAAATAAAGATGAATAAGATTTCATAAATTTCCTTTTCATTTAAAAAAAAAATAAAGTTTTTCTTCACGCTAAAGTTGAGGTGCTAGTAAAAGATCACCAATAAAACCATTTTGTTCCATACATTTAAATTTCTTTTTGAAAAGTGTTTGGTGTATACTTTACCCTTCAAGAAGATGAAAAAAAATATATACTCTATCATGATCCCCGAGAAAAGCTTATGAATGATTCACTTAAGTCTGTGCCAAAACTGGATATCTTACAAAATTGGTCAAGTGAAAAAAAATATATACTCTATCATGATCCCTGAGAAAAGGTTATGAATGATTCACCTAAGTCTATGCCAAAACTGGATATCTTACAAAAATGGTTAAGTTTTATCAAAGAACCAATAAAAATGTCTGCAACCGTCTTTTGTGAATTTCTTATCGCTTTTTATGAATTATATCAATGGAAAAAACACAGCTGTGAAAAACTGCTAGTGAAATCTTTGATTATAAACCCTTGAGCTTACAAATGCTGATAGCTTCTTTGCTTTGAAAACAGAAATTGTTGCTGTTGCCTACACAGACTGCCCTTGCAATCATGAAATAGATTTATCTTGTGTTTGGAAGAAGTCTGTGTGTTAGGAGGTTTGTATAGAGTGAATGCCTCTGGCAACTGTGTGGTGTAATCTCCAATATAAGCCTTTAAAAAATTGTTTATATACTCACAAATCCTTTACATTAATATTTTCAACTCTCTCTTGACATTCAATTAGCCGATTTAAAACAATTCAGTCCAGGTTCTAGTCTAGACCTAGTTACATAGATTCAGTCCTAAACTCTGATTCCTACATTAAATAGCATTCAGGCTATCTATAAAATGTTCAAATTTTCATTTTTCTTTTAGAAAGTTAAACATTTAATTGTTTTTCAAACCAATCCTGTTGATCTTTAGACTTTTCTTCCAATTTTTCCATCCTACCCTTTACAATTTCAAATCGTTTGTGCAGTTTTAAAAATGGAGAACTTTAAGTAATTAAATTGGGCTGGAGGAAGAAATCCATTAAAGTATTATAAATCTGTCAATAATCACAGAAGGTAACTGATTAGATATCACATTGCAAGTCCTTGTATTTTCAATTGAGGAGGAAAATTACAAATAAAGATAAACAAACCTTGTCAATTTCTTCACTAAGCCCCTGTGGCAAAGGAGATGCAGACATAAAAATTCTGTTCAGCTTGTTGGAAGATTTAGTGAGGCAAACACTGTCAGAGTCAGAAGTGACTGTTTCACAATATTTTACAACTGGATCTGATTTCTGTATATATGGGAACCAATTTAGAGAATGTTTAGAGAAGTTTTATGTTTTCATATACTTCAACAAAGTATCATTTCATATTTAACTCTTGCCCATTCGTTTAGTCATCAGTATTGACATATGCATGCTCAAGCTAGTCTTGTGAATAATAATAATTTGAGGGAATTGACATTGATCCCTAATTTACAACTTAAAAGTAAAAAGAAAAAATAGTACTAAAAAGGAACAGCAGAGATTCATGGTGTATATACTATAGTTCACACTGAAAATGGGAATCAGAGAAAAACTATCATAGCAATGACTAATCATTAAATTCAAAGTAACAAAAATTTTCGGCAATGTAATAAAATGTAAGCCGTAAAAAAAATGAGGCAACAATATATATGTATTTGTTTGTTTTTTTTAACCCAGTCCCACAGTGCAAAAAAGACTAATCTTGCAGCCCATAAATAGAGCATTTTAGCAAAACCGATGATAACAGCTCATGGGAGACAAAACCGCTTCCTTTTAAGCAAGGTCCACTTACATTACATTAATGGCATTAAAGCCAAAACTCACCATTATGGGCACTCCAGCATATGTCTCCTCCAAGTCTTTAAGGATAATTTCCAGATGCAGCTCTCCTGCCCCAGCTACAACATGCTGGCCAGATTCACTGCTAATCTGAAAATAGTAGCAATAGTTAGAAGATCTTAAAAATATATTGGTGACATTTTTTGAGGGTCACAGTATGGTAATCACCTAAGTACTTACAAATAGTTTTGTAATTGTTTCTGAAAGTGTTATTGAGATGACATTGTACAGATTCTATTTCAAAAAGCAAAAAAAAAAAAAAATCAAAGACATCCAAGCAGCACAGAGGTAAGAATCACCTATGAACTTGATTTACCTTTATTCAGATAATGCTTTTTTAAATGATTTTGCTGCAATAGCGAATCCCTCTACCTGTACAAGTGGTTCTGCCTTGTTGAGTCTTCGCAGTCCTTCAACCAATTTGACCAAATCTTGGGCATGTATAACATTGACTGCTACACGAACAACAGGACTCACAGAGAACTTCAACACCTAAAAATATACACATATAAAGGTCTTTAAAATCATAGCAAAGAAAGAGCATTGTTCAAATTATTTCAAATCTAAATAATTTATTTTTTAGTTTTGCAAGATTTTGTTTTTACATTAGTAACATGTCTTTCACCACTTCTCTATTTTCTTTGAAATTAAATTTAAAAAAAGACAGGAATTTTTGTAAGATAATGATTGTTTGTTTAGATAGTTTTGCTTACTATTGTTCCTCTTTTATTTTACTTTGCTTCATGAGATCCTCTAAGGTTTATCCTTTGAAGCAATAAAAACAAACTGAACCTTCAGATTATGCGCATGACTAAAAGTTGAAATGGTGCCGCTCTTCTGCAAAAATTTGTCTACTCCAGTAAGACCAACAATGTTTCCACAAACAGCTTCGTCTATAGGTTGCACTGATCCTCCCATCATCATTACAGCCCTGTCAAGATTAAAAGAAAATATAATAAAAACCAACCATAATCAAGTGGTGCTTATCCAAAGTCCTCTAAACATTACTATTTTCATGGATAGTTTAATCATTAATGAAAAAAAAAAATTTCAAAAAATTTAAAGGCAGCTGACCTTGACAATGTATGGAAATATAGGTCACTCTTCTTTGCACTGCCTGGGCTGTAATTAGGCCCCATGATTTGTACTTTCTGGCCATGGGTTATGTTCCCAGAGAAAATCCTGCCCACTGCATAAAAACGACCTTTTTCATGGGATGGTACCATTTTAGCAATGTACATCATGAGAGGACCTTCTGGGTTGCAAGACTTCATTGCTGAAAATAGAGCAGAACCTTTGTAAACATAAGACTTCTCTACTTTGTCCGCAGCATTTTGTAGATATGGAAAAGAAATGCTTTAATGATATAGTAGAACAGATTAAAACCTTTTATTTCTTGAGTATTTTAAATGTTCAGGTTAAAATGAAGATAAGGTAACTTATTTGGGGAGAGTTAATATAATAAAAAGAGGCAAGCACCATGGCATTGTCTCAAAAAGAAAAGTATTTCCATCATCACATAAGATCCTTAACTACAAATGTCATCACCACTTTGGTACAAATTTTTCTTTTCTTTGACAACCAGAATCTGCTTTGATTTAAAGACAATTTTAATGTTTCTGTGAAAGAATTAACTGCTGACATTCACAAAAACATACCAAGGGAAGCTTCATCATCTAAAGGTCCTTCATATAGCGATTCAGTTCGGTAAGCTTGGGCAGTCAAAGGTGAGGGAAGGTGCAAAACTATCATGTCCAGCATTGCATCTGCTGCAGGAAGCCATGTCTTCATTACAGTACGCATGAAATCCTTGCCTTGAAGCTGCAGGTCAGCTGCTGTTAAATGAAAGCCAAGCTTTTTCAGCAGAGTCTGTGTCAGGGCTTTGTCATTATCAGATGAAGCTTGCAAGATCTAGGGATTAAATAAAATCAATTCAAATTTCTTTTTTTCTTTTTGTTAATTACAAAGAATCAATAAGTCACGCTTGTACATTCATATAAAGTGTACACTATATTCAAGAGTAATTAAGACTATTGCTTCAAATAATGACTCTCCAAATGCTTGGAAGAGCCTTTATAAAACTTTAAAGCAATGATAACGTCTTCAAGAACTTATAAATATTTTTAGATAATTTCTTAAGTATCTACCACAGTTATCACTCTGTTATTATAAAGGAACTAACTTTGACTAATGGCTCAAGCACAAAGAAGTTGAATCCTCGAGTCGAGCCATCTACCATCTGCTTGGTCCATTGTCGTGTTTCTGGGCTGTAAAAGTTATTTCCCCAAAGCCTTCTCATTATCTTTTCCTCTTTTATGCCAAACTTTGATGAGTAAAGTCGTGCAAACTGACGCAGGTTAAAACCCCAACCATGCAAGCCTGAGCCAAAAGCAACATTTCCTTTAGATGGATCAATCTGTGCCCAAGAAAAAGGAAAAGAAATCCAATCTTAACTGAAAGCATAAATAATACCAATGAAAAGTTTCAAAGAAGATGAACATATTACATAAAACCTATGTTTCAATCAAGGGCAATGTTTTGCACTACAGAATACTGCAAAAGTAAATAAAGAAATAAATCTTGATTTGGAGTTTAAAATTTTGATAATATCCCTATGGTCATTTTTATCTTGGCAACAGAGGGAAAGAAATATAAGTGTTACATAAATTGATCTGAGAGAAAGAATAAAAACCCACAAAAAATACTTCATAGAAATACATACCATTACATCCCCCATTATTGACTCTGCATCGCAGTAGATTCCAATCAAGGCATTAACATTTTCTATCACACTGCGCAAGGTGCAGTAAATTTCTTCTGGTGTTAGTGCTTTCTCAAAAATTGTGCGGTCCAACTTGTTCATCATTAGAACTGGTTTGATGTTTTCGCATAGGGCCTGTCTCAACACAGTCTCTGTCTGAACACTCACTCCTGAGAAAACAGAACATATATGATAAATACGACAAAAGTTCTCTGATATCATGTTAACGCGAGTATTGTATACATGATGGTATTATTATTTTCTTTAGTGTTAAAAAAAGCTTTGCGTGCAGTAGATACAATCTAAATCATATTCTACTCAGTAGGATTTAATACTATAACAAGTTTCTGAAATATCATAGGCCGAAATGTACTTTTACCTTTGAATTTGCTTTTCTTTTATTTCTTGAGTAGAGAATCTACAGCGAAACTTAAAACTTTTGCAGGAATTTTAACGAAAAAAAATTATGCAAAAAGAATATCCAATACATACCACTGACACAGTCAACTACTACCATGGCCCCATCAACTAATCTCAGTGCTGCTGTAACTTCAGGGGAAAAATCCACATGACCTGGACTGTCTACAAGGTTGATCAGAAACCCTGTTCCGTCATATCCATCATCTCCAAGGTGTTGAATGTCCTTAGGGTCCATATTATAATACAGGGATATAGCTCTGAGAACAAATCAATATGAATCACAGTAACAATAAATAAGACTCACTACAAGGCAGTAGTCATTGTACAACTTAATCTGTTCAACATGAACTTTGTAAATTTTACTTTTACTAACAAGTTAGATTACCTAAGAGCACATTAGATGATTAAAAACAGCAGGGGTTTGTTATGACAATTAATGGATCTAGACATAAGCTTGAACACTGTTGAATTAACATCATGGTCAAGGCAAGATAGAGATCTATATTGCTATAAGTGTGTTGGGTGTTCAAAAGCTTGATTCCACATGGTTTAGTTTCTAAATATTACTAGAGCACAGCTGATAGCAAATAATAGTGATGAAGAGGATATCAGCAATGACAATGTTGATGAAAAAAAAACGGTATAGATCCTGAAACTGTTACAACTAATATTACTGCTACTATAAGTGACTAGTACTCATTGTTTATTAAAGGAAATTCAAATGTGTGAAAAATGTTCAAAAAGTTAGTTTGTGAAAAGGCCTTTGTAACACTTTCAATAACACTAAAAATCTATGAAAAATTCTGTTTTTCTTTGAATTGATACCAAAGAAGTATCCAGCATAGAACCAAAGTATTTCATAGTGTGTCACTACATTTGGTTGCTTCAATACACGTTTCGCTTAGGTTTTGATGCATTTGATTTTTCAGAGAAGATCACGGATAAAGCTTTGGAATTTAGCGTAACTATTCTTTTAGCCTGCAAATTCCTAACTTGTTAAGATTTTCTTTTCCATTTTGGCCACAAAAAATTCTACAAAATTAAGTAAAAAATTAAATGAAAAATATATCACTTACGTGGATTTGATGGTGATTCCCTTTTCTTGTTCAGCTTTAAGTGTGTCTGTAGCTCTTTTAGTGCCAGCCTGTGATGTTGCAATAACACCAGCCCTTGCCAGCAGGGAATCCGTTAACGTTGTCTTGCCATGGTCCACGTGGGCAATAACAGCAATATTACGAATGTTGCGCCTGCGTCTCATGGCTTCCTGCATGACTTCCATGCTCAGGTAGACCTATATAATGTATTATTGCCTACGCTCATGTTATCAAGTTTACAAAAAAAAATAATAAAAAAAACGTAGTACCAACAGCTAAAACAATATGGAATAACAAGGAACTGAGTAAAACTTGTACAGATCATTAGACAAAAATTCCAAAGCACAGTATTTTTCCATTTAGAATTTTCATTTGAAGAGTGACTGCTGACACTGGTTTGTTGTTAAAATGTTGATCAAGAAAGTTAGGCTACCCTTACAGCAGGAGTAGAACTCAATTTGTCTCATGCTTTTTGAATAATTAAATAATCTACATCTCAAACTGCTTCAATTTATTGTGATTATCTATATTTTTCTATGTGTTTTACCTTGGAAAAAAGTAATTCTGGGTGCGCAAATGATTTCAGTCAAATACTGACAGATAATGTTACAAAGATCTATGCAGTTTTTATAGAAAAAAAATGTTTAAATTATCTTCAGTTTATGGTTTGATTCAAAACTTTTTTAAAGTAAAAATTTGTACAGAAAAAAACATTTAGATAAAAAAATAACCATAAACAAATCCTGTCATAAAATAGCAATAAAATAAGTCCCATCAACTTTAAAGGAGACTATTTTTTTTAAAGCATTGTTTGCCTTGCCCTAACTATGTAAATGAATCCACTTTATTAATTACCCTGGATGGAAAATGGATGTTTATTTGTTTGGGGGGTTTTTTGTTTTGTTTTTTTTTAATCTTATTTTCCTTATGCACTTAGCTCTAGATATCATGTAATGGACACTGATAGAGATAAATCTAAGAATATTTTAATCTTTTAATCAAAAAGCTCTATTATAAATATAGCAATGTAATATAGACCACTATAATGTTCTAGATTTTGCTTTTATTTTTTTGACTGTCATGTGCTTTCTTGTTCAGCCATTTCATTTCAGACATTTCCTAGTCTCCATTTATATATTTTACAAAAAAAAATGTTGATAAATAAGACATAGATTTAGATATTAAATTTGATAAGATAGTACTTCATACCAAGGAAATGGGCTATCAAACTGATTTAAGCCTACTTCTACTTTGTGTCCAGATGCAAGCTGGTCAGCGGGAAAGATCTACCTTCTCTGATGCACATAGGAGGGGGGTTCAATGAGACTTTTGTCTAAGTAGAAACTAACCATGGTTGAGCATTGAAATTTTTGTTGGCCCTAAGATCATTTCTTTCAACCCAAGATGCAATTTGCAGGAAAATCTGATTGCAATTAAGCACTCATTAGCACCTTTAATAGCTAAAGCTGCACTCATTAGCAGCTTTAATAGCTAAAGCTGTGTCGTAGAGCCTGTTGAATATCACTTGGTTATCAAGTTTTTACAATTTCAAGGAAAATCCGCATCTGATATTTTTCATGAAATTATCCGAATTTATGGTGACAAATGTCCTTGATTTAATACTGTGACATATTGGGTAAAAAAAAATTCATATCTGGATTTATGCCGGTGATGGAAGAAGATTGTGATTTGTGCCCACCTTTTGTGGTGACTGAATATAATTTTACCATGTAGTGCACAAACTGGTTCTACAAGATCGATGCACAACGTTCAAACAGCTCTTAAGTGAAACTGGAATCAATGTAAAGTCAATTGAACTGATTCTCCAAGACCATCTCCAATATGTTGAACTGATTCTCCAAGACCATCTCCAATATGAATAATGTTTCCACCACGTCTTTTGACCAGTGAGCAAAAGAAACAGATGTTTGAGTCCTGCAAAAGTCTCTCCTTCAAATGGAGTCCAATATGACATATTTCATTAAAAACATGGCGATTATGGATGAAACGAATTTATCCTTTAAATCCAGAAGATAAAATGTCCTCCATGCAATAAAATAACCCTTCTTTGCTTTCACCAAAGAAGGAAAAGGTTGCAACATCAAGTGGAAAGGTCATATTGTTTGGGATTGTGAAGGTATAATTTTGACTGACTATTTGGAAAACTAACAAACTGTCACAGGAGACTACTACTTGGGTTCACTGGTAGAATTGAGGTCTGAATTAATGAGAAAAAGGCGAGGAAAAACTTATAAATGGGGTTCCTACTGCATGACAGACTTTTTCTGTCCCTTAATCTCAAAGGATGCCGTTTCCATGACAATGAGTAAGCCATTGAAGCTGTTGAAGATTGTTTAGGGGCCCATTCGGGTCTTTTTCTCTCAAGGACTTTTGAAGGTGAGAGAGTGGTGGCAGAAATGTGTAACTCTGCGTGGTGACTATAGAAATATATAAGTATGTGTGCCAACTTACAAAGCTCTATGGCTTCATATCTAGACCAAAAAATTCTCTAACCCTTCTCCAAAATGTAGGCGAAGAGGCTCCCAAATGTGTGCTGTGGTTCTCATAATCTTAGCATTCACTGGCAATTCTATTTGATACAACATTATCTCCTAAATTCCATCTCAGTTACACAGGAGACTTTGTATCTTTATTAAGAATGCAATGAAAAGGTGGCATTTTCTCCTTCTTTAAATCAACAGTAACAGATCCAGAGTCCGTAAGGTGTAAAGAACAATTCACAATTTATATATGTCTGTCTGTATCATTTTATGAGATGGTTACTTTTAAGTTAGTGACATGTGAGGAACCTGTTTCCTTCCCATATGGTTTTTACTATGATTGAAGAGAAAACAACAGAACTAGCCAATGGTGATTCTATCACATGGTCCTTCCCTTCCTTCTTACTATCTCCCATGCCATTTTGACACTCCAACCTCAGCGTATATTTTGACAAGGAGTAGGTGTGACCACTGCTCCTGAGTTTTTCTTGAATCTAGTGGATTGCTGCTGATGATATTGGATGCAAAGTAAGATTACTGGCCAATTTTTGTATTTACATCAAACCAATCTCATTCCAATTCAATCACAGCCCCTTGGTACTGTGAAGCCTAGCGATTTACTGAGATGCAAACAAAGGCATGAGTTAAGAGCGTAATGTTTGTGTGCGTGTAGCTGTAAGGTAACCAGCCTCTGCCTTTGCTGTTGGTGATTTTTGATGTGCTGTCACTCTGTGTCCATTGGTAGAAAAGCACAGTCTGTCGTTCAGATTGTTGAACAAGTTTATCGATTGATCATATCTCCTTAGAAGCTGTTTAGACCATGAATACACTTTGTGGGCGGATATTGTGAGTTTGGTCTGATTGTCTTCTTTCTCTTTTACTATCTCACTGTATCATCACTCCTTACTCTTTTAGATTGGTTATAAATTAACAGCCCATATTTCGTTGTGTCTTATATTTCCATAATTTCTTTGCAACAAAGGATTACAAACTAACTCTTGAGGCGTATTACAGAATTGAGTTAAGATCTATCATTTTTCCGCAAAAATTTAACTTGGCAATAATCTGCCAACATAACTTTAGTTTAAATAATTGAATGCCACAGATCATACAAAAAAGAACAACACCTTACAAAAAATAATGCACAGCTATGCTTAGTGTTGATGCTAGCAGATGAATCAATTGCCTCTGTATGTTTAAATTGAGGTATCTTTACTTTTCACATTCAAATTGCTTTAGCCGTATGACTATATAACGGTTGCTTTCTATTGCCTATACACACACTTTGAAATCAAAAATGGTTTTCATTGTAATGAACAAGATAAACACTTACTAAAGAAAAATACTTCCAAATTGTTTTTTTTTACTATTTTGCTGGCAGTTGTGCTCTTCTTTGCCAAATAAACATAGTGAATGGAGGCCTGGTTTGTGAAGAAGAGGGAGGCTGCTTCTCTTGCACAAGTAGCATAAAGAGAGTTGGGACTAGACCTACAGTGGTTGGAGAACACTGACACAAGATAATGATGAATATTGCTGCCTTTTTGCCTCACCTTTCTATGATTAGATCTAGCATTAGTTGGCATTCTAGAGCACATGGTGACATTCCAATCAGCTTGGTGTTCTTTGACTTACCTTAAGTAAACTTGCCTCCCTAGTACCTGCCTTTGGCTGGATTGCTCGAGATTTATGTTACCAATGATATTTGTTGTTCAGTTTGTTTACATGGCAGCCCTCATAGGCAGCTTTTCCGATAAATCAGTGAAGTAAGACGGCTTTTAAGCCTCGTAATTTGGATTGTCTGTTGTGATAATCTTTTTTTTTTTTTAACTTGACTGATAAATTTTGTGAAAAAAAAAGTTGATTCCAGACTGCTAGATTTATAGATCTAGGTCTAGATCTAAATTAGAGAAATGTCGTCATTCAGTAAAAGAGCTGCTGATCTCTAGATCTAGATGTCAAAATTGTGAAGAGATAACATAAAAAAGCTAAGTTCACACACACAAAAAAAATAATAAATAAGAAAGAAATGGGTCTAAATCTACTTGCCATGTTGAATCTGATCTGAACGGCACCTGGTTGCCGCACAAATTGCAATTAATTAGCGCTCTGTGAGCGTTTACTTTTTATGTTCACATTGTTGATTGCTTCACCAGAGCTCAACCTCGCATTTAAATAGTGGTGGCATCCTACTTGATTGCACCACACTTCCGATTGACGTAATCGAGATTTTAAAATTAACATCAGAGCTGGGCTATGCTTACTGGGCGTGGTGCAATATATTACTCTATTTAAAACCATCTAATCTGATTTCATCTCGAACAGACGAACACCCTCGCTATTTTTATGATATTTGTTTGGTTGGAATTTTCTTTACCTAGAGTCTTACATAGATGAGAAGGCCGTAAAAAGGAGGGGAAGGGGGCTACTGCTTGACTGCTTGTTCCAAGTTCCAAGTTGGTACCGGGAGCCGGGACCCCTTCTTTTTCATGAGTGCAAGAATTAATACAACCTGACGAGAGGCAACCTGTGGGTTATTTTTAACTAGTAGGGACTACAATGGCGTAAATCAGCGACTCGTCCTAATTTTTGTCTATACTAAGGGTTTGCTGAGGCGCTGCTGCAAGAAGTTGGCGAGTTCCGCAGAATGATAACTTTAGCTTATTCTTATAAAGCCAGTAGGTGTACCACTGGTGAGGCAGATTCCGTGTCGAAAAGAACCTGAGTCGATTTAATTGCTTCGTTTATAACAGTTTTGTTTCATTACAAAATTTGTATCTTAAAATAGTCGTTGTGTGTCGTAAAAGAAAATCTGTAGATAATTTTTTTTTCTTTTTTTCTTTTTTTCTTTTTTTTTTCTTTTTTTTTTTTTTGGGGGGGGGGTGTTAACTAGTTTTTTCCGCATTTGTTTAATCAACGAAATGATTAAAACTGTAAAAGGCCTCCACGAAAAACGATCTTCAGGAGACATTGTCATGGTCTTTTCAAATGCGTTACCTTTTACCTGTCAACAACGAGAAAAATGACAAACACAAGTGAACTCTATGTAGATCCAGGACTATAACTAGGCCTGCTGTGTCGATTTCTATAGTGTTTTCCTTTTTCTTTTTTTTTTTTTCCTAAATCCTCCGAGATTTACTTCTGCGGAATCCAACTTCAGCACAGTAGTACGACACGGTGGATCCAATACATGTATATCTCACGGTGCGCGTACTAGATCTAATGATAGCGACTAATTTCAGTCTTCAATAAACTACGCAAGTAGTTAATGTGCCGCATCACTGTAATATCAAATCTCGCACATAAAATAACTGACAGTTCATTTGAACATCTTCACGGAATCATAATTGAGAAGGTGTACATGTGCATCTGAGTTTCAAAATATGTGCATAAATATATGCATATGCATGCATATATATATATATATATATATATATATATATATATGTATATATATGTATAAATATATATATATATATGTGTATGTACTTAGAAGTTATGTTGAACAGGAAGAGAGAGAGAGAGAGAGAGAGAGAGAGAGAGAGAGAGAGAGAGAGAGAGAGAGAGAGAGAGAGAGAGAGAGAGAGAGAGAGAGAGAGAGAGCGCACATGGCTAGCACCTTGCGGCGCAACGAAGGTCCATTCAAATTCCGCCAGACAGATCGAAGACCTGGCCTGCTAGATGGTATTGTCATGAACCCATGAATAGCAAAAAAAAAAAAAATTCTATCCCCTCAGTCAAGGAGTTGACGAAGAGCCCATTGATTGGTCCTTCTCTCACAATGGCTGACGGAATTTCAAGATCTTAAAATAGCTTCAGGAACACAATAAAATGGAACGAATTTTTTTAGTCTAAATACGTAGGGGAGGGGAAAAAAGAGGGGTGGGGTTAGTTTTTTATTGATCACATATGACTCTGATATTGCCAGTTCAAAGTTCAGTGAACTTTATCGCTGTGTTTTAAGTGAGTGTGGACAAGAAGCATAGAAAGAAAATCGCAGTTGTCTTTTATTTAAATAAACACATAATCAGCACTAAGAGCCCTCTTTTTGAAACTTACAATCCGATCTAAATTAAAGAGCATCAAGAGAGTGGATAGTGGTATAGATCCCATATGGTAGCATGGTGGTTATTCTGTAAGCCTATCTAGAACCTTTGTTATTTTTTTATTTATATCTGAAAATTATATTCAAATCGGTTTTCATGCTCTTTTTATGTGTGTAAAGTTAAGGAGGTAGGCTCAGGCTGGAACTCTTCAGCCATGTCTCTTTTTTGTTGTAATCACCGTGAACGTATCTAGAAAATTCTGTAGGACAAATCAGAGTCTGATTATCAAAGAGGGTTCTGAAAAGAAGTGGAAATGTTTCGTAAGAAATGTGATATTTTTTTTTTACTTTAACAGTTGAGAGAATCCCAAGCGACAATATGTACTAACGCGAAAGAAAAAAGAAAACGACCTAATTTCTATTGTTTTTGCTATTATCATTATTATTATTATTATTATTATTATTATTATTATTATTATTATTACTACTTCTACTACTACTACTACTACTACTACTACTACTACTACTACTACTACTACTACTACTACTACTACTACTACTACTACTACTACTACTACTACTACTACTACTACTACTACTACTACTACTACTACTACTACTACTACTACTACTACTACTACTACTACTACTACTACTAATTTTACTACTGTTTCTACTAAGAACGAAGTCGAGAATACACTGAAACGGCTTAAAGCAGATGTAGAATACAGCTCCTGTAGCATTGTCTCTTGAAAATTATATAAAAGTCAACACTCAACAGGGTATCGCCGTATTATTGATTCTAACAATTGGGAGATAGAGACATGTATTGAACCAAGCATAAAGGTAAGTGCAGAGAGAGGAAGAGGACTTCTCTGCAGAGCGATGAGAAATATTCCATTTACTCAAATTATTTCACTGTGCAGAACTTTTCCACCCCCTGGTCCTTCCAGCCACCTGCTTCCTGCTATATAAGCTAAATCCGGGTCATGATTGAAAGATATGTTCATGTTACAGTGACGGAAAATTTTCATTTAACTTCAGAATCGTAAGAACCACAGCTTTCAGGTAGAAGATAGATGTAAATAAGATACTGTTCAGATCCGTCGGCAACTGTAACACTAATTAGCAATATTATGATAATTTTAGCATCGACATCAGTACCCGATGCGATTTAACGTTTCAAAGGCTATTCATCTGTTTCATGTCTTTTCCATTGAATATTGCTGAAAATGAATGATAAAGAATTGAAGTCACCAATAAAGAAAGTGGCCATCTAAAATCTATTTATCATTGCATACAAAGAGGCATAAATTTGATGTTTAGGAATTTTTAGGTACTTTTCTTTCAGATAAAGTCTAACTATGTGTTTATAGAGAAATGCTACATTTATGGGATTTCATATGCCAATAAGGTACATGGACACATGAGTTACAAGAAGGAAATCTACAATCTATTTCCCCGATTTCGGACAAAGATATCCAGCTAACAACAGCAGGTCATAACTGAAGCTCAGAGACACTCCCCTCCACACCTTCACACGCTACACATTTTTTTTCTTGACATCCGGCATAGTTTCGATTCACAACTTCCTGGTTTTGGGCAATTCAGCTCAACTTTTTTATATTGATTTACAGCGTCACTACTATCTCATAGACCTTGCATCATCATTTAAAAAAAAAAAAAGGAAAAAATCTAGGAAAAATGAGAAGCGTTGGTAACAACAGATCGAAGAAAAAGAAAAGTAGAGAAAGAGGAGATTAAAGAAAGAAGAGAGAGAGAGAGAGAGAGAGAGAGAGAGAGAGAGAGAGAGAGAGAGAGAGAGAGAGAGAGAGAGAGAGAGAGAGAGAGAGAGAGAGAGAAGGGGGGTGGGTTGGAGAAATAGGAGTGGAGTTGGTGGGGGCAGACCAACGGTTGGCCTAGATAAAGGCGGACATTACGTTTCAAATGGGCCACTATTATGAGACAGTTTAGGCAAGAAATCACATATAATTGTTTTCAAATCATATACAATTTAAAAAAAAAACCTAAATCTATTTTTAAAATAACAATAATTCATTTATGATAAAAACATGCTGAAAAAGTTTTTTTTTAATCATTGATTAACTAGATGTACGAGGGCATATTGATAAGTTTTGCCTCCAAGTCCATAACTTTGGAAATAATGAAGACAAACAAATGATACTAACACCAAATGAAAGGTCATTTTATTTAGCACCAGATGACATATCATTTTTCAACATAATCACCGTCCCGTTCGATACAGAGCCGCCACCGACGGACGACCTGTTGGATGCCGTCAGCGAAGAAGTCAGCAGTCTTGTCTCTGCACCAAGAAAGAACAGCATTCTTCACATCTTCGTCTGTCTCGTAACGGTTGCCCTTGAGGTAATCCTTGAGTTTTGGAAAAAGGAAGAAATCGCTCGGAGCAAGATCTGGGCTATAAGGCGGGTGCGGTAATGTCCGGAGGCCTAAACGATCTAAAGCCGTGCGAGTTTCCAAACTTGTGTGAGGGCGAGTGTTGTCGTGATGGATGATGGAAACTTTCTCACTCCTTACCCGTCGCAACCTCTCTTTCAGTTTCTCCAGTGTGTTCACATATTTCGTAGAATTCACGGTGTTGCCTTTTTCCAAAAATTCTGTGTGAACCACACCCTCACTGTCCCAAAAGATCGTGAGAAGCACCTTCCGTGCGGAAGAAAACACTTTGAATTTTTTCGGAGATGGTGACGTTTTGTGTCTATACTCCTTCGACTGTTGCTTCGATTCAGGATCATAATGATGAACCCAGGATTCATCCCCAGTGACAATTTGACGGAGGAAGTCTTCACCATCGTCATCAAATTTTGCCAACAGTTCTCTACAGATTTGCAGTCTTTGCAGCTTTATCTGAGGCGTCAGCATTCTTGGGACCCATCGAGCAGAAACTTTCCTGTATCCTAGGAGATTTGTGATGATGTGGTGGACCCTCTCTTGAGAAATCCCTATTTCAATACTAATGTCAATCTGCTTGACGCGGCGATTTTCACGAATCAACTGATCAACACGAGATTGGTGCTTAGAGTCTGACGCTGACAGTGGTCGACCAGTACGGGCTTGATCATGAACAGTTGATTCACTGGGATTCTCTTCCCTTGAACGCCGTGTCCATCGTCTCACAGTACTTACATCTAAACACATTTCACCATATACGGCTTTCATACGATAAAAGATTTCTATAGGACTACAGCCTTCTGCAGTCAGAAATTCAATCACAGCCCTTTGTTTTAAGCGCAGATCCATGGAAGACGCCATTTTTCTTTCCTCTGACCGCGTGACACCACCAAGCTTGATGACGCGCCACATTTTGAGCTCAAATGACGTCATACGCAGATGCAATTTTGCACACATGTAGACAAAGGGTTTGTGAGTATTGATGCCAAACTAGAAGATTCTAAATTGAAAACCCGATACATTATGGCGTTGGAGGCAGAACTTTTCAATATGCCCTCGTATAATAGACCGTTTCTTTCCGTTCTAAAACAGACCACCTTTAAAGAAAATGAAATAATTTTTAAAAAGTCCAGAACTGTGAAAAAAAAAACAATATTATTCATTGAAACAATTCCTGTCAATCAGTGGAACTACTTTTAGTTTTAATATATGAGAATAATTATATTATTTTCAATATAATTATAATCATTCTTTTTTTTTCTGAAAGGAGAAATCCAGACCATAGAGTATTAAGATCTAAATTTCTCTTTGTATATCATTATATCACGTGATACGTTTTAATCAGTTAGAAAATTAGTGTCTTCTGATGTTATCTTCTGCACAAAAATACGGACTCTCAGTGTATTTTATCATATTGGTGTTATTATCAGAGACCTTAGTAAAGAGCAGATCAGTTCCACGAGAACAAAATCATCGACTGCTATTACAAGACACGCCCGCTGTGGGTAAAATCAGAGACGAAAGTCATTTTTTAACACTTTCAAATCGTAAGTATATTAATTTCGCCTTCATGGCATATGATTATGATTGTAAAGATAACAATAATAGATACTTGAATATAAATAGAGAAATCAAACAATATCATAATGATGATAATGATGATGAAAGTAATTATAACGACTACAATGGTATGAAGAAAATAATCAATCTTGATGTGAAGCGCAGAAATCGAAAATGCCTGTAGTTGCTGTGATTATGGAAAGACTACTACTACTACTACTACTACTACTACTACTACTACTACTACTACTACTACTACTACTACTACTACTACTACTACTACTACTACTACTACTACTACTACTACCATTACTACTACTACTACTACTACCACTACTACTACTACTGCTTCCACTATTACTACTTTTACTACTACTACTAATAATAATAATAAAGTGCATTTATATAGCGCATATCCAAATGATTAAAATGCCCTATGCGCTTTACAAGAAAAAGAATAAGATAGAAGCAGGCTAGAAGGCCTGAACATACATAGATAACATAGAGAATGACGTACATAGCATAAAGAGTAACATACATATTATATAAAAAATAACATGCATAACATATATTTGCTTAAGAATATGATACAAGTAAAACATCATCTACTGCCGGGAATACGTTATGGTGAATAAATGGTGTTTAAGCTGCCTTTTAAAGGTCTCTATGGAATCAGACTCTTTGATATATCTGGGGAGCCGATTCCATATGGTTGGTGCTACATAAGAAAATGATCGCTTGCCGTAGGCAACATAGTTTTTATGTGGTTTGACAAGAATTGTTCGGTCGTTAGCAGATCGTAATGACCGTGATGGTGTGTAAACTCTTAACATGCCAGTTAGGTATTCTGGTGCCATGTTGTTCAGGCACTTAAAACAAAAAAGACAGATCTTGTAGCAGATACGATCATTTATGTTCAACCAGTGCAGCTCTATCAACATTGGCGTAACATGATCTCTCTTACGCTTTGAGGTAATTAAACTAGCAGCATTGTTTTGAAGATTTTGTAGTCGTTGCAATTGTTGTTTTGGCAGGCCTGCTCACAAAGAATTACAATAATCAATTCTTGATAGTATTAGTGTAGTTACAAGTGTTTTTGCAACATTATGGTTTATATACTTTCTTATTGAGCTGATTTTTCTTACTTGAAAATATAAATTCTTACAGATATTTGAAACAAAAGAAAACATTGACATATCTTGGTCTAATATAGCCCCGAGATTTTTCACTTTCTTACTGCATAGTACTTCATGTCCATTTAGATCAAATTTGATCACGGGCAAGCTATCGATGGATTTGCTGCACCCAAAAATAACTATGTCTGTTTTGTCTTCGTTTAGCTTGAGTTTGTTGATGTTCATCCATGAGCTGATATCTTGTATGCAGTGGCTGGTTGTATGTATAAGTTGGTGTATGTTTTCAGTGTCACTTGCTCCATAATTGGGTGTCATCAGCATAAAGGTGGTAACTTATGCTATGTTTCCTAATAAGGGCAGACAGTGGTTTAGTATACATGGTAAAGAGAACAGGACCTAAAACTGAGCCTTGAGGGACTCCATATTTGAGAGGAAGATTTTGAGACGTTTCATTTCTCACTTTAACACAATAAAATCTATTGGTAAGATATGACTCAAACCACGTAAGTACTGTACCCGACACAAGAAACGACTTCTTAAGCCTGTTTAGTAAAATTTCATGATCAATAGTGTCGAAAGCAGCTGTTAGATCAAGCAGCACAAGGAGACATAAGTTTTTGTCATCTACTGAGTCCAGAATATCTGAGGTCACTTTTAAAAGTGCAGTCTCCGTGCTATGGTGCATCTTGTATGTGGATTGAAGAACTTCATCAAAACCGTTACTTTTAACGTGTTTCAGGACTTGACCTAATACAACTTTTTCCTGAATTTTTTTTATAGAAAATTGAGATTTGAGACAGGTCTAAAGTTTTTAAGACCCGTTTCGTCAAGCCCGGGCTTCTTGAGAAGAGGTGTCACAATAGCACGTTTGAAAATGTCAGGTACAACACCAGTGGCCAGAGATTCATTTATAATTTTTGTTATGTAAGGGACTAACTCCATTGTGTATTCCTTTAATAAAGATGTTGGGATGGGATCTAAATCACACGTTTTGGGGGAGGATGCTTTTATATACTTTGTAATTTCCTCTTCAGTTACATAGCAAAATTCAGTCATAGTATTTCCAGTTGATGGTTCATGCTCATCTGGCAGTGGTGTGTCATTACCAAGAAATGTTCTTATATTATCAATCTTGTTATTGAAAGTAAGTGAAAATTGATTACAGAGTTCTTTATCTTCTCCGGGTGGAAGGGAAGACGACGTTTGGTGTCCCATGATATGGTCTGTTGTCTGGAAGAGTACTACTACTACTACTACTACTACTACTACTACTACTACTACTACTACTACTACTACTACTACTACTACTACTACTACTACTACTACTACTACTACTACTACTACTACTACTACTACTACTACTACTACTACTACTACTACTACTACTACTACTACTACTACTACTACTACTACTACTACTACTACTACTACTACTACAACAACTACTACTACTACTACTACTACTACTACTACTACTACTACTACTACTACTACTACTACTACTACTACTACTATCACTACTACAAACTTCTGCTACGGTTTTCAAATGCTGGAGAAAAATTTAGTACCTGTATGAGTGTTATTTACATTTGGTGATCTCATTAATGCTAGTTGTGCTTTTCATTTGTTTAGAGTCTCCGTTTCAAATTCGTCTTTTTCAAAATTCTCTTTTCGCTTTCCTATCCAATCTAAAAATATGCAAGTTGAATATAAAACAAGCTGCGCGAATAGTATTCAGAAAATTCAAATATGGTCTTTTTGTTTTTTAGAGTTCTAACGTTGTCTCCCTATAAACAAACGTACCTTATATTTATATCAACAACATTATGTCCTAAATATATCCGTGGCAAACTTCTTTTGCAGTTAATATCTTCAGGCGATTCAAAATCACTTAAAATTTCAATAGTGGACCTCAAAAAAGATCATTTTCCCTTATTGGTATCAAAACTTGAAAGCAGTTACTCGGAGTTGCATTGTTTTTTTTTATTTTTTTCGTGACCACTGTTCCAATAGCAGTGCAAGTAGAGGCACAGAACAAGAAGATACAATATTTATATGAACGATACCAATTAATTTTCAGAATTTAATATTAAGGTTTGATTCGAATCATGCTATTCAACCGGGATAAAGGGCGATGGACATCAATTTACCTATTAATCTATAATATGAATTAAATTTTATATAAATATCGATCTGGATCAAATTTCAATCAAAGTTTGAAATCTAGTCAGATTTGGAAGCATAAAATTCGTTGCATCTAGTTGTGACTGTCTGCTATTTCAGATTCAATATGTCTAGTTGTTACTTTCAGTAAAAAAGATTTAATTCTAAGATATAGATATAAAATATAGGCTAAAGGAATAACAGCACCCACTGTGGGGGGGGGGGGGGGGGGAGAATGGATATTTAGGCCTACTTGAACTGTAACTACTCCAAAGATTTTTAAGGCATATTTTCTATGACAGTAGAGATATAAGTTCCGCGAGATGTTGCCAAGGGAAACGATCATGTTACTATTGATAGTAATTGCCTCCCATGGCACAAAGAGCTCTAAATTAATATTTCTAAATGCTACGCAACACACGCAGGACTGTTGCGGTATCAAGAGCAGCTTTAAGCTCAAGAAACATCTAGAAGGCTTTTTTTTTATATCGTGCGCAGCTTTGATTTGAATAGCAAACTATAATTACGATTTTTTACATTAACTTTAGCCTTGTTAAATTGGCTACTTGTTTTGCAGCAAACCCATTGTTGACATCCAGGACAGAGCGCAGTGTTCCCAGAAGATATTTCCCGCCCAGAAGACATGGAAATGTCCACCAGGATGGGCTGACAAGACATCGAATTCGCCATCAGCAGCGTAGAGGTAGAGAGCGGCTGCTCCTGGTTCTAAGCTTCAATAATGACCGCCGGCTCAGGCCCTTAACGTCTCGTTCTTGGGGCATCCATGAGTGGCCAGCTAGCTCTCAGTAAGACTACACTGTATTATAAACGAATCTTTATGCTTATAGAACTGAAGTGGAAAGGACATGAATAGCCTTAACTTAAACATTTTGGGCCTGATGCCCTTTATAAAATTGTTTCAAACTTCACAGGTTGTGTATTGCGTTTTGGTTGTTGTCTCAAGTAAGTTACCAAAGAGAAAAAAAGGTCTCTGACTAAATATTAATAATAATTTCAGTCATTGAACGATTACAACAGCATAAAAAAATATTGCCCCTATAACTGCATATCCTGCTTTCAAGTACTTTGTATAAAATTTATCATCCCACTCCTTACATGACTTCGCTAAATAATTTACAATAGACCCCTAAAATGAATGGTGTTTCTTACGTGTACATTTATCTTTTTTCCGCCTTTACTTCTAAAGATGTATCTTTTATAATGTTTGCCTTTTTTTAGTTAGATGTGACGTATTTGCAATATAGATTTTTGTAAATCTTTTCGTTATCACATATAAGACATCTTAAAACCATCGTACTATTGTTTTTTCAGAAACCAACAGAGAACCCGCCAACCCTTGCAAACTTTGAACAGAAACTATGGCAGATCGGAAAGAACACAATGAGCTTTTTTTTATTTGTATGTGTGTGTATGTAAAGAAATGCAATAAAATATTTAATTAATGTATGTTTAGCTTATCTGTCAAGAAGTTTAACTTTACCTAGTAGCTATGCATTTATTTGTGATTGGATTTAGATCCGTTATTTTCTTAAATCTCTACAGAGAAAGTGAGATCGAGCGAACGAAAGAACAAATGAGGGAAAAGAAGAAAATAAAACCAGCAACAACAACAGGCGAAACAAGCACAATGCAAACAGAAATAATAACAAAGGGAAAACAATGCATTATAGGAATGATTGGATAAGATGGTCTCAGTCTTATTTTTTGCTCATTCATTTTACATATTTTAAAGCACGACAATATTTGTCTTAATATTTCTTTAGGAACGCTTATTTCAATTTAAAAAAACATGAAAAGAACAACTAAAACACAATTAAGATATATTTTCGATTCAAGAAATATCATGTATCCATCAAGTACTGGTGCACCAGACCGAATGATTTCGCACCGCATAGTACCTATTTAATCATAGAACACCTTGGTTTTACAGTAACTGTACCTTTGAGTAGCTTTTTGCCCGCTGCTTTTACCGAACTTTCCCTGGCTCTGCTGCTGCGACCTTTTTCCACTATGACTATTCGACTTAATTTCAGCTTTGTTAACAATGCCAAAATCAAATTAAATGAATAACTCAAATATTTTCTCAAAGATCATATTTCAATGGTGAAGTAAGCATTATATTAATTTTTACATGAACAAAGCCATTAGCTTTATTGCATATAAAAAAAAAATACAGTAAAAGAATGTCCATTCCAAATTTTATAACGAAGAATAAATAAAAGAGGGTGAAACTTACTTCTTAAAAGGAAGTTTAAAACAACATCATAACGGATATAAGATCACCAATAGCATCATTGCCATCCAGGCTATGCCACGTCATCTGGATTGGATAGGAGATGCAGGGGTGACGCTAGTCAGGCTTCATTTAATACTATTATCTAAAGTCATAAAAACTCAGACCACAAATCTTATGTCATTGTCATTTCCATACTGTAGGAACATTTTTTTAAAGAAATACCCATGTAGAGATGTTAAAGAAACAACGTTGGTGAACGTCATTTAACTTATTAATACAAGCTGTAAACCCCAACATGAATAGTTCAAGACGATTTTGAATAACAGACTATACAGTTACCGGGTTTACATAAAGCATAGACCGAATACATGCTACGCACACGCACCCAGTCCCGGCAAATTGACACCAGCCAGGGTCCCGTTCGTAGAGCGTCTTGAACTATTCATGTTGTGCACGTGTTCATAAGAGGATATACACGACATATAAAATGACGTTGGAAAGTAATTCAATACACGGAAAATTTATAGTCTGACACCGAGCCTCCACAGTAGATATCCAGCATTCCTGTCATAAGCTATTGAGACTCTTATTCTAATTACACCAGTAGTTTTATTTGGAAGTTAATTAGCACTATTATTGTAAGTACACTGCAGACTAGAACACAATTGGAAGCATCATCTTTTTTCGTATTTGATGGTGAAGGTCATTTAACTTATTAATACAAGCTGTAAACCCCGCTCTACGAACCCTGGCAGGTGTCAATTTGCCGGGACTGGGTGCGTGTGCGTATTAAATAGCTTATAGATGGTCTTGACATCTATCCTTTCGAATGATCCAGATATATGCCTCCACCTATTCATCTTTACCTAGAATCTAGATAAGTATCTCAATATTTATTATTCCAAATACAAAATTTATATTAAGGACTTAAATCCTTTTGGAATAAAGGAAATTCGACTAATTCTATACTTTGCCAATATATTTTTAGTTTCTTTTTAACCTTTATAAGAAAGCTTTGGATTTTCGCATCATGTTCATAAAGTGCACTGCCTTGCGGGAATTCTTACCCGCGCAGTTATTTAAACCTATTTACATGATAAAAGTTTTTTTTTAAAATCTGTAAACCTAAAAGTAAAAGCTAGATTTCTCTGTTATGATCTTAAACTTTTTATTTGAGTATAGTTACTGTGAATACCTGGGCACGGGATCTAGAATCTATGTCGAAGCAATCTTTATAGATTCTTTACTTAGATCTTACAACATATCATGTAGATATAGATCTAGATCTATTCCAGACGGTTTTACATCTACCGCCGCCTATATTGTATGCGATACTATGCGCATTAAAGCCGCATTTTCAGTTTCGCACATTCGCCATTTTCTTTTGAGAAATTAATAATCACATTTTTGCCTTAATTTTCGAAAAATACTATTTTGGTGAAAAATAATATTACCACTCCAATATTTAGAGCAATTTACAACTTTATGTTAAATTTGACGTTCCTATATGGTGTAGAAATGCTCAGTTAAATGGTCCTCATTTTTTCGCCTAGCTCCATTATATATAGATTACAAAGGAGGAGCTATTCGTCTACACGAAATGTATACCTACACGAGCTTCTACACAAGTTGGCGGTCACCACGGTTACTACGTGTTGATTTGGCGTATTTAAATTAAAATTTAACATAAAGTAGGCCTGAAATGACTTTAACTCAGTAATCAAGCCAAATCTGAATAAAACGCACGTGAAATCTTGCTGGATCTATCTATATATATCGAGATATCTATATGCTAGGTAAAGTTGAATAGGTGGAGGCATATATCTGGATCGTGTAAGTAAAAGGAGAGATATCAAGACCATTTATCAGCCTCTTTAAATAACTCCATATGTGTTATCCAACAATCCGAACGACTCAAGACAGCGCACGTGTGATTGCGATCGCTTTTATCTACCATAAACAGAAATTTATGATAAAATGACGTGCATTCTATTTGAGTACCAAATTCAATTTTGGCAGTCCATCATGACCTATAAATGCTGGGTTATCTCCCACTGTTACCAATATGAACTACTGAATCCTTGCTTTTGTTTCCGGTACTTTCTGCATCATAATTTCTGTCATCAGTTTCGATTCCTTATAATTTTGGCTGCACATAAATACCTCAACTTTAATTTCTTCTATTTGGAATTGTTCGTATTCAGTTTCTATTATAAACTGGATTTCATCTAAATGAGTTTACCTTCCATTAAATTCACTTCTGGAGTTTTAAAGCTCACTATCTTAACTTCTTCTTGCTGGGTGAGTTCTTCTTAAAGTCTAAATTTTCTCCAAGGCAGCCCTTTAAAGTCGCTTTCTGTTTTATGAATTGAAGGCCTCACTATCCAAAAGGAGCAGGAACTAAATTATAACGCTCAGATCGAGAAATAACTCATACAAGCTGAAAATCACGTTCTACAAATGGGACCCTGGTGTCAATTTGCCGAGGGGTGCGTGTGTGCATTTAAAAAGGCTTTTAAATGGTCTTGATATCTCTCTTTTCAATAACATGACCTAGATGTATTCCTTCATCTATCCATATTTACTTAGAATATCGATAATTCTTATTCTTAACACAAAATTTAGATATAGAACTTAATTCCTTTTGGGAAAAGGAAATCGACTTAATATTCTTTTTTCCCAATTTGGTTTTTTTTTAAAGATCATTTTAAACGTTTATTAGAAAGCTTTGAATTTTCGCGTTAAATGAAAAAAACTGCAGTGCTTTGCGGGAATTCTTAGACACCCAGTTACTTAAACCTCGATCTACATCTCAAGTCGGTCGAGAAAGACTTCCTTTGTTAAAGAATGACAAAATGGCGCACGAAATGGGTGACAAAATGGCGCACCAAATGGCGAAAGCAATTTGCGTTGATTTTTTTTTTATAAATTAGGACCTAGCCAAATGAATGCTGTAGACGCGTGCAAAGTTTCAAAGGAGTGGGTTGGGTAATAAAGGAGGAGTTCGCGCACAAAGCCTCTCAAGTCCGCTATATACAAGCTGAAAACCTCGTTCTACAGACGAGATCCTGGTGTCAATTTGATTCGTTTGGTTTTCACTTTATGCTGTTATATAATTATGAGAGACGAAAGGTGAAAAAAAAATTGAAATTTTTGCTGCAAATGATTAAAAAAGGCAACGTTCCGAATTTAGTGCTCCCAAAAACAACAAGAAACAAAAAAGTGCGTTAGAGTGGACTTTCGAATACAGAAAATACTGGAAACAAAAGTTAGTATTACAGTAGATCAACTTGGTGACAGTGGAACTCAACCAACGCCTTTGGGTTGTTTATTTTCAAGTAATATCTAACAATGATGTAAGAGGCAATATAACTTTTGCAAAAAAGAATCATAATACTTAATAGTACAGACTGTTTTTCTGTAATAGGCTGAGACGGTGAAAGATTTCGTGTTTTGTGAAGCAACAAGTTAGAAAATTTCTAGCTAAATATGCATGCAATAAATGACTGATCAGTCAAAAACCCAAGGAGATAATGCATTCATAAAAAATCAACTTCGTCAACCATAGGAGCAAACACAAAAAAAAACGTTAATACAAGTTGTGAAAACTGTAGGGACGTCAAAGATTGGTAAAATTGTTGGAGCAAATGTGCTCTTTGAAGGTGGAAGTGACTGAACTGGCAAAAAGATTTAACTTAATATAATTTGGTGAGAAATTTGCTTTTTGGGTTCAGAGATACTAGGTCGGGGTCTCGAACGAAAAGAAATGTATACTCTCTTTAGGTGGGAGTCTTTAAAATTAAGCTGGCTAAATTTGACACCTTGACACATGAAACGAAAAAAAGAATCCTAAACTAACTCAACGTTATTTTCCACAAAAACAATTTGAAGATTGCCAATCCAACAAAGCAGATACAATACAAAGGCTTTCCCAAATAGAAGGTTGCAAATGGTAATAACTCGAAAACATCGCCCTCGTCGATAAATTGATTCGCAAGGACAGGCGATTTTTATAGCGATTAAGTTGAAAAGTAAATTATTTGTGTGAGTAACGTTTATCCGCATTTTGGTCAAAATTTGTTAACCGCATTTCGAGCTATTTTCACCTTTCTTTTTGTGGGGATAGTCCTCTTAGCAGCCTCTTATCCCCTCCTACTTTGCAACCTGTGCTTTAAGCCCTGTTGCTCCCTTCAATGGCATGCAGCAACTCTGTCAACAGCTATGCTCAAACACATTTTATTAATATTACTTTTTATTATCAAGGCATTGCTCACATGTAAACGCAACGCAGAGGAAAGGTTATACAGGACTTATTGCTTAATGCAACATAATATAAGTTTCGTCTGCTTGATGGAACAGGTAATAACTATATAACAAAGATTTTGATTCAGAGTTGATTAATGATAAATATTATTTGTGTGCTCCAATATAGGATGTCAAGTATGGCAACTTAAAAGCAAGGGTTTAAAAAATGTATTGCAGTTTTTCCTTCTATAAACATTGTCTATATTTATCGTCAATTTCATCCGCTTCCTTAACATCTCAATCTGTTGTGCTTTTACCTTGCATATCGCTTTCTTGCTTGGACCCATCGGCGAAAGAGGCGTCGAATTCAACAATCCTGCCAACGTAAAAGTATGGATGGGAAGTATTCCCAAATCTTCCCTATGGCTCTAATCTAACGAAATTTGATAGAGCTAAATGTGCCCTTCTACTGGTGTCATATACATCACATTTCATCACATAGAGACAATAAAGAGGCAACACGCTGTTATATTTTGTGACCTTGACCTTGTCTCAATGTTTGTACGGATTTGATTCGCATATCATAACTTTTTTTTTTTTTTAATATCAATTTACAGTGTGCATATTTATTTGCAGTAAAATAAAATACATATAAAAAGTATGAAGTAAAGTCTTCACATTTTAATGAGTTTTATTCGGTTCAAAATCTAAATCCTTTTAACTTTCATTTTCTTTATTGAAAATGATATAACCTATTTCGTTTTTCTCTTTTAAAGAAGTCTTAAGGGAACATTTGGTAGCAGAATGCAAATTTCCGTGCGAATTTAAGCTAAAATGACAGAAATGAGATGCTAATTAGAAGCAACCTTTTGGAGGAAAAAAAACACATAATTACGAGAAAATGGATTTCAAATTAAACTATCAAAACACAGAAAGGAATCGGAGTGAAATGCGTCAACAACGTAATTTACTACAAATGTGATAAATTGATAAATCGTGGAATGAATCTGCAATCGATATGTTACAATTTATATTATTAACACCATCTCTACATTTTTTTACACACAGCCATTTTTATTTTACAATAATTTTGCAATTTTTTTTAGAAACCAGGTAGCCTACAAAATCTTGAAATCTGTATGTCTCGATAGATATAGGATAAATCGTTAAAAATTGGATAATAAAATTAGGGTTTTACCTTACAGTTACATGTACCTTATAAGTATAGCATTGAAGTGATACATTGATACTATGCAAGAATTTGTTTGCTGTGAGTTTTTAGGTTTCATTTCTTCTGAATTGTATATGCGTTTTTGTTATAAATATTGGTATAAAAACACCGTATTTATGTAATAGAATAGTGTCCTACTGATTTTATATCATGGAAAATTAATTTTCAATTCAAATTGGAACAGAGCTATGTTTCTCTTTGTTTTGCTAGTTTCGTTTAGTTATATAAATCCGACAGGACTTCTCCGAACAGGTTCGGTAAAAAGGTGTCATTAAAGGTTATTGAAAAGGCAAATAGTCATAATAGCATAAAAAGATAGCAGAATGGTTTTAGTGAATTTTGAAAGGCTATGAAAAAGCAGTTAATTACAGACACATTATCTGTATAAAATTGGCAGGAAATCCTGGTGTCTCAGACATATTCTAGAAAATACTCTTCGCTGCAATGCGACATTGCGACGATGACCATAAATGAGTAAGATTTAAAATGTAATTAGCTATCATCTACTGCAACAAACCCATGGATGTTCATGACAAATTCACACCTAAATAAATACTATAAGAACATACACGTTCAGTTTTCACGTAACGTACCAAAAGCGCAAGTTAGTATAAATATACAGGAAAAAAATGCTAAAACCATATCTTAATATTCTTAAATTTAACAGGGGACTGAAAATTGTACAAAAAGTAAAAGATTAGCATTATTGTCTTTCCTCTCCAGCGCTAGAATGATTCAATTTTCTCATAAGAATGCTTTTATGTTATTTACACAATTTTTGTCTAAAATAGTGAAACCAAAACTATTGAACTACAAACACTCTTATTTTTCTTCTTATAGCATTTGCTTTACATAGAGGTGACAGAGTCTTGGCATTTAAAACTTAGATTAGACTATCGGATGATGGGGTCGGGTCTCATATAACTAGTTCTGTGTCTTGCTTTACCAGAAGCATAAAATTCCGTACGAAAATGTTTGCTTACTACAGTTTCAGCTTTAAAGGTTGTCTGCAATAACTGGAGAGAGAAAGAGAGAGAGAGAGAGAGAGAGAGAGAGAGAGAGAGAGAGAGAGAGAGAGAGAGAGAGAGAGAGAGAGAGAGAGAGAGAGAGAGAGAGAGAGAGAGAGAGAGAGAGAGAGAGAGAGAGAGAGAGAGAGAGAGAGAGAGAGAGAAACACCCTCCCTTACCACAACTCTTAAAATATGGAACAAAAGTGTTTGAACACTTTCATAATGCTACTAAACTTTCATGACCATCTCTCAAATCTTTTATAGTTATTTAGTCCTGTTGCAAAATGAATAAACTTAGACATAAGACTGATGTTTATCTTATCCCCAAGATTATGGTCTTAAATAAATAATTAAACAGAAACAATGACTTATGGCATAGTGATATTGAATCGTAGCATGTTATTGATGTATAAAGTCGTCCAAAGCAGTAACTATGGCGATAAAGAAAATGTATCAATCTTTTTTAAACAACACTTTGGCATCTACGCCATAAATTCCTGTCCTTTTTTTTTCTTGCTGTTACTTTGATGCTGCGGTAATTAAAAAAAAAAAATTAATCCCATCATCTCAGACCGAATGGAGGAAAGTAGGAAATTTATACTAAAATGATTTTAAAAGATAGAGAGTAAATAAGAGAGACACTTGGAAGTTAACGAGGCACGGCAGGTCGAGGGTATCAAGATGGTCCATAAAGCATTTTCTTCAACAGCTCAACAAGGAGGCGAGGATGGACTAAATCGAGATACTTTTAGAGTCCCCGAAAATGGAATGGCAGCAGTAGGAGACAATTCTGTGTTTAAGAAATATTGATGAATGGAGCAAATAAGAAGCTCAGCTCAAATCAGCTCAAATCAGTATAATGTATTATACTTTGTGTCGTTAGTGTTTGCAAGGCTTGATCAGTTCTCTTGATAGAGTTGAATTCTTCGGTGTATAGTTGGTAGCGGACGAGCTACAAAGCAGAAAAACCTGTATGAGTGAAGCAATCCATTGACTTTTCCCATGTTGCAACCCTTGCAGGGTGTGTTAAGTCCAAGAAGTTTTAAGATGTCAAGAAATGGTTGATCAGTTACAGAGAAATCTAATACCGTTTAGCAGCAGCAACATTATGATCGAAAGCATTGTCATTTGCATTGAGATACTTTTCTTTTCTTTTCGTTCCTTTTTTTTTTAATCGCATACGCCTACTGACAGATTTGTACCCTAATCTTGACGTGTCAATCTATACTCCTATCTAACTTACTCAAATTTATAACAAGCTTTCACGCATATGTACATTTGTTACGCAATGCAAGCAAACGAAGGTTGGGATTGACATGTTTACATAGTGTTGATAAAAAAGCACAATTAGCACAGTACATGAAAAGTCTACAAAAATTACAAGCCTGCACGTGCCACGTACGTAATGATCTTAAAAAGGAGTGAGGTTATCGTGAGCTAAGCTGCTGAAACAACTGACTTAGTGGCTAATTTGTTTTAATTCTAGTCCATGCGGTCGTAGTGATAAGATCGCCTCGATACAAGCAAGTCAAGAACGAAATTACCTCAGGTCTTTCGAAACATGGAATTACCCCTATAGCCTCAGTTAAAGATGAACCTGTGATGAGAAGATTGCACGTCACCGAGCATTTAAGATCCAAGGCATCCACACCAACGATATAGAACTGCTGTTGTTATGGAGAGATAATATCGATTTCCGATAACTGCTGTGTCTCATGCTAAACGTGAGTAACAGCCCAGACTTGGTAGATCCAAGACTGACATTACCATTCGCTAAAACCTAGCGGTCAGCTAACATGAGCCGTGTTTACGGTATGATATTTCTGGAAATATCCGAACAAAGTCGATAAACAATAATTATATCTTGCTTTATAAGCACCAATAACGTTAACAACGCAGAAAGAAATAACTCGGTTGAGCGCATCAATGAGGTTGGGTTTGGGTTTTTTTTTTTTTTTTTGACAGAATTGTAAAAACACAAAGGAGAAAAACATTTTGCCCTATCTAGCATGAAACAATTTATTACATTGTTTCAAACGGTAAGTTTCTCTGCTATGCTGTGTCTTCGGCTCCACTAATTTTTTTTGCTTGAAATTGCTTCATCTATAGTTTTAATTACTTTTCTAAAATCATCTCTTTCGTCTACCAAACTGCAATATTCGTGAACTACCCCTTGAACACTTAAACGCATAAATTTAAAATCTAGTGGAATTATCATGGGAAGGAAACAAAAGCATACGCAATGAAAAATTAGATACGCACTCCCATAACCATTGGTAATAAAGATGATTAAGAAATTTTAACTAATTTAAATAGGAATTATTTGCACAAAGTATGCCTTTACAAAAAAAAAATATAATATGTATAGGAAGAGAAAATCATTGGCGAAAAATCAAATTGGACTTAACAGTGGTAGCAGACGAGGCTGAGCGATAAATACTCCGACAATAGAGATGAAAAAATAATTAAAACAAATGAAACAAGGTTTCTCAGATCTAACGAGCTGGAAGAAAGATGACATAACCAAATTTAACTTAAATTGCCAAATAGTTTTATCTTTCCTCCCCCCCTTCTTTCTCTCTCTCTCTCTCTCTCTCTCTCTCTCTCTCTCTCTCTCTCTCTCTCTCTCTCTCTCTCTCTCTCTCTCTCCCTCTCTCTATCTGTCTATCTATATTTTTATCTATCTATCTCTCTGGGTGTCACTTTGTATTCCAAGAGTAGCACGGGCATCACATATAGGATTTTTTATTGAAAGATTTTTTTAGTCTAAAGGTGCTTTCAACAAAGTAGAACAAATCAATCGCGTATCAGAGCTTGGGGTGTGTGGTGGGAGGATTAGTGGTGTATTGAAGAACAAGGTGATCCAAGGCCCTCTACAGTTACAGATCACTATAGAGATGGCCTCGTGTGACCCCATTTTAGGTCGAACAGTTGTACAGTTAGAAAAGCATTCAAGCAAAACCACCTTTTTTTAGGTATGCTATTCTTTTTCCCTTTTGTTTGTAAGTAAATCTTCTTTTTTGTCTGGTCATCTCCCTGTCCCCCATCTACATAATGACCATAATTTAGGGCTCAGCCAGAATTCTACCTTCACAACTTGTCTCGCAGTTTTCCGTTTTAGTTGATACCAGTCACCTGTATGTTACCCAATGTTCTCAGTTATTTTCAAATTTGTGAGCAAATGGCTCTACGAGGGAAGTTCTCTTATTGCCATAGCTTTGTATACAGGATTGATAATTGCTTTTATACGATGCTTAGGACGTCTATACTCTGTCTGACTGATTTGCATTTAATCCAGTAATAAAGATATAAAATTGCCTATTTAATCGACAAGTGTAGTAATTAACCCCTCTCACGTCCTTCAACCTTCATGTGTTGATATCAGTCCTGAATTTGACATGCGACATCCACATTTAAACAAACACCTCAGAAAAATTCTTTCTCTCTCTCTCTCCCTCTCTCTCTCTCTCTCTCTCTCTCTCTCTCTCTCTCTCTCTCTCTCTCTCTCTCTCTCTCTCTCTCTCTCTCTCTCTCTCTCTCTCTCTCTCTTTCTCTCTCTCTCTCTTACAATTAAAAAATGAACCAAAAGTTAATATCTAAGGCAAGTGTGATAGATGTGTCTTATTTTCACCCTTGAGGTATATTGTTTTGCATGATGATCATTTTTTAATGTAACTTGAGCAACATAGTAATACATTACGATTAATTTGGACTGGTTGCTTTCGAAAAAACACACACACACACAAAGAAAAAAATGATAGTAATAATAATAATAATAATAATAATAATAATAATAATAATAATAATAATAATAATAATAATAATGATGATGATGATAATAATAATAATAATAATGATAATAATAATAATAATAATAATAATAATAATAATAATAATAATAATAATAATAATAATAATAATGATAATAATAATAACAATCATGGTAATAATAATAATAATAATAATAATAATAATAATAATAATAATAATAATAAGAAGAAGAAGAAGAAGAAGAAGAAGAAGAAGAAGAAGAAGAAGAAGAAGAAGAAGAAGAAGAAGAAGAAGAAGAAGAAGAAGAAGAAGAAGAAGAAGAAGAAGAAGAAGAAGAAGAAGACGAAGAAGAAGACGCCTGGTCGCTCTTCAAATCTACTGTTTACTTTGTATGAAATATCTTAATTGAATTTCTAGGCATAATCAATTATGTGGAATCTGAACCCACCGTAAGAGGAACGCAGGTGTTCTAATATTAGATGTACCGGTATTATTCTAGGCGGCGCAGTCCTTGCTTTGGTGACCAGAAGAAGGCCTTCTTTTTTCAAACGTTGTATTTCACCCTTCGAAAGTAGCGAATAGTGTTATTTTCAATTTCAGGACAATTTTGCCTCAAATGATCTATTAAAGTCACCCTGTTGGTAACTCAAGATGACCAATACGCTTTCAAAACAATTTAATAAATGCAGATTTTCAAGCGCGATTTATTAGCTGATCGTAATCGCTACCTGACCTGTACATTCCAATTAATTGGAAAATCAAAGCGCGTTGATCCGCTACGCTTTTTTTTTTTAGTTAAACAAGAACTGTGTTTCCCGATTAGCGGAACATCAGTACCAGGCCCAGGAGTCATCAAGTCTAGCAAGGTAACCAGCATTATTTATTTTGACCACACGGCTCAGACCACCTAGAGTTACTAGATCTAGCTCAAGGGCAAGTCATCAACAGGTCTTTCTCTCTTACACGTAACTGCCCGGAATTAGCTGGCGTTTTCGTCAAGTGCAGCCTGTCCGAGGGAAAAGCAAAAATGTAAGTGAGAGTTTTTTAATTAAAAACCCTTTGCCGTTTAAACCGGCCAAATCCGGCCTAAAATGGAAGCGAGCCTCCTGTTTGACCCGGCTTAAAGCGACCGTGCTATACATATCTGGCTACGGTTTAAGCCGGCCAAATACGGCCTTGACGTTTCTCTTTGTTTGAGGGTTCTATTTTGGACGAAAGCTGGGGTGAATCCTATCTAAAAATAGAAAATTGCTACATTCTAATATTATAGTTGAATAGCTTCGACCCAGAATAACACGGGATTCCCAAACATAGAAATCACGGGGAAGCCCTAACACTCAGTCTTGCAACGTTTGTTCTGACTAGCTCTGCACATAGCTTTTCTTGTTATGACTTTGTGACGTTCGTTATCATTGATTGACCATGGACACTCCAGATAGCGACACTGAGCTAGACTTTGAGTCTAATGTTGATACCAGCCCCGATCCTTAATTGAAAGAGTATAACTAAGTTGGAGCGAAAATATATAGAATCTAGATCTAGGTCTAGACTCCAGTTACAGAGAATATAGAATCTTGGCTAGATATTGTCCGGGGGAATGCACTGCTTGGGAAACTTATGATATAGGAGAAATAAAACAAAGTAAAACTAGTTAAAAAGTTAATTTTAAATTATAAACGAGAGATCTGTTCGATGTTTCATGTTGCTACAGTTGTATACCGATCTTTGCCTCTGTTCACATCCCAATTCTGCTGCTAGATAGCCTAGCTTAGTTTCGCTCACTTAGAAATTGAAAAAAAAAAAACAAATCTTAGATTCTACATCTTGATCTAGATAGATATGAATAGATGGAAGATCAAGAATATTAAGCGTCTTCACTATGATGATGGAAGCTAGATTTATATATTTCGCGTATGACATTATTTTCAGTTTCGTGAGCTGTGTCCTAAAAAAGTTATGCTTTGTTAAAAAAAAAATCAGGTTGATCTGATGTTTATAATGTGTGTGACTGTGATTGTGAATAAGATTTAGAAAGATTTTTTTTTCGCTTTTAGCTTCTGCTCAGTGCTATCTGTTATGAAATTTATTTTGTAGGCCTAGGCTGTTTAGTGTGTTAGGGTTTATGAAAGTTATGTTTGGATTATGAAAACAAAGACTAAGAAAAGTAAGTTGGACTGTTCCCTTTTTATTGGCAATGTCTATGTCTTTTTTTTCTCTTGAATTTGTGTCACTCTGAGTCTCTGTACAGTCTCTTGATTTTTTTTTTGGGATTGTTTTTTTTTTTTTTTAGTTCATTCTAGTGAATCTGTATGCAAGGGATTCAAATGAAAATGAAGAAAAATGATAAAAAATAATACTTAAACGTACTGAAAACTCTTCAAAACCAGTTTCATTATTTAGCACATTCAATTGTATGCAAGTCATCAAAATTTCATAGCTTTAACATCCAACTAACTACAGCTTATTTTCTAGAGCCCCCCTGTAGAGCCCTCATCTGACCAAAAAAATGTAAACAAACAAGGGTGTCCCTGTTACCAGGAAGCTGAACCTAGCATTCAAAATGGCCGCCGCCTAATATAAACAGCAAAGATGTCTAGAATGTACCTATGAAACAAATTTTAGGTAAAATAATTCGAAATCTCGCAAACTTCAGTTACGGCAGAAATTGTGAAGCTAAAAATTATGTCAGGACTGTGAGTCTTAAATCTAATGTTTTCTATTACTTATAAGGACTAACATCCTTGTCATTTAAAAGTACGAAATTCCTGTTCATGAAATAATTATATTTTCTTCCCTCCAGCGTCATTGCCTATGACATTGTAACTAAATGCAAACGGATGATGTTTTTGTGACACTTTTTCTTTTTATCAATATTCGTCACAATTAGCAGCCGTTAACATCATCATTTTCATCGCCGTCATTCTATGACACAAACATCATTCATTAAATTTATCACCTGTCCCTGCGCGACATTTTCAAAAAAATACAATGTGGTTTTTAATATTGCCTTAAACGGAAGATTGCGAACCTCAGATGAAATTTTCACAATCCGAAAAAACAAAGGACATCATCATCTCATTTTCATGATAGCACTGATGGTGTATATGTGAACATTGATTATTTATAATTATATACATATATATGTATATATATATAGGGCTATGTATGTGTTTATATATATAATAGTTTTATTTTTTGCAATTATAGGCCATACTGGTATGTACCTCTTTTGACTTTTATTTATTAATTCATTTATGCTTTGATTTTATCACAATGAATGAGTGGAAAAGAAGAATGAATGCATACATACATGCAAACATACATACATACATACATACATACATACATACATACATACATACATACATACATACATACATACATACATACATACATACATATACATATAATACGATAATGCATTTCCGGTTAACTTCAACGTTAACAGCTGTCTGAGCCGTTATTTTGACACATTATAGGTATGTAGCATTTACATGAGGCGGACATGTAATTTCTCACAATATATAAGCTCAGCGTTCATATCTCTGTTGCGGGCAAGGACGGGAGAGTGCGAAGAACAAACATACGTATTAGTACTTTCTATTGCCAACACCATTTCTTATGGTCAAGTAAACTGACCTTCTGTCGTCATTACAGAAAGATATAACTGAACTGTTGAGGCGAGCTAGATTGATCAATAATGTTCTGTTCTGTTCATTGTATCTATGAATCAGACCTACCTGCTAACTGTGAATGTCACTTTTTTTTGTGATCACTGCATTTTATCGCCGATTATAACTATTCTTCACTATTTATTTTTGTGTGCGGTAGGTGGTAAGAAAAAAAGGCTTCATCTGAATCGTTACTTCTTACTTGTCCCCTCAATATAATATAGTAGGCAATGGAAGCTAGTATTACCAATATTTTGTGAAAAGAAGGACCTAAAGGAAATATTTCTCAGAGGACGATTAAAATAGTGCAAAAACATCCTTTTAAGGTAATCATTTAAATGTAATATGAACATAATTTGGGAGGAGGAGGGGAATGGAGGAGACTTTGGTAAATCGTTGTATGTCTTTGTGCGTGTTGCTTTTTGCCATGATCCATACTCTTTGTACCTTCCTTTATTTCTCTGTCTGTCTCTCTCTCTGTCTCTGTCTGTCTGTCTGTCTGTCTGTCTCTCTCTCTCTCTCTCTCTCTCTCTCTCTCTCTCTCTCTCTCTCTCTCTCTCTCTCTTTCGTCTCCCCCTCCCTCTTTTGTTGCCTCTGCTTTTGCTTGTCTATTTCTCCGCCACTGCTTTAGGTGTCCATGCATGTTTTTCTCTTTGGCTGTATATCTTTTTATCTATCTATCTTCCCCTAATTGCCCCCCCCCCCCCCCCTCTTTTTTTTTTTTGATATTCTTCTCTTTCCCGTTTTTATTTCAAAAATTCGTCACCCTATCCCTTATCCTCTGCCATCATTTCATCAGTCTGCCAGTGCTATCTGGCAGTGTGCATTACTTGCAGTTGCAAAATCTTTATCTCACACCAACCGGTTAACCCTGTGTCCAGCTCCAAGGCATAGTGTTGATTATGGCACCTTTCCAAGTCTGCAGCCTTGATCTTATGTGACCCTTGACCTTGCTTTGACCATTGTTCCTGCTAGTCTTATTCTATGCGCTCTGCTGCGCTAAAACTGGACTGACTCTGAAACCCGATATATCCAGGCTTACAGACGATTGGAATGTCCTCCTGGTTGCAACTTCGGATTTGAACATCTGCAATTATACCGGTTCATATTTCTGTTCATTACAGCATCCATTATTTCCATTTCAATTTTAAGGAATTTTTTCTATTACTCGTATCCATTTCAAAAGTATATGTAATTCTTATGTAAATTTGTTAGATTTGCGATAATACAATGATATTGAAGAAAATAAATCGTATTTTGCTTTTGTTTCTTTGCGCAGGAAGAGCGCCTATGACGTGCTATTGAATTTTAAAATACTATACTACATGTATTATTGATGAAGTTCACATACTCAGTTACAATAAAGCTCGAAATATTAGTTGCATAATTATATGCCTTTTTTTACTCGGTGACAAATATAAAACATTACATTGGTAAGATAAGTGCAGAAAGGGTAAAAAAAATGCAGGTCTAAATTAGGAATTAAAGAAAGCAATTCATGTTGGCTACTTTAGGAAACGAAAGAACTGAGTTAGGCCTATTCTCTCTCTCTCTCTCTCTCTCTCTCTCTCTCTCTCTCTCTCTCTCTCTCTCTCTCTCTCTCTCTCTCTCTCTCTCTCTCCCCCTCTCTATCTATCTATCTATCTATCTATCCGTCTATCTACTATCTGCCTATCTATGTCTCCATTCCTAATAAAAACGATGCGGCTAATTTGTCATCGTTGGAAAATTAGACAGATAAAAAGCTCTTTCTCTTCTCTTTCTCTCTCTCTTTCTGATAGATATAAATTCTCCTTCGCTGTTTAAATGAAAAATATACGTTTTTCTACAACATGTAGTTACCCTTATTATATGTGAGAGAAAGTGAAGGGAAAATATCGAGAGAGGGAGATTAAGGGACAAACAGAATAGATAAAGATAATAAACTACTTAGATTAAGAACAATCAATCAATTAATGGTAAATAGGTTGACGAGAATACTGAAAGAGAGAGAGAGAGAGAGAGAGAGAGAGAGAGAGAGAGAGAGAGAGAGAGAGAGAGAGAGAGAGAGAGAGGATAAGCCATAAAGAACTTGAGCAAAAAGATTTATAGGTACTAAAATCGCCAAAAAAGTAAAACTGGCAATAAAAAATAGAAAAAAAGAGCTCGAGAGATTAATTTGGTAGTTGTTGTCAAAGCACTCTTGTACCTTGTCCAAGCAACCTATGAGACAAAATGTGGAGAATCGGGCATATTTTGGAAAAATCTTTAATCTACTTGTCGGGGCGATAAAAAAGTATCCATCTATTGTTTTAAGAGATAGTTTTACAGGCCTAAAGTTGACATTTGCATTTTCTAGCCTTTTTTTCAATTTTAATCTTAAAATTCGCATTGGGTGTCCCTTGTTATCCCTTTTGCTTAAACCCTGTCACCATGATAGCATTAAAGCTCCCTATTTTTTTTTTTTTTTTTTTTTTTTTGCAGACGTGTCGGAGAGACATCATCTTTGCTAAAGAAGGAAAGTGAGGGAGCTGCTCGTGCACATTAAAAAGAGCGACTTTTAGCCCTGAACAACGGTTTGGTTAAAAGTACATTTCCTCTACCGCTATGGTCCAGTTACAGCTTCTTCCAGTGGGAGCACTGCTTATGTTCGCTATAGAGTTCTACCATACCTTGGCGCACTTTATGATATTATCGGGCATGCGCATGCTGCCACGGAAGGATCTGATCCGCATCCGATACTACTTCCTTGTGGACACATTCTCGGTCATGGCATCCACTGCCCTGACGGGCAGATTTATCTGGCTTACATGTTTACAGGTCGTCCAGCATCTTTTTTACTTCATCACCTGGGAACAGTCTTATATGGCCAAAAGGGTAAGAAATTGTAATTGAACAAGGAGGTAGTCTAAAGTTATTGGACAGCATATGTTTCTGGAATACTTCATGAGACGCATCAAATAGGCCCATTGCCTCTGGTGATATCTTGTCTATATCAAATAAGCGGCGACGAATTTCATTGAGTATTTTTTGCAAAAGCAAAATGTACATTACTGTTACATTTTTACATGAACTGTTAAAAGTGTTATTCATGATCATTTCAAATTTGATAAAGTTTCCATATGAGTTGGATTTCTAAAAGCGCCTTTATTTGTTCATTTTAACTTTTTCTTTGGGTTTGTTAAAATTACAAGTGTACATATACATGATTGTATCTATTATAAATATTTGAGGGGTATAATTATACGAGGGCATATTGATAAGTTTTGCCTCCAAGTCCATAACTTTGGAAATAATGAAGACAAACAAATGATACTTACACCAAATGAAAGGTCATTTTATTTAGCACCAGATGACATATCATTTTTCAACATAATCACCGTCCCGTTCGATACAGAGCCGCCACCGACGGACGACCTGTTGGATGCCGTCAGCGAAGAAGTCAGCAGTCTTGTCTCTGCACCAAGAAAGAACAGCATTCTTCACATCTTCGTCTGTCTCGTAACGGTTGCCCTTGAGGTAATCCTTGAGTTTTGGAAAAAGGAAGAAATCGCTCGGAGCAAGATCTGGGCTATAAGGCGGGTGCGGTAATGTCCGGAGGCCTAAACGATCTAAAGCCGTGCGAGTTTCCAAACTTGTGTGAGGGCGAGCGTTGTCGTGATGGATGATGGTGCTTCTCACGATCTTTTGGGACAGTGAGGGTGTGGTTCACACAGAATTTTTGGAACAAGGCAACACCGTGAATTCTACGAAATATGTGAACACACTGGAGAAACTGAAAGCGAGGTTGCGACGGGTAAGGAGTGAGAAAGTTTCCATTATCCATCACGACAACGCTCGCCCTCACACAAGTTTGGAAACTCGCACGGCTTTAGATCGTTTAGGCCTCCGGACATTACCGCACCCGCCTTATAGCCCAGATCTTGCTCCGAGCGATTTCTTCCTTTTTCCAAAACTCAAGGATTACCTCAAGGGCAACCGTTACGAGACAGACGAAGATGTGAAGAATGCTGTTCTTTCTTGGTGCAGAGACAAGACTGCTGACTTCTTCGCTGACGGCATCCAACAGGTCGTCCGTCGGTGGCGGCTCTGTATCGAACGGGACGGTGATTATGTTGAAAAATGATATGTCATCTGGTGCTAAATAAAATGACCTTTCATTTGGTGTAAGTATCATTTGTTTGTCTTCATTATTTCCAAAGTTATGGACTTGGAGGCAAAACTTATCAATATGCCCTCGTATATATAATAATTTTTAATATATTTGTGAAAGTCTTTGTAAGGTTTGTGCCTGTTTAAATCCAGTGGAGTTTATTTTCAGTGTAGATATTTCGACCTCTCTCTCAAAAACAATTGTTTAGCCTACAAAAAAAAAAAATAAAAAAAGCAGTTCTAAAAGCAGTTAGAAGTCATTTTCAGTAGACTGGAGCAGCTGAAAATAAGAGCAGCCTATACCATGTATGTTACTATTTAAATACTTCTTCATTACTGAATTTCATGAAATTACACTCATACAACCAAAGTATCTGCTTTTCCAGATTGTTGACTGGAGTAGCCTGGACTGGTTCAAGTTAAAAGGAAAAGGAGGGCTCATAGTATCACGCATGCTATCACAGATGGATTCCTTCCTCAGCACTATGTTTGATATGACTGTGCACATGTGCATGATGTATGCCATAGCTAGTGCGTATTTAGATGTGACAGGCGTTCTAGTTGCTGTTCTTGTGACCCAGGCAGCACTCTACATTGTTATATTTAATCCTAAGTTTGCCTGGAGCCATCCCGACAGTATGCCAGCCTGGGTACAACGCCGAATAGGGACACTTGCTCTGCAATACGATTAGTGCATTAATGAATTTGCACTAGAAAGATCAAAAGAAGGGAAGGGGGAGGGGCATGGTCTGTATTTTAAAACGGACCTCAAAATTAATTGAAGAACATGTGTATACAATGTCAATATTTATACATGTATATTGATTTGTGTACCACACTTAAACATAACTATTTGCTGTTGGGCTTTCAAATAGAAATGTCCAATTATGTGGACAAAAAGTAAGCAATTTGTAGAAATTGATATCTATGATATGTTGTCTTTTGTTTGGTTTATTTTTTTTTAACATGCACAAATGAAATTATATTTGGCGTGGATAGGACTTATATAGTTATAAGAGAGAAGGAATTTTTTGTCCTGTTACCTGTACGGCATGGTTATTTTCATTTGATATAGAACAGATGCATTCGAATCAGATAAAGACATTGGCTATGAAGAACAGAAACTCTATATGATGAGAGTGGGCAGAATTTTCATATTAAAGCAATGGTTTTGGGATTACTTTAATTTTTTTTTTTTTTTGTTAACAAAAAAGGCTTGTCGAACAGCAGAGTTTTTAGATTACAAGAAAGTTTTAATATCTCGTGTTTTTCTTCATGTGCTACTCTAAGTTTTAACTTTCCTTCACTTAAAGTGTAAGTTTTTTTTTTATTCATTCATTTTTGCAATACTTTGGTTTAATTCCTATTGATTATAGTTGTGTCATTATATATATATTAAAAAAAAAACAATGCAAGGTATAAGTTACTATAACTATAAGATAAAGCTGCTACAGTTTGTGTGGAATCAATGAAACCGACATTTAAGTGTGGAGGGATGAGAGAGAGAGAGAGAGAGAGAGAGAGAGAGAGAGAGAGAGAGAGAGAGAGAGAGAGAGAGAGAGAGAGAGAGAGAGAGAGAGAGAGAAAATCGATGACAGGAAGAGATCTGTAGAAAGAAAAAGAAAGGAGGACGGTGTAAGGACAGAGATAGGACAACAGACCTTACTTATCATGGACTCCCGTACTCTGAGGATTTCAATATGATCTTGAAAATAGGGCTGACTAATTTGCTGATCAATCGTATTTTACGAGGTCGAGGGTGAGTCAATAAGAAATGCGTGTTGTTTAATCACTTCTAATACTACAACAAAGTTGAATACATAATACCAAGAGTGATAACAAACATCGAAGCTTTTCATCAGAAGATGAGATCCCTTCCCTTATCTATCTTGTTTTAGTAATATTCAGACTTTATGGTCTTCTTATCAAACAGGTCAGTTTTTTAGCCTACTCTTAAGTATCAGTGCTGGAGATCTTTATTGTTGTCATAGCAGTGACCTCTTGAAAATTCAAATTGAAGAGACCAAAAAAGTTACAAGATCAAGAAAATAAAATGGTTGAGGCAATGTTTTCAAAACAAAAAAAAAAACTCAGAGATTGTATTCTTTTTTCATGGCTCTTGTATGAGAATATGCATTTTATGTTGGAGGAACTTGGGTCAGCTATGAATCGCATCTAGCTTGTCCAATTTTTGCAGTATATCCCTCAGGGTAAGTTGAGTGTTGTGCTTTTTGGTAAACAATGAATAATGGATAAACTCGAACATCCCAAATTATGGTAGACATTTTGCTGACTGTCTTTTCTGTTCATTTTTTTTATTACAAAAGAATGCCATTCCATTTTCTGACATTTGAACTCAGGTTCACACTATTAGTTACCAATGCATCACCTACAGCTCTAATACTTCAAATAAAAGAATTACCTGTTTGGCTTGGTTTCACATTTGTCACAGCATTTCACTTGCTGGACTTCTTGGCTAGTCGTCAGTAGTCTAGGCACCTAGCATTCATATAAGTTTTAGAAAATCAAGGTTGTAGAATATGTTTAGAAATTCTAATCAATTGTTGACTAATATTCTTCTATCAAATCCAGTAAGTGTTATAGCTTTTGCTTGACTGCTATTAACTGCAAGTGATTGGCATACAGATGGCTCATTTTTTTTCCTTCATATAAATTGATTGAATGAACCTACATTAAAACTGTCCAGTATTAAATCTAAAACTAACTTGATCTTTATTGTATTGTTTTAATATCCTCTAGTTCAAGGAAAAATGAAATAACAACATGCTACATTTGATTGGAATCTGTAAGCACAACTATTTTGGTTTATCATTTCTATAATATTTGATAAAATTTACAGGCTCTGGTATTTTTATGATAGATCGTGGAAACATATTCAGCATTACTCGTGATATGTTTATCTAACAGAACTCTTCTGAATGAGATCTTTTCACTACCTATGGTAATGTCGTCTCTGAATCTGTCAAATCACAATGGTCCAAATTTTCTGTCTTTATCAAGACTTTGAAGAGTAATCTAACAATTTCAGCAAGAGATCTGAATTGCCTGATAGTAGATTGACTATATCAAATAATCAAGTAATAAAAACAAAAAAACGTGCACAGCTATAAATGTGTCAAATATATATACTCAAACTAAACAGACAGATCGAATTTTATGCACATTTGCATGGTAATACTAAAACACTATACACAAGATTTAAATATTAAAGAGCTTGACACAATGAGGAACTTTTTTAATATAATAAATATATGGGCTTTTTCCCTTACCAATATAATAACAGTTACTAACAAAGACCTATGTCGCATACCAGCAGGCGAACTGAAACTCAAAACCAAGAACGACCTAGACCATCTGGGGTCAATAGCAGAAGAGGAGACTATCAGCGAACATCCAAGAGGTAGCCGAGGCATGCAAGTCGGAGTACAAGGATGTGAACGGCGATATAGAGATATTTATTAACAAGTTTATTCAAGACAGGGACACCCTTTGTTTCAGCTTTCAGGACTTAACCCCAAGTGGTCTATCGATGGACTTCCGTGATGATAGATCTACTGATACCACAAAAATATCAAGAAAGCATCACTGAGAGGTATTTCTGCGATATGTCATCAAAATAGTGGCAGCCTAACTTGTATTTTAACAATTCAGGCTTGAGAGCACATGTATTTTACAGAACTTCTATGCCAAACTTTTCTCAATAATGAAGGACTTGCAGTATTTAAATCACTCGTTATTTTAATGAATGACATGCACATTAAGGCAAGGGACAAAGAAATATGTGTATTAATTATGTTAAAAGAGCATTAACCCCTGTATCATTAAAATATATGTCATATACGCACACACACACATATATATATATATATATATATATAAAACGTGTAGTTATGTTGCACTCCTAATACACGTATTCACAACTTTACAAAGGTAGAATGTTTTATTGTTTGTGATGAGTTACAATATTCAATTAAAAGTTCGAATTTAAAATTTCTTGTTTACATAATATGTGTATGTGATGTGTGTGTGTGTGTTTTATAAATGTCCGACCAGATCTTTATTATTATCTGTTATTGTTAATAATACCCTTTATATATCAGCCTGGATGGCTGTAAGTGAAATAAAACAACGTCTTGTGATACTTTATGACCTTTAAAGTGACTTCCAGAATGTACTGTACATAACAAATAAATTTTATTATTTAACCATGCATCTTCAATGCATAAAAGTACATATATTTTTTATTTATTCATTTGTTACTTTTGACTTTTAAAAAAAAAGCATGTTTTCTTTTATGAATTAATTTCTTTCATAAACGAAAGATTTTGAAGGAATTATAATTTACTTATCTGTTCGCATATCATTTTACTTGCTGTCATTGTTTGGAATAAAATAAAGGCTTTTTAACTTTCATTAGCATTATCTGCAATTTCACCTTTTTTCTTTTTTAATCCAACAGAAATGTGTGCAAATAATATGAATTAAAATATAAAAAAAAATTCTAACCACTATTACAATTCTATCACAAACACCACCACCACCACTAATCTACCTCTTTTCTACTGCTGTAACTATTGACACCCCCTGGTTTTGAGTTTCAGTTCGCCTGCTGGTATGCGACATAGGTCTTTGTTAGTAACTGTTATTATATTGGTAAGGGAAAAAGCCCAGATAATGAGCTCAATTTATTCTATTAAAAAAAGTTCCTCATTGTGTCAAGCTCTTTAATATTTAAATCTTGTGCATAGTGTTTTAGTATTGACACCCCCTGTATTACTACTAGCTGTCATGAACGTTATTTTTTAAAAACATTTGAGCAAAAAGCTGGAGGCTTGGTGTATACGGATTTTACTAAGCAAACAAACATCTTTGACTTGTACTTTAGAATTTCATATTGGTTTCTTTAATGAAAACTGTCATTGAAAATTATCATTATCAGAGAATTTAACTCATAGAGGAAATATGAAGATGAGAAAAATTCAGAAACGCAATTCATTTATAAATCTTTATTAATTCAGCTGCAAATTGTACAAATTTGATATGTTAATTTGATTGCTGCAAATTTATTGTTTAACATAATCTGCTCACAACAAGGTGATCTGATATATCAAATTTAGGACCTCTTCAGGCAGGGCAGGACCCAAGAGATGGACCCCAAACACTCACCAATGGTGTAGGCCTCAAAGTCACAAAGTTTCTTGTGGGCACCCAGGTGGATGCACTAACCCACAGCTCACACTGATTTGAAGGTTGATTAAATTATTCCTTATTTTGTGATGGACATAATTATAATAGTTATACACTGTAGTTAAAAGAAAATCATGGGCAATGAAAATAAAAGTTCATTGTGAAAAATCAAGAGCAATGAAAACAAAATTTAATGATTTATCAGAAAAAATGTGAAGCATTTAAATACTTTGAAAGGGAAATTTCCTTCTTGAACTTCCGCTCAAATTTCCTCACAAATCCCAAAAAGTTTACAAAGTAATATCAACACATGATAGACCAAATCTTCATTGCTCATCATAAGGTGATATTATGTTTGATGCTTTGAAGAATATAGCGCAGATGAAAAATCTTTCAAATGCTGATATTGGAAGTATTTTTATGAAAACAATGGCATAACACACATTGCTTTTTCATCATAGAGGTAAAATAATCATGGCACAAAAGTTACTTTTTCTTTGGTCATACATTACTTAAAATAGCCTCGTGGCCTACAATTCAGTAACCTGCAAAATGTCCCTATTTTGCCATCAAATTAAGAAACGTAGATGTCCAAATTATCAGGAAGTTTAATCAAACACAATTTTCCCTGATCAAATGAGCTATCATCTTTCATCAATCTTTACAGGCTGTGGTAGGATCACCCTCTGTAGCCAATATGACATACATATTCAAGCACAGAATCAATCCCTCTCTTATGCTTATGTTTAAAATAACCTTTTGTGATACTAATTATCATTCCTTTGTTTTCTATTTTGAAATTAAATAATCTACCCACTGATTTGACTGGCTTTCAAACAAGCTCTTGCAAATAGTGATTTGGTAGATGAATGAAGAAGATGCTGATGTATATACCTGTGTAGAAGTTACAGGAAAGCAAATTAAAAATTAAAGTCATTAATACTTTCATATATAAAGAGATTGTGGTCTCATCTAAACTGATTCAGTCCACTGGGGTTAACAGATTTTGCTCAAATATCCACATTAAGATGGTCAAATGACACCTATACTAATAACTAGATTTCCTCAATTAGGTATTTTGGATAATAGATTAATTTTTAAATGCCGTGGTACTACCGTTTTGAAGATATATTTTAGGGTAGCTTAAATAACAAAAAAGACAAATTTTCTATAATTCTCCAAAACAGACTGAACCAAGTTCGGTAACAAACAAAAAAAAAAAAAATAAATGCTTTTCAATTTGAACTCTATTTTGGCTAGTGCAAATGAATAATTCAAATATTAGAAAGGCACTCATGATTTATTCTTTACACACGCTCCAGAAAACAAACTACAATGCAAAATCCTTGATGAAAGAGAGCCTTAATTCTCTTCCTTTTGACCAAGGAGCAGAGCAGAGCAGATCAGCCAAACCAGTGTTGTGCCATACAATCCCTAGTCCAAGGCTTGACACAGATCCAGCACCACTCACATTCACAGCGAGAGCATACCATGTGCATGCAGCCTCCTATAGGTAGGATTTGAAAGACGAAACAGGTGAGCGAAATGAAGAATTTGTCTTAAGCTTTAGTTGCACCCCTGAAAATATCTGGAAATATTTGGCATCTTTAACATTTGAGTTGCTCTAAACTTCACAGCTGAAAAAGTCTTCTGATACTTTTTCAAAACTAGAGCATCTTTTACTTTGTTACCATCATAGCATACTAACTGATTATAAAGTATGACAAGCTTAATTCTTTGCAGATATATTGATGGTAATGCTGAGTCTATCTGGCTTCCATCCTTACATTGCCTGAAGGCAACATGAGATTTGACAGATTAGATTGAACTGGTTGTATAATATTGGTACTGAAACTGAACTGTTGATGATGCACTGAATACTATAGTCAAGCTCCTATGTATCCTTCTATTCTAAATCATGGATTCTTCACATTCATGTTTTCCCCTGATGATTCTCTATTTGCATCTTCATTACATGTACTGTTTTTATTTAACTGGAATGAAATTGTGATATTCATTCAGTGAACAATCAGTTCTCAGACCAATTAACAAGTCTTGCAAGAATCCACAACATAACTGTATTTTGTTTTTGCCCAATAAATATTATGGGCTTCCACATAATATTAAGCTTGCTGGAGAAAAGGGATACGGAGTCAAGAATCTGCATCTATATACATCTATTTTTTGCTTTTGTATTGTTAGAATTTAAATGAGATATCAAATTTTACATTAAGAGCCAAAATGGACTAGAAGCAGATCTAATTTACAGCACAAGATAAAAACAAACATGGTATTTAATCTTGGATGGAGTGATATATTTTGACCATTTTGACCATTGTAATAGAGTAGGCATTGAGGATGTTTGTCTGTCTTTCTCCTAGATCTAAAACCCCATATTATTGTGAATCTTTGATCTAATTTTTTCTTTTAGACTTAGCAAACAGAGCCAAGTGAAACACTTTGTTTCTCTTAGTGATGTAGCTCATTTTTATCTATGCATAGGCTAAGAGGTTAAAAGACCTTCTGTGTGCCAACTAGAACCGTCTCCCCAAAATGTTACTGCTTTCTGCATTTCACTGAATCTTCAAAAAGGTTTAGTCGTTAGAATATTTTTTCAGACTGTGTAATCCTCTCCTTATCTTTATCTTTCTGAAGACATACGAGCTGAATGTGATCAACATCGACTATGTCTAAAACTTCTCACTAAGCTCTAATAGGCTGTGTATAAAGAAAAACAAACCCAAAACAAAATAAAAACAATCTGTCACTTAGATTTAGATTTATAATTATTTGCCTTGGAAATGTTATGCCCAGTTTTCATTAAGAGATTTAGATTTATTTTAGCCCTATATAAAATTTACCAATCGATCTTGATAACTGATTTAGATAATTCACATATATGACACTTAGATCTAGATTTATAATTATTAGCTCAAAACCCTGTTCTACAAACGGGACCCTGATGTCAATTTGCTGAGGCTGAGATGCATATGTGTATCTCAAAGGCTTATAAATGGTCTTGATATATCTCTCCTTTTACTTACATGATCCAGATAAAATTATATGCCTCCATCTATCCATCTTTACCTAGAATCTAGATATCTCCAAAATTCTAATTCTAAGCACAAAATTTAGATATAGAGCGTAATTCCTTTTGGATTTAAAATCAAAACAAACGTTGTGTTCGTTTCGCATTAAAAACAAATAAGAATTTGTACGATGTAGATGTAAATCACTCTAGAAATCTAAACCTAGATCTAATATTCTAATTGAGAATAAGGCTAACTTCCTAGATCTAGTTTCGACAGTCCAACTTATTCAAACTGCCACAAGGTTTAAAAATCAAAACAAACGTTAAGTTTGTTTCGCACCAAACACAAATACAAATTAAAACTAACTCAATGGTTTGTCTCGCATGCATAATAGGGTTTAAGTAGGGTTTTAAAATGTTGTTTTGTAATTCCATAAAATAACTTTGGGATTTAAAAATATGCCCACTTAAAATCGCGTGATCTAGAGTTGCTTTTCCTTATGTTTTTTTTATTTTACTGGTGACCTACAAAAATCTGATGACCCATTACAAATTTCAAGTTACGATCTTTATAATATGATTTGCTTTAGAATGAAAATCGCCTACTATTATTATAGTCTTATGCCATCCCCAGTCTTTGATTATAGATCTAGATTTAGTCTAGCCCTCTTTCCTAATCTATCTTCATATTCAACTTAATTTAGATAATATGTAATCAAAGAAAAAAAGAACTGTTAAGTCAGATATCAGATGAAGAAATAATAAAAAGTGTTTGCAGGAAATAACGACAAGGCTTTGATGTGAAGATGATGTTTTTTTGAAAGAATGAACAATAAAGTAAGCAACTGGATGTAGCCAATATCTTGAGCAGTATCAACTACAATACAAATCTTGATACTTCAATTGAAAATATAAATAATAAACAACAGCAACATCCACAACAAAAAATAATATAATACATTGCCCAATTTTATCCTTTCGCACATGCTGTTCCTAGATAAGTAAAAAATTTTGCACTCCTAGGATTATCTTTTCACTTTGCATTGTTTCGTAAAATTTTACATACATACACAAAGGAAGTCCGATGCATCTGGTGCCAGATGTCTGTCTATGCCTGTGCTAGGTCTACCTGTCCCTAAGGCTTCAAAGGGGCCAATTGTAACCAAGATTTGCTTGTTCAACGTGCACAAGACATGGGTAATGATGACAGGTAAATCAGTCTGGGCCCACCCCTTGCTTAATCAATCAGTACATAGGTGTGAAAAAAAGCTGGCAGGTAAGATCTCTTTATATAGCCTTGTCTGGGATAAAGATTATTCAGGAACAATCAATTGAACATCCACATTAGACTGAATGTACGCTTAGCTAGAAAGAAATTTGTGACCGAGATCTGAATGTAGACCTAGAGTCTAGATCTTGATCTAGCATCAAGAGTTTGAGATCCAATAAGCGTTGGGGTTTGGAAACAAGTTTTTACGTAAAATGATTTGGGAATGATAGATCGGGTTATTTGGAGGTATCTGTCTTCTATTCTTTATTTGAAGTACTAAAAGTAGGGAAAATACACAAATCTGGTACCGAAGTAGCCAAGAAAACATGAAGCCTCTATACATTGTTAACATACTTCAAAATACTCCCGAAAAAGCTATTCCAGGGTCCGAGTGCTAAAAACAGATTTGTTCGAACACGGCTTCTTCGAACATATAAAAATTTCCCAACGAATTCAAAGAATCTGTGCTCCACTGTATACCAAGGTCTCATCTTAGGGCCTATGCTGAGCCAAAAGCTTTATGTGGATTGTTTTTACCTGCATCTGACACTAATTAATAAGGATATTGTTTGATACAGGCCTTTTCAAAAGAAAGACGTTTTTAAAAATCTAAATTTTTTACCACAATTTCAATTGAAAACCACAGATTTGTGTTGCTGAATTTTACGCATTTCATATTGCTATGGCTACATGAAAAGTCTCACAAGAGAAACTGCTACCCAACATTATTAAGCTTACCAAGTGCACTAGGTGCATATGAACATTTTCAGAGAAAAACTTTAAAACAAAAATTTTTGCATATACAGACCAACTTCAATCCTCGCAAGATGCACATGAACATTTTATAAAAAAAATTATGGATGTTTCTTGACATATCAAAGTTTTTTTTTTCTCTTCTGAATAAAACGCAGCATAAAAAGAACAAAAGAGACTAAAGCTTCTGAGACCATAACTTTAGAGAAAATTGTCTCAACTTGTGATCAACTGACCGTTTCGTTCTGTTTTGCTGCGGCAGTTTGGACAAGATTTTGTGGTCTCCTCAATGAGGTTCATAGATTGCATCTCCCAGCAAGCCCTCTGAGCCATTTCATCAGATATTCCTATATTCTGAGAATGGTATGATTTTAAAACTCTTATGCAGTTCATATATTAAAATGTTCAATCACATGAAAAAATTAATGATTAAAAAAAGATAAATAAAAAATATCAAATCATATTTACATGAAAAATTTGTAAATTCTTGAACCTTGATAATGAGTTGCAGGAAACCTTTACAATTTTCATTGAAACCTGCTCTTAATTAGATTATGCATAATTTAGTCTGCTCTTAATAAACTTTCTTGAATGTAAAACGTTCTGTTTGTCAGAGATGCACTGATTTTTATTCAAGTAAAATTATTTCTTTGTTTTCAAAATTAAAGCTTAACTTACAACACACAGCTAAATCAGGTACATGATCAATATCAGTATCATTGTAACACTGATTGAAAAAATCAATGATTGTAACAATAAAATGTGAGATCCATGAAAGAGAAAGGCATTTTAAGAGTATGCCATGATGGAGTGCCACATGACTCACTGTTGATCCATTTAAAATAATGCTCTCCACTTCATGGCAAGATCCAGTATGGTATTCTTTCTTGCAGTCTTTACAACTCTCAAACTGTAAATGAAAATCAAAACATTGTATAAAAAAAAGGGCAATGGCACACTGAAAAGCTTTGAACATGCATCTCTTTATGTATTATGGTCTTTTGCACAAGAGTATAACATAAGGTGACAAAAAAGGTAGAAGACCACCAAAGAAAAACATTCACATGAAGATTCTTCAATAGATTAAGTAGTGGAATTTAAGTGGTGATTTTCACAATGTTCTTTAGAAAGTGTATGTAATTGTTACAATTTGTAATTTTGCATTCATCTGAAACAAAAGACAAAGCTTTGGCCTATTTTGGTATGAATGTAAAAAAAAATGTAAGTCTTATACCATTATTGACAAAAAAATGACAAATATCTTTTTATGAAAAAAAAAATTACATTGTAACGCATTGTACTATAAGTTGATCTATTCATTTCCTCACCCTTTTTTCGTGCGTAACTTTTGGGTAGCGGATCGACTAGATCTATGTACATTATCTTATTTAGTTGCATAATGTTTGTATTTCAAGCCTATGAACTTAGTTTTGTTTATTGAACACAGCCAGCACTTGTATGGTCAAGATTCTTCTGGAATCTCCGACTTAGTTCTAGCATAGTAATGATCTCGTCACCCCTTGTTTATCTTTGTTTTGATTGGTTGCTAATTGCTTATGGCGTGTGCCAAGAATATTCTCTTACGATTTATGTAATTCCTTTTCTGGATGATTCGACGAGATTTTGTATAAATAAGAATCGAAATTATATTTAGTCAGTTAACTTCATCGAGTCTACAGTGAGTCAACATCGTCGAGTCTACAGTGAGTCAACATCAAGTCTACAGTGAGTGATTGTTTTAAGTCTATCTACAGTGAGTGATTATTGAGTCAACCTACAGTGATTGTACAGTCTAGCTCTTATGTTGGATTAAACAGTTTGCAATTTTTACTTGCGGGCTTCAGACTTTTTTCTATGGACGAGTCGTGCGGTTGGCTGTATACCCTTACATACCCCTAGACAAACAGAGCCTAACAGATCACCCCCATCATCAAAATCTGTTACACTGGGGGCTCGTCCGCGATTGAATCTACAAGTTCGGCGCATCGGAGAATATTTGGATCTGGAGATATAGATTGGTTCTAGAGTAGATCTTGATTGGTTCCAGCGTAGATCTAGATCTAGATTACCAAGCATTGTCGGCTAGGATCTACACAAGGGCTTTGCTTGCCTCATTTGTTAGATCTAAATTTAGATCTAGAGTCGGAGTCGCTCAAGACCAGCAGTGTGTTCTGCGTAAACTGTGTCGTGTGTTTTATGTGAGTATTCGAAGCATCTCTCAGCTGATAAGGATCCATAATGTCGTCCTTTCAAGAAATTAAAGAGATTGCTGAAGAACTGCAGTTACGAGGAGATGAAAAGAAAAATTTTATTATTGAACAAATGGATAAATTGTGCAAATTACAAGTTGAGAAGGAACAGAGAGAAGCAGAAGCTCAAGCTGAAAAGGAAGAGCGAGAAGCTAAACTTCAAGCTGAGAAAGAAGAGAGAGAAGCTAAATTAAAGATGGAGGAAATGAGGACATAGTTAAGTGAGCTCAACCTTAATTCAGGCAGCACAAGACCGGTCCATGAAGGAGAGAATTCTAAATTCAAGATGCCTAAATTACCTGCTTTTGTGGACAGAAAAGATGACCTTGATTCTTGGCTAATTCGGTTTGAGCGATTCGCTACTACAAGTGTATGGCCTAAGGAAAGCTGGTGCACACCATTATCAGCACTGCTAACAGGATGAGCATTAGAAGCGTTTTGTCGTCTCTCGGAGACCGAGGCCACAGATTATGATCATGTCAAGGAAGTCCTACAAAAGAGATATAACCTGACAAGATGGCTATAGGCAGCGATTCCGCACTTGTTCACCAGAGGAGGGAGAGAACCCCAGCATGTTTATCGTCCGCCTCAAGACATACTTACAGCGATGGATGAAACTGGCGGAAGCACCACAGACATATGAGGCTCTCAGGGACCTGTTTGTGAAAGAACAATTCATAGACTCAAGTCCGGCTGATTTGTCTACAAACCTGCAGGAAAAGAGACTAGCTGACCTTGAAGAAAGAAGTGGCGAGGTCAGCTGACCTGTTCCTCATGGCCCGCAAGAGACAGCTGAATGACCGCTCGGGGCAAGGCACTACTCATGGGCAAAACAAGCCTCCCATTTTCAAGAAGGAAGAGATCATTTGTCACATTTGTAGAAAGCCTGGTCACACTACCCAGAATTGTAGGAATAAAGCGACTCATGGTAGAGGATGTTATCATTGTGGAGAGTTGACTCACATGAGGAAGGACTGTCCGAAGCTGAGGATGAATAACAGTCAGGTTACGTCATCCAAGAGAGCAGGATTGGCAGCCATGCGGGTTATGGAAACCCAAGGATCAGCATCAGGAGAGGATGCGGGAAAAGCAGACACCAGATATGACGTCAGAACCGAAGTCTTGGCGGGTTGCTGCAGTTGGCGAGTGGAAAGAGAGTTCCAGCCATGATAGACTGTGGAGCCTGTGATGGTAAGGGGTCAGCCAGGGAGCTGAACTTACCGATCGTCAAGGGCCTTGTTGGAGACAAGACAGTCGACTTGTTAAGGGACACAGGTTGTGAGGGCGTTGTGGTTCGTCGCGGGTTAGTTGATGATGATCAGCTTACAGGAAAGTGCTGTGTGATTGTCAGGATCGACAATACAGTACTGCTGGCGGAGAAGGCCAGGATTCAAGTCAAGACACCTTATCTGTCTGGCGAAGTGGAGGCGCTATGAATACCGGAGGTCATATGTGATCTTGTTGTGGGAATCGTCCCGGGTGCTCGGAACCCAGATGACCCTGATATGACAGCCATAGTTGGTGCTGTAACGACAAGGGCCCAAGCAAGACAGGAGGTCAGGCATAGGCCACTTACAGTACCGGATACACCAAAGCACACAGAAGTGGATCAGAGAGAGCTGATCCGATTTCAGCAAGATGATGAAGCCACCAAGAGGATGGGCGAGACTGCTATGTCTGAAAATCGCGCGGGAAGAACATCATTCTTCAAGAAAAGAGACGAGATCTTGTACAGAGTTTATAATGACGCGACCCGCGGAGGGGCTAGGACACGACAAGTCGTTCTCCTAGCAAGTCTGAGGAAGTACTTGATGTCATAAGCCCATGATACGACCACCGGAGGTCACCTTGGAATAAAGAAGACCAGGGAGAAGATAATGAGTAACTTCTACTGGCCAGGCATATACAAGGACATGGCCAGATACTGCCGCTCGCGTGATATATGTCAGAAGACGCTGCGCAATGAAACTAGTTCAAGAGTACTTGATGTTTCGAGCCAGACTCGAGATGATCTCAACGTTTCATCATGACTACGAGGCAGATAATGATCAAGACAATTTGACCGCTGATGAACAAGGCTCCAGAGATCTACCCGAAATTGGCACTTGAGGACAGAAGGAAGATGCTACGGATGTCAAGTTCGGTGAAGCCCTGACGTATGACCAAAATCCGGAGCTTCAGATGATGGTCCAGAGGTTCAGTGAGATATTCTCAGATCGTCCAGGCGACACTAATCTGGCTGAGCACCGGATCGACCTGACTTCTGACGTACCTGTACGTCAGACGCCATAAACTGTACCATTCGCCCTGAAGTCTTCACTCAAGAAAGACCTACAGCAGATGAAGGACCTAGGGATAATACAGAAGAGCGACTCACCATACGCGTAGCCTCTGGTCGTTGTGAAGAAGGACGGGAGTAATCGTATCTGCATTGATTTCCGTCGTCTCAAGAAGATTACGGTTACTGACCCTTAACCAGTTCCTTCGTCAGCCGAGTCTTTCCTTGGTATGAGCGAAGACAAGTACTTCTCCAAGCTCGACTTGACCAAGGGTTATCACCAGATACGTGTGAGGCCTTCAGATGTCCACAAGACTGCTTTCGTGATGATGAGTCAACACTATGAGTTCCTGCAGATGCCGTTTAGGATGGTTAACTCTGGCATGACCATGACAAGAGCAGTGCGACAACTTCTGGAGGGAATGGACAACGTAGTTGACTACATTGATGATCTGCTGGTGCATACCAAGACGTGGGAGGAACACTTGCAAGTCCTGGAGGAACTCTTCAAGAGGTTGAAAGCGGCCAACCTAGTTGTGAGACCAACAAAGTGGGAACTAGGAGCAACACAAGTCAATTTCCTAGGTCACCGCCTTGGACAAGGGACAGTTGGACTTCAGGACTGCAATGTTGAGAAAGTGAAAGACGCCTCGAGACCGACCACCAAGAAAGAGATTAGATCCTGTTAAGGTTTAGTTGGTTATTATCAACCATTCATCCCTGTCAGATATAACTCGTAAAAGTCAGCCTAACAAAATTGTGTGGGGAGAGCCCAGGAAAGAGCGTACGCCGCATTGAAAAAAAGCTGTAATTAGCAAACCTGTACTGGTGCTCCTTGACATTAATAAAGAGTTTGTTCTGAGAACAGACGCATCTGATATAGGGTTAGGCGCCACCCTGTTACAGATGATGGGCACATTTTTCCTGTCGCTTATGCAAGCAGATAGGGAGAAGAGATATTCTGTGATGGAGAGAATGTCTCGGAATTGTTTGGGGTATAAAGAAATTTGCTTTGTATCTTTATGGTAAGCAGTTCACGCTTCAGACAGACCACCGACCCCTTGAATTTCTAAAGGTTTCTAAATTTGATAACCCTCGTATCAAGCGTTGGGTATTGGCTCTGCAGAGTTTTGTTTTTTAGAGTAGAACACATTAAGGGCAAAGATAATGTGGGAGCTTATTTTCTTAGCAGAGTTCCTGTGTAATATTTTGATTGTATGATTAACATTGTTGTGAAGTAGGCAACTTCTGATATGCCTGCACTTATTGTAATATTGTATTTTACCTCTTGCGAAGTAACACTTGTTTGTATTGCCAGTATTTTTGGGTTATACTTAAAGCATGACTGCCAGTATGCCCACATCAAGTAAAAGTTTCGTGATGTATCCATTTTATTGATGACACTTGTATCAAATGGAAAGCAATATACAATGCTTTGGATGTGAGATTACATTTTTAGGAAAAATTATTTTAAGTGGGGGAATGTGTAACGCATTGTACTATAAGTTGATCTATTCATTTCCTCACCCTTTTTTGGTGCATAACTTTTGGGTAGCGGATCGACTAGATCTATGTACATTATCTTATTTAGTTGCATAATGTTTGTATTTCAAGCCTATGAACTTAGTTTTGTTTATTGAACACAGCCCGCACTTGTATGGTCAAGATTCTTCTGGAATCTCCTACTTAGTTCTAGCATAGTAATGATCTCGTCACCCCTTGTTTATCTTTGTTTTGATTGGTTGCTAATTGCTTATGACGCGTGCCAAGAATATTCTCTTACGATTTATGTAATTCCTTTTCTGGATGATTCGACGAGATTTTGTATAAATAAGAATCGAAATTATGTTTAGTCAGTCAACTTCATCGAGTCTACAGTGAGTCAATATCAAGTCTACAGTGAGTGATTGTTAAGTCTACCTACAGTGATTGTACAGTCAAGCTCTTATGTTGGATTAAACAGTTTGCAATTTTTACTTGCGGGCTTAGGACTTTTTTCTACGAGTCGTGTGATTGGCTGTAAATATTTTCAAACCCCTAGACAAACAGAGCCTAACAGATCACCCCCATCACCAAATCTGTTACATACATGTTTTATATAATTGATCTTTTGGCAATTTAGAATTCACAAGACAGTAAGCTGAGGTTTTGTCATTGTTCAAAAAGCCCAACAAATTTTCGTACAAATACTATTCATTTTTTTGGGGGGGAGAGAGAGGGGGGGGGGGGGGTTGGGCTGTGTTCTTCTTTTATTGGGTTGTGGTTTTGGTGAATGATCAATTTATTTCTTCTATATTTCAACATAATGTCACAAGAATTTTTCAAATTAAAGGCTTCAAAATTATCCTTGATAAGTTCTAGTCTTTCCTGCTTCAGATGCTACCAGTTAACAGCCTCAATAAAAGCTTTTTGTTTTGCCCAGAATAATTAAGTTTTTCTCTCTCTGATTTATATGCTCTAAAGTTTAAATACCATATTTCTTTCCACTACGAAACACCTAATGATTTGAAATAGCTTTTTCGGGCGCCAAAGGATCTATGTAACATGTGGCTGATAATACCAAGGAAGTTCATTAAATCCTTGTCTGGGCTAGCTGACAAATGAGCCACATCCTTGTTGACAGAAGCCCTCTAATCCCCCAAGACTAAATGATGTGATGACATTGTACAAGCCTTGGATATGAATAAATAAGCAGTTGCAATCCCTGCAATATGTAATAGTTAGAGCCTTAAAATGTTGGCCAACTGAAGAGTGCTGGTTCAAGGATGACAAGATAGCTCAAATGAGTAATTTATTGAAGTATAATCTTATAATTGTAGTTCATCTCATAAGTGTTCAGGATTGAAGATATTTGAAATTCATCATTTCTCAAAATTCCACATATGGAACTGATTTTACATGAGTGCAAATGAACTTAGGGCATTTTATGATTCATTATTTTCATCAATGAATCAGTTTAAGCTCTGTATTTCCAGAATTGTTTGCATTTCAGTAAATGAATGTATGTCATTAAGCACTTCGACTTCAAATACATATATATATATATATGTAGGATTGACTTCATTAGAAACTTATAAAATTAGGATATTTTAATAATGACCGTTTCATAGCTTCAACTTTCAACTCTGAAATAAAAGATATATCCAAAACAGGAAATAATTGATGTGTTTATCTCAGACTTGCATATAAAATACAGCATACTTTCTTTTTCTGGATTTGATTTAGAAACCGGTGCCATATGGCATTTACAACTTAAGTGTGACTGGAGGAAAAGAAATCTTCTCACACTCAGAAACTACCTGACATTCTCCACACTTGATGAGCCTTGTGCCATTTTCAGGGAAAAGACCCATACCACATCCAGGAGCAGGACACAGCATGCCACCATTTTGAAGGACATACTCTTCGGCTCCAAAATTCTTGTAGCGCTCATACTGAAAAATAACAATAAAGTTTATATAACCATATATCTAAAATCTTCACTACATTATTTTGACATGAGAGATATTGTTTATAATATGCCATAAGGATTTTTTAAGATGACGCTGCTTTGTGGTGTATACATTACCAGTTGCAAAACATTGCTCATGTTGCATTCTTATTCAGTTCTGGACATTTAAATCCTACTTGCGAAAATAATAAAAGTTCTCTGGTTGTACTTATAGTCACCATTTCACCCCACTTTTCAAAATAAAAGAAACAGCCAAACAGATATTCAGACACAAAATCAAGCTCATAACACCCGAAATCACCCTGGGAAGATGAAAAAAGGGGTGCGTTCCTGTAACATCTTGAAGAAGATGTGCAAAGAAACCTTTTCTTTAATGCATATGCACTCGAAATTTCAATTTAGAAAATGCACATTCATTCAAAAATAAGTGATGAATTGCAAGCGTATTTAAAACATACTTATGAATAAACACAGAGCTCTGTAATATATTTTACAGCAACTTGTCCACAAAACGAGATGCAGAACACTGTCGTTAACATTGAAGATTAGTACTACCTGCATCAAACAGAGAGGCAACTCTTAGGGAGGGGGGTGCTTTGATTTAAACAAGTAGACAATAAATGTATCACAATTAATGTAAAGCAGTGAATTTGCACTGATGATATTGAATTTTCTCGCATGCAAATTCACTTAAGCCGTTTCCACTGCTGTTTACATCCTATCTAATTCCAGAGCATCAAAAGTAGTCAATATTATTAGCTAATGTCCTTATAACCGAGCCACTCAACAACAAATGCAATAAGGCTTGTGATGAGAGATTTTTGCTCTCTAACTTCTACCCGCCCTTACTTAATTCAATGCCTGACATGCCCAACTAGATTATCAATAGCAATGTCAATAACACCCACAAGAGCCTTCTTTAGGTGAGTCACTCCATAATTTTATCTCAACCAAAATTAAAAGCCTACCTAAAAGACAAAGAAGTCAACTGTAAAAATTATATGAACATGGACATCAGCAAACACTGAACATCACATAAGCCAAGAAGTAGTCAACCATAGATATGATTTTCAGTCCCATGCCCAGGAAACAATGGTCTCTATTTCAAGCAATCCTTGTTTCAAAACACATATAGTCCTTTTCAAAACTCCTTTCAAATGGGCCAATGGCAGTCCTAAGGATGCAAACCTGACAAAAGGGAACTCAGAGGGGAACATTTTTTTTCATTCGTTCTTTTTTTCTGAGTTTTATAACATATGCTATTTGTGTGCTTCACCACTAATCCTCACACTTTTTAAAAAAGAGCATGAACACAGAACCAATCAGTTACTACCATAATGATGAACTTTAGTAAGTCAGCTTGTTGGAAAATAAAGTCTCAGAGTTTTATAACAACCTTGTCTGCAACAAAACATTGCTATATCGAAGTTTAAGCTCAGGCCCGTTGACCTCATCATATTTGAGGTCCACTGTATCACTCATGAGCTGGATATTGGAGCAAAAAAATATAAAAGTCCTTCATCAGAAAAAAATTGATGAATAGACTTTTTTTGTGGTCAAGAGGAAAAAATATTGCATGATCAAAAAACTTGCACCTAAGCGCTATGACCTAGGTGTGCCTGAATCCCCTAAGAGTGTCAGAAGGTTAAGCCTAAAGCAAATAGGGCAGGCTCTTCTTTGAAGATTTCTTACTATCTGTCCCTGCAACGTTTATCTTACCACTAAAGCAGTTTCTAGAAAATCATGGCATACAGATCAAATTTCTCTAACATAGCAAAATGCCATACCTATATGTTTAAAAAAACGGTTTACACTAAAACTCAGAATCAAATAGACCTTCTTAAATTCAGTATCATCTTTAAAAATCTTAAAATGCGAAAAAAAAAGTTTTAGATGGTATTACTTTTCAAGATAATTTTTTAAACAAGCGAGGAATGTGTCATTTTCTTACACTTTGACAACATTGGTGTCTAAATATTGTCAATGAGTGCCACTTAGAAAAGAATAAACAATCTTAACCATTGCTAGGATTTCTTCATTAAACTTAAGATCTTAGCAATAGAAAACTACACTTAGGGCAGAGTGATTAAGATGGTTTACATTTTCTTTCCCTAATAATAGAAAGTGATGGCTCTCCTCAATGTAGGACTCAGGACAGCCGGCTGTGAAAAAAACCAAACAAACCTCAATTAAAAGAATAGGCATGTCAATCCATATTAAAGGGGTTAATGAAGTATTTACTCAATGATCTCCATACTTATTATTTACCTTCTTGATATTCAGTTCTATTACATAATTTGAAAGTCTGATATTGGCGCTATATCTCTTTAAGACTGGAAATATTCTCAGTGTTTTCAAAATAGCTTTCGCTGTCAATGAAATAAAAAGAAGTTTTTAGACACCATGGCAGTAAATGTTTTAACCTGGGCAAGGCAGGGTGTACCCATGTCTCTCATGTTCTGTGAATCTACGCTCATTGAGACTGACAGAACAATACTGACGGAAGCAAGCCAAACAGATTACATGACCCACTTCACAAGGGAAAATCAAAACAGGAGATCTGTGGAGACAGAGAGGCCAATAATCTGAGGAAACCAGATAAATTATGTTTTACCTTCAATGAGAGAAAAGCTTGGCAAGAGGCGTGCAACGTCAATGAAAAGATAGATGAAATAATATAAGATAGTGAGAGAGAGAGAGAGAGAGAGAGAGAGAGAGAGAGAGAGAGAAATAAAGATAGAGAGAGATAGAGAGAGAGAGAGAGAGGAGGGGGGTAGAGAGACATAGAAAGACAGACAGAGAAAGAGGGGAGCAGTGGGAATCATGAAAACAAAAACTTTCTACCCTTAGAATCATAATTTACTAAGAAAGAAGAAATGTGAAATATTAATAGCAATTTACTAAAATTATAATAAAAGGAAAGAATTCAATAACATTTTTGTTACCTTATCATGAATAGACCAAATAAAATACCTTTGAAATGTGCAATTTAAACAACAACAACAACAAGAAAGGTTTCAATATATCTGGTTCGAGAGGAAAATAAAATAAAAAATTCAAAATTTTGAATATTCTTTGGTAAAATATAAAAGGGGTGCTAAAAATCAAACACATGTAATTTTTCACAACTTAAAACATTCATTTTTTTCAAAAACTAATCTGTCTAATTACATTAGTGAAGGGTTAAATACTGATTTAAAACAAAGGCTTACACAACATCACCACAAGCAATGCAGTCTACTCTGCGTCTGTTCATATTGACATGTTTCAGAGCCACAGCTGTCCCATCTACATCACCCTCATGTCGTTCAAAGCAGCGCAGGTAAAACCTCTTAGTTAGAATAAATAAAAATAAAAATAAAATTAATGAAGGTTTTTCATATTTACAGGAAATGTTTGGTTTGGGTTTGAGAAGTGTTACAATAAAAGAAAGAAAACTCAATTCAAAATTATTAACTTGCAAGTTTTCCCAAATAAAACTGTGCAATGCCCTAGTTTGGATTACCACATATCAGTTTTAGACTATTAATTATAATATCAGTCTTGGCAGATCATACTTACAGATTTATACACTACCTTGGCTTTGTAAGGTATTATACTTCTTTTTTGTTACTTTTATATAATTTTATGTGAATTACTGTCATGTCCATTTGAAAAGATAATATTTTGCCACAGAATTCACTACAAACTTCATTAAATGAGTTGTGCCTGAGGTGACAAGTTGGTATAAGTAACAAATACATTTGAGTTCTTTGTAGCAAGCATTCAGATGTACTAATTTATGTCGATCAAGATCTACAAACTTGGGTAAAATTACATTCATCAACTTTAATGACAATATAAAATTCTTTATTATCTTATCCATATAAGTGCATCATGATTGCATATGTCATTAAAAAAAAAAGGCAAGATCATACGAAAATGTTAGGACTTTTCTTTGAACCTCATTTTCTCCATGTCTACTTTTCCCGGTTCTATCCTATTAAAAAAAACGCCATATCTCATGAAAGACCTAAGATGTAGAATTCAAATACAAAACAAACAAAAAAAATGCTCAGGATATGTGTCTATTTTTGTTGAATTGGTGTAATAACAATGGCACATTAAACCTCTGTAAGGAGTTTTACTGGAGTACTGATGATATCCCACATCTTTGCCTCACAACATCTTGAAAAGTCCAATCGGTTACCTTTTCAAGACTGACAATTTGAGAAAGTATGACAGTTTTGCATGTTTTTTGTTGTTTTTTTTTTCAATCCAAACCATTAAGTTAAAGAGAAAAAAGTAAAACTTTACTCACAGGGGTCTTACAATCACATTTTTCTACTGTACATCTTCCTGTTATTGATGTTGTTGAGGAAATATCTTGCCAATTAGATGGGCCCTGAAAGGAATTTATAAAAATATTCTTTGAGTGAATCTATTTGCATTTTTATTTGAAAAGATTTTCAATTCTTTTTTGTTTTGTGCCGCAAAATTGTTCAATATTCAATCCAAAATGAGTAGTACTTGATATGTATTGAAAAGTATTCAAAAGTTTTCAGCTACATGAAACAAAAAAATATGATTTATATGATTAAATTACATGATTTGAAAGCTATTTCCACCAACTTACCCTATCTACAAGGAAGGCACCGTTGCAACAACCTTTACAAACTAAACGCAACTTTGCAGGACGGATCCCGTCACAAAGCTTACAGTAGACAAAGAAACGATTGTAACCTGTAAATAATTAACATAGTTTGACATCTTTCATAATATTTTTTAAATTTTATTCTAGTTTTGGAATTACGGAAAATCATTTTATAAAACAAAAACATGAGTTTTCCCATGAAATATATTATACCTAAGCCACGATAAAACTTGCCTCCTCCAAGCAAAGAATCTAATGAGACCTAGGTACCATGATTGGATCTTGATTTGACAAAGCTAGTCTTTTCATAAGCATCACATTTTGTTCCCAGGTGTCATTTGTAAAAAGATTGAATTTTTTTAAATCAAACTTGTTAGCTCAGACTTCAAAGATGAAAATGAAATATTTATAATCTACAAAACGTTTTTTATTGTAGACTTCATTCTCTTTGATATCTTTTGAAGCAACTCCTAGGCAGCAAAATATTGATATTTTTCAAAATATGAACCTATTCACTTGAGTGCATCCGATACATAGTTTTATTAAACTTCAAATAAAATAAACATGTATTCATGCTAAAAAGTAACCCTTAAAAAGAAATCAGCCTAAATCACATGAAAATATGAAGACTCCAAAGCATTTAAATAAATGTTTTGAAAATTGAAAACAATTTACTTTACATACCTAGTGGTCTACTCATTTCACAGGAATAAGAATTTATATCTTGTATTCCTTCAACATCTTGACTTTCTTTCAGCCTACTTCCCGAACACCTTTGTTCTGCAAAATTTACCTCTGAGCAAATGCATTCTTTACAAATACCAGAATCTTCCTCTCCATTATAGTTGAAATGATCCACATCTGAACCATAATCTTGCTCTGTTTTGGGAGAGGCCTTTGAAACATTGCCAATAGGCCGACAAAAAGCATGAAGTGTAGTATGGGAGCCAACACCACAACTCTGAAAAATATGAGGGCTTTCATATTGATGGGCGCTATGAAAAAATTCAAATGACCTTACATTTATATCATTTAGACAAGTGAGTATTTTCATCAATACTGTTGAAACGACACTAAAAAAAGAAGAGATATAAATGGCAGCTATGATAATTCAGGAGGCACTGGAAATAGAAAGGACAAAATGAAGTGACTACCTGAAAATTCTCTTCATAATTATTACCACTCTGAAAAAAAAAAAATTAAGATCATGTTTTATGCTTAGCAATTTATAAGTTTCAGCCTGCCACTTTAAGCAACTTCAGTTTTCTCTATGAAGAACTATTCAACAAATGCTAAGTAAAATAAAAGATGTGCAAAGCTAAATGAAAAGCACAAGAGACTGCTCATTTGGAAACTGCATATTGGTCAAATCCGCATGTAAAGCTATGTTGGGCACCAGTATTAACATCCGTTTTAAAATGTACACCAAGAGAAAATAAAGAATTTATATATCAGGATTATTATCAGTGAAATTATGATTTTAATCACTGGGATGGGAAATAAAACAAAGCTCCGATCTTTGCAGGCAGCACAACAACAAAAAAAAATATTTTCAGCTGCCTTAGAAATTTACACTTTTGACATACTACCTTATACTTTCAAGAATAAATTGACTCAGCATAGGACTCATGTCAAGATCAGAATTAAAAAAAAAAACCCACACATTGATTGCAAAGAGCACAGAAAAACAATTAAAAGTGCCCTGCATGTCTAAATAGTTACCAATAAATTAATGGTATGAAATTGTACTTGAAATTATCAAGATGAAAACAAAAAGGCCTCAAGATCCTAAAGAAAAGAGAACATTCATGAATAACTCTCTAAAACAGAAAAGGATCAAAATAATGGACCAGTAAACTGTAAAAACTAACATGCACACTCTTTCTCTCTGCCTTATTCTTTTACTCATTCCACCAAGGTAGTTCTTCTACCCAATTTGGACCGGTGAGACGGGCTTTTAGAGCTGTCTTTAGAGTTCGATAAAAACGTTCGATCATCCCATTTGCCTGAGGATAATAAGCAGATGTATGGTGAAGCTTGACTCCAAGGCGAGCCGCTATCTCACTCCATAAAGGTGATGTGAACTGTGACCCGCGAAATGACGAAATATCTCAAGGGACACCGAAACGAGCAATCCAGCCAGTAATGAGAGCATGCACACACTCGGGTGTTGTAATGCCTCGTAGTGGAATAACTTCTTCTGTTTTGTGGTTGATAATTGTCAGGAGATATGTGAAGCCAGAAGAAAAAGGTAAAGGTCCAACAATATCAATGTTTATGTGTGAGAATCTTTTGTCAGGTACAGAGAAATGGAGCTTTTGTATGGTTTGTATTTTCGAACTTTGACAGTGATGACATTTTTTCACCCATCTACTGATCTGCTTCCACATCCCGCGCCAAACAAATTTGTCTGAGACCATTTTGACGTTGGCTTTGACTCCTGGATGTGAGAGATTGTGAACAACGTCGAACACTGTGTGTATGAAATCAGGAGGTACAATCGGACATGGATGGCCTGTTGAAACGTCACACACAAGCTCTGGTCCTTGCTCGTTCAATCTTGTATTGGTAATCTCTAGGCAAGTGAAGGCTGTCTTCTAAGCTTGTACATCAATACTAGCAGCTTGGGCTCTAGCCATTGCTATGTAATCTATGCCCAAGGACACTGCGTCGGTTGTTCTGGAACGAGTTCAGGCGAAGACAGGACGGTCTTGAGTTGGGATGAAGTGATGTACACCATGTTTAACCTCCGCAATTGAAAATGTTGGTTTCAGCAGATCCGGGAATTCATTTAGGAGCTTTCGGAACTTATTACTTGAAGGCTCGACAAGCGCCAGGTTAGTTGGCGTAACTGTACTGACATAGCAGGGAATGCCTGAAAATGTGTCTGCTTCTATCAAGCGACGGTTCCTCATGTCGACAAGCAAGTTGTGTGTTCGTAAAAAATCAGCTCCAATGAGCAGAGCTTAGAAATTGCGTTGACCAAAACGAAGACAAACGACGCCAGTACCATAAGTCGTTATGGTAGAACTGGATGACTTACTGCTGAATTTCAGGTTGAACATCCCGCTTTATGCGCCTCGTTCGGCCTCCCATCACACTTCTGCTAGACCCTACCTGTCCCCATCTTTGTTAGCCGCAAAACATGTGTACGGTACGTCCGACGAGATGGCACTAAAGGGCCGTTACAGAGGCCTTATTCGAGTCCTTACGCAGTTCTGACTCCAGGGGACAAAACTTTCCTCATAGACATTGGCGGTCGCGCTGAACGAATCTCAGTCGATCGCATCAAGCCAGCGTTTTTTATCCATTTCAACTGGTCATACTGGCTAAACGTTTTCCACCTGGTCGCCCTCCAACCAAACAGAGTCATTCCTCACGCAGTCATCCATCAGACTCAAGCACCGCCTCTAAGCATCAGCAAGCTATGTCGCGCCCTGCTGTTCAGACGTCTTCGCATACAGGTCGCACTATTTTACCATCTATGGGATACCAGTGACTCTTACAGTGTCAGTCTTTGGGGGGGGTGGCTGTGTGGCGTTTGGACTATTAAATCTTGGACAATGATAAAGACTAACCCGTGACGAATGTATACATCCGAGTTTGTGAAGAGAGCTCACCACAGAGGCGTTGACCAAGCGCTTACTTTCTCAGTTCAGACCTATATCTTGACACAGTCGGATGATACTTTAATAATTCAATAAAACCAGAAAACCCAAAGGTTCAAACTGTGTTTCTTATTAATTGGATAAGTGCTACAACATGCTCATTTCAAGATTGCTAAAAAAATCCTTCAAAAATCGATTCAGGTCTAAAATTTCTAGTTACGACTTTCTAGACTTCAATTTCTTGAAACAATTTGATCCAAATGTTATGAAACATATTGAGGTATCTACTAGGGCTGTGAAAAGCAATGCACAAATACACACACATAATATGCACAAATTTATAATTATGTATGTACCATTACTACAAAGCTGAAAAAAATTATGTTTCAAAAGGAATGGAATGGCTAAAAATATACAGGAATTGATCAAGTGAAACAAATTTGTCTTCATCGATGCCCATCTGTACTTTAGTTGATTGAAATGTCTATGCACAGATTCCCAGAAGTGTATGAAATCATGCACACACAATCCCAATATTTTTTCTTATTAGAATTTGATATTTCAAGACAGTTTTCTTAGTTATAGGAAGCAAAGAACTGAGGCGCTAGCCTAAAGTGGCTGCAAAAAGAACCAAAAAGGTTACATGTTCTCTTTGGTCATGTGGTTTACATGCTTACCAGCAAATCAGATGGAAAAATATGAACTCTAGCACTAGAAAAAAAAAACGAACCAAGAGATGCTGTGCAAATACATTAAAAGTATATAACAGGACACTACCTGTCCATCTAATGCCACAAAGATAAAACATCACTTGTATCACAATTTAAAACTGAAATACTTACAGAGCTGTTGCCAAAAACATGACACATGTTGCAAGATGAGGGTAAGAGCATATCAAGGCTCTCATGGCTCAGTTTGGCCGAGACAGCCAATCATCACAAGTTTTCAGGTATGGGCACCCTAGCTACATGGTCAGCTAATACTTATGATGTTGAGATCAACTCTTGCGCCTGACCGCTCGTCACATGAACACCATTGACTGATAGTTTATCTAAGCCAGATGAGTGCTACAAGTTACAGGCTCGACTGAATTCACTAATTTCTTAATAATTAAGCTTCTTTCTCATTTAAATCAAATCTTATTAATAGCTAAGGCAAAATGTAATGATTCTTTTAAATGTCTGGCGTGGCATTTCTTTAAAATCTAGCTTCAAAGTTCTAAATTGAGGAGTGACACAAGATAGCACTTGGGCTGACACAGCCCGAGGTTTATGGCAGGGCTGTAGAAGTACACACCCTGTCACAGGCCATCACATATGGTTCAGACCTTGCTGGCTGCTATTGCAAAAGAAGTAGACCAACTGAGAGCCCTGATGTGCTCTTACTTTAAGTTCAACAAAACCAATCCCAAACAAATATAAGAGTTAGAACAGTTGAAAATGACATAAATGGATGACTTAGGTATGACCATTAATTTGATACAGTTGTGGTATAATTTAAAAAAGAAAATCTTTATAATTTTAAAAATAGATTTTGCTATGACTAGATTTGATCAATTTTGCAAGTTTATTCCACATTAAACAGTAATTTGAAGACTTTGAATCAGCTTGGTCCAGACTAATACACTTGTGGCAAAATCATTGTTCAGCAAATTCGTCCATCTGATACAAGTGGTTGCCAGTAACCTTTTCACTGCTACGAATTATTTTTAGGTTTAAGAGCAAGGACAATTCCCTTAGCTATAAGGCATTAAAATAGAAATATTTACTGAAATTCAATCAAAAGTTTTCATTCAGACCTAAGACAAAAGGCTTAATAAATGCTTATACATGTTATAACAAATTGAAAAAAAAAGCCATCAGAGAAGTAATATTTAGTGGGTTTAGAAGTTAGACTAAGGGAAAAAAAATTGGGAGTATGAATATTCAATATTGTGATCTATCTTTGAAGCTGGTTTTGAAACAAGAAAAAAGTGCAGAGTAGATAATTTTTTCAAAACGAATGCCACTTCTGCTTGTGTTGTTGATGTCCGAAAAGGTCAAATCTCACTCTTCATTGCACAAAAAAACTGGAATGAAAGTACATGGTTATTATCTTTTGTTGAAATGAATGGGTGGCATAAATTTATAACCTAAAAACATTTTTTCTGCAAACTAACAAACCTGTAAAGACTTGCAATCTTGAAGACGTTGGCCTGCAAGAACAAAATGTATGTCATCAGCACAAAGCCCAGCTTTTCTAGCTACAACTGCCTTTAGGTCTTTGATAGAATCTCCAGCAGAAATATCTACAACATATGATCTGTTGGAACTAAATTTGACTGCAAAACAAATGGTGTTGCTTCCACAGTGATCGTCGAATATCCCTTCAAGACCTTGGTTAGAAAGTGAGTTTGATGCCATCTCACTTTATCTAGATTTGGTTAAATTGGTATTATAGATTCAGATCACAGTTCTACACCAATTCCACGTTTTTAAGAGCAACAACTTTAAACATATAATGAAATTAAATTACGTTAGCCTGGATAGTCTATGCATGCCTAGTCAACAGGTGTATCAAGAATAAAAATTAATAATAAAAATAATAAAACTATTAATTTCCTTCTTCGTTTAAACCCGTTTGACACCGAAAAGACATCAAATTAATTTTAGAGCAAACATGCAAGTGTAATATTAGTAAACATTTCCAGGGTTTTCTTTCTTCAACTTTGGTCTGCCCACTCAAATTAAAGCAGAACTAGATCTATTATTTTCCAAGTTGATTCAATAATTGAATCCACATTCAAGTTCTAACGAAGTTAAGCTTCAAGTTACAATATGTGATGGTAAACATCTAGATTTTAATGAATTCAAACAGATTTGACGTCGGGAATGACGTATATATATATATATATATATATATATATATATATATATATATATATATATATATATATATCTATATCTGGATCTATGGGCTAATCTAAAGCAAGTCTTGCCGAATCCAGAAATTTGGATCGGGATAGTCCGATCTCCATTATTTTAGAAACAAAAAATGGAGAGCCTGCGCATGGTTGTTTTGTAAACAAAAGTTGTTGACCCCTGTAACCTCGGTGGAAAAAAATTATCCGAAGATGTTTCCAAATAACGATATATTTGGTCAATTAATTAATTTTGTACGTATCAAGGGTTGAAAAATGACTAGATCTAGATTCGAACTTTTAAATAAAAACTCACTCATATATTATATTTATCACCTTCATATGTGCAGTCGTGAATTATTCGAACTAGATCTATGTGTCTTTAAAGATCTCTGACACTCTGCTATTTTTCTACTCTGGTCTGTGATCTCACAACTGATCGAATTTCCTATTAATATAGAGCTCTGTTCGTAAAAGCAGCGGCCATACTCATTATAAGCTGTGCGTAAATAGAGTTTGTGATGATTTGAATAAACTTGACCTTAGCGATGGGATTGGAAAGAAAAAAAGGATTCCATAACAAATCATGCAAATGATCATTTTACTGTCGATCTTAATGTTGATGTCAGCATGTTGAGTTCGCTCATTTTTCTGGAATTTTTTAGTGGATATTGAGTTAGATACAGTAGATCTACTATTCTGTTTCTTGTATATATAACAAGGACATCTAAAAAAAAAAAAAAAGCCTTAATTTGATCTACACTGGATGTTGACACAGCGCTTTTCCTTTGAAAATGGTTATAATACATCAAAGGTTCAAGGTCAGTTTTGATGCTGGACTGCAAATTTTAATTTTTTAAGTGTCATTGCTAGGTATTCCTCTTTTGTCATCATGGCTGTTTGATATATCATCTGAACGGTGGATATCAAAATCTCCAATGAAATCGGCACAGCTTCATTGAAGAAACATTTATTTTAATGTGTCACTCAAAGATATTTTGATAATAGCTTTCTAATAATCATGTTAATATTATTACTATTAGAACATCTTTGGCGCCACTAGAGAGAGTTTGCGCGCGTTTATAGTCTATGCTCACGACGATAGCACGATCACAATATATCAGACCAACCTAACTAAAAGATGAGGAGAGGAGGAGGGAGAAGCGCGAGATCTCTTCCCCCGTTTTCCAAATTAAAAAAATCATACAGTTTAATTAGTGAGAGCAAGGTAACATCCTGGGGACGGACGGACTATGAGTAAAAAGGTAGAGGAATGCAAAAAATGGCACTGATTAGATGTCATATCTTGTGATGTCTCTTTGGTCTAATGAACTTTAAGGACAACGCATTATATAACCGAGTTAATCTATACGGCTTTAAAAAGTAGCTTGTTGTGGGAGTGGGACAAAACTCAAATAGAACAATAAAATTCAGAATTTAGCTATAGTACTTCTGAACTGCTACTAGCCCTTGTCATGTAGGGCCTATAGCTCGTTTCGTAACCTTTCGGTCTCATTCAGTTGAGAAAAAAAACCACACACACACAAAAATAGTTTGTTCTTAAATTAGGCGGATAAACTAAAATAGTGCAGTTTTGTTCATTTACTGTTCTCCAGTAAAAATCACTCAGACAAAATAGGCCCTATGATTTATTACTCTGTCGTTCACTCAAAGCCCATCATGTTATGAGTACTGTATTGCCGAATAAAGGGAAAGTCACTACGGTCCTTCACATTAGAATCTACTTTATTTTGCCCTGTACGGTAGCCTCTTTGATACGTTTGACATTATCAGGACCTGCAAAAGATTTTTTTCAGAAGTTCCTTGATATGGGACTTTTCATTAAACATCTGCAATGAGTCCAATCAATTATTCAGAAAAATAAACCATTGAAATTTTCGATCCAGTACAGTCAAGATTACAAAATAACTATACTTTATTTAGAAATCTAGATCTAGATCTAATTCTATAAGTCAAGGACGTATGAGTTTACACTTTACAAAACAAAACATGGCGATGCTAAGCAGAGGTGCCCGTGAGCTTTGTAAAAGAATACCGAGATTGGAATCCTCTCTTGCCGCCTCTAGTGCTGGATATCACAAAAATGTAATCCTATTATTTCTTTCAGCATATGTTCATTGTAAGAAAAAAGATTCGGTACCCGAGATTTTATTACGTTAAGTAATAACGCCTTGAATCTACATTCCCTAAATCACAGACGTAGCAAGGGTCAAGACTGCCCTAGTCAGCCTTTACACATTGTACTCGTAGATCTAGAATCTAGATGTGAATTAGATATTGATTATTGAGCCTAGATTTTATTTAGACCAAAACTGTTTTCATGAATAAATTAAACCAACAATGCCAAAGCCTTTGGGTCAACGTATTATGGAAAGAATGCTCAAACTAATTTTTTATAAATTAATTGTGGTTGTACAAGTAGGTTACATCGAGATAAAACCTTAACAGTCAAAAGATTACATTTTAAATAATTAAGGATTATGTCTCACCTAATATTTGATCAAACCTAGGTAATAAGATAGAATTCTTGAGTGTCAGAAAAGCTGAAAATTTTCAAAATAGATCTAGATCTAGAAGATAAGCCCCACTCAATATGTAGATCTAGGCCTAGATCTGTTTGCATTATTCATAGTTTAACTTATACATGTAGTGAAGTGAATGTTCAAAAAGTTTTAAACATGAAATCTTCATGGTTTAACAAATGACAAAAAAAAGCAACCAAAAAACACACTCACTATTTATTTTCACCAAAAGTATGAAACATGCTGTTGTGAAAAGTGATGGACATTTGAGTCTTCTGCAGTGCATCATTTAAAATCATAATGTTGCATACACTATTCATGAATTCTATGTTGCATTTCTAAAAAGTGAAATATATAGCAAGATCTAGTTCTAGATCTAGTTATGCTAGGAAAGACTCCGAGAGCTTCCTATTTCATGCTTAGAAAGTTGATGGGCTTAAAACAAACAGTATGGGAAACACATTGTCTGTAGTGATATTAATAGAATGCATGTTTATTGTTATGTAGCAAATTCTTTAAAATTCATTTATTTGCGAAATAGTCATGTTTTGAGTGTTTTCTGGGAAAAGAAACTTGACTTTTCTATTGAAAGTTTTGTATAGCCTGAAGTTTGAGTCTGCAGGTGTGTTAACATGAAGTGCCACAGATGTGTTATAGCATTACAAGATAGTTAAAAGTATTGTGTTTGATGTGATGGAATGTGGATTGGATGGTGCATATGATGGCAAAATGCATTGAGTGTTGTCCTCAACTAAGATCTTGGTGGGTTTTGAGAAGGAAGAAAGGGACCTCATGAATATCAAATAAGCAGGGCACACAAGACTTAGAAAGTCAGGAGTTTTAGGTTGATTCTCTTAGTTCAATGATATTTGGATTGCTGTGTGTTTGAAGGGAAGATAAAAAATGACTTGATGTTCTATTATAGTATTATTTAATGGAAAATAACTACAATTGAGTCCAGTTATTTTGAAGTCATTGGGATAAAAAACGGACTTCCAATTATCAGGATACATAGAGTAAGAGAGATAAAAAAAAATGTGGATGACAGATCAAGAATGTCGTACTAGTGTGTGCAGGGGGATGAGGGGGTGCTACAACGATAGGTCACCTGTTCCCTGGACCTAACCCCTTTCCCCTTCCTTCTCTTAACCTTATTGCAGACTCTTGCTTGTAACAGTAACACACACCAGAATAGCTTGCCGTATGGAGTATAGCACTACTTTGTTTTTACAAGCCAGAAAAAGTGCTTTAAGAATCGGAAAAATCAGGCCAAAATAGCTTTGAATTAACCAGATCCTTATTTCAAAATTCCAACCAACTGATATTTTTAATAAAGCTTAAAGAGAGAAATATTAGGTAAAATTAAATGACTTCGAAATTTCCAAGAATTGGAACTATCTAGATGAGAATTATTTGGACTCAACTGTACTTGTACAAGCTTCATCTTTTAGTACACTAATAGTAGAATTAGGTTGCAGAAACAATGTACACTAAGTGACTAACAATTTGTAAGACACTGTGTGCCTAAAAGGATGCATTCAACATGAACTACATTTAAATTCAGCTTGATGCCCTAGCTGTATGATGTAGATATGTGTTCATTATCAAAGCAATCTGAAAAAAAAAATAAATTGAAACTTTGTTTTTCTTGGTTGAAAACTTTAATAAGATTTCAATTTTAATGGAACACATAATTATGTCACAAGAAAGTACATTTTTTAGTCAAATAATGTATAACTTAACATGATTAAAAAATTCAGACAGCGGCTATAGTACTCTCTGGTAGAATTCATATAAAAAATTTAAACCTTAAATATTTGAAATCAAGAATGTAGATTATTGTATTCTCAGCCTCTTTTAACTAAAGCTATGAAAACATGTTTTTTTTTTGCACATATTTCTCTTATTTGTGTGATTAAAAATATTATTGCAGGCTACTCCTCAGTCCTTGCAAAGTTGATTGTCAAAGTATGGAATGGCTACCTTATTGGTCACATCTGCTGAGACCTTTATTTAGTATCTGCTTCCAGAAAAGTTTGACTTTGGTTTTTCATTGATCATTCTAAAATTCAAGATATGTTTCCATACTTACGATTTTTTTTGAACCACTTTTAATCTGCTTTTGCAACTGAGTGATAAACAGAGGGATGAATGTATCTATACAGTAGACCTCGGATTCAACGAACTTGTCGGTTTTTTTTAATAGTTCGTTGGAGGCATGGGTATCAGGTCCCCCAAGGGGAGTAACCAAAAAAAAGTTAAAATAATGCGTCATTACCCTCCCTCACTTCTCCATTCCTCTCCCCCTCCCCTTCCCAAGGTATCTCCCTACAAAATGGTGTACTCCTCATTCTAGAGTCCGAATTCTTCACACCCAATCCCGTTATCTAAGATAGGGCGGCTTTGTCTCATTGATCACCCATCATGCCCGGCATAACATTGTGTGCGTCTGTCCGTCGCCTGCTAGGGGTAAGCGCCTGCCTCTCGCCCCTCTCCCCTCTCTTAAGCTGTCCATCGTTTGGCCTCTCCTTAGCCCATCCCCTATGTGTTACATACTGTTACATGTATAGCAAGTTACGGCCTGTGCTACAACGAACTCGTTCTTTGCTACAGTGGGCCTATACCTTTGAGTTTAAACTTTAAGTTAATGGTTAAAAATTTCAATCACGCGTTTGTCTAGAAGTAAATTTTTTGTAAACTTGCCGACGCCCGTGGTTCGTTGAATCTGAGGATGGGCCTGAGATTAGTTCGTTGAATAAAAACTATTTTATTGAAGTCAACGAAGAAAAAAAAAACGGGAACTTTTTTTTGTTCGTTGAATATAAGGTGTTCTTTGAGTCCAAGTTCGTTAGATTCGAGGTGTACTGTAGTATATTGGTTGCAGAGTAGATGATGTTGGAGATGAAATCGGTGTAGACTTTGACGTAGAGAATGGATAAGATGGTGAACAAAGTCCTTTTTCTTCATATGATCATGGATCTAGATTTAGATCAAAAGAAAAAATCAAATGCATCGTAAGAGTAAGCTGGAGCAGTTTTGGAAGAAACAGAAATATTTATGGACGAAGAAATGCTATACCTCAAGTGACATCTTCGATTCAAACACAGCATTCTTCCAGCTATCACTTACTGATATCAAACATAGTTACTAACAAAAGAGCTAGTTCAAAAACTAAGAAAATCCCAGAGAGCAATGAAAAGGAAGATGCGCCATATCAAGATCAAAGATGAAATTCCTTGCAATGAGAAAACAAAAAAGCAGGAGTGAAAGATGTTGAGTTTTTTCTGAGATGAAAATGGAAATGGGCTGGACATGTAGCAAGAATATGAGACAATAGGTGGTCACAAATATACAGAATGGCAATGATGGGACAGCATACAAAAATGGAGATGGTGTCATGACATAATTCAATGGAAAGGCAAAACATGGAATAGAGAGGCTAATCACTAAGGCAGCTGGAAATGGGATGGACAAAGCCTCATAGGCTCTACATGCCTTTGTGTGGCAGGGATCAAATTGGCTCGTGGTTGAATATGTGATGCCATAATGTCCCAGGTACTTTAGGCCTAGTCCTTTCAAAAGAATTTGTGCAAGGATATGGACTTCATTACAGCTTTCCATGTGAGAGTATAAAACTGTCAAGTCACCTTACAGTTTTTATGTCACACTTTTTACCTACAGAACAGCACTAATATTTTTTTCCTATTACTGGAAGGGAATAACTTCTATAATTTTTTTTTTATTTTCAGGTGATTGATCATTATGAAAATCCCCGAAATGTTGGATCCCTAGACAAAGATGATAAAAATGTTGGAACTGGTCTTGTAGGAGCTCCTGCCTGTGGAGATGTCATGAAGCTGCAGGTAAAGCTGATTGTAATGTTATTGATATTCTTTAAGAAATGTTTGCGGTAGTTTCTGTAAGTTAGTTAAGCCAATTCACTTTTATTCATGGAATAATGAGCTCTCTCTCTAGCAATTTTTTTTTTAATTTTTTTTACTGGAGCCATTTCAACCTTCTCAGCACCATTTTTCAGCGAATTCATCTGGCTGGCTAGCCTAGATTTAATCATGGGCAGTAAATCAGATACATGTATTAAACAACTTTTTGAAAAGTAAAATCAAATGTTCTTTTCAATTAATTGTATGTTTTTTTTTAATCATTTGTTCTTCAGTGCTGTTGTTTTAGTAAGAATTTTCATACCTGGGAGTCAGGTAGTTCATACTGTTTTCTGTGCAATATCCTCCAATTCAATTTTCTCCTCAAAGATTCTTGTTTTAAAGCAAGAAAGCTATTGATCAATATGCTTCCAATAGTCTCTTAAAGTTAATGTAGTCTTGATTTCAAGAGAGGGTAACTCGAAGGGATATTCTTTTGTTGCATAGCACAGAACAACTTTTTTGCTATGTTTGCACACCATTATATTTTGGTTGACATTGGCCTGATCAATGTAAACTACACTCTTCAGCTAGCTACATTTTTTTTCATGATGCTTGACAATGTTTTCTGAGATCTAAGAATCCTTTAATATCCTGGTCCCACAGAATTATTAAAAAAAAAAATAAGATAAAATTGCAAATTATGCAAGCAAAACTTGGAAATTATGCAAATGGAATTGGAAATTATGCAAGTTGCAAAGAAGCTCTTATAATATGTTGTTCAAGTAAATCTTTTATTTATTCAAAAACTATTTAAAAATAAAACATAACTCATGTATACACATGGGGCAGTATTAAATTTTGTTGAATTTTGTAGAAGTTATAGGATTTTTAAAATCCTGATACAATAACCCGACTTTCACAGACGTTTTTACTTTGTATTATCATGTTATGTATGATCTTACCGCTAGGCGTTGTAAAAAGGAAGAGCTCTTTATGATAAGTAATTAAAGATAGATCAAAGAAAAAAAAGTGGGGGGAGCATGCAAGTGTCTGACAGTATTCCTTCTCCTCCCCACTCCTTCCCTCCCTTCTGTATGCACACACACTTAGGCGTCATCCTATTTATCTACTTTATGACAGAACTTTTTTTTTTTTTTTTATTGTTAAGTCTTATTTTACACTAAATTGAAATAAGATCGTATGTGTAAACACAGCTCATCACTACAGAATGGGGCGGCTTTGTGCTGAATTTGCTAATTGGTATTGATTTCAGTTCATTTGAATGTGTAACCAAGGCATAAGGCGCCTGCAAAAAGTACTTTTTATTTTTCATACAAAGGGTAGGTTGATTTTCTGTTTACCAGCATCATCATATGTAGAAATTTAAACAGTAATACAGATTGGAGATATAACTAACAGGTTGCTTCAAGATATGTGAGGTAGCTGAGGATTTTCAATTGTAAGTCGCAACTACCGATCTCGAGTAATAGCGTTATAAAGGAAACATCAATTCTTGGTCGATGTGGAGTTATGGTCATAATTGCAAGCTATAACATTTTTTCTTCATGCTCTGTGAATAAAATGCAGATCATCTTCATGATTATTTTGGGACAGATCCCAGTGCTTCTGACTCTGACAATAATGTTACTAGCGATCTTGAAAGTGAAAGTGATTGCGCTGAAAAGCAAGCAACAAGACAGTGCTTACTCTGCAGATATCGATGCTTTTTAAAAGGCTATAAACCACTGAAAATGTAAGAAATAAACAAAATATATTGATTACATTATTGTACAATCATATTCCACTCGACGATTTTTAAAAGGCTATAAACCACTAAAAATGTAAGAAACAGACAAAATATATTGATTACATTATTGTACAATCATATTCCACTCGATTTCATGTGTTAAATGGTAATCAGAAGTCGTTTTGTGAGTGGAAATGTAAAAAAAATATACAAAAAAAGGAACCAAAACTTAAAAGGCCATTTTCTCAAAAGTGGGTATCGTAAAGATGAATATTTGAAAGACAATATCTCAGCTTCTAATAATTGTAAGAAGCTGTAAATGCAATTCTCTTTAGAAGTGTTTGCTGTTTCAGAAAACGTATAACTTAGTATGCTCAAAAATCGACGTAAGACTGAAAATCCCTGGCACCCTCACATATAATAAGAGCAATGTATGCACTGTAGCCGAAAGGGACATTAGGATATTTTGGTCCTTTAAACAAAGCATCACAGCCGGCCATAGGCATTAAATGAGAAATGCGAGGGGAAACTGGAAATCAACTTATCTATTGCAATTTATTACAAATGTGTAAATGACCAAGTTTAAGGACAAAGAGTAACGCTAAAAAAAGACAAAGATTGGTCCTGGCTGCCGCATTGCAATCAATAAAGGTTAATATCAACTCCTCCAAGTTTAATAGAAATGGAGTCCACTGAATTTACATAACCTCAAACTCATATGATATTTGTTAATCCATTAAAAAGTTTGGTGTGGCAAAGATGGGTACTATATTAATTGTAATGCAGCAGTGAACACGGTTGTTTGAAAACTATTTGTCGTCTCACAAGGACGCAAAATTTGACACATATACTATGTGGCGTCATTTTCATGCTCTTAAGTTTTATATGATCCTTATGGACTCTTTAATATTTTGAGGTAAACTTAGTTAATGATAATATTAATAAAGACAAAAATTTAATTTAAAGTTTTTATTTGAACTTCTAAAATCTCTCTATACTATATATTTTCTCTCTTTCAGATCAAATTGGATGATGATGGAAAGATAATAGATGCTAAGTTCAAAACATTTGGTTGTGGATCAGCCATCGCATCCAGTTCCCTTGCAACAGAATGGGTGAAAGGCAAAACGGTAGGGAGAGACTATTAAATATTGTACTCAAAGATCCTTTTTCATAACCATAGCTAACTGTGTAGCTTCCTGCCAATTTATGGCAGGCATATAACTTTATTATGGCTTTTTTCTTGAAAAAAAAAAACAAAAAGAAAAAACAATGAAATAAAAGCAGTTTGTTTTTTTCTGAAATAACATATTACTAGATAAACATGAATTGAATTTCTTTCCAAAATCAAACAACATACAAACAAGCAAAAGGCCAATGTTCTGTTAATTGAAACTGGTGAAATATCTAATTTGGGACCTGGTCATATGCTTGTCTATAGAGAGCAAAGTACATGTTATTTTTCTGTATTAAACCTCTACTTTCCTAAATTTTAGATGGATGAAGCCATGACAATCAAGAATACAGAAATTGCAAAAGAATTGTCGCTTCCTCCAGTAAAGCTGCACTGCTCAAGTGAGTGTTGAGTAATAGACTTGAGGGAGGGGGGAGAAGCTAGTGAGGAGTAAATGTTCCAACTGCCTGTGGCCAATCTAAGACAAGGGAAATAGGACAAACAACATTGTCAATTATGTATTAATGATCAAGACTTTAACTAAGCGTAAGCTAAATTTAAGTACAGTGGAGTCCAAATAATTCGCATCTGGATAGTTCGAATTCTTGGATATTTCGAAGTTTTGTAATTTTACTGCATATTTTTCTATTTAAGCTTTATTAAAAATATTGGTTAGTTCGAATTTTGAAATAAGGATCCGGTTAATTTGAACCGATTTGGGCGTGATTTTTTTAGTCTGACTCAGTGAAAGCACTTTTCCTGGCTTGTTAAACAAAGTACATGTAGTGCTATGCTCCGCGTGGCAAGTGATTCTGGTGTGTGTGTTTGCCCACCTACCTTACACCCAAGAATCTGCAATAAGGCTACAAGAGAGAAAGGGATTAGGTCCACCCCCCCGCCTGCACACTTGTACAACATTTCTGATCTGTCATCCACATTTTTTTAAACTCTCTTGCTCTATGCATTCTGATCATTCAAATTTCGGATAATTCGAAGTCCCTTTTTCATCTGAATGACTTCGAAATAAGCAGAATCGACGGTATCTATCTTGCATAGAGTGGAGATACACAATACAAAAATAAGTAGGCCAATATCATGTGGTTGTGCTGTAAACTACAATGGAATCAGCTTGTCATAAACTCTGCTTAAGATAAATTCTCAGTTAATATAAAATTTTTCATTCAATCGATTTTTTCCTCTTTACAACCACTTCGATTTCCTGGGTTATAATTATAATATAAGATTAAATCAGCTCATCTACTTTTGCAAGTAACATTAATACAGGGTGGGTTCCATTCAAAGCATGACCATGGTCTGTTAAGGGAAAGGGGAGGAAAGAACCAAAAAGAAGAAAAAGGGGGGAGAAAGAGAGAGTTGCCTCAGTTGTCAGTTGGTTGCCTTCTAACATCTTTGTCTGTGCTAAATCCACACACCATTACAGTTGAGTCCAAATAATTTGTATCCAGATAGTTTGAATTCTTGGATATTTTGAAGTCGTTTGCTTTAAGCTTTATTGAAAAATATTGGTTAGTTCGAATTTTAAAATTTAGATCTGTTAGTTAATTCGAAGCGTTTTTGGCATGATTTTTTTTTATTCTGACAGTGAAAGCACTTTTCCAGGCCTGTAAAACAAAGTACATGTAGTGCTATGCTCCGCGCGGCAAGTGATTCTGGTGTGTGTGTGTGTGTCTGCCCCCTATGTTACAGGCAAGAGTCTGCAATAAGGCTACAAGAGAGAAAAGGGTTAGGCCCACCCCAACCCCCCTGCACACTTGTACGACATTTCTGATCCGTCATCCACATTTTTTTTAAACTCTCTTTCTCTATGTATTCTGACATGCATGCACCACGCATACTCAAGGCATCTGTATCTAGATCTATGCGATATTTCACTTCAACACCCCCCTTTCTCTCTCTCTCTCCCCTCTTAGTCTCAGAAGATTTAGGGAGCGTTTTGAAACAAAATTACATGTATTATAATTGATTCTAGTAATCGCTGACCGCTCATGTTCTGTTTTTGACCACTCATTTATGCACCAAGGTTACTGCCCTTGAAAGTCACTTAGAGTTAATCTTCTTACAATGGTTAAGATAAACTCCTGAATCTAGCCCCAACTGGTTTATCTTAATTGGATTCCACTGTTACTGTTAGTGTATGTAACTTATAAGTTAGTAAAAGTCCAGTGCCAAATGACAAGCCCACCAAAGTGAAAAATAGAAAAGAAAAAAAAGGAAAAAACAAGACAAGACTAGTTCAATCAGTGACAATATTGATTTAATAAAATGGTACCTTGAACATAATGAATCTTACCTGCTGATGAATGTAAAACAGAGTGACCACTTTATGTAAACTTAATTGCTTTGAGAAAACAGTAGAAGCAAATGCATGTTAGAAGGCTTTTTCAAGCACCCTGCCTTGATTCATTGACTACAGGTTTGTATTCTTATATTTTTTTCCCATCTCTTTTGACTTCGGCAAACTGTATACTGTTTACAGTAATGCATAAAATTGTTTTTATTTTAGTGCTTGCTGAGGATGCCATAAAAGCTGCTTTGCAAGACTACAAAATCAAGCAAGGAAATGAACCTCCTGGATCAAAAGAAGAGAAGAAAGCCTCCAGGAATTGATTTTTTTTAAAATAATAATTACAGTATTTGGGTATTTTGCTTTTTATCACGCTACAATATTCTTAGATTCTGAAGTATATTCTATTATTGATTTTGGCACTCTTGCGCAACTCTCAAAAGTGTTGCAGTATTTCCCATATTAAAGATCGGCAAATTGACATCAAATTCTGTACTGCTTAAAAGCCTTTTTCTTTTGCCTCTTGAGATATATTTATCACCGTAACAAATTTCTAATCATCAATTTTGCTTTTCTACTCAAGATTATCTTCTTTTCAAAGACTCATGGTTTCAAACCTGCACAATCAAGTCAAGCTAACTCAAGATTTGTGGTATCATTTTAGATATAAGCTAATTTCATTTTATTTCCTTTGCCAAATTCAGTTAAATTAAACTAGGATCTTACACATATGTAAATCCTTTATAAACAGATACAAAGTTGTGTTTCCTGGGTAAAACTGTTTCAATTGTGAATTTATACTTGTAAGATTTTTATGTCTATTCAGCAAGTGAAAAGAAGACCAATTTTTCTGTATTCTTGACAATTATGGTGGTCAAAACTCAAATGAGTTGTAATAAAATTGGAGCTTAAGTTTAAATAGCAATAAAGAGAAGTGTTAAATCAATAAAAATTTTAAGCCTTTTGTTCTATCAGAATTTGGTGTTTTCTGCTCTGTCCTTTGAATTGTTTTTTTTTTTTTTTTTGTTCTAATGGTGGAGAAAATTATATTCATAATTTATTTTACAACCTGCATAACCAGGTTGATAAAGTTTTAAGAAATGAGATGCTTAAAACTTTTGCACTTGGAATCAACATTTTTTCCCTGTAGAATTTGAGAAAACCTAAGATCTATGCCTAGTGACTGAATACATTCTTTCTTAAATTTTCAATTTATTTTGATGCCAGGAAATTTTTTCCAGTAATTTTGGTAGATTTCTGTACGGGCTGTACAACTAAAAGTTCGAACAACCTCAAATCTTATGCAATGTTACATTTTGTAGAATTTAAAGGCTTTTTTGCAATAGTTTGTTACCATCCCAACTCGATAAATCAGTACATTTATTGAAACTTTGGAATTTCGATAGTTTTGATTTTCAGAGCCTAAAAAGAAAATTCACTCAACTGGGAACTTCAAACAGCAATGCATTTATCTTTGGTTGTTAGAATCACATGCCATTAAATTTAAAATAAACTCAAGATCAGTTAAGATATATATCATATTATTTATTACATGTGTTCAAATGATAGCATGAAACCAAAAAAGGAGACAAACTTTTCACTCAACATTGAACATAGAAATGATATTTTGTGCAGTATGTACTTAGCTGCACAGAGCAGAACAATGTTGCCACTTGCACTTTTTGGCAGCTCTTAATTCTTCATGTGAAAAGTGATCACAAATCATCACCAAACTTTGTCTCAAAAACCAACGCAGTTATAATATTCTAATCCAATCAGACACTGTATTTGAGAGTATATGACATGAAAAGAGATCTCTAAATTTAAAGTTGAGAAATATTTCAAACAGGCAATTGCTCAAAATAAAGTGATTATCCAGGTGCATTATACATGTACCAGAATAACCCGAATCCCTGGACTTCAGGTTATTCTGGTGCAGTCTTTTTGTGAACCTGGATAGCCCAAAGCCTTTTACTTTCGATTATTCTGGTGCAAAGATTTGAAGTCATGTGACACTTCAAACTTGTTTTGTTTTGTTTGTTCTATTATCTTAATCTTGGAGACTAGGATTGATTTCGGCCTTTTTAAAATTGCCACTTGATTTTGCGTCCACTGACTGTTGTCATTTGTCATTAACCGAGTCATTTCAAGTTGGCATTATTTCATTTCACATTTCCAGACGTTCATTTGCCGTGCAGAAATGTTTAAAATTCAATACAACAAGTAGATGAAACCTAACTAAAAATATATAAAGAATCAGGTTAATAGATTTCTCATTCTAATCAATTTATCAATGATATTAGATAACATCTATTTTTCTATTCTATTAGCTTATCGGATACCCAAAGCTAGATCTAGATCTATCAATTGGACTCTAAATCCTTGCGACTGCCAGTTATCAATGACCATTCTGCTTCCTAGATTAGATCTAGAGATTCTTGAATCTTGAAACACGAGGTTACATTATAAATTTTAATTATCATAAACTGACCATAATTGATATTAACTTGTCCATGTATCATCCTCGAGTCTTTTTGAATATAATATTCTGAGTTTGGTCCTAATAAAGTAATAAATGTACATGTATTACATTACCTTATTCCTGGTGTTTAAAATGTAAGACAGCTGAAGTGTAACTGTAAAGCATGATTTATAATAAATTTCCATGACACAAATCGTGATACATTATAGATGTAAAAAAATTTTAATTCTATCAAAAACCTAGATAGACAATCCTTACTTTATAAGACATTAAGAATAAAATTATTAAATTAATCTATGAAACTGGAATAGATTTCTAATCTGAAAATATCTACCCTCACACAAGAGAATAGCCTCAACTGTTCAGTGTATAGATCTACATGTCTACAGTGGAACTCGGGAATAACGACAACTCTTGATCTTTTCATAAAGTATCGTTATAGCAAAGATTGCTTTTATTCCCACATAAGGGAATAAAGAATTTATTGTGATGAATGGGAGATAAGTGATTTCCGAAAATCTTTGCTGTGAGTGAGATATATAGGTCTTGCATACCACGCTCAGCTCGCTGAACCACATGCTGTGTGATACCACAGCTCTTGTGACATGTTGTGTTAGAGTTATACTGATACTACTACTAAGCCTAGACAACGCTTTAACGGGAGGGAACTGAGAGGAGAAAAGGCACAAAAGTCTTCATCACTTATTCATTTGAACTGTATCAATGCAGGCTCAATATTTTTTTCCTATGAAAAATTTGTTTTTTTTTTCCATTGTACGCTCAGATCTGGTTGTCCTTAGTAGGGGAAGCAGTATGTATCAATACTCGTTATTGTAGAAATGCATGTAAATTGAATGACTTAATTAAAGGAAAACGTGGATTTTCAGATCTGTCATTATAGCAATGGTTGTTGGTATTAGAGGTGTTAAATATGGGTTCCAGTAGGCCTATAGGTTATTAAATATAAAATTTAATCCAAAATTTGAAAAGAAAGATGACAATTTCTGTTTCAAAGAATTTTTTAAACATAACCTTTCCAATTCCAAAAGGTGAGGTGGGGACGGAGAACGCAAATCTGTCTTCAATGGTTTAGAAAGGGTGCAACTGTAAATGTAAAGGAAAATAAATCTGTCATCATACTGAGGAGACACCATTATTTTGAGTGCACCTTTCCTTATTATTCCTAAGCTAAAGTCACATACATTTGTACTACTACTAGTGCAATTGCATCTAGACATATTGTATTAGTAACTGGCTAAATTTTTCAGACTGAGAACATTTAATGCCTATAATTTAAAATTTATAGCCTAGTCTAAAATATTTGACTTGGAAAGATGTAAACTTTCCACTTTCCTATAGATGATTTCTATCCAGTCAGAGGCCTTAAATAATATTATTAGAATAGTCAAAATTTTACCAAAGTTATGAAAGATTCAGATAGGGGTATGTGAATTGTAAAGGTTTGCAGAGGCTTTTTTTTTTATTTTGCATTACACTTAATTATGTAGTTATATAATTTAAGTATGTATGACATGAAAATTATCTCGTAACTCCCTGCTAGCTTTTGCACATTGTGGTACTGATACTATTACTAGTGATAATGATACCGATACAGTAAAAGTATGCCTCAGTTACATGTTCAGGTGAAATGAAATCTTTTTTCCAATAGCAAAGTGGTACAAAGTCGCTCCTTTCTGTTGTGACATGACAAGCTCCAAGGTAACCACGTCAAAATGCATGTAACATATAAGATGGATTATTTTGCTGACTTGCTTGCTATGTGAATGTACTGTGCTTGTATAAAAAAAAGGGGAAGAAGGGAAATTTTGTGTGTGGAAAGGTAAAATAAAAAGGTCAGAAGCTAGCAGTAGCATGCCTCCTCATGTAGATCATACATGTAGCGCAACACAAGATTTGTCACGGTGATAAATTGCCCAGGGAAAAACTTGTTGGGTTGCCCCTTGTATCAATTCAGTACAATTTACTTATTTATCTCCATTACTCCCAACCTTTTTTCTCGTCTCTAAATATCTATCTCTGCCTTTCTCATCTTGTAACTCCACTACTCCCTCTTTGCAAAAAAAGTTGCTTTCTGAAGTTTCTCACCCTTTGGTAATGGTCAGATAGACAAAAAGGGTGAGAGAGGGAGAGAGAGAAATGGAGATGGTTGCAGGGAGAATGTGAGACAGAGAGACAAGAGAGAGGGTAGAGATGCAAATAGGGGGTAGGAAGACAAGTCAAAGAAAGGGAGCAATGCTTAGTGATGGATACAGAGTGAGAAAATGATGCAGAGAGAAGGGGAAGGAAAGAAAGATGCAGATTAAGAGAGATAGGCTACAGACAAGGCCAAAAAGAGGAACACAGGCAATGCAGGAAGCAAGGCGGAGAGATTGTTCCAAGTCTTTCTGTCAATCTCTTGATTCTCCTCACATTAAATCGGTTTCTTTTCCTCTCTTTCTTTATAAATTAAAATACAGTAAATAACCCTTCCTTTTTCCAAGGCTCAGTTATACTGCCCTGCAAGTACATGACATGCCCGTAATAAAACAAGGAAAGATGAAAGAAAAAGGGCACCACGATCAAATGGTATGTCCAAATCAGTGTCAGAATCTGACTCTAGACCTGATCTAAAGTTCCACTGCTTTGATCTCTTCAAATGTTTAATGACATACAATTTTGCTTTCATCGTCTATATCTCTTTTGTAATCAGTGCTATCCAATACGATAGCCTACTTCAATTTGCTAAAAAAAATTAAAGCCATTAAGAAAAAAATCTGCTCCTCTTTCTCAACCGATTTTCAAGCGGAAACAAAAAAAAACAACAAAAAATATAATGATTCATGTTCCAATACGGCTCTTCTGTCAGAGAAACCTTAAAATTAAACGGAACAGTTTTGTATATGGTTTATGAAAAGTGAAAACATGAGTGGGCACTTTGTTAAAGGGTTTATAATGGACCTTGGTACTTTGGAGATTTCAGAGTTAAACAAGGTTAAACGCCTTAAAAAATACTGAGGCGAAAAATGAATAGTCTCTAGTCTAGACTATCACTCATTATTCTATGTTTCATTTGCAACAGCATATGATGGTCAACGGATGTCTCATTTACAAATAACAAACACCATTACTTTTTTTTTTTAATTTAATAGTTTAACAAATTTAATATCCCATCTGAGACATTGTTTGCTGGTAGGGTTGAATCTTACTTGCCACATTCTTTTTCGCCTGCTCCCGCAGAAACTGAAAAATAAAAAGACAGAAAATTAATAAAGATGCAGTCTTACAAAAAAAAAAATTAGATTATATAATGTAATTATCAGGAGACAAACAGATTTGTCATTAATATTAATCAATTGATAAAATACTGGCTGCAGATACCAAGGTATGCATCTTATATTCAGTAGTGCAGTTAATGTTGAATGTAAGTTCTTACTAAGCTACTGGTACTTTGGGTATGAGTCATATTCCATAGCGCAATAAATAGTCACATTTAATCTTGACATTGCTTATTATTGTAGCAATCTCCCTTGGTAAATTTTTTAATATATTCACGTCTTGAAAAATAGATCAAATGAAGATAAATAATTTACATTATGGATGCCTTGGGAAAGGCATAGGAAATACTGTGGGCAAATGTTACCAATGTATTTCACTATAAACTAATTCCTCAATATTATTACCCAGGGCCCCCCTATTTAAAATAGCTTTATATATGCTCAGTGCCAGGGGTTTTGAAGGCATTTAAAAAAAAATCACCCATAATTCTGAATCAACATGAATCAACTTTACAAACACGGCAATAGCAAAACATTTGAAAAATAGAGCAAATTTTAAATAAATGGTCGAATAGCTTTAAAAAATTAGATCTACCCAAGAGAATAGACTTAGATTTTTTGGGATGCAATAGATGTATTAACTTATAAGTGCGGCCTAGATTCTAGATTTACTTAAAATTTCTTTCATTTCTTACTCAGAATCTGGGCCTTCCCCACTATATACTCTTCTGAGTCAGAAAAAGATTCAATAGACATTTCTAGTTTGATTCATTTAATGTCTTGTAATCATGGTCAAGGAATCTGAAACTTATGTGTGTGTGTGTGTGTTATATTTATATATATATATATATATGACTACGACAACATTATGTCAGTGTTCCGAAGTAGATCTCATTAAAAAAAATTTTATCACTTCAATCCCTTCAAACTGAAACAAAGTAGAGAAGATATTCAACTAACATTAATGGCATTTCCCACACCACTGCAGGATTTAGCTTCAAGGAAGAAAACTATTTTCAGGCAAGCCTAAGGAAAAAGATAAGACGGCCTGCAACTGTTGCAAAAAAAATTCAGTAGCTTAAATTCTGCCTCAGTGTCCATGTTATTTTCATATTCATATGACAGAAATCAATGCGCTGTGGTATATATCATCATAGGCAGAGGTGAGCATTAAGCAATTTAGCATTTTTAAATCAATACAACATACTCTGTTAAGCATATTTTAAGGGCCAGTATCAAATTCATGCCAAATGTATTTCTCACAAGGGTACAAAAAAATACATTACGGTGTTAACAAATCATTTGGCTACTAAATCTAATGCTCTTTCTTCCACCCTCTATTAAAGAAAAAGGTTTTTTTTCATCCTAACAAAATAACACCAGGACAAGATTTTGGTATGCCTAACTTCTTCCAGTAATGGTCAGTTGTTAATGTACTTCTAATACAAAGAGGAATCAAGGCATAGCAAGATCTATTTTCTAGGGGAAAATTTATTCATTCAATCATAATTGTGTATCACATTCACTTGCACTGTATATTCACACTAATGTAACAGAGCATATCTTAGCATTCCGGCTTGATATATTATTCCTGATATATTTTAATAGACAAAAAAACAAAACACAATGGTGATTGAAAAAAGCCCATCATTATTAGGGCCATCCCCTTTATCTATATATTTTTCTGAGTGAGAACAATATTCAATAAACATTTCTATTTTGACACATTTTCATGTCTGAAATCCATCATTTCGATCCCTCTGAAACTGAAAGTAGAGGCGATATTTAACTGACATTAGTGTTATCTCCCCATCACTGTGATATTCAGCTTTGAAGAATAAAAATTCTTTTGATGCTCTTGCAGCATTTTGCATTTTCAGGTAAGGCTTAGGAAAAAGATAAGGCGCCCTGCAACTGTTGCAGAAATCCCCTAGATTGAATTCTGCCTCAGTGTCCATGTTATTTTCACATTCACATGATAGAAATCAATGCGCTGTGGTATATATCATCATAGGCAGAGGTGAGCATTGAGCAATTTAACATTTTTCTCCAAATCAATACTACACTGATAAGTACGTTTAGAGCCAGTATCAAATTCACGTCATTTGTTATGCGGAGAGGAAAAATAATATGGTACAGAGTTAAATCATTTGGCTACTACGTCAAATGCTCTTTTTTCCATGCTCTGCATGATCTATTTACTGAAGAAAAATTCATTCATTCAAGCAGGAATGTGCATCAAAATTCATTTGTACTGTAGACTTACACCAATGTACCAGAGCATGTCTTTGCACCCCTGCTTTAGTGCTTTAGCTAATCAGGGCCTGTTGATATGTTATTGCTGATATGACAAAGAATAAAAAAAAAAGTGATTGAAATAAGCCCTGTTATTACAGGATTCTTGTTATATATGGTTTCCACAGTATTTACTCACAGTAAGCTGCTTCTTTCTGTCATAAAAATGTTTCGATTTGACCTTCCTCTTAGCTTCCAAAGTGGCAACAACTCCTTGATATTTCCAGCCCACCTCATGGGACAAGCGATCAAGGCTACAAAACTAGTATTCAAGGAGGACAAAAAAAAGGTAGTGACGTTATGAACCATGGACAAAATGTTAATGGTGAACATAGTTAGACCTGATACTCATTTGCATTAAAGAGAAGGCTCTAGTAATAAGACAAAACATAAAAACTGAACAGACAAAAATGATTTAAGGATTATTGGATGAAACAGCTTGGTGTAAATTCACTCTATCCAAATTATTTTGTCAGTACCTAAACACAATATCCAATGCCCTTGCATTCATTTCAAAGTATCAGTAATAAAACAATCCTGGTCTCCTGCTGGCTGCAAAGTGCAATATAGATTAAATAATAATCAATGCATCTTAAGATCGCTAATGACACAGTATTAATTGCAAAAAAATATAGAAGACATGCAACAATCATATGACATTGTTGAAGAAGTAAGCATAAAGGAAGGGTTGGAATTGAATACTCGGTAGCAAAAAGACATAATGGTCGTCAGTAGAAACAATGAGTGTCCACAGATCAACACATTTATCAATTGGAATCAATTCAAACATTTGGGTACTTTAATATCAAATGATGGACGCTACAACACTGAAATTGCAATCGAGAATAGGGCAAATAAAAGTTTCCAGAGAATGAAATAGTAACAAAGAAACACATTCCCATTCACACAAGAAGAAGAGCCCTGGAGTGCTACAGTGAACTTCGAATTTAATGAGCTCAGACCCAGCAAGACCTTAAGCTCAACAAGGGATTGAAAAGGTCCCGTTTTTTTCCCCTCTTTGTCTCAACAAATTAAACTTGAATCCAACGAGTCAAATTTAACAACCTCGGGTTAAAAAAGATGAAGCAAGGCTGTATTGGGCTTCAATAGAAGAACAAAACCATTTTAAAAGTTACCATATGAAGAGCTCTTTGTCTGAGCGGCAATAAAAATTAGATCCATGGGCTTGTGGGTGTGCCCAGACAGGTGTATTGAGGAAATGGAAAAAACAATGCCACCTGAGCACTTCAGTCCTAGTACTAGGTGAAAGGCATAGCTTCGAGGGAGAGAGAGAGAGAGAGAGAGAGAGAGTGACTGACTACCAAAGGTGCGGAGACAGTGACAAAAGTAGCAAGGCATATAGAGGAAGTGAAGATCGAAGCAGCAAAGAAGAAAACGACTTTTTTTTTTTTAAAGGGTGAGACTGAGAGACTAGTGTATGTGTGTTTGTGAGAGAGAAATACATTGTGGATAGACACAGAGAGAGGAGGAGGGAGAAAAAAAGGGTACAGAGAGAAGAAATACATTAATTTAAGAAATGCGAAACAAAACTTCACTTCCTCAACACATAGTCAGGTCCATTAATTGAGGTTAGCAATAAAGGGAGGTAACTAATTGAAAGTTAAGTGTTGAGTAGGTAATCTCCTTTGAAGATTTTTTTTTGTTTAAAAGCTACCCTTTATCCAGAGAGACCTCGGGTTCGAGGAAATACTGTGAGACCCGAGTATCTCATTATTTGCAAGGTTTAATGAACCCATTCTGATGTATGGATGCGAGGCCTGAACAATTTCAAAAGTTACAAAAGAAACTGTAGGTAAACAAAACTGTGTTACCAGAAGCTGACACAACAAGATCGCTCATAAATAGAATAAGAAACTGCCATGCAATCTTTTTTGGCCATGTGATGAAAATAGAGAAACTGCAGCAGGGGAAAAATAATTTGAAATGTTGGATAGCAACACAAGGCCTAACAAGACACTAAAGCTGCACCTCTTTGTTACCCTTTCCTGGCCCCTAGTCATGGATAAAAAAAATTCTGCCAAAAGTTATATTAGCAGCAAGTTTGGTCTTAAAGCTGTCTACTTATTTTCACCTGACTACAGGTTACTCTGATGTGCCACTATACTCACTAAAAATATCTTGCATAAAAAATAAAGTAAACAAAGTCTATCACAGGTCAACATGTTTTTACTTCTAACTTACCAAATTATCAAAGAATTACCAAAGAATCTCTATTAAAGAAAAAAAATGATTTCTTTTGTTCCTTTCCATATTTTTTAAGTGACACAGTTAAACAGCCGCAATTGATTTTGTAACTATAGATATAATTGAATCATTGAAAGGTATATTACATTCACTGTTTCAAGGCAGCGGACATGGGTATCTTTGTTATGAGGAAGTCTAAAAGGAAATAGGCACACAACTCTATAGTTCCGGAACAAAAAAGAAATAACAAAATCATTATCAATTCAACATACAAAGGTTTCACTTTATGAGCTGAGTCAGTATTATTACAAAATTGGGCTTTCTGTTCAACATTCAACCCAAGGAGAATTAATACACAGTTTACGATTTCCTTTCTCAGACTAGCCACTCTCCAGGGAAAGAAAATCTGAATGATTCTGCCCAAAAATTTCAGAATGACTTGCTTTATTTTTGCCCTCTACAGCATCCATTACAAAACACATAATGCAGTCTTTGGTGAATGTTCATTCATTGGTTTAGCTCTGAAATCTGATAAAAATTAGTTTACTTAGCTTGTAATTCTTCAATGGTGAAAAATTCTAAATAATCGTAAGATCTTTTTTCCATACCTTTTTCAGTTTAAATCAAGTACCCTATACCTTACAATACTTTTAATTGAGTCAATTAATTGGATGGCATTGGCATTTTGCAGGATTGGATGAATATTTGATCAATTCACAAAGAGCAGAGCTGCCAACCTAGCTCCTGTGGGAAGTGTACATGACTTCAAAAGGCTTATTTTTTTATGAAAAGGAGTAAATGTACTCCTTACTAAAAGGTTTAAAAAATGACATATTTGATGCTCTTTTCTGATTTTAGATAATTTTTCTACACATGTATAGGCCTTTCTCACACTTGACTCAGAAAATTAAAAATCTTTTTTTTCTTTTTTTTTTTTGCTGGATCCAGCAGTTGAAAACGTAACAAGATATTTCATGGGGAGCAAATTGACAATTTGATGGAAAGTTGTAATATTTTATGTTATAAATAATCTAAAGAGCGTAATCCACTCTATTGTTCACTTCATTGAGAAACAGGTCAATTTAAGTACAAAAATTACTCTGTGACGTTGAGACTAGTTAAGCATGATGTAGCATGTAACTTAGGTCTAGATCTAAATCCTACATTAGATAAAATGATGAAAATCATAGATCTTGTGCAGATCATAAAGTTTGCATCCAGATAAAACTTCTTAGGCCTATTATCAGATCTAGATTTTATTTTTCACAGACCTACAATTACTCTAGTTCTATCTCCATTGATCTTGATAACTAACAAAATTTAGATGAAAAAAGTGCTTTCCTGTAGTAGAAATTACTCTTAGAAAATAAAATAAGATTAATCCTTTGTTGGAATTAACGGCAAAGTGTGGATGTGAAGATAGAGGAGGAAGCACAGACGAATAAACGATAAAGTAAAAACAACTCGGCAGAACCAATATTCGGGATGGTTACAACTAAAATATTAATATCAATTTCGATACTGTATTTGATAATATACAATAAAAAACAATATCGATGTAATATAACAATACCGTCCGTATTTATTCTTTTATGCAGGCTGTCTGTTGATCTTGTAGGTTTAATTATAAACAAAACTGAAAATGTTTTTAACTGTGTAGGTGAAAACTTAGTTTGGAAAAAAATCAGAATATTTCCTCAACATTTGGAAATCGGAAGCAGACTAAATTTGCATAAAAAATCGGAATGATTCCGATTAAATCGGTATGAATGTCAGGTCTGCTTTCATGCCACAAATTTCACACCGATGTACATTCTTGCAGACATAAAACTAACTCTCTCTGTCCTTGTCTCCCTCTCTTCTTTGAACTTATGGAACTGTCTCTTTCTACTTCAGGCATTCACATAAGCTGACCCTAGGTAGTTAAGCATTTGATATTTTATTCTTTTGTAATACAAAGAGAAACCTTTATATGTTGAATTGATAATAGTTTCGTTATTTTTTTTGTCTCTTAATTATAAAGTTGTGGGCCTGTTTCCTTTTAGACCTTGTATTATACTATTTGTAGACACACACACTTCCTTTTGGATCCTTTATAATTACAGAGTTATCCTACAAGTGCAATGTTTTTGCTTTCTATCTGGATTTGTTATGAGGAGAAATAGAAGTTGAAAATGAATACAGCAAATACTTGAAAAAATTAGTTTTTTTTTTGTTTTTTTTTTTTGATAAAAGCAGAGCTGGTAATTCATCTGACCACACAAACAGAATTTCATTATCTTTTTTCCACCCACATTTTCTATGGAAAAGAGGGGTACACCCCAGCCTGAAAATGAACAAAATCAAATTGAGAACCACAAACCATCCTCAGGTTTAACTTTTTCATCAGTCATCTGACAATGTAGGTAAAAAGACATCATGGGATGGTCCAGTTAACAAAGCATAAAAAATTGGAGGTAATTATTATATAGGTACAGAAAACTGACATTTTAAGAATGAATCTTTTTTTTTTTATTTCAATGACAAGCAAATATTCACAGGACATGGGCTGGTTTCCTCCATTGAATTTAATATGATATGCCTCTGACTCATCAACAACATCTATCAGCTAGATAAATTACAGAAGAGAGGACATATGCATACCTTCCTTGTAGGGTTCAGTCTTAGAACCTTGAGAGCTGAAGGAACAACCATACGTTTCTTCTTGTCATAAGGTGCTGGGATTCCCTCAAAAACTTTGAGGCGAGCCAGTGCTTCCTTACCACGGGTTGTTTTATGTGGGAGCATGCCTAAAAACATAAAAATCCAATATATTAATTTTGCTAAATGTAGGAAATAAGTTGTAACTTTTCCTGAGGTCCTGTAGATATTTATGGTGTTGCTATGGAATAAAAAAAATTAAGCTTTGCCTCAGATGGTAGTGCATGTAAAAATTTATTTCATGTTCAGTATTTTCAAAACAAACGGTAAATTCATCATCATTGGCAAAATCCAAATGTCTGCTCTCAGCCACAATTTTTCTAGTGTTCATTGCCACAAAAAAGGATGAGAGTTTGAACAGAGCAACGACAACATAAAAAAAAAAGTGAAGATTTGATTTTCCTATGGTGTAAAAAGCACAATAAACTTTGCAATCAATATCAAAGTTAAACACCTTACCAGAAACATACTGCTCTGACTTTGTCATCTATATCAAAGAATAGCCTTTGAATAAAAAAAAAATGAATGAGAGGTACATAACATGATAATTACTTTGCTCTACCTTCTTGATTAAAGAGCTCTGATTGTTAATTTCTAATAGAACTTCGGACTAAAGAACATGGAAGTAAAATGTTTAAAAAGTTGCCTCAGATGGTAGTGCATGTTGTCTGGTTTCATGCTAGGTGTCAAATGGTGTATCTCATCACTGGCATCTCAAGAGAGTTTTAAGTTAAAATATAATGAAGGTCACAAACTTTTTTGCTGCATTCAAAGCCACAAAATATTTTATTTTTTTTTGGGAATGGGACTAGGTCATGAGAAACAGCCAAGATTCTCTGAGCCACTTTGAGGGATCAACTTCATTTGGATGGATATATATAAATATGTATGTTGTGCTTTTCAAGTAGAGGTTATGAATATCAATCTTTACATGAGGATGGCAGCAGTTTTATGTAAAAAAAAAGCATCAATGGAGATTCAGGGTAAAGAGATTTATGATGTAAGATTAAAATACTACACGCAAACTTAACTTGAAGTGCAATTCATGTTATTTAAACCCATTTCACCTTTTTAAGGAAAGAAAAAATTGTGTGATGGAGGCCTCAAGCCCTTCTGATTATAGAGTTCACTGATATCTTGAATATCATAATCATCGCTTCAAAACCAATTAAAGTTGTCTTCCGTTGCCTCAGATGGTAGTGCATGTTGTTGTTTTGTTTCATGAATTTCAAAATCAAGATGATATCGTCACAGGCAAAAGCAACAAAGTTATGAATCTGAAAAGCTGTTTCCAACTTTTTTTAATCTTTTTTTTTTAAGATAAATATTTAAGCCGTCAGGCAACTAACAGACCAGGCATTAGGGTTATTCCTAATGTTGTGATGATGCAAATAGGTTTGTTAGCATGATTTGGAATGCAATGTTGTCTTTTTCTGTGTCTAATATTAACTGTTCCTTAATTCTAGGGTGGGAAAAATTGGTAGCTGCACACATGTAAGATTGATAATTTGCAAAATTTGTTAACTGAAATATCAATCACATCTTCCTGGTATTAAATTTTACATTGATTGATTTGTAGAATCCTAATCAATACTGTAAACACACTAGACACCAGATCTTGGTGAGGAATAAAAATGCAGGCAGCTTTCACTGAAATCTAATATAAAGTACAAAGCTTTAAACAAAAAATGTTGGTTTAAGTTCATCCAGATGTTACAATGTCATAAATTGGAGTCCATTACTACCATATTTAAAGAATTTTTCTTTTCAACTATCATATTTTAATGACTAATATCTAATTTCTAACTGAGGTGAAAGTAATAATTGTATGGTTTCTTTGCTTAAGAGGTAGCAAAACTTTGTCATCAGTAACCTAGGAAAATCATTTTGTGGTGATGAAAATCAAGCAACACATAAACATGTTCTAAAATTATATTTCCAAAGCTATTTTGTTTAAAAAATGTTTGTAAAAGAGGTTACAGATTTTTTTCTGTATGAATGTAATATCATACAAAAAAGTTAGGCGTTTTATTTTCTGCTTTTAAGAGAGCTGATAGTATCAGATCCATCCCTAATTTAAGGGTAAAAAAATTAATCTTACATTGTAAAAATGTCACAAAATGTCATTTGGGTATAGTAGTTGCAATTGGAATTTCACACCTAATTGCTTGTAACATTCAATGCACAATCATCAAAACAAAAAGGAAAAGCAAACCGGATTTCTTCATACAGCATCACTTTTATAATCTATATGCAGAGGTGCCTACCCAAACCTATGCTTTTCAGGGAAACCACCCACCAAAATCAGGGACAAAGCACAACTATGCAAATTTTTAAAAAACGACATCAGTTTTTGCTAATTTCACTTAAAGCACTGATAAAATCGACCATATTGCTGTTGGAAACAAATAAGCTAGGACTAAAGTATAAAAAGAACAATAATACCAGGGATGAGAACTGGACAAACTTCTTTTTACCCCTCCCCCCTTACATTTAAACAAAATTGAATTGTCCAAAAAGCCATGGTTGAGCATTTTTTCTTTCTGATTTAGCTCCTTTTTTTGTGCTCAGACTAAGTAAGGGTTTGAATAACCCGTTGAAGACCTTAATTAGTCTTTGTCTTATTGTCAATGTCTTTTCTTATTTTCTTTGTACATGTAACTTATTTATTTTTTTCCTCTTCTGTTTGTTTGAATTGTTAATGGACTATGTTTTAGACTATAGACTAGTGTCACTATGTTAAACGTTTGTAAATAGACTATTGTAAAGAGCTTCGAGCCTACAAGTAGGAAGAGGCGCTAGGAAATAACTTCATTATTATTATTATTATAGCTTATCTTCAACCCTAGTTACTGTGTCCCTCAAATATTAGCTGTTACTGCTTTCTGTACATGTATTTTATTGGCTCAATTAAGGCGCCATAAAAGCTTACTCATCAGAGTATACATAAAGCCCTATATTCTGGCTTAAATATTGAGCTCTGCTCCCCTTATCTTTTCTTTAAAAAAAAAAAACATTTGAGCTGAATATGATAAATATCGATTAGGTCTAGAACGTCTCACTAGGCCCCCCGCCTGGCCGAGTAAAAAAGAAACTAACTATCTAACATTTAGATCTTGACTTATAATTATTTACCTTGGAATGAAAATCTGAGCAAAAAAAAAATAATAATAAATGAAAACCATGTACAAGTTCTAGATGTAGATCTATAATAATAGTCTCATGCCATAACCGGTTTTGATTATCTATCTAGATCTAGCTCTACCAGTATTTAGGATTTCCCATTCAATCTTAATACTCAACCAGATTTAGAAAGTATCTTGATAAAAAGAAACTACCTAGTCGCATTAACTATTGTCAGATGAAGAAATCAGAAAGATTCTTTGTTGGACATAACGGCGAGGTCTGGGTGTGAAGATGGAGAGAACAATGTCTATCAGAATAACAAAGAGAACAACTCGATGAGAGCAATATTGTGGACAGTGTCAACTATAATACAAATCTCGACATTGGAATTGAAAAAAAAAAAAAAAAAATTCACGATTTCAATGCAACATATATCGCCCAGTTTTTTTTAATTCGCACAGGTTGACGATGAGAGAAAACTATCATTTTCAGCGTAGATTTATATTTTTACTGTTTGTTTTTCTGTAGGATTGTTGGGTTACGCTAATAATCCTGAAACAAAAATGAAAATTATAATTGTTTACTTTGGGTCAGTCTAAATGCTGAAACAAAACGAAAAAAATCTCGAATTCTGTGGGTAAATCTGGATTTCCAGGATACAGCAACAAATCAGGGAGTTTGCCAGAATTTCCAGGACAATAGGCACCTCTGTATATGCTCTTCACACAGTGGATCTTGAAAAGTCATTACATGTATGCAACGTCTACTCGAATTCCAATCAAATTTAAACTTTTGCTCTATTATAAAAGGTCAGAGAGTGCTTTACAAGTGCAATTCAGAAAAAAAAAAGATTTTTCATGTTATTCTGCTCAATGTAGGTAAGGTAAATTCATCATGTCACACAAAAAGCACTCTTGAAATATATTTAGAAGGAGGAGAGAGGGTGGGGGTGTAAGGATTTTTGCTATTTGTAAATTAAGCTAAAATCAAAATAAATTTGGCTTATTTAGTTTTGAATTTCTTACCTCTTATCACCCGCCAAAATTGTTTGCTTGGGGCACGGAAATGGAAAGGTCCGCGTGCTGGATTCACATTGCAACGTTTCTTAAGATACTTCAGAAACTTGACTGAAAACAAAAGGCCAATATACATGTTAAACTTATACATTTGTGCAAATGTTTCATGACCAATGTTCCAAATTCTAATTTTATAAAAGTTGCAGGGTGAAGTGAAAAAACATAATTACATAAAGCTATTTAACTAAGAAAGATGACATCTTATTGGAGGGAAAGAACCCTGAAAATTTTTAAGGGATGAGGACTGGACAGTCACAGGGGTGTAGACCCGTGAGCATTCTTCAACCTCCCCCGCATCTACAGTTTGTGTCTTTCATATGTTATTGAACCATCATAAAGGTTTACTCATCAAAATAACTTTACACACTGAGCACCGCTCTCCTTATCTCTATCTTTTCAAGACATTTGATCTGAATATAATCAATATCAATTAGATCTGGATCTTCTCACTAGGCCTCACAAGACTATGTAAAAAAAAAAAAATTTTTTAAATTTTATAATTATTATCTTCCAAATGAAATCACTATAAGCTGATTAAAAGCCCATGTAATGCCTGAATTTCCATACTCCTCAAGGATTCACCACTTTTCTTGATCTCTTGATCAGTGCTTCCAGTGAGATGTGCTGAAAACCGAGAATTTTGTAAGGAGCCAGGCAAATCGAGCGCCGAAGGCGCGAGTTATTTCTACGGGGGTCTGGGGGCATGCTCCCCCAGGAAAATTTTTGGAAATTATCTCGCAAATAGAGCCATTTTACAGCATCTGGGCACAAATTTCTCTCTTATTTAATGCTAGTCTTATATGTTGTTTTTGAACATAAAAGACCTGCGGAAAACGAAAACCCCGGATTTCCACAGAAATGCGGAAAACTGGAAGCACTGCTTGATATAAAATAAAATAAAATGAGCAGTCGAAGAGAACAGATGAAGAATTATTCTTTGATGGAAATAATAGCCAGGTCTGAAAGTGAAGATGGAGAGAACAAGACGATTTTTCGGAAAAACGAATGGTAAAGTAAACAACTCAATGGCACCAATATCCTGGATGGTTCATCTACAATACAAACTGTAATGTTGCAATTGAAAATTTAAGTGAAAATAAAAAAAGAAACAATGTCGATAAATTATGCTGCCCACTTTTATAATTTCTCATAGGCTGTTACTCGATGATGGAAAAATCTAGCACTCGTAGAAATATTTAGATTTTTCACCCTTTCTTTCTTCCATGAATTGAAAGTTAGCATACATGCATTAAGCAAGTTCATCCTTACTGATAAAAATTTCTGTGAGCATGACGGTAGAATTTATGGAGGATCACATGACTATTCAAAGTATTCAGAATTCCATAAATTTACTGAAAATTCTCATCTGAACTTCTTGTGTACATGGCAAATTGATTTTAAACCTAAATCTTGAATTCAACAACCTCAATCTCTCTGAAATGAACCTATACAGAGCCAAAATGATTGTTTATCAATTTTAGTCTTCAAAAGGTCCTGAATGTTTTATGCAAAGCATAAAATCTACACAGACGTTAAATCAGGACCAAAAAGAAAATTAGAAATGAATCAAAAACATCATGCAAACAAGAAGAACAATGTTCTAATTGAGTTTGTTGCATAATGAATATCCCTCTTAATTATACAACAGTTTTGTTTCATGCGTCACAAATGGTTCTGGACTCATTTGAGTCTAGAAGTCAACCGTTTCTCATCTAGCTAAATCTGTAAATATATCACTTGGGGGTCCCTAATATCAGGTGTAACAAAATCATGGCTATCTTAAAAGCTTTGCAGATTATTATATCAGTTGTTTTTTTTCCTCAAAGGACTTTCTTTTAATTTTAAATTTCTTTAAAAAAAAAAAAAAAAGGCCAAATTAAGCTATGGTTTTATACATGTAGATTGAAGTATTTTGAAAACCATACAAATCTCAATCCATTGTATTACTTTAAGAAGTCAATCACACTGGTTCAATAAGTTGCACCTACGCTTGTTTCTGTAGAAATTTCCAGAGATGTTGATTCCTTCACATCGGACAACTACAACTCTCTGCCCTGGAAAAAAACAATGAAAAACTAAAAATACATCTCCTCTTTACTTGATTATAAGCAATTCCATCAATTGTATTTAGAAAAGGATGATACTTGCAGAAACTGAAAGGACTAAATCTAATGAATGTGGTTTACCCAGCAGAGCCTAAAAATAATTTTCTATCTTGCATAGGTTGATTTACAGCATTGACAAATTATGTTGAATGTATTAAAAATTAAAATTTCAATATTTACATTGCAACATGCTTGAATTAGACTGCTCATTAAACATTTGATTTATTTTAAACTGAAAACATGTATATGTACACGCATATATATATATATGGGTCAGTCCACTAGTACTGTTTACCATTTGTGGACATAGAGGGTCAAATTTGAACTATGTCACATCAAAACAGCAAAGTACTGTATAGAATGTTTGATTCTGGATATTTGTTGTGTGAAAAGTGCAGACCTCAGGCTAGCATAGTTTTGGAGATATTTTTATGTAACTGATGTGACCACCATCTGTTAGGAGTGTTACCAGGACAAACATATACGATCATTTGCAATAAAATATCAATGACAAAAGCATATGTTTGAATATAAACACAAAGACTTTGAGTAGTGTGTAACATCCAAGGTACTTTTATTAAAATTGATCCTAGAGAAGATTGAATAGTTAACACGATTTGTTAGGAATGTTACAGGACAAGCATATGACATAAAAACATTAGACAAAAGTTTCTATAGCATTGTTAAAACACCCAAATCGTGGTTATACATATGTTTAATTCAAAAGATATAGGGTAAGCCATTTTAAAAATTTGAAAGGGTCTGAAAGATTATTTTTAAATAATAAGTACGGTATGAAAATATTTGCATGTTAGAAACATTACAGGACAAACAATAAATGGAAAACTGTGAACCAGACACATAATGATCTACTTATACACCATAAAAAAATGTGTTTTACATGGTTGAATCTTCATGTTTTTAAAAATATTGGCTTGTTTTGAAAAAAAGACTGGCCTTGTGAAGAAAAAGTAGATGAGTAGCGATTAGTTAGGAACGTTACTGGACAACAACAAAAAAAAAAAGATGACTGAATATAAATGCTTTTATCTTTGATCTTCCTTTATATTGGGTTCATGTTTAACATATTCTATACTCCAACTTTAACAAAAAATTGTTCCAGGTGAAAATGAATTTAGTTATGATAGTAGGCCCGTATCTGTACTGATATAACAACAAAACAAACATTTCAAAAACTTAGGATCCACTCTTATTAAAGGTAAATAGGTTGTTAAGAAAAAATGCAATATGAAAATACTGTGGAAGCAAAAAACAAAATAGAGCTAAGAGATATTTAATTAATCATAGAGTGGGCATATGTGATAAAGATGTTAGAAATGTTTCAAAAGAAGTACACTCCACCTGTACCCAATAACACTCATAACGCCCCTTGGCTTTCCTCAAGTTTAGACTCACTTGAAGTTATTAAATCTATTTTCTTCTAACAAAGCATTCAAAGTAAGAGAGAATTTGGATATAAATTATCAAAACTAATAAAAAATATTAAATTATGGCGGCCCTAGGCTTCTTAGCCAACTGGAATGTTACACAGGACAAACATAGGCTCGTCCTAATCAAATCTTACTCTTTGTTCTATTTATTATGGCACTTTCATGTAATGTTAAGTACATCCTCAAGACCTTTAATCATTTATATTATCAACTAAAGTTATCAGTTTAAGCTATTGAAAACATATTAGTTTCCATATATTACAATTCTGTGTCCAATTCGTTAGGAAATGTTACACTATCACGGGAACGTTAGGAAACATTACAGCACAAAATCCATGGACGACACCATTTCCTTACCCGTGTAGAGCGCCGCCGTTGCGAAAGTGAAAGAGAAACCTGGATGAGATATTTAACTTAGTTTCCGGCAGTTAAAAATCAACTTTTTGATTCTGTGTGTGTTAGGAGTGTTACAGGATTTATATTAACAGCTTTATTTGCAAATGAAAAACAGAAATGTGGTAAAAATCCCCTTCAGAAAATGGACATCAAAATATGCCTGACTTAAATGCTATAGTCAAGCATCATGGAAAGTCACTTTGCTTTTACAAGTGTCTTACTGTAGGACCAAGATTTCAATTTTTCGATCTACGAAAACGCAAAACCCGACATTTGCACCATTATGTGTTGAACGGCAGTTAAAAATTGTGTTAGACCTGTTATTGTGTTCGTCCGTTTTGAGTTCCTTCATTTCAAGAGAATTTTCAATAGCCTGTGTATGACTCCATTGTCAAAGTCCAATATTTAAATCAAACAAGTAAAGAGCAATAGTTTGATTCTAACCATTAGTAAATGGCTTGCATCAGTCAGCTGTTATTAGCGGTCAAACTAATGCCGTAAAATCGTCGCCGTTTGTAACACTCTAAACACACACCGTCGGACAAAAGTTTGTTTCACCACAGAATCAAAAAGTTGATTTTTAACTGCCGGAAACTAAGTTAAATATCTCATCCGGGTTTCTCATTCACTTTCACAATGGCGGTGCTCTCCACAGGTAAGGAAATCGGGTCGTCCATGGATTTTGTGTTGTAACGTTTCCATGATAGTCCAACATTTCCTAACAAATTGGACGAAGAATTGTAATATATGGAATCTAATATGTGTTAAATAGCTTTAACTGCCTGTAGTTGATAACATAAATGATTAAAGGTCTCGAGGATGTACTTTAACATTACACGAAAGTGTCATAATAAATAGAACAAAGTGTAAGATTCGATTAGGACGAACCTAAGTTGGCCCTTGTAACATTCCAGTTGGCTAAGAAGCCTAGAGCCACCATAAATTAATATTCTTAATTAGTTTTGATAATTTATATTCAAATTCTCTCTTGCTTTGAATACTTTGTTAAAAAGAAAATAGATTTAATAACTTCAAGTGAGTTTAAACTAGAGGAAAGCCAAGGGGCGTTATGAGTGTTAGTGGGTACAGGTGGAGTGTACTTCTTTTGAAACATTTCTAACATCTTCTTCATCACATATGACCACTCTATGATTAATAAAATTTGTTTTTTTTTTTGTTTCCACAGTATTTTCGTATTGCATTTTTTCCTAAAAACCTATTTGCAGTGCGATCAACAAGGGGATGAGTTTGGGGGCAGGAGGTGGATCGAGATATTTAGCAGGATTGAGCTGTTTGAGTGGTGTAGAGGTGGCTTAAACAGAGGAAAAAGAGCAGGAGGAGCATTTTTCTGGGAAAACTGGGCCCCAAGGGTGTTATTAGATTGCCTGTGATTAACCTTACTGGATTTAAGGTGATCTATGTTAGCAACACGACCTTTACTGCCATAATTACAGTATTTCCACAAAACTTTACCTGAAATGTCCACTTTAACAATTGAAGCACCAAAACAAATTGTTACACTTTGTCACGTTTCTTCGATTTGATGGTTAAACTATCCTCTAACCACATGAATCTAAATTTGTTTTTGATTTTTGAATCTAAGTCTTTTATTCTCACAACGTCCGATTTTGTCAGCTCCTTCATGATGAAATTATGAATGCTCTAGATATCTAGATGTAGATTTAGCACGGACTAGAACCCTCTAGATTCTAGACTAGATCAATATATAGATAGCTCTGGTCAGAGACAATTGAAAACGGCGCTAATCCAGCAAGAAGACTGAAGAGGCTAAACAAAGGCTTACGCCATGCCCAAGTGCTAAAGAAAGACCCATGCTAACATTGCAGTTTCCAGCAGTTTCGGCAATGACAAGGACGGAAGTGTCATTAAATTCGACTATCGAGTATCGAATACGGCATGGGTTGACCGCTGCATCCTATTGTCCATAGATGGAGGAAAAATTCTGCGAGCGAGGCAATCGCGCAAGAGAAGGGAAAAAAAGCAAGGAGTGAAAATCGCGGATTTCCACGGAGGATTATGATCACTGCTTCATATTCGAGTTGAGCATATCAAAATCATTAAGATAAATACAATTTTAAAGCTTACAGTGCATGGGGTCGATAACTCTAATAGGTATATTTTTTCACCTGTACACCCGTCTCGCAATTCTGTTAGATTTCAATGCGCTGAATACGAATTTGGAGGTTTCATCAGTCGCAAATAAATAGTCTTTGAGATATGACTTTTTGTAATGGATTATTTCTTTTCTCTTGACCTACTTTGACGTACTGATATGCTCAAGGTAGGTGCCTTTTTGCATGTTAATTACTTCCGTCTTTCGTGCATGCGTATTACTTTCTTTATAGTTACCCTTTGCGCATGCGCAACCTGTTACAATTACCCATGCGCATAAAAACGCACTTTCTTGGCTTCTTTTGTTTTTCTCATTTCATTGTCTTTATTCATTTGGCTTACCAGATGATGTGTTTTGATCTTGATCTTCTTCATGGCTGTTTGTGATAAGTGTTCTTTAGATTATTTTCAAGTTATTGCTGAATTTTATAATAACGTCACTAAGTCATTATCATTTATACGATCTCATTGTGTTTTACCTTCAGAAATAATTTGTCCACATTGCACTTCTAAGTGTACTTACCATGAGGATCAGCGTATTTGGCGCTGTAGAAAATCTAGTGTTAGTCACGAAAAAGGAAGGTAGCGATACAGAGGTGTTTGAAGTAGCCGAGACGGAGTAAAGATAAGAGCTGAATTTATAATTTTTTTTTTTACTCTGTGCTGTTTTGGTCTTTTCAGTTCATCTTGACCTTGATTTGATCGTCTTATTAAGTGAAAGTCGCTTCATTCTTGTCTTTTTTTGGGGGATAGGTGGGGTAAAATTCTGCCTTGAATAAGTTACGTAATCGGGACAACTTTCACTTATAATACCGTTCTTGCAAAGGTTAAGGTCGACAGGACAAGAAACAGCACTCTGGTGAGAGCGGGTGTACAGGTACAAAATTACCCTCTGATAATACCGACATATATCTTCCACAGAGATACAACTACATTAAGCCAAAGCAAACTTTACAATAACAGATAGGCCTATATAATCAACTCCAGAGCCACTCATACTAGTCATAGTACAGTTTTAAAATGTAAAATCTTTAGGTGTAAACTGGCCAAATAAAAAAAAAGGTCAGGTACCTACCATTTAAGAGGGTCTTGGCAACAATGGATGCAAGTCTTCCAAGAAGATGGCCTCTGCCATCAATAACAATGGGCTGAGAGAAACATGTAAAAAAGAGAGGGCATTGCTCATAATTATTATGTAGCCTTGCACAAATTGATCTTCATCTTCAAATATGCTGAATTTATTGCTTTCTCAGATTTTTTTTGGCTGTAGCATAAGGGACATGATGAAAGTTGACAAAAAGCTCTTAGAACAAATTCAACAAGTAGCCTATACATAATTTCTGAACACCAGCATAAAGAATGTTCTTGTATGAAATCATGCACAATACGCTGCAGTGTCTTCCTACTATGATTGGTGGAAAATATGAAACACTATTAGGCTATAAAAAAATTTCATGATTTTGCATTTCCTGTTCATAAGGCACGTTGGCAATTTTTTTGTAATCAAAAATTTAAAAAAAATGTGTTTAGTGCTACTATTCTAGATACAGTTCTAGATTTAGATTTCATTTCTAGCCATCATAATCACCGTCATGCTTGTTATCGGAAATGGGCAGTGCAGCCCAAGACTCAAAGTTATGAAATTTTTCTAGGAAATATGGATAAAGATATATGTTTCGTTTGTCCCCTCTACAGAGATGAATAGGAACAACATTTTGAGAGGAATCTAAGGAGGCATTCTTTGTACTTGTAAATAAAATAGAAGAATATTTGCCTCCAATGAGTATTTACCTGGGACGAGAAACCCATCTTTAATTGAAAAAGGAAGTGAGAGAGTCGGAAGCATTGTAATTTCTAAGGGGCTTGCACGGGGGACCGGAAACAAGAAGAAGCGAAAGAAAAACTAATTCTTCTTCAGTCTCTCTAAAGAGCGGGGCTAATTGGCACTCGCAAAATCTATTTAAAACTTGATATTGGACTTCCGTCAAGTTATTTTCATGGTTTTCTTTATTGAAGAGGCAGTTATTGTTATAATGTGATTATAGTTAAAGATAAACAATGTTTCGGTCAGTCGGTCGGAGCTGGATTAATTTATATTATTTCCATCGATGGGGAAACTTAAAAATTCAAAACATTGCAAAAATTAAGCCCCATTCCAATAAACCCATTATTTTCTAACCTTCGAGAAGTGTAAAAAATTTATGAGCCTCTTTTCCCTTAAATGTTAGACATTTTCGCTAATAGGAGACAGTCCCATCTCTTTGTTTACATTAGCAACAAACTTGTCTCAAAGTAAACTTCAATTATAACGACATTAACTCATTATATAGAGTTGTTATTAGTCAGATGTGGGCCTTTCCGTTAATTTAAACTTACCCTAGATACAGATTGAGACCTTAATAATGTACTTTAACACTAGATCGAAATCCATAAACCTACGCTTTGTCTAGATCTTAACATCGAGCTAGATCAACAGTAGTTCTAGGCACTGCCTTGCAAGTCTGTGTGGACAATTTCTTTACAACAGATGGTTGGACATAGATTTTACTCTTACCAGGATTCTACACTCGCTGCACCAAATTCTATAGAATGTTGTATGGCTAAAAGAACATTTAGGTTAGTTTTTGGGATATAAACTGCGCTTACTTCTTTTTCATCTACTACCACCATTGCTGCTGCTGTTACTACTACTACTACTACTACTACTACTACTACTACTACTACTACTACTACTACTACTACTACTACTACTACTACTACTACTACTGCTACTACTGCTACTACTGCTACTATTACTACTACTACTACTACTACTACTACTACTACTACTACTACTACTACTACTACTACTACTACTATTGTTGCTACAACAACTGCTGCTGCAAATAAGCATTAAAATCCTATAAAAGTCTCGGCACCTACTGAAATACTGTTGTTGTGACTGCTCAATTTAATCAAACTTAAAATTCAGGGATTATGGATCTGAAATCTTATCTGTGTGTGTATTTTTAGTATACAGGTTCCTCTAAAAAAATATAACCAGAAGTTTATCCTAAACTCACTTTGAAATGAGTTTGAGGATATACTTCAGCCCAAATCATGAATGTTTGGAAGATCTTAATAGAAAATATTAGAATGTGGTAATGTAAACTACATGTATATTGCATTGTTCTACCGCTACTTCATATTGATGGCTGTCAAACCTCGTTGTACCAAGATGTTCAGGTATGAGTCCTAACATGAACAATGTAAAATCTATTGCCTGAAACCCTTTAGGCTACTCTTTGATGATCAACGTAGTACATGAACATCTGTAGTTGGGTGGACAAATAAGTATACCTAGAAACTAAGATCAGATTCTACAACTCTCATTTATTGCTAACAACTTTTACTGTAATATGCACAGCTTCATAGGTTCTTTTTCAGTTTTAAATTAAATTCAACATATCACTGCGGAAAGTTTAAAATTGTGTGAAAATGCGGTTTTGGATTTATAATAAATATCATCAAATGAGATGTATATATGTGACAACTGTAGTTGTACTTTTTTGAAGCGCTATTGCAAATGATTAAAGAAAAAAGATTTTTTTTTCAATATCCTGTCACCATTCATACCTGTTTGTATACAAAATGTGCTTCGGCTGATCACTTTTAAAACTAATCATCAAGCAACAAGAACAATGTCCCGTCCATTCATGACCAACCTACATGTATACCAAGTTATAGTGAACTGAAAATTGAAGCAGCCACCATGTAAATGCAAAGACCAAAAAAAAAATGGTAGGAACGACTTGCAATTCAATCTAGCGGTACCCGGTAGCTTTAATTGGGATTGGCCCCTTGGATTTTCATGACACCAAAAGCTAAATTGTACGATTTGCTCATATGGAAAATTTGCTTTGATGAGATTTATTTTCCCCAAGTTTCTGGAATATCTTCAACAGAATGACAGCTTTATGTCTAGTCAGAAATAGGGCTGGTTAGGTGAGATCCAACTACACCACTAAAGAATCCAAAGAACGATCAAATCCATTACCTTCAGTCAGTCAGTCAAATGCTATATTGAGTTAGTTATGCCCTTATGTTCAAATCAAAATGAGCTTCATAAACACTTAAATTGTATGAATAGATTCTGCATTTTTTACAAACTCTTGAATAATAACTCTTGAAAAAAATTGCAATAACACTAAAAGGTTTTTTGTAGATATACCCTATTTTCTTGATGTTTAAAAGATGACCTAACCCCTCCATGCCCCTCCTTCCCCCCCCAAAAAAAAAATTTTTTTTTAATCACAAAAACAATTTCTTTTTATGTTTTAGGAATTTGAAATTGATGCATATGGAGTGCCAGATAACTCAGCTTTAGCACTGAAATGAAATCATGTAGATTCTGCATTCAAATGCTAAATTTGACTATTTTTTGAGATGAGATTGGAGGAAGCCTTATTATCTTTGTGAGTATAGTGCCAGAAATAAGCGTTTAAGTTTCTCTACTATACCCAGCAATAACAGCTCTAGAACTAAAGTCTAATCCTCTGAAAAGGATGCAGATTGAAAAAAAAATCCAAACAACATTGTAACTATGTACGTGATCCCACACACAAGCACAACAGTATAGAGTGAAATTCAAACTTTATAAGACATTTCTTTTATTATCAGTAATCAACTGCATGTAATTTTAATCAACATTTGCTTTCAGGAAACATCAACTAAATAATAATACACATTTGAGTATTTGTATAAAATATTGAAATTACAATATTGTGAAATCTTCTACTATTGTACAAATTGAACAATTTAAAAAAGTACTATAGTAAAAACTGCACAGTTAATGTTCTTAACATTTAAACTGAAAAAGGCCACCGTAAATGATAATTTGTTTTTTTACATTGACATCTCTACTTTGATCATTACAATTTTTTTTTATACTGTTCAGTTTAACCCTGATTGAGAGGTAATCCTGCTGATTAAAAATCTTAGTTTAATACAATAAATGATTCTCTCATTAGTTATAGTTTTTTTTTTCCTACTGCAAAATACACACAAGCCAAGTTCTGATAATAAACAGCTATGATCTTTTTGATAAAAAAAAAATAATAAAAAAATGCAAGTGAATCCAAACTCTATGAATGTATCACCTAAGATTCTTTTCAGAGACTACTGCAACTCAGAATATTGTATCAATAATTCACTCAAATCTTAAATGAATTGTGAATTTAAAACATTTCCATAATACTCTTATTGTCTAGGGAAACCTATTTCAACCTGCAGACAGACAATCGTTAGTGATGTTACAGAAAAAGTCATTTACAGGTTTTACTTTACAAATTTCAAAAGAATTTTATTCTAGTAATATTGAAGAGAATTATTTGAAACACTAATTTGTATAATCTTTTTCAGCCTGCCCCTATAGCAAGCTATTGTAAATTAGCAAAATATAAATCTGTCACCTCAAACAGCACAAAAGTCACAGTCAATAGAAATTAAGTCCTAGCACATTTACACCATAGATTAGTTTGGTGCAAATAGAAAGACACTCTAACACTATTGTAGTTGCACTGACAATATCTATTCCTTGAATCCATAATCATTTTTTAGCTTTAAAAAAGTAACAAAAATGGGAAAAAAAAGAACCTGTACAAAGGTATTAAACCAATGTTTTGTATAAAAAGCTCAAGCATTGTTTGGGTGTAAAAAATTAACCACTGACCCATACATGATCTTAAGTTGTAATCTTTATTGTCTGAATATATTTTTTTTCCTACCTCACTACACCCAAAGTTCACTGGATGTCTCTAATTAAGAAGAAATAATATAATACAATGAAAAAAAAAATAAAGTAATTTCAGATATAAGAGAGACAGGGAAAGGGTATAGGGGGGACCAGACAGACAGAGAGAATAGGATATGGAGAGGGGAAGAGATAGAGCCTGACTGAAGAAAGATGATAAATTTACTCAAAAAGGGATGGAGAGATAGAGATAGAAAGAGAAATGAGATAAGGACTTTTAACCCAATCCGTACATCGTGTTTTACTATTGCATTCTTACATCGAAGGTAATTTTGTGTCCCCACATTTTAAATAAATACAAAAACTGGTTTATATTTTCCACACTTCTGGGATGTTAAAAGTACCCCATTTTTTAAATTTTTTATGTAACAAACCATGTTACACCTATCTGTATTAGGAGGGTGACAAAATTACCCCACTTTTGCTGTATAAAATAAATTACCATCCTCAGCTGGAATGGTCTATATCAGGGTATAGATATTTACTCAGTCAGACTTGCTGTTCCCTAACCTCTGTTTGGTTAACAATGTGATTCCTTAAGATAACTTAAAGGATCTTTATAATTCAATTCTTGTACGGCATGAGGCATATTTAACCTCATTGTTTCCTCCAGAAATGTTGCATAAGTAACGCATAATCTTTTTGCAAAAATGAATTTTTAAAAAATACTGGAAATTTCCCTGGAAAATCCTCATTATAGTATTTAAAAAAAAAAAAAATAACGCCTAAGGTAACAAAGTCACCCTTGATTTATGGATAGGATTGAAAAGAGAGAGAATGGATAATTAGATTGAAAATGAAAAACAAAGCATGAGAGAATTGGGGAAATAAAAGAGGGATATTAGCGTACACTCTCTTTTGTCATGGCTATCTTTTTTTTTGTTAAATCAGCGCATGAATCGAATCTGAAAGTAAGAACCTATAATTTCTATCCAAATGCATTTTTGGAAAGTAGCCTTTTTTTTCCCTTGAATCAGTATCAATGAAATTTCATTGGAAATTGTGTAATACTAATAAAAACTGAGGAGGAAAAAAGTATGCAGTGCAATAATAAGGTTAAATAATTGAAACCCATGTCATCTACTTGTGCATTCCTCTGATACACATCTTCAATTAATTTGGAAAATGAAATCATTAAATGAAAGTCATATATTTGTCAGCTGTCCAGCAGTCAACTTTTTGTGAACTACGTCTATGAATTGCAAGCTAGAGAAACATAGCTTTTGTTTTGCAAAAGGGCTAGTGGTAGTCCCCAACAGGTGTCTACACTTCTAAACTCCATATTTCCTTCCATGAGACCTGAAAAAAAAAAAAAATATGTGAAAGTAGCAGCAAAAATGAGAAAACAAAAATTACACCGGTAAGATACAATTATTTCTTTTTTCTTTTTTTTTTTATCAAGAATGAAGGTGATTTAATTAGGAAACCATGCAGTAATGGAAATGGAAGATATATATGAGACTAAATCCACTTACAACACTCAAAATGGCTTTGCAAAATGTCCGCTGCAAATTCTTACAAACTAATATATCGTTCTTAAGTAACAGAGGAAGAAGAGTATGGATTCAACATTAATTGGAAATCTGTTGGAAATCTTAATGTCTTGATTCAATTTTTAAATGTTTTATTAAACAAAGTGGACATGTACTGATGCAGTATGGATTATGTAATGTGTAATTAGGGTTGTTTAAATTTCTTTTATTTACTTTTTTTTTAATTTGTTTGTACATATACAATTTTACAAGTTAAAATCTTTGAAATGTCTCTGTACAGTTTCTAAAAGATTAGAATGAACATATATTACAATCATGTAATCATTAACTGATTACAATGCAAGCAGGAATATAAAATGTACCAGGTATATTGCTGCATCTAATTAGATTACATCCTTTTGGAATGTGTATTATCTTACCTTCTTTTTCTGGTTCTGTATTTTGTTGGACTGTGGATTGGGACATTATAATTTTCTAGCACTGTCAGAAGGGACGTAGATCTATATTTCTTACATCTTAGACTGCTGCTGTGCGCTAACATGGATGAAGTGATGTAACGGCTGGTGACCATGAACAATGCCTCCCTAGTTGGTCTGCCATCCTGAAAATATATTTAATTTTAAGAGATCATTCAAATAAGGCCTACATAGGCTTAGATATTAATGATGGGGGTTGTGGTGCTTTTTGCGCAAATTCTACATTGGGGCATGATGACTGTGTTCTGTAATAAAATAACAACATTCTATAGAGGGTGTGATAGGTGCAGGACAGGGTGAGAGAGGAAACAAACTTGAAAGATTTACCTCAGAACCTAAAAATTTCTTCTCAATTACACATCTATAAATTTCCCTTTTTTATTTTCTAAGATCTAGAAATCCATCCTTATAAACTAAAGCAGCAATAAACTATGTGTTATTGCCTCCCTTCCCTCGCACCTCTCTGCGTTCCATGTAATGTTGCTTTTATTTCCCTCTAAAGGTTAGAGATATAATTATCTGAAACAAGAGCATATTTTATCAACTACAAGTTATGAGATACTAGATAAATTTGATCATTGTCTTTGGTATTTAATTGAGCTTTCATTTCATTATTAATTATAAACAAAATTTTTGCCTGCGTTGAGCCAATATCTGCAAATTTACCAAGATTTCTAAGTTTTGCATCCCTGTATTCTATAAGCCCTACAGGTTGTAGCCTAATAAGAATACTAATCAGTTGGACGTCCGAACAGGTACTTTGGTTCAAAATATTAAAATATGATGCCATATTTTCTTATTATTGGTAATTCATTGTTCAAAAATGATAGAGATCTAATCTAGGCCTAGATAAAAACAAGCCCAATATTATTCTATGGCCTGATCAAAAGAAGCACTCTTTAGTATGATTGATAGAGGTACCGAACCCATGCTGAAGTTGACCTACTAATCTAACTTTAAAGTGAAGATTATAGATCTATGCCCGTATTCAAAAGAATTTAACGCTATCGTTAGGTTGTCGTCTATTTGTATTTTGTTTCCTTTTTTAGTTTCCATGTTGTAATTTCTCTCAGTATACCATTATTATTACTATAGCGCCAAACTCAACTCATAGCTAACCAAAGAAAGTAATTCTTGGCATTATAACAACAATACTACCAATAAGCCTGAGATTTGTTACGTTTGATAATTATCAAAGGAAAAAACATTAATTAAAAGATGTGCTTAGATGAAGATGAATTTAAAAAAATAAGACCGATCTTATATAGGCTACCAGTAGCCTATTTAAGTAAAACCGGCGGGTTGGGGGGGGGGAGGTACCTTATATAGCCTACCAGTACCAATAGTCTAACACTAACCCCAACCCTAACCCGATTTAATTCAAATCAGTACCCGATCTGCCCACCTGGACACTGTCTAGGGGGGGTAATCCTATACAAGGTACCAGTAACCTATCTACGGCATATGCCCGGGAGTATAGCTTAAAGAGGCTACTGGTACTGGTAGCCCATATAAGCACTTCCAAAAAAATAAATAAATAAGGAAAGAGAAACAATTGACTCCCCCCAAAAAAGCCCAAAATTGCACCCACAATTTTTCACCCACTCCATAAAAGATTCAGTTAAAATTCTGTCTGACATGGAAGAATCTTCAATGTTTTTATTTCTTTCTTCATTTTGAAATGCCCATTCCTTAGATTTTACTAAAAGAGCAGCAGATCACATTTAAATGAAAGAGCAGAACATTACAGTTATTGAAAGTATTTAAGATATGTAGCCTTATCAAACATTATAATCGTTGGAAAATATTTTTAAAAAAGCGAGGGAGAGAGAGAGAGAGAGAGAGAGAGAGAGAGAGAGAGAGAGAGAGAGAGAGAGAGAGAGAGAGAGAGAGAGAGAGAGAGAGAGAGAGAGAGAGAGATATTAAAAACGTTAAATTCGAAATAAAAATTAATGTGAAAAAAATTACGAGAATCGAGATTTTAAAAATAAACTTTGAATGTGATTGTATTTTAAGGCATGAATACAATCAATTGTTCAGGTCACAAAAGACATATTTCACGTGCTATTTCTAACTGAAGTAGGTGTACATCATGATTAAGGACTTATTTTTTTTAATCCACAGATAAAAGACAATGATAATAAAAACAGAAAACTTGCAACACGTTTGATACTTTGAATGTAAAATCATTAGCTGCCCATAACAGCTCTTTAGATAAACAGTGCCGGGGGGAAAAGGATGGATTTTTTCTTTGCATAAGACATTACTTCTCTTCCTGTATTTAATTTTTCTTAAACTCAACAACAAAAGCCCCAGCCACACAGCACCCTCTTTTGTGCTGATTACCTGCAGAGCAGTTCAAAGAATTGTTTGCACTCTATGAGCATTAAAAAAATGTTTATAGATTGTCTTATAAGTTCATTTCAAGTTGTTATTTGAAAAAAAATGTGACGGATTAGATATACACATACTCCTCACCTTTTTTCATTCCAGGTAAAACAAACAAACAAAGAAAGAAATTAAAACATCTTAAGAGTAAATTGTGATGTAATTGATTACCAGTATGGCCCGTCATGATCGTTACAAACACACTGGCCAAAAAATATTTTGAACCACTATTCAATATTTTCGTTACACTAAGTTGATTTGATTTTAGAAACAAATTAAGTATTTTCTAAGGCACATCAGGCAGAGCGATGAAGTGGTGAAAAAGTTCTCACGCTGAGACTTGTAAATGTAATGTTTACCAATGAGCCTGCACCTCAGGCGAAAAACAAAAGGATCCATATCACTTCGCACCTCACAGATACTAGATGCTTGAAATTGAATGTAAACTGTATAGCACCAAGGGTTAAAATCTAAAATGAACACAATGTAACGGATCCATGTTAGTTTTGCCCCCGCACCCCTCCCCCTTCTAATGGATGTATTACGGTATCTGTTCTATATGGTCATGTAATTTAATAATGTATTTAAATTACTGCAAAATCACATCAAGTCAGACATGTTTTTAATAGAGAGTAGGTCAGGCGGACCTTCGCATCAGTGTTGATAGATATAAATTGTTAATATGTTCAGAAAATATGAAATTTAGTAGTTAGCAGTGACTTAGAGAAACTAAAGAGATGATACCGCACCATTTATAATAAAAGTACAAGCTGAAACACCCATTCTACGAATGGGATCCTGGTGCCAATTTATCGGGGCTTGGGAGTATGTGTTTATTAATTAAGCTTATAAATGATCTTGATTTCCATCCTTTTATTTACACGATCCAGATATAAGCCTCCACCTATCAATCTTTACCTAGAATCTAAATAATTTATCTCGATAAATCTTACACTAAACACAAAATCTAGATCTCAATCTTTTAATTTGAGTCTAGCGGCTATAAATATCTAGAACCCAGCAACTTTTAGATTCTTTACTAAGATCTTACACTAAAACATGTACCGTAGGTAGTATTGAAAAATTCATCGTGCTCTGATAGAGAAAGGCTCAATTCAGCATATGACGTAATAAAATGTGAAGGGTGCTTTAAAGATGCTAGCGAAGGCCAATAAACAAAATAGGGATCTTTAAACCTGAGGCTTTGTTGCCTTAATTACCATAGAATTTTCCATTGCTTTTAATCTTTGGTGATTACTGATGGCACGCCTCATACTCATGCAACGGACAAGGCAATAATACAGTGTAGTTGTTGTGAAAGTACAAATCTTACTTTTTTCCCTCTTAATTTCCATATCTGTAAAGTTAGGCCCTTCATGTAAACTGCAACTAAGATCATCTGCTATTATTGCAAAAGCATATTAATTCAATAACTACGGCTGTACAACAAGCAAAGCAATTCATCATAGAAGGAAGAGGGGATGCTGACTATCAACAAAATTCTAAAGTTTATTTCTATTCATAATTCCGCCACCCATGAAGCTAGTGAAAGCTTAACATAAAGTACAAAATTATTAAATTTTACTGCAGAGTCACATCAAATCAATTCTGTCTGTTTCATTACAGACTGCTCAGTATTATTTTTTTTTTCTTAAAAGAGAGATGATCTGCAACATTAAACCAATGGACAATCTAATGTATGTATTGTTTCCCTCTTAATAACTTTGCTGTGTGCCCACCTGATTGATCAAATCAACGCAACCTTAAAACGCTGAAAGAGGGGGGGGGAACTGTGATGAGAATGGGTCTATTATTATAGTTAACGTGCCTCGTCTTGTCTGGACAAGGCTGTGGGTGCAGCACACATGCCCGAGCTCGATCCTCGCCGATACCAATTTTAGGCTACTTTCTTTTGTTTCCTTTTTTTTTTTCTTTTTCGTTCTTACGCTCGATCTTGAGTTATGTTTTGTGATTTTTTACTGTCCTATTTGTGTTTTTATCAATCACTTGTACATGTAGATCTATATAAATCATGAGGCCTATTTTGTTCTGTTTGAGTCTTTATCGTTGTCTGACTGCCCTCTCTTTTTTAAAATAAGTTGTAACAAAAAGTAATATATAGTAATAAAATTTAGTGGTAAAAGTAGCAGCATTTACAGAAACAGTAGGATAAATGAAACTGATAGCATGACAAATGCAGTTATTGATAATCTTTCCATTGTTATAATCAACGTCAGCAAGGGCACTACTCAACTTAGCAGGCCTACCAGTTATTCATGTTCTTTTATTGTATTATTATTATTATTATTATTATTATTATTATTATTATTATTATTATTATTATTATTATTATTATTAGTAGTAGTAGTAGTAGTAGTAGTATTAGTAGTAGTAGTAGTAGTAGTAGTAGTAGTAGTAGTAGTAGTAGTAGTAGTAGTAGTAGCAGCAGCAGCAGCAGCAGCAGCAGCAGCAGCAGTAGTAGTAGTAGTAGTAGTAGTAGTAGTAGTAGTAGTAGTAGAAGTAGAAGTAACAGCAGCAGCAGCAGCAGTAGTAATAACAGTAACAGCAGCAGTAGTAGCAGCAGCAGCAGATGCAGCAGCATAGTAGTAATGGTAGTAGTAGTTGTAGTAGATTTAGTAGTAGTAGTAGTAGTAGTAGTAGTAGTAGTAGTAGTAGTAGTAGTAGTAGTAGTAGTAGTAGTAGTAGTAGTAGTAGCTGTAGTTAGTAGCAATAGTTGTGTTAGTAATGCTGTGGTAGTGATGGTGGTAGAATTTGGTAGGCAAATATGGACAAAAGAGAACGGGAAAGACGGGGCGGGGAATTCTTTACCATTACCTTTTTACGAATCCTATATCACTAATGACCTCAAGCACAAAATTTGTAAGTTTAAACACCTTTGAGTTTGAATAAAGTCAATAGGGTAGCTTCGAGAGAATATATAGGGCAATAATATAATGTATGTTTATTGCGTAACCATAGAACTGTCGTCATAACAAATAAACAAATCAGCAAACCAAGCAGAACACAAAAAGATAAATTCAATAAGCACGAAAGACTCTTTAAAAAGTAATGAGGCATGTCAATAAAGATTCTCTGTAAGACAGATAAAAAAAATAGGCTGAATTACTGTAGTGTCAAACCACTGGATTGGAATCACTATAAATTTTAAAATATTTCATCTGAAGTTAACCGTGACGATCTCCTTTGAAAAACTTCTCAGTGAACGGGGAAACCAAAAAAGAAAAAAAAAAGAACAGAAAATCAATAGAAGCAATTAAAATATTCATTCCTGTTTGAACTTGTTGCTTCTTGCCGCCCAATAATGTAAACTATGCTGTCATGGGGAACCAAAATATATGCCAAAACAAAGTTTAGCATTGAAAGAAAAATATGTCCAAAGGATACTATTTTTTCAATAAATCGAATTACTTAGAAAAATGAACTAGAACAAACAAAAAAGATTTTATATAATGCTTTAAAATTACAAAAAAATGAAAAAAAAGAGGATTTAATCGTTCATCTACTGACAAGAAATAATCAAAATATTTTTTAACTTAAAACACTAAAAACTCCTGGCTATAACCGTTGATATTGGCAACCGTGCCGTTGTGCGCTAGGCCCTCACTTCTGCTGAACTGAAGCTAGGCGTATAAAAAGCAGACCGCGTTTTAGGTGTCAGACAGTCTTCTCCCTCCGACCCATTAGGTTGAACTGAGAGAACTTTCTGCAAAGTTCAGAACGCTCTTATTTCTTTTGCCAACTTCACCAAACAACTAACTACAACAATGGTAAGTACTGTTTAGTTAAGATCTAAATGTAGATGCAGAAATCTCCTTTGTTTTAACACTTCACATTTAAATTAGATCTAGATCTAGATCTATCAAGTATGAAAACATGTTTGTCTTTTGTCGTTCTTACATGGCAGAAAACGAATCTAATCTAGTCTCGATCTAGATCCAGACGTCTAGATCTACAGGTTCTAATCGAAATCTAGACATCTGTATATCATCAAAGAGTTAATCTATAGTCTAATCAAGTCATAGGGACCAAAGATTTAAAATCATACCTAGATTAGGCCCTACATATCTAGATCTAGATCTAGAATCTATATCAAGTCTTTTTTGTTTCTGCACCTGCTCCCTATCCAGATCTAGAATCTACATAATGCAATAACTTTTTTTTTTTTGAAAGAAAAAGGCTGATCTGCAACATAACTTAATTATAATTTATAAGGGTCTTGCCACTACTATTTTCAAGCTACAGAGGAAAAGATTAAATGCAATTTAAATAGACCTACAGTAGATCTAGATCAAAATCTACATGACTATCTAAAATGTTTAATCCTATAAAAAAGTAGAAAGCATGAACTAGATGTTTATGTTCACTAAAATAAACAGGTAATCCCTCATGCACTTTTTTTTGTTTTTATATTTTTTGACAGCGTGAATGTATCTCCGTCCACGTCGGCCAGGCAGGTGTCCAGATGGGCAATGCCTGCTGGGAACTTTATTGTTTGGAGCATGGCATCCAGGTACTATAATATAATGTTCTTAATATACATTCACTCAAATACTTTCAAGAGCAGGGCTCAGGTAAAAATTCTGGCATAATACTTGAAAAACAGGTGGATTATAGAAACTAGCCTATCTAAATATATGGGTAATTTTTTTACTTCTACACCCACTCTACGCAGAGTGCTGTTTCTTGTCTTTCCGGTCGACCTTGACCTTGACCCTGATCGTACGTACTACTTTTTCGCAATTTTATGGAATGTTAAAAAAATGAATATTGGAAAAAATGTAGGGGGGGGACACCCCCCCACCCCCCCCCCCCATTAAATAATTTTAAAAAATCCGGCGGGGGGGGAAACCCCCCCCGCTCCCCCCCCTAAGTATTTATTTATAAAAAAAATGAGGGGGGGAATTCCCCCCCTCAACCCCCCCTGGTACGATCAAATCAAGGTGTAGATGACTCGGAAAGACAAGAAACAGCACATATTACGAAAAAAAAAAATTACTATAACTACAGCTCTTACCTTTACTCCGTCTCTTTTTACACTTAATCACAGTTTTGTGGTCCCACAAATGACTAAGAAAATGGTTAATAAAAAGTAAAACTTTCCACGGGGCAATATAGGTATGATCCAGAAATGTTCCTTTAGAATCGGAGACGGAAAAACCACAACGCCGTCGCTTACTAGATTTAGGAATAACACTAGACTTCCTACAGCACCAAACACGCTGATCCTCACGGTAACTACACTGAGAAGAACAATCTGGACAAATAACTTCTGATGGTAAAACACTATGATCTCTTAAATATGTTAAAGCTCTAGCGTCGTTATTGTAAAATTCAGCAATAGCTTGAAAATAATCTAAAGAACACTTATCACAAGGAGCCATGAAGTAAGTCACAATCAATGAAGTAAGTGACAATCACGATCAATACACATTAGCTGTTGAGCCTCTGAGTAAAGACAATGAAATGACAGAATCAAGAGACGCGATCGATCAAAAGACGCGCCCTTAATTGCGCATGCCAATTAACGGTTGCGCATGCGCAAAGAGTAACTAAAAAGAAAGTAATACGCATGCGCGAAAGACGGAAGTAATTAATATGCAAAAAGGCACCTACCTCGAGCAAATCAGTACGGCAAAGTAGGTTAATAAAGAAGAAATAATCCATATTAAAAAGTGAAATATTTCAAAAACTATTTATTTGCGGCAAAAAAAACCTTCAGATGCATCTTCAGCACATCAAAATCTATCAGAAAAACATCATTTTGAATGCCGATGCGTTTGGGGTGTACAGGTAAAAAAATACCAATATATGAAGCATTTTTTTTTGTTTGTTTTATTTTAGAAGTGATCATAAAGACATTTCGCTTATTATTCTACCTTTACCTCACTTACCAATGAATAAGTTTAAGCCCAAACAAACATGAGTCAAACTGGACAAGCTAAGCTTCGGTTTGTGCTACTGTCTGTTCTTTAGCCTAATGGTGTATTCTTCTTAAGCGTCCATACCAGAGAAATCTAGATCTTAATTTTTGAGAGGAATGATTGGATTTAATAACTCGTTTGTCAATGGCTCTTTGGCATCAACATTTATTGGGGCTTAAACACTTTCACACAATTGATTTTGAAAGTTAAGAATTTGAATCGCATATTTAACACCCTAAAGTTTATGGCAGTGCAATAATCTGATGGGCATGCCATCTGTGTTACTTGGAATTTCTCTGCATCAAACAATTACAAAATAGTTTTAAAATAATACAACACGTTGGATGAGATAGTTATCTTCTTTTTGATTGGCCTCTCTGATACATTTACATTTATTAAAGTTCAGTGAAGATAATTTTTACTTTTTTCTCATGTGTAGCCTGATGGCCAGATGCCCTCTGACAAGACCATTGGAGGAGGTGATGATTCCTTCAACACTTTCTTTAGTGAGACTGGTGCTGGCAAACACGTGCCAAGGGCAGTTTTTGTTGATCTTGAACCCACTGTTGTTGGTATGTTTCTTTTATCTATGACATTGAAAATGGTAAAATTTGTTAAAATAGCAATATGTGTGTTTTGTTTCAAGTGTGAAATGATCATTTCAAAGGCAACCTGGTGTGGGTACTGGTATTTTTTCTTTATGCAAATTTACATGCCTTGTTTGCAAGGTTTTAAGTACATTTTACAGAAATGAGAATTTTGCATAAATTAATGGTATTCTGTATATTTTGAACAATCATGTGATCCTCCAAAAAATCCTACCCTTATCAGACCTGCCATACATTCCGATTTTTTTTTAAAATTTGTTCCGTTTGGGATTTTCCAAATATTTAGGAAATATTCCGATGTTTTCTGAACTCAATTTTCACCTCCACGATTAAAACAGTTCAGTTGTTTTTTTTTTTTTTATTACAAGACCGACAGACAGCCTGTGCAAAAGAATTAATACAGACGATATAGTTATTTATATCGATATCAATTTTTTTATTTTACATATTATGAAATGGAGTATAGAAGTTGTTATTATTTTAGTTGTAACCGCCCCGATATTGATTCTGCCAAGTTATTTACTTAATTGTTTATTCATCTGTATTTCACCATCTTTCTATCTTCACATCCAGACTTCCCCTTTCTTTCCAACGAAGGACTATTCTTCTTTTATTTTCTAAAAGTAATCTCTACCACAGAACAGCTCTTGTTTTCTCATTAAGATCTTTTCAGTTATCAAGATCGATTGAGAAATCTCTTGATCTAAAACTAGATCAAGAGATTTAGAGTTAATCAAGATGACATGACGCTATTTCTTGTTTGGATTTTTTATCTGGATGCAAACTTTTAAATCTGCACAAGATGTAAAGTGTAATTTTGATCATTTTTAATTTTATTGAATGTGGATCTAGATGTAAGTTAGGCCTTATGTCTAAATCATGCTTAACTAGTCACACTGTCACAGAGTAATTTTTGTACTTAAATTGACCGGTTTCTCAATGAAGTGATTGAACAATAGAGTGGATTACACACTTTTTTAGATTATTTATAAAATAAAATATTACAACTTTCCAGCAAATTGTCAATTTGCTCCACATGAAGTATCTGGTTAAGTTTTCAGCAGCTGGATCTAAAAAAATTTGTAATTTTCCAAGTCAAGTGTGAGAAAGGCCAATGATCATGTAGAACACTTATCTAATCTAGAAATGAGTAGAATCAGAAATGCAGCATCAAATCTGTCATTATTTTTACCCTTTCAGTAAGAAGTACTTACATGTACTCCTTTTCATATAAAAATAAACTTTTTGAAGTCACGCTGTACACTTCCCACCCAAGCTAGGTTTGTAGCTCTGCTTTTTGTGAATTCATCAAATGCTGCATAATGTCACCCAATTAAGTCACTTAAAAGTATTGTAAGGCATAAATTACTTGATTTAAACAGAAGTTATGGAAAAAAAAAGATCTTAAGATAGCTAGAATTTTTCACCATTGAAGAATTACAAGCTAAGAAACCTTGCTTTTATCACTATCAGAATTCCGAACTATTTTGATGAATAAACATTCATCTAAGATTGCATTATGCGTTTTGCAATGTACTCGGTAAAAGCAAAATAAAGCGAGTCATTCAGATTTTTTTCCCCCGGAAAGTGGCAGGTCTGCCTTATGCCTGACAGAAATTTTTTTCTAGAAGGTTGACCTTGTTCGGGGCACATATGTCAAAATTTTAACGAAAAAGAAAAAGTAAAAAGACAATTCTGCAACAAGAGAATTATCACGCCTACGCTGGTGGCTTTGACAAATTTCATAAGTTTGCTATGAAAAAACTGATGCCCAGTTCTCATTCCTGATTTTATATCTGTGTGAAGAAAATGAAGTAATTAGTATGATTACTTATATTATTTCTCTTTCAAAGTTCAGTACTTATGATCATAATATAATCCACACTGCAGATGAAATTTCAATATTTAAAACTCATACTTATGAAAAAAATAAATATGATTTCAGATGAAGTGCGCACTGGCACATACCGTCAACTGTTCCACCCTGAGCAGCTGATCACAGGCAAAGAAGATGCAGCAAACAATTATGCACGTGGTCACTACACAGTGGGCAAGGATCTTATTGATTTGGTGCTTGATAGAATCAGAAAGCTAGCTGACCAGTGCACTGGACTGCAGGGATTCCTCATTTTCCACAGGTCTGTGTTTACGCTATTGTTTACTGATAGTTCAAGGATTTCTCTTTTATACAAAATGTTAATGGGTGCTTTTTTTTTTTTAAAGAAAGATGCTGTAGACACTGAATTCTACCAAATGGAGTACATAAAGATGACTTTTTTTTCCGGCTCTTTACAAACGTTTGATTAGTTGCACTGTAATAGGAATAGCTAATTTTGTTAAATCTAAAGGTTTTTTATAGCTCCTTAAAAATGTTCATTATTATGATCTATATAAAGGTACGGCTTTAGGCTCTTTTTGCCAGGATTTATAACTTTCTAATCAACATTTACACGGATCTTAAAACAGAAAGTACAGAATCAGCTGATTTGCCATAAAAACATTTATTTCCAATCAATATATTCACTTATTCTTTGACGAATTTTTTTTCAGCTTTGGTGGTGGCACTGGGTCTGGCTTTACCTCCCTGTTGATGGAGCGTCTCTCTGTAGACTATGGGAAAAAGTCAAAGTTGGAATTCGCAGTGTACCCAGCTCCTCAGGTAAAGAAGCAGCTATTGTTAAAAATATGTGGATTTTTTTAAGTCTATATCTGATGTAACACCTTTTGCAAAATGAATGTCTAACTTAGGTGAGATGCCAAACCGACATTGTTACTGCTGTGAACATGAATCATTCAGTATTTAAATAAGATGCCCAAAGCTATTGAATATTTATGAAATAATAACAGCGTATCAATATTTGTAAACAAAATAGACAAAAGTGGCTTACAGTTTTCAACTTAGATTTTGAAATGAAAACCATTGCTTTTAAAATTAAAAAAAGGTGTTTCTTATCTGACAGATCTCCACTGCTGTGGTTGAACCATACAACTCCATCCTGACAACTCACACCACACTGGAGCACTCTGATTGTGCTTTCATGGTGGACAATGAGGCCATTTATGATATTTGCCGCAGAAACTTGGACATCGAAAGGCCCACATACACCAACCTGAACCGACTGATTGGACAAATTGTGTCTTCCATCACCGCATCCCTGAGGTAACCTTACAAAAATGACTTTAAATTCACAAACCTTTGTCAAATTGTGTTTGACTCTTTCATGATCTGAGTATAGTTTGCTATTATTAAGTTAGTCGTGTTATATGATATCTCTTTTAAATGATTTCTATCATAACCTAGGAGAACAACTAATGTAACAAGGAATTTTTGTTCACTTTATTTTACCCACTAGCATTTAATGACATTTTTTGGTGTTCTAATAACAATCATCATCACTATCAATGCTTTTCAGCTCTGGTTTTTCTAAGTCTGCATGTAAGTGAAAAAAAAAATTAAAAAATTTCCTCTTTCTATAGAGAAAACGTAATAAAATATGAAAATTATAAAATTCATCTGCAGGTTTGATGGTGCCCTTAATGTAGATCTCACTGAGTTCCAGACCAACTTGGTGCCTTACCCAAGGATCCACTTTCCCCTGGCGACTTACGCACCTGTTATCTCAGCAGAAAAGGTAGATGATCATGAAAGAATCCTATATGTTTTTTTGTTTATTTATCTCTATGTTAGTTATCACATTGAATTTGTCAGATTATAGGAGGGTAAAGATGTTTATATAGCCTACTTTAAAATGTTTAACTTACTTTACTTTATGCAATAAGGTCAACATCAAATCAGTATAGATCCTTTATAGACCTATAGTGAACCTCGCAACCAGTGCTTTAACTAACTCAGAATCTTAAAAGTTCTCTACAGTATTTTAAGGATCACTAAATTTAACAACACGGTGTAAACTGTGATAAAATAAAAATGATACATGCAAATTGTAACAAAAAAAGTTGTGTTGTACAAATCCTACCTGGAGTTCTTTTTATACAAGAGAGGTTTTTTTTAATTATAAAGTATATTTATTTCCTTTTTTTTTTGCACAATCAACTTTTTATTGAACCTTTGATCCAAATCAGAGCATTCTGATTTGTTCATATGTAATAAACTTTTGTTTGTCATTTGTTGTATTGATTTTGATAGATTATCAGAGTAAAAATTTAATCCCTTTTGTTTTTACACATATAAGTGTAACTTACACGAATATATATAACCCTTCTGTTTATTTAACCAGGCATATCATGAGCAGTTGTCTGTGGCAGAAGTCACAAACGCTTGCTTTGAGCCTGCTAACCAGATGGTAAAATGTGATCCTCGTCATGGAAAGTACATGGCCTGCTGCATGCTGTACCGAGGTGATGTTGTGCCAAAGGATGTCAATGCTGCCATTGCCACCATAAAGACCAAGCGTACCATTCAATTTGTGGACTGGTGTCCAACTGGCTTCAAGGTAAAGTCTTAGTCTATTTCTGTACTGATCTGCTGCCAATATAGTCAAATGAAACTTGAGTTGAAGCAAGTCAAGGAGATTTTTCAAGCATTAATAATTTGTCCCTCTGATCTAAAAAGTGGTTAGTGGTTGCCATCTTATCCTTTTAGATAATGAAAATAAATTACCTTCATATACACATACACAGATCATGCTTTATCAAATCTCTAAGTCTATATAAGAATAATTATCCAAAGAATGTGTGTATAATCTATAGTTTTCATTACACAATTGTTTATAACTGCAAGTAAAACTGAGTAAATACAGGGACTCAAGTAGCACATAATTCTCTTGCAATTGCAGAGTTTTTGTTCTTGAATTGATTTAAAGACAAAAGAATGGGGCTATATATTCAAAATAGTGGTTCATCAGGAGTTAGCTTGGATGTGAATAAATGCATTTTCTGTGGATGGATCTAAAATTTGTTTTGCACTATTGGCAAAAATTTTCCCTATTACAAGATAGACTGTTTAAGTCTCATTATTCACCATTATTATATAGAAAACAAAAAGAAGACAAAACAAGTGTTTTAAAAGGTGTGTTCATCCACGAGGTTTTACTATTCTTGATCTTGTTGTAATTTATGGCCATTGTACTGTTTAGCCTAATAACTTAACTGTCAATCACGATGTTTAATATTGATGTACTGAACCTGTTAAGTTTTCGATTAAAAATTTTAAAAAAAGATGACACGGAAGGAAAAATTTTCAATTATATTTGTGCTCACATTTCTCTATTACAGTATAGTATTTTGCCTGTGATTTTAAGGGAATTTTTCTTTGTATAATAAATATCATTTGTAAGGTGAAGATATCTTGAACAAGTTTTGGAATCTAAACTTTTACATCTTTGTATTTTTGCTCAGGTTGGCATCAACTACCAGCCTCCTACTGTGGTTCCAGGAGGTGACCTGGCAAAGGTACAACGTGCTGTGTGCATGTTGAGCAACACCACAGCTATTGCCGAGGCCTGGGCTAGACTGGATCATAAGTTTGATCTCATGTATGCCAAGAGAGCTTTTGTGCACTGGTAAGAAAATTTTCTTTTTTTTTTGCACTGCTGCAAAATGTATTGTCTCTAAAATTTTGCGTCAATCTTCTTTTAATTTCTTACTTTACATGTAATCCCACATTGTTAAATTTATAGAAAATCACTGTGATAAAAAGTTTTTGATACAATATCGGCTGTTCCCTTGATAAAAAAATGGATTTGCTATTAATGTAAAATAGATAAGTTAATAATCCATGGATAGAGTGGGAGCAATTATGTCTTATGTATAGCACCATCTCAATGTAGACTTGCAATTTAGTCAATTAAATGAGCTTAACAATTAAAAGTTAAAGCCTGACCGCTTAATTTTTTATTTGAAAAAAAAAACAACAAAAAACAACATAAAAATAAATGTAGGCAGTCACAATATAAACAAAATACAGTAAAGAGGGATTAAATACTGAGAAAGTGAAAAAGAAGCAGTTTTGAATTAGATCAAAATAAGAAGGCCCACACTCTGGGCCTCTCAGGTGCTTTTAACTCAAGATCTCCAAAATTTTAGGCGACATTAACTTGTTTAAGAAATCTTGAGCAACAGCTTTTTCTACTATTGTACATGTAACGACAGCAAACCTAACTAAAATGCAAAGGCCTAATGACACTTCTTATCATGCCCTGCATCTTTTGGCTAAACATATCACTTTAAATCAAGCACACCATCACTTGCATTCCACATAAGTTGGAGAAAACGTAGCGGCAGTGGTCACTCATTCACTAGGTATAAACAGCCATAGTAAAAAAAACAAAACTTCTTGGGTGACTTCTAGTGCCCATCTCACAATATGGTACAAACACACATGCCTAAAGTGTCTATATCTCCAACCAATAGTTCAAAGAGATAGAAAGTGATGCCTTTTCACTGTTTGATATTCTTTAAGAAATCTTGAGCAACAGCTTTTTCTACTATTGTACATGTAACGACAGCAAACCTAACTAAAATGCAAAGGCCTAATGACACTTCTTATCATGCCCTGCATCTTTTGGCTAAACATATCACTTTAAATCAAGCCTTTATAAGAGCATTATAAGAGCATTTATAAGAGAATTAAGTTCCAAACAGGAATGCTAGTGAAATTCTGATATTGGGAATGCTGTTGCACCCATCTTGAGGGTGAAACAACTGGTTCATAGCAAGTGAGCTTTTTTCTAATGGCCAAGCCCGCACCTGGGTGCTGAGCATTAGTAAAGTTTAAGTATGTTGCTTTAGGGCAAGGGTAGCACTTCATAACAAACATTCATTGACCTTTCATGATCTGTTTTGTTATAGGAAATTTGATAACTTTAACTCGCAATTTGAAATTATTCTTTATCATCTCAGGTATGTTGGTGAGGGCATGGAAGAGGGAGAGTTCTCTGAAGCCCGTGAGGATTTGGCTGCCCTAGAAAAAGACTACGAAGAGGTTGGCGTTGACTCTGTTGAGGGAGAGGGAGAAGAGGAGGGCGAGGAATATTAAATTTCCAAACTTCACCTCAGTCCAAATCGGACCTTTTGTTTCAACATTTATGCTGTTACCGTTTTGTCATTACTTTTTCGGCGTTTTTGGATTACAACAAAAGTTAATGCATTGTTACAGCAGTTGAATTAAAAGATGAAAAAATTGGATGTCTTTGTTATTTACTTTCTTATTTAATGCTTTTGTTAGTTATACTAAACTGGTGCATGAAGGAAATGTGACTTCACAATTTCTTTGTTTTAAAACACCATGTGGCACAGCAAAATCGCACAACTACACATTTCTTCTTAGTACATTAGTTATCCTTAGATCTGTAAGTTACAGTATTAACTTGATAACTTGTTTTTTTATGTCTTAAAGAAAAACGTACAAATTTAATTGTTAAAAAACTTTTTGAAGCCATAAAAGATCCAACAAACATAAAAAAACTATTGATCATAATCAGAAAATTGTTCTAGATCTGACTGTCCATTGAGACCATAATTGTGCTAGATAAATCAATCTATTGTTACAACAGGTTTCACTCATTCAGGGTTGACTTTCAGCATGTTCTAAATTATTAAAATAAAAATTTTTTGGGGTGATAAAAATTTGATTTGAAATGTGAAGAAATGGTTAAGAGCAAAAATGTTGAGACTGATTTTTGTGCTGAACCATAGGAGATATGTGATGATATTTATAGTGCTAAACTTTAAAAAAAATGCAATGATTGCATTGCTGTCCACAGGGAATTTTTTTAGGTTGCCAGCAACAGATATGAGCCACTTCTAAAGTTAGTCAATATTAATAAAAATTTGATTTTTTTCCCTTCTTCCCTCCTTTCATTTACCTCTGGATTATGACTAAAACCTTAGTTTCTTCCAACAAAACTAACCCTGGGATCATAGCCAAGTGATGAATAGACTCCTTCCTCATACTAAGACTGAATAAAATTCAAGCTGGCCTGTATAGTGAAATTGATGATTTGAAGACTCATAGAAAGAAAAAAAGCCCTCTATTTCAATTTGATACTTCCACAGGATTTAATGAGATTGTTTTGCTTCCCCAAAAATTTTGAGCCACTAAAATACAAATTTTTATGGTTTTGTACAAAGCACAGAATATAGTGATTCACAAAAATTGAACAGTGCTCTCTAGATCTATGCAGATTGATCACTGATTTAAATGAATCAAAACCAATAATAAAGTTATCAACGTTAGAAAAGGTTTAAAAAAAAAAGTTCAATATTACAAAGTATAAGTACTGCAATGAGTATTCTTTTTACTACAGTTATGCCTTTATTAAGAATAAAGGCTATTCCGTACCTGCAATTCTATGCGACTTCCTTGATAGCACATAAATTGCCAAGTAAAAACAATAATTTGGAACGAGAATTCATTTTACTGTGCTTGATTTTCTGGCATTTGATTGGCCTATTTCAGTTTTTGGGGATAGACAGCAGACACCTTCAAAGTAGCCAGCGGGTGCAAATGAAAATTTGGTTTAAAATTAAATAAAACTTTACGTATTTATGCACATGTTCTAAATCGGGGCCCTCTAAATAGCAAAGTCAGCTCGTAAAAATCTCAATTCATTGTTTCCTTCATAAAAAAAATGTTAGAGTTACCAAACCTCACAATTTGTTCGTGAGAAAATTAGCTAAATCTCATGCTCTCCCTAAAGTTCAGCGAATCTCACTAATTTTAGTTACTTTTACTATTTTCATTCCGAAAAAACATGAGATAAAAATTTACTGAATCACCCGATATATTCTCAATACTCGGGTACACCCTTGTAGGGTTGAATCTAGATTTAGTATCCGATCACCCAGCATACTGCCACTTGCATAATTTGTGATCTTTCAAGTACTGGGCCGGCATTTCGTGTTTGTTTTGGTAGACCTCATGTTGATGTCCATTTCGAAGCGCTGCTTGGTTTGCACAAGTTATAAAGCCTAGCTATTTAGATCTCTTCAGTCTAAATAGATTTCAGTTTTTACAAGCTTCTAGACCTAGATCTAAGATAGATAGATAGCCTAGATAATAATGTTAATAATAATGGTGACTAAAAGGGAAGAGTGTGGTACTAGTACTGATGGTGGATCTGATAGCATTGAAGCGACCAAGAAAAAAAAATATACCGTCTCCTTTCAAGCCCGAGTACACAACTGAGTTTGCGTGTTTAGTTAGTGGAAAGGGTTCATCTCTTGCTCGATGCAACATATGTGATAACGAATTTCGAATCGACCATGCTGGACACGGCAACATCAGAAAGCATGTTAATTTTAAGAAATTATCAGAGCAGAGCTCAGGCAAGTAGTGATGTAACACCTATCACTTCATTCATGGCCAGCACCAAATCATCTTTCAATGTAGTCACAAAATCTGAAGCCCTGTAAATTGTCATCATAAAAAATGTCGCTTGGCTATATTGGTATGTGGCACCTCATCTCACTAAAAAAAATTGAAATCTCACCGAAAAAAATTCGCAAATCTCACCCTAAAATTTTTTTTGGGGGGATTGGCAACTCTGATGTTATTCTTCAAGCATGTATATATACACACCCTCACTCAAACACCCACATAACAGTGTGTGGGCTCTAGTTTGTGTTTTTGTATCTTTTGTCTCAAGTTGCTTTTTGACTAGGTCTGGTCTAATCCTGTTTTCACTCAATCAACTCTATTCTTTATGAGTATGATTGAGTAAAATTTAAGAAAAGTAGATATGCATCCTCATCCATCTGCATAAACATGAAAATCTGGATACAGCTGTCGGTCCTGTAAAACATTTGTATCTGCTCAATTCAGGAGCCAATCTGTAAATATGCATATAGTGGTTTTTTTTTTTTTTTAATTTTTTTCTCATTTTCTGATAATACCAGATAAATAGCTAGATATGGTTCCTGATCCATTCCATAAAAGTGATCTTCAGTATGGCTTCAGTAATTGGCTTTTCCCTAAACTATTCATAATTGCTCTCTTTTTGGAGCCAATCTTCCATTCATAGAACTCTTCATCTTCTATAATATTGGATAAAGAGCCAGCAAGTTATCATCAGTCACAATATTCTGCCATTTTCAACAATAGAAATAATTCACATGTCAGCAAATTCACTGCTCATAATCCTGCACCTTCACATCAGACCTTGAGGGTACGCCTTGACAGGTGTAATATGGAAGACACCATATTGACATTAATGACAGGCAAGCCAACTGTGGACTGCCTGTTTTACACCCAGCAAGCCTTACTTGGAATATAGATGTGTAGGGTTCTTAAGCATCAGCATTGGATAACAAGCAGGTAAACATTGTGACATGCATTTGTATGATTTAAGTACATATAATATACGAGGGCAGGCTGATAATTAAGTTCCGTTTAATCATAACTTTTTAATTTTTCACAGCATATACATAAACAATACGTCAAACGAAAGCTTAATATCTCAGCTACATACTTAGCACTCTATTTTTCGATGTAGTCACCGTCGCGATCAACACACCGCCTCCAACGTTTCACTAATTGGCTCACGCCGTCAGCGAAGAATTCAGACGGCTTTCCACGGCACCATCTGCGAACATCTGCGATAACTTCCTCATCATTGTCATAGTGATGGCCCTTCAGGTACTTCTTGAGTTGGGGAAACAAATAATAGTCAGAGGGGGCAAGATCGGGGCTGTATGCAGGGTGAGGTAGGGTCGTAAGTTCCAGCTGCCTTAAGGCGTCCTGAGTTTGGCGACTGGTGTGCGGGCGCGCATTGTCATGTTGCAGGATTGAGTCCTTATCACGCCGAATACGTCTGAGTCGGAGTTTGAGAGCTCGGAGTGTTGAAATATATCGCTCAGAGTTCACAGTTTGCCCTTGCTCCAGAAATTCCATGTGGACCACTCCCTCCATGTCCCAGAAAACGGTGAACAAGACCTTTCTTGCAGAGGCAACAACCTTGAACTTCCTTGGACTTGGAGAAGTTTTGTGCCTATACTCCATCGATTGGGCTTTACATTCTGGATCGTAGTGGTGGACCCAGGATTTGTCTCCAGTCACAATGCGTTGCAGAAATGCTTCTCCCTCTGCATTGTAACGCTCTAAGAGTTGAGTACACATGTCCTTTCTCTGCGCTTTCATCTCTACAGTGAGCTGTCTTGGGACCCAACGGTCAGAGACTTTTCGGTAACCCAGTACAGTTGTGGCGATATGGTGCACTCGTTCTTTCGAAATGCCTACTTCATCTGCAATTTCCTTTTGTTTGACCCTTCGATTAGCTCTAATCATGCAGTCAACTTTCTCTCGATGAGCCGTGTCCGATGCGGAAAGGGGCCTACCCGAACGCTTTCGATCACGCAGAATTGTCTCTCTAAGGTCTTCCCCTTTAAAAATTCTCACCCATTTGCGAACTGCACAGTCTGAAATGCACATTTCACCATAAACTGTCTTCATTCTTGCATGAATGTTTGCAGCAGAACATCCCTCAGCTGCCAAAAACTCGATAACAGAGCGCTGTTTGATGAGAAGGTCATTGGAAGTCGCCATTGTCTCATAAACATGGCTACCACATCATGTGTTGCGTGTCACTGCATTATGAGCACGAATGACGTCACACAAACTTGTTGTTATAGATAAGTCTAGAAAAATGGTTCGAGAGTATATGTATGAAATTTTAGGTCGATGTGACGAAAATTGACCTAGTTATTAGCAAACGGAACTTAATTATCAGCCTGCCCTCGTATAAGCATAAATGCATTAATTAAAACTCACTCATGAGATAAAATTCTTTATTTATGAAATGGAAGATTTAAACATTAAAAAGTATGGTGTTAGTCATCTTATCTACTAAAGCAATCAACTCCTCTTCCTCTCAAATATGAATGTGCATATATCATAGCAAGACTGATGTTGAAAGGAAAAAGAAAAAAAAGGAGAGAGATTATGAGGTTCAAAATTTAATGATGGAACTAGCTCAGAATAAACTAAGCAATTAAACTTAAACAAAACATGCATTGTCCTTAGTTGTCCTCTGCATCTAAAATTGGATTGAATTATTTATTTTCACTCAGATCTTTGAAGAAAAAAAATCTACTACACAAAATTTATAACTGATCAGAGCAAAAACTACAGATGCTTATTGTCTGTAAATAATGTTAACCCCCCCAACACACAGACACACACACACACACACCTCCATCCTTATTTCTCTAATGAACAAGTAAACTTTAAAATTTTAAAATGTTACTTTTTTTGCACATAGAAATGGGTTGGGGGAAAGGAAAGAGAAATTCATATACAGGAGAAATGAGAGATGAGACCATATAAAGAATGCCTGAGCAAGATGACAGCAAGAGATAGTAAAAAGCAGAGAGAAAGAGGGGGAAAATATAAAAAGGAGATAACATAGATAATGGATACAAGAAAGTGAAACAAGGAGAGAGGCTGTCAGAAGTAAAGGGTAAAAAATTCGATACAAAGACAGAATGAGCATGCCCATATTCAGTAAAATATATAGCTTTTGGTTATAGTTTAGACAAGAATCGTTTCCCAATCGATTGAAGGATGCTGAGTATTTCAATGAAAATTCATTTTAAGTCTTCCACACTGAAAAAAAAATCAACTCCTGGGATCCTTTTTGATGTGATATACGATTTGAGGTAATAATTTGCAGAATTACTTTTTAACACCATGTCAATTTACAATCCATTCCATTCCCAGTAACAACATAAGTCTTTTGTTTATTTTATTTAGCTTAAAGTGGCACATAAGGGAGGGGCAGTGAAGATTATAATACAAAAATTGACTTAGAGTAAGCTGTAAATAAATGTAATTAAAAATGCACAATTATTTTGTGGAAAAGAAATATAAGCATTCATCTTGAAAACCATCAAAACAATGTAAATAATGTATCTGGTGAAAATGAAGGAAAAATAAAAAAAGACGTACAATTTTTAGAAATTTTCGTAGAGACAATACAACAAAAATTAAAATATAAAAAAAACCCTCCACATATTCATACTACCTATTCTACACTTTTAAGTGAAGAGAAAAAGGTGAGATATTTAAGGAGAGGAGTATCATAAGTACAGTGGAATCCACTTCAAGTCAACACCGCGGGACCAAAAAAAAAGTGTTGAGTTTAAGCAAGGTTGACTTTATCCATTCCCAAGAAAGAAGTCAGAAAATTCATGTTATAAAAACAGGTTGTCTCCCTATCCTTACTTATGATAGTGGTCTCCCTCTGCAGTTCTTCCATTTCATTGCTTATAACAATAGTGTGGGACATTTATACATGTTACACATGTACTAAGGCGAAGAGAAAACCACACAAGTCTGAAAAGAGGTTTATTAAAACAAATTGATGTACTACAGATAAATATGCGTAAATTTAATATGGGCTTGGGACCACCATTACTTTCGTTTTGTTTCCACAAAAAAATAGCTGTTGACTTTATCAGAAAACAGGTCACTTAAACGAAGAAGGAAAAAAATGGGACCAAGCAGATTCCAATGTTATTGTTTTCAAAGACATATAAATAGAATAACAAGTATTCTTAAGTAAAACATATACTCATTTATATATTAAAAATATTGATGCTTTAAAAAAGTTACTTTTCTGAGAAAAGTATTAAGAAGAAAGTCTTTGTAAGAGACAAAGCAACTAAAAACAGCTTTGCATATTAAAGCTGTTTGTGGTGTATTAAAATTTCATTCCTTACCATTGCAACATATTATTTCATCAGTTAACAATGCCTCCCTCTTCATTTCTTTGTTAAATAAAGATCTCGGCTTAGACAATAAGTCAGACCAATTCCTGTCAATAGAGAAAAATTCAATACAAGTCACATACAGACAAGACAGAACAAATCTTTGCAGCAGTTGATTGATGCAAAAAATCGTCTGAAACAACATTGAGGATAACTCCTACAACAATGTCCCAAGTTCCTTTAAAGTGAATGACAATTTTTGGTCATGAACTGAAGATATTTATAACTATAATGCTATTGGGACTATCACCAGCTTCATTTTCATAGAAAGTGAATAAGTCTATGAAAGGCCAAAGTAATGTGGATTTCATATACAACTCTTTTTACTTACAGAAATACATCACAAGCACAATAATACATTAAAAAAAAAGCAAATTCTCCTTGGACCCTGACTTTATTTGAAAAGATTGCATGGACAAAACTCAAGCACCAATAATTACTGAGTGGAATTACATTTTAGATACTATTTTTTGGGTACATCAAGAATTTGAGCTGTTACAAAAAGGCAGTCAACAATGAAGAAATTCTTGTTGCCCAAGGAAAGGAGGCACATAATTCATAAAGATAAAGCAATATAGATTTAAAATTAAACATGCTAAACCGAACAATTAAGAGAAAAAAGGTCATAATAAATCACATGACTTTTAACAAAAACTTTTTTATCAATTCATTATGCCATAATCTGAGGCCTGAAAGTGAAATAAAACATACCTTGTTTTCTTGGCAGCTCAGTCTCATATATTTAAAAAATATTAACAAATGTTGTAGAACCTTAACATCTGCTTGGTTTAAATATCAGATCATAACTCCTGTGCATATGTAAAATATTAAAAAAGAAAAGAAAAACTCTCTCCACTAAGGGTACAATATATGATCTTGAAAAATCAGCTGGTTTTTCAACTAAAAATAAATTGAAAATAAATTATCTTGAAGGAAAAAAAAAGTAAAGGGATTTAAAACTTAAGAATAATTTTAATTATACATAGATCTTAATATCTAAAAATATTCTACGGTAGCAACTTCAACATCAAATCAAATGGACACTTAATAAGAACAAACAATAAAAACTCCAAAACATGTTCTTTCCTAATGCAACCCACAATCTCTAAAGTGCTAAGTACTTAATTTACATATGAAATGTACAATTGCAACGCAGGAAAAACACAGAGCAGTAAGATGTGAATTCATTCTTTCCATAAAAGTCCTTAGTTCAAACCCTGATTTGGTTGTGGGTTCCTATTTCATCTAACCAGACTTATCTTTAGATTTGGCAGAAGTTTTATAGTCTTTGTGATTGTAAAGGTTAGAATAATATTACATTCAATTGCGGCTCTGGGAATGTAAATAATCAGATGCACTCCTCATGCAGCAAGCACCAGTTGTGGCCCTAGTGCAAGATCAAATAAAAAATTTACACTTGCTCTTTCTCCTAAACTTGTCAGTATTACTGAAGCTGCAAATAAATTGATACTGATACTTTTAGGACTGACTGAACTTCAGCCTAAAATTCTCTTTTCTTCAATTAATGAGTGTAGGAGGGAAATATAGGTGTTACGTTACAGGATTCAACATTATCCTCCAGCACTAGGCATAATGCTCAATACTGTAGAGGTTTCAATCTCTCACTTTAAATCATCAAAAATTATGGGATTGTGGGGTGTTACAACAAAGTCCCTGACAAATCTCGAAACATGACATTTTGTTAAATTAACATCCATAAAAAATTATTAATAAAAAAAATGAATTGTGATTGTGTATTTGATAAACCAATAGATGACTATTTATAAGAACTTCAAGACTATTCTTTTTGCAGAGTTATTTCATATTCAATTTTCAATGCTTTCTTGTGTCATTCTTAACACCCTTAACTATCCATAAGAAACTTGGTAGAGAGACATCCAGGTAGGACTGATTTAACAGGATCAGAATCTTGCACCAGATTGTCACATACCTTTGTATATCGTCATTTACATCTAAGCTGTCTAGCACCCCTTACATAAATAATAGATGTACCTATGATGAAACATTTGACAGCAAATTCTCTAAAAAATATTTGGGTCAACAAAAAAACCCCCCAAAAACCCCCCAAAGATCTGTATCAAATCAAATAATAAATAATGTAAAAATTGATGGTATGCAGACAAAAGAAGCAAATATCAAAGCAAATACAAGAAGGAAGTAAGATTGAATGTGGAAAACTTGTTTATGCCAATTATATCTTGCTATACATCTTATAAAGAAGATAATGTAAAAAGAGCACAAAAATTGTTATTTTACATTGGCATTCTTTAAGAGATAAATTTGAACCTAGAAGAAGCAAAGACAAAAGTCTTTTATGGCACCTACTGACTCCATGCCATGCGGAACTCCAATGTTTTACCATCAACTCAGAACAATAACTTTCACAAATGTGCTTCTACATCGCAGTGAAATTGAAACCTTGCAAATAAAGAAAATTAAATCCAGGATTTCAATTCAGTTTAAACATACATAAGTATTTCTTAGCTCCTTTCAAAGCCCATTAGCTTTATTGACTGATAAGCACAAATCACCTTACAAGATCAGACAGGGTTGCAATTAATTCAGCATAATGAATCAAATCACTCAAACTTTTCTTCAACAACAGGACTTTAGGTCAACATCTTAAAATTATTTAAAAATCACAAGGATTGCTTTTGCAAAATAATGAAGAGCTAATGAAATCAAATCCCTGGAATGGAATATAATTTGATTAAAGATTTAAGCAACATAGGAATGATTAAGAATGTAATGTTAAATCAACACAACCAAATAAAACGCTTATCTTCTCTCAGATAAAGGAACAACAGATTCAAAGCAAATGATACAGTTTTGAGAAAAGAATAATTAGAAAAGTTTTTAATACAAATCTAAAAGGAAATGTAAACTGTTAAATAAATGAAATATATAAGTGATTGCTTTGCTTCATCCCCTCTTCAGAAAAAAAAATTGATTGTGAACACGTCTTGCCAAATAACTTTCAAGAATGAAAAGAATATTGCAAAGGATAAAACAGAAATATCTACACAAGCAGACCCTTCAAAAATAGTATGAGAGAATTTTATTGACCAACCTGTATAATTCAATTCAAAATATCAATTTTTCAAATACATGAAGGTACATAAAACAAAAAAACCTGATCATTTGAGACTTTTATCAAATGATAATTTGTTGTTTCTCAGATAATTAACACTTAATCACCTAAGTTTTTCCCACAATTCGCCTCCATAAATCCTGACTTTTTCCCATTTCCGAAGCTAAATAAGAGGTGACTAAAGAAAAAAAATTGTAAAAAATTTAATTTTCAACCAATTAAACTCAAATTTGGAACTTGTTTAAAGCAGAAGATAAACAAACAGATAAAATCATTTTGAAACTGAAATTTTCAATGGTTGTGGTCCAAAAAATTTTTGAAATGAAAAAAAAAAGTAATTTTTTTAACTTTTTTTGCAAAGTGCAAAATCAAACAGAAAGATAAAATGTGTTGAAAATAATGTTACTACCTATACAAAGGGATGATTCAAAATTTCATCTGTACTCCAATAGTCTCTCCAATCTGACAAATGTTGGATACCCATATAAAAATATATGGAGAGATAGGCTTTGAGCTCCGGTACAGTCACCGGAGTCCACCTCTGATTGATCTCTGGGTGCTGACGCGCATAGCGATTGGTTTCGGTGACCATTGTGTCAAAAAAAGATACTGGAAATAACAAAAAAGTACTCAATAGGCTCTGCATCTAGATCTAGAGGGTGTGTAGGACCAGATACCTGTGTAAAATCACGTACATTGGTACCAATACCTGTCATATCATAAGTCCATTCATCAGGGTGATCAGGTCCATCTCCACTTGGGCCAGGTCTCTCACTTTCAGTCTGGGGGTCTAGATCTAGATCTAGATCTAATCTTGAACTAGACTCCCCCAAGTCTATGGAAGGAGAACCACTGTGTGATTCATCTTCTGATATTTCTATGTCAGAATCAGCTCGATAATCGCTGTCATTATCCTCATTTACTTCGTCAATCAAGGCTTGAAGGTCTAACTCACTGAGATGAGATCGCCTAGGTCTAGCCATGTTTACAAAATTGAAAACTGCCAAGGTAAATAATTCTGAATAAAATCAACGAACTTAGATGAAATCAAACAAGCAGTCTCTTTATAAAGAAGAATAGCGTCCCTTGCTATTTAGCCCACCTCAGGGACTTTCATGTTGGTAGCTATTTAAGCCTACTTGGCTATAAATAGGGAGCGGATAGGGAGCGGTACAGGATTTTCGGACAGGAGCGGATGGGAGCGGTATAGGTGATTAAGTGTTAATGAAGTGTCAACTAAATGTGTAAGAGCTTACCATGATATACAATTATCAGTCTTACATCATTGTATGAATAATCACATTGACTAAATTATTAGTCAGACTAAGAAATTAAAAACAATGACAAATAAAGTGGGAGCTTATTGATTATTAGAAAATATAAAAAAAAAGAAATTGCATGCTGAAAACATCCTTTACTTTAATTTGGAAGCTTCTACCTAAACCAAAATGTTTCATATGTTGTACGCCCGAAAATTCAGTTTAAAAAAAAACAAAAGAAAAAAAAAAACAACAAAAATCCTAATTCCAAACTTTTCTTGAAAAGCCAAATATTTACTTGCACAGTTGCTAAAAGATTTGCTCTAGGCAATCATCACAGATTAGCTTAACTATTTTATTTCAATTCATAGTAAATTGTTTGTGCCAAAGTATACTTTAAATAAAAAACACATAAATATCAAAATTACCATATCTTTAAAATAAATTATCCTTTGAGGCCAAAAGCATTGAACAAATAGGCCAATTTCTTTTTAAAATCTTTTTACACACAATTTCGTGAGCATATCCTTCAAAGTCACAAAAAAAAAATTTATGTACAATGCTCTCTGAATAAAACCCATAACCTTTTAATTGCATCCATGCATAAAATTCTCAAACCATATGAATGATGAGAAAGGATTAGATTTAATGCACAAAAATTCAAACTGCAGTACTTTCACACTAATTCAATTAAAAAAGATGTATCTTCGTTCAAAAAGTTCTTCATTTTCTTTTTAATTTTACACTTCATCATTGCATGTTTACCTCAATACATCATTGACCATGATGTTTATCAATTTCCCAAAGCCCATCTTTGTTGTTATCTAGATGAGATGCTCTAGAAAATCTGTTTCCAGTAGATGTTCAATATATTGTCTGTTTGTCATGCTGGATGGATCAGTCAAGCCTCTCTTCTTTCTTTCTGGCTCATTATGTTTACCTTTATTAGAGCCTGCACTTTTATTTGCATTTCTTATGAAGTAGCTTTGCCTGAAACTTGATGTAGCTGGAGATGTGGCTGTATGGGTGTCTGACGCATGGCTAACCACCAGTGTGTGGAAAAATGTTTGCAACTCAGCTAACGACCTCATGCGGTGCATAGTAAGAAGCGGCCGCCCTGGTTCAGTAGACAAAAGGCTGGGTCGCTTCTTCAACTGCATTATAAAAGATGGTGGTGATCAATTAAAGAAAACAAAAAAAACAAAACACTAATAATCCAAAAGCTACGATGATAAAAATACAATGTAAGAACAAAGATAAACTAGAATGACTACACAGCTAAACAAGGACTACAGAACAAGATAAGCTGTGACAAACAGCTACTAGAAAAGCTATCCAAGGTCATTTATGTAACTGTTTCATGCATATGGTAAGCATAATTTAAATGTATACCACATATATAATTCTGTTTTGGCAGTAACTTTTTTTCCATGTAAGTGCATCATTCTTTTATAAATTAAATATTTTTTTTTTACTTCTTGACAGCCCGAGACATATATTGATGATTAACTTTATACATTTATCTAAATAACATCAAAGACTTCAAAGTTTCAAAGACAAAAAGTGCTGTAATAATAATCTCTCTAAGCAAAACTATGAAAGATATCATCACTATTACCAAACAACATCCACCACTATAAGTAATGCTCCCCAATGAATACAATAATATATACCTAAACTATATGATTAAAATATATAAATCTTTTATTCAAAACTAACCTTCAAATTAATCAACCTGGAAAGGCGGATGATGTGGGGAGTAAATAGTGGATTTGGTCTATGAGATGTATGGTTATCCTCTTCATAAAACGTCTCATAGTCCTCTTCTCCTGCGGTGCCAACAAATGCCCATCGGTAACTATAAAAAAGACATTAAAACCTCAAGTAAAACTAGTGGAAAAACATGAGAGAATTGCCACATAAGTTTAGTGGGGTCGCCTTCCAGCCCACACGTGAAAAAAAAATCAGTAATGTCACCATAAGCGAGAGAAGTTGATGCTAGACCCATGTATTAAACAATTGTAATGTTAGCCCGAAACTGGTTGAGAATGAAAGAAATATATCACTTGATAAATTAAAAACAAGCCCATGATCCTCTAAAAGGACATGACATTTCAATAGCCAGCATTAACTGGGTCAGTATGATCTCCACCTTAGTGAATTCATGTGCTCTTATATACAACTTCTGTAGCCCTGGCAAAAATAAATTTTTTCGGAGAATTTCATTGCAAATAAGCTCAAAGATTCATTATCATAACTTGGAATCAAATGTCCTTGAAAAGCAAAGAAATAGACAATAAGACAATACTAATTGCAATTGTGTTGTGAAACAACAATGTTGTAATCTTAACCAATTCCTAAAGAGGAATGCTTTATGCATAAAGCAGTGTACTCAGACTCTAAAAAACATTGAAAGTCAGAAAGTCATGAATCAGGCTGGATTAAAATGCCTTATCATAATGAAAGCATGTCTCAAAATATATGCCATATTCAAATTTGATTGCTCTCATCTAACTAATTTTTATTCTCACCAACTTTCATTTTTTTTGTTCTCATGAAAGAGGCCATGATACGCCTTCTTAGAGATTATGCAAAAGTCAAATGGGCTTTTGTAGGCATGATTATACAACAACCTGTAAAGTTTTATGAAACTGGCATGAATGGCCTTACCTACCCTTTAATACATACAGTGCTCAAGAATACATAAGGAGGCAAGCAGAGTATGGGGTGGAAGTGAATATGATTACCAATACAAGAACAGTCATCTCCATCTTTCATTAATCAAGTTTAACACAAAGTTGGCAGCAAGGAAAGCAAGAAGTAGAAAATATTGAAGTATAAAAACATAACTGTTAAACATATTCCTTCATTTTGAGATCTAATTGTCTGCCATAGTTTCCATCCCCCACCCCCACACACCCATACATACATACATACATACATACGTACATACATACATACATACATACATACATACATAGACTGTAATCTTCTTAACATATTGTCAAATGGCATTGTTCTTAAATAGAGCTTTGGTTTCCATCTCAGAGTTACTCAATATCTGGGAGGGATGAAGAGCTTAATTAGTTTCTTCTTTAACATCATTGCTGTATTTTCCATTTGGTCTGAGTGCAGGAAAAGCAGAGCTAAAGATGAGTCAGAGAGCATTAATGTTTTATGTTGTTGCTGGGTTTCTTTCCTAATTTCTATTTATCTTGCTTCAGTCAAAGGTGACCATTCAGTTTGATTTAAGGATAAGGAAAGAGATACTACCATTTTCGTTCTGTAGATGATTCAAATTCTCGTAATGGTCTCCCTAAACCACTTTGTTGCTTTATGAATACATTCTTTGCAACACAATATTGTTAGATCATGAGTATTTAGATTGTTTGCAACAAACTTTGAAAATTGTGAAAGCAGATAACACACTTAAAAATAACAGTTAGAAAGAATGACTTGCCTCTCTAAGAGCCATATCACTTTATTGTTGACAATTCTTTCCACTATCTTACTTAAGCAGACTGGAAAGTCTGTCATCGTAGTTCTATTTTATTTTTTGAGAAAGGTCTTAAAAAAAATGCCTCCCTCTTATTAAGAGATGAATGGCCAAACAGCCAGTTGCAGTTTTAAATTGTTTGCTGCAAGCTTGCTATACTTCCACATATCACTGGAAATGCCTTCTTCTTTATCAAGCCAGGTCAAGAACTTTGATTGTCAGCCAACTTGACATGTATGGGTAGAATGGTTCTTGGATCTTCTGAGGTGCTTTAATAAAATGCAAAATACCATGGAATCTACTCCTTTGATCACTTACTTCATTTATTTTCCTGAGTATTTTGACAAAAATATTGTCCTAATCTACTCAGCAACTCATATTATAAGGACAGATTGGTTTCTGGAGCCATAAAATTGTGTCGTTTTTTTATTGTGTTCAATTTTTTTTTTACAAAGGCCCTCCATTTTCTCAAACTTACACTGTTTTCTTTTGGGAACAAAAACTATTGATTGAGGTGTTACTACCTAAATTATTGTAAAGGTTGAAGGTATTTTAGGAATAAACCTCTTATGTAGGTTAAGTTTCTTTCCTTACTGATAAAATAATACAGTGGTCACTATCTCCCAATGACTATAGACTTTGCCCTTTGCATCACAAATCACATATATGATCACTGCAAGGTCAGGGATACTTCTAGAGTTCCATGCTGCTATTCATAGATTTCTGAAAGATTCTACAATAAATTTAATCTGACTTTTTCTACTCTTTAAGGGAATTTGACATTTATTGAGGTGACACGAAATCTATCAAATATCAATAATTTTTCTCTCTCAAAAGCATGATTGATATCAATTTTAGAGTGAAAAATAATGATAATTAAAAAAAAAATTCAAAACATAATGTAGATACAACTGTAACATACTAATTCTTTTCTTTTCTTAAACAAAGAAAAAACAAACCATGTAAGCATTCTAAGCAGAGCTGTCCTGAGACTGTTGAAAACATTTAAAAAAAAATTTTAAACAATGAAAATACAGAATTCTAAATACTCACAGTTGAAATTGAGGAACCTGATCAGCAGGCATGACTAGACACATGTCCAGCAGTTTACAAACTGCCAGATAAAGCTGCAACCAAGCTGGGTTGTTGTGGGCATTGAGTCCATTGCCTAAGTGAGCCCAGCTTGAATCTAAAGCTGCAATTCGCTGGATTTGGGTCCTAAAAATATCCAATAAGGAAAATAAGCCAAAAAAATTAAAAAAATAGAAATAATGGTGGTAAATGGATTTGAAACAGAAGGGTGGGTTTCCATGAAATTGCCTCATGCTATTCATTTTCAAACAACTCATTAAATTTAAACCAAATTTTTTTTTCAACTAATTGACTACAAGTCTAGCTTCAGAAATATAGTCTTTGTATGCAATCTCATATCATATAATTTCACCTATTTTACATTTTGGGATAAAAAATTAAATTTTGCTTCAACAATCTTTATTCATTGGCCATAAAAACCTTAAATTGCAATTTGTGCCTTTAAAAAAAAGTGAAATGCTCAATAGAAAGATCAAAAACATCTCCAAATTTCTCTTAGACCTCATAACACTAAAAGAAAAAGTGAAAAAAAAGGAAGTAAAGGTCACAAAAAAGATGAGAGATTTTTGCAAACAATATTCTAGTTCATATAAAAATTATAATTCTAAAAAAATATAAAGCCTTGTAGAAAAATGCTAGAAAAATAATTGTTAATGAATATTACAATAATTGATGAAATAAATTCTTTTCTATTACAAAACAAACAAAACAAAGGCATTCTATTAAAAAAAAAATTAGAGTGCATGGTAAAGCAGATTACATAAAGCAGACTGTTAAAGATGTTAAAAGATGCTGGATACTAGCTGACAGTATTTTAGAGATAGTCTGAGATATACATCCCAATTATCTGACCAGCCCAAATGGAATTTTCCATATGTTCAACATCTCCCATACCCTCCAACCCCTCTGTATGTTTCACAGAAAAAAAAAAAATTAAATGAGTGGTTTAACCCATCCCACACCTACATAGATCAAATCAGGTGTCCATAGTCAAGTGAGGAATGTATAATTAGCTATATCAACCTACATAATCTATTCACAGAAACTGAAAAAAAGGCATATTTATAGTAATAATTTTCAAAGAGTTTGATGATTATCAATATAATTCTGCACTCAGATCAATGTTGTGCTCATTGTCTTTCAGTGCTATAGATGCAAACAGTCTCCTTGTTGCTTATAAAAGACCTCCTCAAACTTTAACTCTCAACTAATCCTTGAGATTTGGTAAAAGTGCTCATAAAACCTAGATATGGCTATACAAAGTACAGCTAAACAATCTTGCCATACAAAAGTGGCAAACATTGCATAGTCTTCCATTAGTCAGGCACAATGATGAAACAAAACTGAAGATCTATCTTTTCAGCTAAATGTTATCAAAAGATTTCTTTTTGCTTGAACATAGGCATTTTGTTTAGTTGATGCAGTTTGATTTGTAAATCTTTATCTTTTAGTGTTTTAGTATCCTTTCATGTAAGTTTAATATACAATATTACAATTTTGAATGATGCCTTTGTACATAATTAAATTTTTCATTATTTAAGGCATGATGGGCCTTCAGTGAGGGATGACCTTATGAAATTAAATGATTTTCATTATCATAATTCAATTATTACAAATATAAGCAAAAATACATATCATGCATTAATGCTCACCTCCTGTGAAATATAAAAAAAAAAAAAAACAATCCAAGAGCGCTATTCACTATATAATTATGATGTATGAAGGCACGTGAAGATGGAATATGCCATACAAAATGATCAAGCAATAAATCAACATTACAATGCATTAGAAGAAGGCAGAACCTAAACTTACCAAATCAATGATGAGACAGATGATTGGTGCTTCTCATATCTTAACCAGGACAAGTAAACAGAGCAATACAGTACAAACACTTTTGATTTTTTTTTCGTCATAACACTGCTATTTCTTCAATCCTTCACTGAATCATTATCAGAAGTTACTTGTGCCATATTGTAAACAGATATTTTTGCACAGTGAATTATCAATATAATGATATGAAATACAAGGTACATAAATTATTTAACACATATAATAATAAGTAAGACAAATTTTCTAAAATCTAGGAGTCTTTTTATGACATATACTAAAAGTGACCTTTGAAGTTTTAAATTCCCACCTAAAGGTCACAGCCCTTTGATCTTTTTTTTGTCTTCACTAAGCCTTCAGTTTAAATTATGGAATTTCAAATGGCTAGTAGTTCAGAATAATTAAGAAAATTAAAAGATAAAGTAAGACAAGAACAACAACAAAAGCATTAACCCCTTGGCTGCTATATGTTTCTCCCCACTAAGGATTTTTCTAACAAGTGCATCAGAAATAAGGTTTATCAGTTCAAAACAATAGAAAGTGAAGCTAAGTTCAATTTTCACAACATGAAAAAGATTTCAACCTTGCCTGGCAGTAAAAATTAGATAAAAAGTTATTTTTTTTGTAGAGGCATCATTGAAACATGGATACGTCTTCAGTGGACAGTTCTCTCTATTTGAAGGACGTAACTGGTAGTTCTAAAGAGCAGCCAAAGGGTTGAAAAAAGTTAAGTTTATATTCAAAGTCAAATTGGTTTATATTCAAAGTCAAATTGATTTCTCTACAAAAATCTTCAAAATAAAATACACACAGTTTTTTTCCATAAACCTTCTACTTCCTAATTTGTCTACACATCAAGATTAAAAAAAAACGGAGCAAAGAAAAGGATGCACATGGCTATTTCTATTAGATAATTCAATTTAAATAAATAAATAAAAAATTGACTATACTGAGGGCAAATATCTTCATGTAGTTCATCTATGTACATTGACTTTAGCTATGAAAACCTCAATTTAACGCAACCTCATAGTCACTTTCATTTGGGGAAACTCTATTTCCATTCAAATAAAAAATGTTCAGACATGATAAAAAAAATATCATTTTTTTTCTGCAGACAGATAACACTATTTTGTCTATACTCCACAACACCAAATGATAAAACATATATTCAGCCTCAAATGTAAATTATATGTTTTGGATAATTAATTGAAGATACATTGCCAACATATATGGGAACAAAATTATTCCTCATGGAAAAAAGCAACAACAATGTAAAAAAAAATCCAACAATTTTTACAAGTCAGTTAAAAAAAAAATTTGAAAACAACATTCTGAACAAGTATGCATGCCAAACTTTCCCATTTCCAAAACTACTTTGAAAATAAGAAATTCAAACAACCACAAAACATTAAAATCTTAAGAAAATAATAAAAATAGCCGCTTCATCTTTTAATTATCATTTTGAGAACACAAGAGATACTTAGAATATTGGAATTGCCCCTTCAATTGGAAAAGAATATCAAAACTAAAGCTAAAATAATGATAACATCAAGGATTATGAAGCCAAAGAGGAAACTGGGGAATTGAAAAAAAAAACATATGATTGTCCATACCTGCTACGTGTCCTCAGATATTCACTGCATTTGGGTAACATAGGGTGAGGGGATATTGAAAGAAAGGAAGAGATAGAGATGAATTTGAGAGAATTCAATGATAGTAGCATCATAGAGAGCCAAGCCTCAATGGGCATAGACATCGGCAAGAAGGTACTGCCTCTGTAATATTTTTTATAACAGGAGCCATCAGTGGACAAAGAACATCTAAAATTCAATGGAGCTAAGGTGAATGTAATCAAGTTCAAGAAAAAAAATAAATAAAAAAAGGATGCTGGAGAAAAAGGCATTTGAGAGGCAGCCTGGGGAAATTTTAAAAAAATTTTTGGCAACTCATCGATTTTAATATGTTTAACTTAAAGAGGATGAAAAAAAAATTTTCTTTTATCATCTCTATGTCGAGAGAAAAGCAATGTAATAGCAACAGAAAATAAGGCTTTAACACACAATGTTTAAAGCAAAGAGAAAAAAATGACAATGAAAAATATTGTCTATATCTAGTTCAAGATTTGTAAAAGCCTCCATTCAAACAGAACGGACTCCAGGCCTTGTGCAAAAACTTTGGACTTTTTGGATTCAAAATTGAAATGAAATGGTCATATTAACTTTTTATGTAAGAAGATAAACCAAAGGCTGTAATTTTTTTAAGGAACATGAAATCTTTTCATTAGGACAAAAGTATTATTATTTTGTTATATGATAAAACTACCACTGAAAGCATTATCTGTTTTGGCATTTGGTGGAGAGGTTCCGCTCTTTGCAAAGACAGGATTGATATCGATAACTTGACCAAAAGGGCAAGCATGAGCTAAACAGGAAACTAGAAATTAAGATAAGCTAATCCATAATAAAAGACACCCATCACCAATAGTATCAGAAATTTATATTTCCTACCTAAATTGATTGATTTATCCAAATATAAGCAAGGACTGATCAGTATAAAATTCTATTTTGACAAAAGCGATATATCAGCTGAGAATTTCGTCTGAGTGTAAGGAAAGTAGATGCTTAAGTGGAAGATACTAAGTTTGAGAAAAATCATTCAAAGAAGATAAACCAAAGGCTGTAATTTTTTTAAGGAAACTGAAATCTTTTCATTATGACAAAAGTATTATCATTTTGTTATATGATAAAACTACCACTGAAAGCATTATCTGTTTTGGCATTTGGTGGAGAGGTTCCGCTCTTTGCAAAGACAGGATTGATATCGATAACTTAACCAAAAGGGCAAGCATGAGCTGAACAGGAACTAGAAATTAAGATAAGCTAATCCATAATAAAAGACACCCATCACCAATAGTATCAGAAATTTAAATTTCCTACCTAAATTGATTCATTTATCCAAATATAAGCAAGGACTGATCAGTATAAAATTCTATTGTGACAAAAGCGATATATCAGCTGAGAATTTCGTCTGAGTGTAAGGAAAGTATATGCTTAAGTGGAAGATACTAAGTTTGAGAAAAATCATTTATGGGTTAGTTTGCTTTTCATTGAGTGAGTTGATAATCTTAATATGATGTCTTGATTGTAATTATATTTATGGTCCCAAATTTAAGATTTCATGTCTGCCTGTTGATTATCCTCTTGTTAAAACCATGTTCTTGCCAAAATTACTAAAATGAGACAACAAAGATTTGTCTCATCCTGATATTTTCATGCTAAAAGTCAGACCCGCCTGTGGTAAAACGGTGTGGAAAAACTAGATGCAGAGAACATGTTGTACCTACTCATGCTAAACATTAAAATTCAGAACAATGTCTTCTATTTATTGGTGGGCTCAGCTAGGCAAAAGAAATATGGCATAAAAACTTAGCATTTAAATGGTTTTCACAAAAATAGTAAAACAAGACAATTTCTCTTTGAATTTTAGTGCAGTATAGCAGACATATATTAAATTATACATTGGACAAATAATTTAAATAATTGCCATTGCCAATGGTTTGGATACCAAAAAAAAAAGAGCTTGCTGGGTTTTTCTCATTGCTGTTGCCCATAATATTCCTCTGACCAAAGACAGACACTTTGCATGAGAAATCTTGAGCAACATCTGGCATCTTTTCTGCATGAGTGGGAGCCTATAGAGCAACTTATACTTGAATAGCAACTGAGGCCTAACTTTGAAATCAGAGTAGACTAAAAAAATCAAGTAAGCAAAAAGAAAAACATAAAAAAATCAATTAAAAAAAGTACTACGAAGTCTTTCTAGAAACAAAAGCTTAATGACTCGAGCCCATTATGCAGCTTAAGTAACAGCAGATTAATTGTATTCTGTACCGGAACATTACTCTAATAGTGGATCCAGGCATCCAATCAGAATCCTATTTTTAACTCATAAGGAGTAAAAAAAACATGCTTGACCTCATTTCAGTATTGATTGTTGATAACTTTTGCATTGACAGCTGGATCGAATGAACCTGCACAGGACAGAACTGAACAGTTGTTCTTGTTACTTGAAGGGTTTGACGGTTTAGCTGCATCAGAAAGTCACTAATGCAAATTATGCCAATGATGACTTTAATTCAGTTTCACAGAGGCACTGAATCTGACTCCGATGATCAGGAAGCCAGGATAAAAATCCTGAAAAGACCATGAAGTCACAGCTCAAAGAGTTATAGGCTGAGAAATATATAATTTGAAAAATAATTGAAGATATATAACTTAAAGGGCTTTCAGAAACGCAAACTTCATCTTACATCTCAATGCAAACATGAATATATCATCATTTCGGAAGAACCAAAGGAATAATCATGTAAAGTACATCCTTAGGGTTCACCACCATTGATGCCCAATGATCAATGTGATATGAATCATGCACCATTCACTTTTTATTCACATAGGGAGTGTAAAAAAATATAAGAAAAAAACCCCAACAAAAACAGGGTAGTATCAGGTTAAAAAAAAAACAAACTATGAGAGATTACATAACAGAATTAAAAAAAATTGCACGATGCATTTGATTGGCACTCTGAAAACTTATATAGCTGATACAAATCTAGCAAACCTCTTAAAAAAAAGTGCCAAGGCAGGCTTTGTACATCTATGTTGGGGCTGATTATGCATATCAATACTTCTAAAACATAACGCTTTCTTTCCATGTTAATATACCAGAAAAATGTTAATGTTCTGTAAATTCTCTAAAAAAAAAAATCCCGTCACAAAGATTTACTCACTTCCTAAGTAGCATGGCTTTCATCCCTCACAGGCAGCATTTCATATTAATATTCACTCTTTCAGAATTCATATCATGGCATACAAGCAGTGCAATAATGAGATTTGACACTAAAGGGCAAGTCAATTAGCTGTATGCACAAGTGTGAGATTACATATGATGTAAGTGTGGGTGCATGTCGATAACAAGTTAGTATAGTATTAGGTTTTATATAATTGTTAAGAAGACACACCCTCACCACTTTTTGAGTTGCCTGCTTCCATGTGTAAAGTAGACAGTAGGCCAATATATTGATGGAATAAATGACAATACCGACAAAAATGTAGAACAAAGAGAAACATCAATATTTATTTACAACAAATTATCAGCTTGGGTCATGAGACTTCTTCAGCTTTAAAATATCTAATGCGCTGAGAAAAAATGGTCTATATAGTCTGAAGAGGAGAATTGAAAGGAAAAGAAACCTAAGATATGCTGTTAAAATAGCAAAAATACAATTTATATATTAACCCATAAAGACATAGCCATTGTGGATGCCCAACTGATAAACATAAAAGATAATAAAGTGAACATAAGCATTGCAAGCAAAATGAATAAAAAGAGAATGTTGATGTAAAAAAGATTACTATGGATAAAAAAATGTGTTCATCTAGTTAACAGGGGCAAACCTTGATATGACCTTTCTGATGCAAAGACTTAAAGATTCACTGATTCTATCAAAAAGTAAGAGAAAATGTAGTATGCCACAGCAATATAGAAGATTTCCTCCACCTCATTCAAAGAATTACAAAAAAAAAATTGCAAGAATGAGACTACCTCTTTTGCATGATGAGTATATATGAAATTTATGAGCGTATTGTTTTAAGCTTGTTATTGATTGATACACCATGGAACTCCCAGAATTTGTTGAGAAGATAATGAATAAGGATTTTGATACTGTTACGGCTATATAAATATGAAAGTAATTGATCTACTTCCACACAATCTACTTGGAGTGCATTTTAAGATAAAAGTTTCAGTGAAAACTGATAATGGAAAATGGAAAAGCTTACTTAAATTCATCAGTCTCTGTTGATAGCTCTTGTTCAATCTGAAGTAATACTTGAACCTGAAAAGTAAAAAAAAGAAAGATGACACAGGAAGAGAACATATTATGTCTAAAATGCACAAGAAAAATTGATAAAGTTAGGAGAATGTTGTTTTAAGTTAAAATAAGAGACTAGAACAAGATGTAGATAAAAATCCATTACAAACACTGAAAAAGATAAGTTGCATCAAGATTTACAAGCCATGACATCCCATATGTGTATAGATTGAGGTGTTCAAAACAGAATACCATTCATAGAAAGAAGAGAAATTCATGATTATATTCTGAACCTGCTCTGCCTTACATTACTCTCCCTCTACTTCCACTCTTACTGTGTTCATCCTAATCTTGATGAAACTACCCAACCCTGGCACAGCCCTACTTACATCTTTGACCTAACATGTTTTTGGTCTTCTTTTATCTCTACACCCATTGAGATTTACCTCAAATACCACTATCTCACTTGAGTCTCTTGGTGTATGAAAAGTCTCAGATTTTACCTTTTAGGCTGTCTTGATAACTGGCTTGATATGTAAAAAACCTGGCCTTAACTTCTTCATTTGTAATTGTTACTTGTTCAAAATAAAATGTTCCTTGTAATTGAGTTCCTTTGGCTCTTTTCTAAAACTTTTAGAGACTAATATTCTGTTTGCTGATAAGACTGCATATCTGAAGTCTTTAAATCTTTGTTCATATCTCATGACTTCATCTTAATCTGAACTGTGCCATCTGATATCTTCAGAATACAGGCTAAAACAAATGTATAACAACAGACAGTAAATATACAAAAGATGCCTTCAAGGTAAGTAGTGATGTATTTATCACCACACCTTTAGTGCACTAGACATTTTCTTCAGTTTACCATTTCTGTGATGATGGTTGGCCACAGTGAAGTCAAATGTTGGGGGGACATCCGCAATATAAGGACCCGAAAACATAGAAATACTGAGGTCATCACATTGGCCACTTGGGGCAGACGCAGACACTCTGCTAGCCGCTCTGATGATTCAATAAAGCACGATTAAAAAAAATTAAATATACATGTCACATCTATGCCCAAACTAAACCATAAGACAGAGAGATTTAATAAAGAAAGAGTATTTTCATTTACTCAGATGTCTATTGCATAATGATGTCTTGACTTAAGTCTAGATACTGTTGTCCTTACTCTGCTTTTCCATTTAGTAAATTTCTTTCATTTCATTTTGTTTTTTATACATTACTTTCAACTCTGGGACAACTCTTTCAAGCTACAGACATTTCTTTCCACACCAAAAATGCCCTTTTTTTTTAAAAAAAATTGACAGGACAATTTTCTAATATGGTTGTTTGATTATCTTTTGTTGTTCTAACTGCACTGCAGGAAAATGGACATATAGAGAAAAATAAAACTGATAATCAAGACACACCCTGGATTTCAGGCATGGCTCTTTGATACTGGTCAGGCTCACTACAGAATATGGTGAAGGCCAGTCTCTTCATCACTTGTGACCTCTGCTCATACTCCTGCTCTTTGCTGCTGAACAAGTTCAGTGAGCCTGTCTGATTAATGGAAACACGACCTGGGAAGAGAAAAAAATACACTTATAAATTTAGAAAATACTCAAGTTTAAAGTAAAATGAGTAATACTCTCTGTCTTGTCTTTGGTTTTTATTGCTGAGTAATAAAAAGTAATAAAAGTAAAAGAAACGATACAAAACTATTTTATGAGATGGACCTTCCATAACTAGGCCTTCACCATCAGATTTTTAAAAATCCATGACTGAAACATTAACACATTTTTTTAAATTCCAAAAGTAGATTACAGGGAAAAAGGGCAGAAATCACCAAAAGAAATTTCCTGAAAAATTTGTCTTCAAATACTATTCAAAATGATCAAACCTGTGTCTAACAGATTTACTTCTATAATTATGTTTTTAATTTCATTTCTCAATGCTCTTCCAAAACAATATATATGGTCACCTTATTAATTTCAACAAGTGATACACTAAACTCATTTGTCTTTTTTCCCCATATCTCTAGGATAACATCTTGGCTTTTTGAAGGAGAATCAAAAGACTAATGCTTGTCTTTGTCAGTCTTAATGGATTATAATTTTTCTGTTTGGATAAGTGTGTCTGAAACATAGTATTGAAAAAACAATGATAGCAGAATGTAAATGCATTAAATTAATCTTGTTGGCTGTTTCCTAGCATAAAGGGTCTTATATGTCTTTTGGCCTGATTCTAAGTTAATATCCAAACAGTCAAACTTTTCACTCCTACTTAAGCTTCTTTTGAAACCTTAAGCAGTTTTTTTTAACACTTTTCCCAAAAACCAAAAACAAATCAGAAAAATTTTTTAAATTCTTGGAACAAATGGAGACAGATGCTCAGTGTTGTAGGGTAAAATGACAATGTCAAGTTTTACATTCCAATCATGGCACAAGGGCCTCATTGTCTCTGATAATGAAGAGTTGCACCCTCTTACTCAATCTAATAAGCTTGTTGCTTGAAGAGAAAGCAATTTAAGAAATAACAAACTGTGAACTAGTGATCCATTTTCTTGCTGATAGTGCACGATCTTTCTTTTGGAGGTGATAGTTGTCTGTCTAAATTTTTTAAGTCCTTAAAACTAAATAAAATTTTAACAGCGAGAAAATTTAATTTCATAACTCCCTTATGAATCCCATTTGGACCCAAACATTAAATATAATATTTTTCTTCTGCATTTCCTTGGATTACAACTACAAGAAAATAGTTCATATAGCCTTGGGACACCTGCACTGCCAGATACAAAAAAAAGAACAGAAAATGAAATTCGCCCAAAACCAAAAACAACAACAAACAAATCAAAACAAAAAGAAACAGCAATGCAAATATTGCTCTCTCAAAAACAATAATAATAAACACTGCCTTCGTGCCATATCACTGTCTATGAAGGCAGCCAATATGCATGATTATAAAAAAAAAATGATTGGAGAGCCAAAATCTCTGCATTTTATCTTCCTTTCCCTTCCATCATCAGAGCAAACATGATTTAGTGAAGATTATGGCGTATGTTTTTTTAGACCAAGCACAACTAAAGTTACCATAATGAAAGAAGAAACTTTGGGAGGATGTTTATAAACTGATCTGAGAAATCAATGTTAAGTGAAAAAATTTCAAAAGAGTAGAGTGAAAATATGTCATTCAAGTATAAATATCAATTCGAAATAAAGCACCCATAATCTCTTAATATTTCCAGTTTATATGATCTGCATTAGAATTATGACAGAATAGATCACTTTTTCAGAAAGTGTTATATATAGATACCTCCACCCAGTAACAACGGATTTTCCCCTCCCCCTACAAAAACTTAAAAAAAAAAAAAACCCAAAACATTAACATGCCAAACTGAAAAATCAACTGATGCACACACATACGCAAAATAGTAGAAAAATTTTTTTTTACTCATAAGATCCTTGAAGGTAGTCTTGTCATGTGTCATTAGGTTGTCAATGATCACATGCCAATAGGAGATACTGCACGAGTCCATTTGAAAAAAGGAGGCTTCCATAAGCATCTCAAATGCCTCTTTTCTCCATGAGCGACGGGTGTACTGGTACCCTGAGATGCTCGATAACATCTGGCTGCATGCCCTGTAGCTTGGTAGGTTGTGGGAGCTGCAAATTTTTTGTTACCAAAAGAGCAAAAATATTTAAACAATATTTAAGAAACAATATATATATATATATATATATATATATATATAGAGTGAGCACTAGAAAAGAAGAGGAACTTAAGTCTTGCACTTGATTCCATTTTGTGCAGGTGTGATAAAATAGTATTTAACATTTGTCGCCTGAGAACTGCTTTGTTCCATCTCCAATTTTGCTAAAACCATCAATAACATGCTCAAAATTTCATTCTCATTCTTTTTTCAAAGCTGACGAAATAAAAAAGAAAGGTAGCTCTCTCTACAGAAATAAAACCACTTTTCAAAGCAGTTTCAATATGTGGAGAAACTTAGATTCAAATATTTAAACTCAATTTTCTCAAAAATCTGAAAACTGGAGATAGAACAAAGCAACTCTCAGGTGAGAATTTGCAGATGAGTATCACCAACATCTCTAATGACATTAAAGCCACCAATTTATGAGCATTACCAATTGAATGATTTAAATTAGCTCTCAATTATTTTTGCTCCCATTCATTAAATTTAGCTCCTCCAATATCTCCTTGGTGTTGATTCCATAAAACTTTCTCTCTTTGCTTATGATACGCTTCTTAACTTTTCCTAATGACTGATTTTATTTCTTAGAAAACTGAATGCTATTCTTCATGATATTCTCTTTAAAAGCCAATTTCATTCTATTGAGAATATCTTTTATTTCTACATTAAACCAAGGTTTGTTCCAAGGATATTATCTTATTAATTTTGCAGCTACGATGGGTTGTACACAGAATTTATGAATAAACAAATTGTGTAGGCTAGTTCTGATATGTTTTCAACTGCATCAACAAACACATCATGAATTCCTATGCACTGATCAAGGCAAAAGATCTGAGACAAGCACCACAGGATTGTGAAACATTTAAACTACGAGTGTGACTTAAGACCAGGCAATTGAGGGGTTTGCCTACCTAAAAATTTCACAAAATTATCCCATTTTGATGCATGCAGTGCTCATTGATCACAAGATGGGAACTCTTCAATACACTCTAACAATACTTTAACAACTTAACAGGGTGGTTTAGTACACATAAACGGTGGAAACAGAGGTCTCTACCCCACTCTTGACTTACTTGTCATCAGTGTTTTAGCCTTCCTCAAGATAACTGTAAATCTACAAAAGGAGCACGCAGGTATATCCTCATAAAGTTTCCCCAGATCAAAACAGTAGTAAAAAATTGCTAATTAATTTCTGAAAAAAAAAGGACTGCTCTTGTCTCTAAAAAAGACTTGTTGTCTACCAATAGTTCAAGACAAGAGAAGAACCATGAGCAGATTACAATCAACTAACTTGTAAAACCTAGAGAGCTACTTTTTTACAACTAGATCAATTCTTAGTCTCATCTCATGCATACTTTGTTGGTTCCTTCCATAAAATTAAGGATAAATGGAGAGATCTGCATGGATGGACACAGCTAACCAAAATTACCTGTGGTGTCGAAGATATGGAAACACATTGTAGAGCAAGGTAGAGAGGAAAGAAGCCACCTTGTCTTTTTCTTCACTGCTATATATCACATCTAACATTGGTGCTGTCAGCTGAAAGGCAAGAGAAATTGAAAAAAATGAAAAAAGATTATTAAAACATATTTAAAAATGATTTTAAAAAAATCATCTTTCAAATACACATTTTTAAGCTGAAGAAATGTAATGTTAACATTGCTCTTTCAGCCTTAAATAATGATGTGTTGTAGACAGATAATGCAGCTTTATACATTCATAATATGTATCTGCTTGAAAGTAGTTGAAACAATTAGAGAAGCAATTATGTTTATCTTTAAAACTTTGAGGGATTCTTTATTCAATTCAGTTCCAAAACTAAATATTAACTGCCAGACTAACCTCAGCCAGGACAGATAAAGCTTGGACACTGTACTTGGAATCTGACGCCTGATTTCTGCGGATGGTTGGAGCTTTTGCAGAGTTGACTTCAGGTGCAGAACCTATTAAATAAAAGCACAAAGAAAATTTAGGCAATTATCTTGGCAATAGTTTCAAATACAAAATATTTAAAGGTAATTTCTACAGTTAAAACTTTCAATTCGTAAGTTGTAATATCATTGTATTGAGAATATTTTTTATTGATCTAAAAGTAAATGGATTGACACATATCAATGCTTTGTATTATAATCTTTCATATTAAAATAATCAAAAGAGATTTCCAAGTGTTAAGTGAAATGAATGCATGAAAATGCATGTGATGTGTGTTTGTATGTGCACATATTTTCCTTTCCCTCTTAAATGTGCACATTTGACAGCAAACTTCAGATTTTAGATCAGAAGATCATGAGTTCGTAAATTGGGTAAGGCTAAACTTGGCATGATGTTTTCAATCCTTCCTGTAATATAGCAGGAAGGCTTCCCCTACAATAAAGCCTATCACTGGCATTGAATACAGTATAATCCTATGGCATACAAATGTGCTCAATTATACTTGAAATTGGAAAAAAACCTAGCCATTTGGTTCTTGAATCTTGAAAAGATTCTTTTCTCACTGCTTCAGTATCTTTCTCATACCTCTATCTTCCTGTGTTTCAGCCTCCTCCCCTCCCTCTATCTGAGGACCTGGCTTGACAGCAAAGTTGCGACGCAGCCAAGTGGTTTGCTCCAAGGATGAACCAGCAATGGCACTCACAGACTCTAGGGCCTTCTGGCAAATGTCTTGCAGGTCTTTCTGGTGCTTCTTCTCCTCCATGGTAGGTGTCTTCTGGACAAACTCGTGTAGTATTCTGAGAAGAAAATGATTGTAAGAGAAAAATCTTTTGTGTAACCTTTGGTACCACAAAAGCAACTTTTTCACTTTACAATGCAGGCATGTTTTGAGTCTCAATTTCCTCATATGTATATATTGTGGACATTGCATAGGTGCAAGATGGCTGGAGTTGATTGACCTGCAAGATAAGGCCAAATTTTTTTGCCTGCAAAATTGGGCCAAAAAATTGCAAGGATGCTATACTTTTACATATCTTTTTGCAAAACCGTTCCTTTGGTTTCCACCTTTAGTTCTTTCACCTATCCAAAATCATTATGGACCTTTTAAGTTGAAACAGCAGAAGATCTTGGCCCTTTAAGCTTAGATTAAAATTACATCATTCAGGTCTTGACTGGAGATCAATTATGTAAGTCTGCTGGACTTATATAGGCTGGATTTTGCCCAAGCATGAATATATTACAACACTGACTGAAAGAGCAAAAGAGAAGCGAAAGTGCTAAAGTAAGCAGTCTCTCCATTTAAATGGAATTGTTAGATCTAGCTGTTTTCTAGACTTCCAATACATTCTAAGGCCCTCTTAATTGCTCTTCAAACATTACATTTAGATAAACAAACAGCTACAAACTACTGCAAGGCATGCAGTGTACTTCTATGCTCTTTTTGTTCATACCTACATGGCTTTAAAGTCAGCATTTCAAAGCACTATTTAGTACAGAATTAACAGTTTTCCACTTGATTCTCTGCTAACCAACCGTTCTCCATTCTCTAAGGTTTTCTTTCTTTTTACACGACACTTTTCACTATTTTCAGGTTTTACTGACTGATGTACCGCAAGAGAGGAAATTCAGACTGATCGTCCCACTTGTGCACAATTATAATGTTTTCTTATCGTTGTTTTTTTTTTTTGGCTTTGGATTTTTATTTAATTAACCCTTTGCTGTTTATATTAGGCGGCGGCCATTTTGAATGCTAGGTTCAGCTTCCTGGTAACAGGGACACACTTGTTTGTTTACATTTTTTGGGTCAGATGAGGGCTCTACATGGGGGTTCTAGAAAATAAGCTGTAGTTAGACCACTATGGATGTTAAAGCTATGAAATTTTGATAACTTGCATACAATTGAATGTGCTAAATAATGAAACTGGTTTTGAAGAGTTTTCAGTACGTTTAAGTATTATTTTTTTATCATTTTTCTTCATTTTCATTTGAATCCCTTGCATACAGATTCACTAGAATGAACAAAAAAAAAAAAAATCCAAAAAAAAAAAAATCAAGAGACTGTACAGAGTGACACAAATTCAAGAGGAAAAAAAAAGACATAGACATTGTCAATAAAAAGGGAACAGTCCAACTTACTTTTCTTAGTCTTTGTTTTCATAATCCAAAATATGACTTTCATAAACCCTAACACACTGAACAGCCTAGGCCTACAAAATAAATTTCATAAGAGATAGCACTGAAGCTAAAAGCGAAAAAAAATCTTTCTAAATCTTATTCACAATCACAGTCACACACATTATAATCATCAGATCAACCTGCTTTTTTTTTTAACGAAGCATAACTTTTTTAGGACACTAGCTCACGAAACTGAAAATAATGTCATACGCGAAATACATAAATCTAGCTTCCATCATCATAGTGAAGACGCTTTGCATGCAAAGCAAAATATTCTTGATCTTCCATCTATTCATATCTATCTAGATCTACATGTAGAATCTAAGATTTGTTTTTTTTCTTCTTCTAATTTCTAAGTGAGCAAAACTAAGCTAGGCTATGTAGGAGCAGAATTGGGATGTGAACAGAGGCAAAGATCGGTATACAACTGTAGCAACATGAAACATCGAACCGATCTCTTGTTTATAATTTAAAATTAACTTTTTAACTAGTTTTACTTTGTTTTATTTCTCCTATATCATAAGTTTTCCAAGCAGTGCATTCCCCTGGACTTAATATCTAGCCAAGATTCTATATTCTCTGGAACTGGAGTCTAGATCTAGACTCTATATATTTTCGCTCCAACTTACTTATACTCTTTCAATTAAGGATCGGGGCTGGTATCAACATTAGACTCAAAGTCTAGCTCAGTGTCGCTATCTGGAGTGTCCATGGTCAATCAAAGATAATGAACGTCACAAAGTCAGAACAAGAAAAGCTATGTGCAGAGCTAGTCAGAACAAACGTTGCAAGACTGAGTGTGAGGGCTTCCCCGTGCTTTCTATGTCAGGGAATCCCTTGTTATTCTGGGTTGAAGCTATTCAACTATAATTAGAATGTTGCAATTTTCTATTTTTAGATAGGATTCACCCCAGCTTTCGTCCAAAATAGAACTCTCAAACAAAGGGAAACGTCAAGGCTGTATTTGGCCGGATTAACCCGTAGCCAGATATGTATAGCACGCCCGCTTTTGGCCGGGTTAAACAGGAGGCTTGCTTCCATTTTAGGCCGGATTTGGCCGGTTTGAACGGCAAAGGGTAAACAAATCAATCAATTGACCAGCAAAGTCTTCTAGCTAACCTCATTGCAGCCATCTTACACCCATGACGTTATTAATTTCCTACAACAAAATATAATTAATCCATGGTAAATAAAATTAATCAGCTTAAGCAAATTTTCAAGAATGTATCAAAAACACAAAGCCCACAAAACAAAATATATCTGATACCCAGTTTGAATGAAACTATGAACTAAATTTAGGAGTATTGAAGTTTGGAACAATACGTCTTACTTCTTTCTTGATGATGAATATTACATAAAATTATCACTTTTATAATATTTCTAACTACAACAATCTTCTAGACATAATTGATGTTATTACAATAAAAATGTTTGTTAGCATTATTAACAGAGTGTATGTCTTAGGAGGAGCTTCATTTAGATTTCTGTATAAGTTTGTTGAAATTATCATCATTCTATCTGTTATTAAATTCTTAAGTTCACTATATTTTTATTATAATTGATATAAGATCAAATAAATTTATGTAAATTACTTTGATATATGTGGTATGTCAGCCATATAAAATACACCTACCCTCTAATTAACTAGATAATTCAAACTTAGGTAGAATGATTTAATATTCATGGTGTTTGAGCCATGGAGTATACATCTTCACTCAAATGAACTTTGAAAACAAAAATGTCTAGCTCAGATGTTGGTAGAGCAATGCAAGATAAATATTTCATATCCTGTTTAAATTCAAAATAATTGTATTTGTATATGTATATGGCAAGTAAACACAAAAAAACAACAACATATAAACTGACTGAAGCAACAGGAACAATGCTGGTGGGCTAAGATTCATTTGAAGGCAGTCTCTAAGCAATGACAGAAGGGAAGCCCATGAATCTAGTAGCTGGGCACTGGTTGTGGTGTGATGAATGTAGGCCAGAAAGAACTGCAACAAGTTCACTTCCAGAGGCAGACCCTTCTAAGAAATAAAGAAACAAAAAAGGTTGGTCATCAATTAAGCCATTGTAACTTAAGGATTTTCCTGTATATCACAATGCTTAAATAATTGTTTCTGCTAGCCTCTACAGTTTCATAGAGGACAGTCTCAACAATTTTTGCTTCAACCAAATTTACTCTAACAGTGCTGCAAATGTTAACTATTCAAAATCAATTTGACTACCTACAGTTTAAAAAAATGGATAGTTCATTGACCAGATTTGTCTCCTATATCACTCAATCAAATAAGTTTAACTCCTGGTGATCTATACATTGGACAGCCAATAAGTCTTATCAAAACAATTTTTTTATGTTTGTTGGCAACTGAGAAGACATAGTTAACTCTTATAGGAGAGCAAAACTTGATTTAATCTGATTTAGTTTCTGGCACTGCAAAACAAGAGTTTACACAGTACATATGTGTTACTAAGTAAGAAATATGGATTTGCCAAAAGTTATAAACTGTTACCTTAATAAAAGGCTTTGTATGTTTAAATATGGTAGACAAATTTAATCAAAATTAGCCTCCTCAACTGTATTTATTAATCTAGAGATTATATTCCCCAGGATTTTTTTTCATATAAAATTGGGTTTCAACCACTCAGGTTTTCAGATTTGCACAAGAGAGAAATTAGGAGTGATGCAAAATAATTCAATATTTTTTCCTCTTTTTTTTTAAATAAGCGTTTTTTTTCTTTTTTTATAACTAAACCATATCCATGTTGTTATTTTTTTCTAAACAAGAAAATTAGATGAGAGACTGAGATTCATGCAAACCTTGGTGAGCTCTGTTTGTGGAGGTTGCTTGACCACTTGTTTAACTGTCTGTATGAGAGTATCTGTGGGCAAAACTTTGATGGCACTAACCAGCTCAACAAGCAGAAGCTGATCTTCACATGTGGACATTACACTAGTCTTACCCTGATGGCATGGAAGATAGTGTGACATATCATTACAATGCAGAATTTGATTTGATATACCAACACCGATTGCAAAGTAGAAGAATTTAATTAAAAGAACTTCATGCTTTTGCTGAAATTATTATCTATTTAGAAGAACTTTCAAACATATGATCTGAATGTTTAACAGCAGTAGTAGACAGTCTGCCATTACTAAAGATCTTTTTCAATTCAAGTTTAAATAAAATCTATGTGATACTTTCGAGTGCAGATTAGTGCAGAAAATTAAAAGGAAAAATTTGCAAATTGTTCAACATCTGAAGCACTTTAAAACAGTGCCAAAAAATTAATTTGTTATTTTAATCATTCAGTCTTTTTTCCTGAATGGCTGGAAACTTTTGTACCATGCCTGTGGCCTGCTTTTCATAAAAACCCAATTGACAGCAAATTCTGATATAGGTCTCCCACCTTGTTGAGAGATTTCTGCCTCCGATCATTCCATGCTACAGCAAAAGCAGCCAAAAGATGAGTTCCATGTGGGAGAGAGATGGGGCTCAAAAGCTCCAAGATGTGATGCCGCACAAGCTGACAGATTTAAAATCAGCAGAAAAAGAGTAAACTAATTAAACTGTTCACATAAGATAAAATAATTATGTCAGAGGAAAAAATGGGAACACATAAAACTGAAAGACAGGACTGATGTATCTGGTGTTTTAAGGCATTTTTTGAAGGATGGTACTTTTAAGTTCTCAAAGACATTATTTATTCTGTAATTTAAGGTAAGCATTACTGTCCCATTCTGGAAAATTAGGTTGAAAGATATCTACAATAACACAAAAAAATTTTTTTTATAAATATATAATTTTACATTGACATACATAAATATAACAGCAATCAAGAGATTTTATCATCCTATAAAGATTAACAACACAACCCAATAAAAATACTTTTCTGTCCTTTAACATTTTCAAAGATACATCCTTTAACTCATGCATTTGCTTTTGTAACAATCGGGCAACTTTCTCATCTGATATGTGGCTGAATTCACCATTTAGAATCCTCCACCACTAAAATTCTGATACAATTGATAGGTTTTTCTAAACTATTTCAAAACAACAATCTTTTTCTGAACCCCAAGTCAAACAAATAGACGAAGAAGACATCTTTGTCTCAACAACAAATTCCTAAGACTTTAACTGTATATTGCAAACAAGACAAAAGAAGCATATATATATAAATATATATATATTCCTTACCTTAAAATCACCAACATGAGGGTGACAGGTAATATAGGAGACTCCATCCTGTGTGGTAACAGTAACAGCTTTCCAAAGAGTTGCCATACAGGCCATAACACGGGGAAGAACACTCAGAACACGAGTTCTAGCCTCCAAAACAGGTTGCACAGGCGCTGAATCTCTCGCAGGACTTTGTTCCTTATATAATTTTTTAGAAATACAATTATGTCACTCTTGAAGAAACGATTTAATTACCAAATATTTATAAGCCATACTGAAAAAGATATGTTGCTTTTTCCAGCAAGCTAATACAAACTTAATATGTAAAGACATAAAATACTAAAGTGCAGCTTTAAAAATGGATTTTTTTGTACCAGATTGACATTGGTGTACAACTTCTTCCATTTGCTATAACTACCAATTAAATTTTGGGTTATAAATAAACACCAATCATTCACACACTTATTCAGATCTCACAGCTGGGATCTAGAAAACTTATGACACTACAAAATAAAATATTTTCTTTTCACACTGGCAATAAGCTTCTTTAATATTTTTTATCCAATTTATAGATTTCAGAAAATTGTTGAATTTCTTTATCTCAAACTCTCACCTTTCCACTGGTGGAGGGGTTGAATACATGGATAAGATTGGTCAGAATCTGGCCAGCACTGGCAGTTTCAGTAGAAACGTGGGTGGAAGAGGGGGCTGGCTGACCAATGGATACAGGAGAGCTGTTGTCCAGCAGACAATAGTGGCACAATGTGGTCAATCCTTCTAACATGCTGACCATGTGGTCTGGGGGTACACGCTGCATGCTGGACTTACTGCAAAGGTTTCAAACAAATGAAAAAAAAAAAAGCAATCACTAGGAAAGAAAAAGAATGGCTAACTCATGAAGCAAAAACAAAGCCTTAAATATTTTTTCATCTTATGAAAAAAAAAATAACAAAAATAATTTTCACTGTCAACACTTTTCTCTCAAAATAGCTTTTTGAGGCTTTCCACTCATCATGTATTTATATCATTAAAATAAATGTTTTGTTCAAATAGAGAATGTAGTATCTTTAACCAGCCTTCAGTATCAGTGTGATCACATATCACTCTGAGTCCCTAAGGTGTCTCTCACACAACCTTATGTGGTCTCCCGAACTTACTCATCTTCTACCATCATATGATCTCACACAATAGTGTAAGTTTTTAATTAGAGGCAGAGAGAATAGAGAAGCATTAGTGACTACATGGTTGTAAATCAGTGCGCAAGGATGAGTTCATCATTAGACTGGTTTGATGTTTGTTATTAAAGAAAGAAAAAGAAGCTGTTCCAATATAAAGAGGAAACTCTATCAAAGTTGACAATTGAATTGATTCTCCAATTTTCACAATAGACAACTGACACAGTCAAGGTCACTTTTATTACATAATATGTAACTCTGTTTTACTTCAAATTTAGACCTCAAACCTGTGTTTGGTTTTAGCTGTACTGATTCCTCCATTCTTTTTTTGGGTGGGTGGGGGGTAAAAACAGTTTGAAAAAACTTCACAAAATGAAACACATTGTGGATCATTAGAACACAAGAGTTGTACTGACCTCTTGGTCAAGTCTAAAGCCATAATATCCAGGTTCCGACATAACTGGAGAACCACACAAAGAACAGTGCGAGGCATGGCACGGCCCATATATGGCAGAGCAGAGGTGACCAGTCCGATCCAGTGACGATGTAAGTGTGCTTGGTGGTGCTGCTTAAGAGCACTCCATACTGCACTGAGAAACATCTCCTGCAGGACCACTGGCTGACTAGGGTTGTAGTGTGCATTTAACAGAGATGACTGAGGGAACAAGAGTATAGATTATTGCTGTGAAATCACAAACTATCTTGATATTAAACCAACCCAATATGATATCAGGTAGGTTACAAAAAAAAGTCTATCCACTTTGAAAAGCACTTAATAAATTGTTTGCCAATGCCTATGCACTTTGAAGTAATCTCAGACACTTTTATGGCGTTGATTAGAAAAGTATTTTAAAGCCAATAAGTAACTTATATAAGAGATACCTATCTACTTCAGAGATTTTCAGGGCAGAAACTAGGCTTTCAGAACAAAAATCAAGGACTCATAAAAAGATTCTGAACTTTGCTAAGGTTCATTCTATAACTTATATTGAAATGAAAACAATAAATATTATACCGTATTCGCTCTTTTTGCTAACAATGCATTTTTTTTTATTTTGGACATATTGCAATTTATCTGACCATTTGTACACAGCTTTGAAACTAAAGATTTTTTCTTTAAATTTTTTGTCCTTGTCATGCAACTCTTATATGCTTTGTACAAAGTCCCATAAAGAGAGGATTAAATATGAAACGTCAGCAACTTATTTGTAAAATTTGAAATTATTAGATTTCGAGAACCTGTTTAATATTGTGAAGACACATGAAATGATGATGGTGGTGTTGATGTAATGAATTTTGTAAAATCTTGTTTATTGAATTTTATCCTTTCCATTCATGAAACAAAAAAGTCTGTTTCAGTCAAATATAGGTACTGCATTTTGGAAATATGCTTAAAGTGAAGTGCAAAACTTCACGAGGGCAAGGAGCCTGTTCTAAACAACATGTGTACAATGTTGTTGTGATTATGCAAACTTGGTTAATTCACTGCATGCTTAATATTCTAATCTAAAACAATAATAGAACATAATCTAATATATTTAAAAACATGCCAACTTACTGTCAGGTGAGGCCTGTCTGTGCTGCTACTTGCAGTGTCCGTCTCACCCTGGGCATGGCGTATCCTCTCCTCTAGCATAATAGTGACTAACATAAGTTGCAATAACCGCATCTGAAATGTGTCATTAACACTTGGATCCAATCTATTTTCATTGAAGTCGATGATCATCTCTGTCAGCTTCAGTGTGGTCTCTGCTTTTGTGGGGGCACCTTCTTTCGCAAGGGTTGATTTGTGGTTGTTCTTGTTGGTGATTGTGTTGCTCCTATATTATATACACAAATAAATATTTTGGGATCTAAAAGATCCTTTCTATGACTGCACTTTGTGAAAATGAAAAGTTTTACTATAAATATATAATTTTTTTAAACATTCAATATTATTTCCTTTAACACTTAAAATTATGATGTCTATGAGAAAAAAAACCCATTCAAATGTATTCCATATAAAAAACTTAAGCAAGGCAAGATATTACAGATCTAATGTACTGAAAGCAGAGTCACAACTGAAGTTAAAAAAGATTACATGTATAAAATTTATTTTCAAATTTGAATACTTTTGGAAGACTTTTTTTACTTTAAAAACAAAAAAAAATAGAACATGGTTCAAGCCTATATTAAAAAAAAAACAATAAAAGTAGAAGATGATTAACTTGCCTTTTGGAGTTTGCAAAACCATTTTTATTGTCTTCATTTGATCCTACGGTCATATTTGTTTGGCTGCGTCCCATATTGTAAACAGAGGCTAAGAGGCAGTGAAGAAGTGATTTCTGTAACTTGCACCTTGACAAAAGATCCGATATGTAAGACACAAAGCTTTTACCACTCTCCTTCATGATAGAAAGGAGTTCAGACATAAGTAAAGTGAGGATTTCCACTCCAAGGATATGGACCTAAACATGGTGGAGGTAAAAAAAAATAATGAAAATACCTTGCAAAAATTTCTGATGCATGATTGAGCTCAAAATGTACACACTCAAAACCAAAATTTTGTTCAGCTCATCTGTTTTCATCTTTTTACACTGATTAGTAGGACCTATTTTTCTACATTTAAACAAAAGAACCAAGAGGGTGATGAGAGATTAAACGAAGCCCTCATTTCAGTTGTATGTCTGACAACATTATAACTAAGCCTAGTCTAAATTCACATCCAAGCCTAGTGGCAAGAACACACCAAGCTGTAGAATACAGTCTAATCATATTAGTTTAAGAAAATTCAAAACATAGTGTGGATGTCTGCACCAATTCTAACTGTCCCATCTCATCGCTACCCACAACTATGAATGTTTGCAAAACAAGTTATTCATTTAATGAACTAATATCTCAGTCACCAAACTTGAAAGCCTAATCTAGTCTGACATTTCCTTTCAGCAATCAGCTAGCAGGTGTAGCACAGAAAACATGAGAAACTGGCAAGAACGAAATTCAGAAATGTATGTCAATTGATGTTCAATCCTTTCAAAGAAAAAAAAAATCAGGTTTTCAGCATTTGCGATAATTTTTCGGTAGCAGCAGCTTTGACTATGTAATTCTAACCAGTATGGATAAAGTGACTCCTTTTGTCTACCAATGCACTGACATACATCTTGCAAACAAACCAAACGCTTAAAAACTGATCCATATTATCATGGAGATAACACATAGTTTATAAGGTTATTAGTCTGAAAAATGAAAAAAATGATAGCTGATTTTCATTTGCAAAAACACATAAAAAATGTTGAGAGTAACTGATATTCGATTTGCTACAAACTTTAGACAACAGTTGGTTAAGCAAACTGTCCAACTCTTGGAATTCTAATATTTTCGAAGTGAATTAGATCAACAAAAATAACAAAAATGGACTAAACAGTGCATTTAGACTGATATTCAGGCAGAAATTCAAGTGTGTGGCTTCATAATGTGCTTTAAAGCAAAAGAGAAAAGGAAACTATTGGACTCAACTTTGTAAAACAAAAAGTACTGTCGTTTGCTAGAAAACTTAAGGTAATATATAGAAAATAAAAAAAAAGTTGTATTAAAAAAACAGCAACAAAAAAAGAAACAATAAGAATAATATAATTCGTCAAACCAAAAATTTCATAAACAGCTTTCTTTCACTAAGCTGGCTCAAAGAATACAAAGAAAACAAAATGGGCTTTAATATGTAAGTGTCACATGCATAACACACATAATAAACATGAAAAATCCATCAGTGTCCCTTTTTTTGTCTTCTACAATGTGGTATCTAATATAAAAATCATGCTAGAATATTGATTCCAGAATTTTATTTATTGTCAGAAATTTCCTATGGTGTATATCTCTAAATGCTTATATTTATCTTGAAGGGACTGTAGTAGATCTTTTTTGCTCCTTTATTATAATGCATATAGATTTATTGTTAAGGTAGTCTGAGACTAACTTTTCAAAATTTCCTTTTTTTGTAATGAGGGTTACAAACGTGTGGAAAAAAATTGCTAAAAAATTTAGTAAGATTTGCCTAAAAAATCCACAAAAAAAAACAAAACACATTTACACAACTGCTTTTCATACCTTAATTTTTTCCATAGCTTATTCTTTTCTTAATTTACAAAAACTGAAGTTTGTAACAACAAAAGTACCAAACATCTGAAATGATCTAAGAAATATTAATCTCACCATCTTATTTCCAAGGAGCTCCTCTTTTGTCAGCTTATGCATCATAAGATTTGGATAGTATCCTCTCACAAAGTACAGGCAGAGGGAGATAACAATTTCCACAAACATGTTGCTGCGGTAGCTGGACATCACTTCAGGGGGAAGTTCACCAAAAAAATTCTTTCCAAAGACAGACTTTCTGTGACGGCCTAGGAAAACCATGAATTGGCACTGATAAGTCTTATACCTTTTTGTTTGACAAATCCAATGAATTGGCTAAATTTGTTTCATCCACGGCAGAAAACAAAAAATCCAAAAATCATGACTTTAGAAAAAAAAAACAACATACAATTAAAGAAATTTGATAATGATTTACATATAATTTATTTCAGGTTATCCACTTCACTCACCAAGTAGAGACTGTAGCTTAGCCAGATGAGGAGCCCTCACAGAGCTAATATTTGTTGTGGCCATGGCAGTGACCACCAGGCGTGGACAGTTGTGAAGCATAGCCCTTAATGTGGACAAAGCATACAGAGTGCGCCGAAAGTCATACTGCTGAGCATACAACAGCATATGCAAATGCAACTCATGAATGTCAGTACTAGGGTCCAAGTTACGATGATCAATAAAATAAGTGGAAGAAGAAGAATCAAGCAGTCTGTTTTGGTTATCATTTTCTTTCCTGTCTTTTTGACTTTCATCATCTCCTTCACCATCTTCACAACCATCCCCTGCCCTGTTGTTAAGAAGGCTGTCCATACTGCCTGCATTTAAAATATTCGGACTAGATTTTATTTGTGGCAGATGGGACTCACTTGCACTACTGGCCACTAAACTTTGAAACTCTGTATTATCGCTATCAGAGTCTGTGCTCTCTCCACAGCTCTGTGCCACTTTCCTCCAGTCATCACTAGAATGATTGTCCTCAGTATGGCCAAAAGAGGAGGAGTCACGCTTGCTAACACTGCCACCATCAGATATGAAGGAATCTTCCCTAGGTAAAGAATTGGTTATGGCAGAGGCAACTATTTCCTCTATTATGCACCTCACAACTTTTTCTATGGGATCATCGTTGCTGCTCTCAGCCTCAGATATAATCATTGACATACCAACGGTTTCTGTTTCATTTCTTTCACATATTGCTGCATCACTCATATTACTTTCTTCCTCAGTAGGAGAAGGTTGCGTGACTACTGTTATGACAGAAGGGATTACACTATTGGATGTCTCACAATTCACAGCAGACTCATTGGCTTTCAGATCATTACCACCTTCCTCTTCTAAATATTGCTCCACATCCATTTTGCTGGCACTAGCATCTGTCTTATTAGTTTCAGAATCTCTAACAGTCCATGTGTCTGTGCTATTTGAGATGATTTTCTCACCAGCTATGTCTAGCTTTCTTATATCATTAGGCTTCTGTGGTATTTCGGTTTTGGACTGATTTGTATCTTTCTTGATATCCTCAGAATGCACAGGACTCTCAGCTTTGAAATGATCCTCTACAACATCACTTCCATCAAAAAAGATTCCTTCATTTTTGCATGTAGTAGAGTCCAGCCTCTTTACTCCTTCCAGATTAGGCATGGAGGCTGACTGTGGAAAGTCATAACCATCAAAAATCAATTTATCCAAAGAGCTGGCTGATCCAAAAGGGTTAATACGTAAGCTTATGTCTTGTGGGTTAACTCTCTCAAAGCTGAGATCTGTCACTGAGTGTGTCCTCACAGGAGCTGTGCTTGCTGTACCTGTCTTAGTGTTCATCACACTCAGTGCATAAGACTGAAGTTCTTCAGGAGACTTTTTTGAATGTCCTAAACTCAATCCACTCCCAGATTTGATCCTGGTCAAGTTGGTTTGTCGACCTGGTTGACTCAAGTGGTAAATTACATTGCCCCCTTCAGAGCTAATAGCATAGATCTTAGCTTCAACATCTTCTTCGCCATCTTCAGAGATTGATACTTTCTTTGGCTTGTGAACGCTAACATGCTGAATAGAGATTCTGTGAAAAAAGAATAGAAGTTTTTTTCTATAATCAACACAAAAAAAAAAGAAAATTTTGGGAGGAAAAAGACAAATTTGAAGATAGAAAGCATATTTAAAAATCCACATTCAATCAGGTACCCTGCTCTTTAGCGTAGGCAATCACACCCTTCCATGTATCTCTATCATTTGTAGCTTTCAGTGCATTTGTCACTTGCCCTACTTTCAGTCACTTTGAAGTGAAAGTCCATCCAACATCTTTTCTTACTGTTATCCCCTGCAGCATTTTCCTTTGATTATTCCAATTGTCACAAGATGTTCTTCTTTCTCTCTTGTCATCACATGGCGAAAAAAGGTAGTCTGGTGTTTGTGTACTGTGGAATCCGCTTGAAGTCATACCACATCGAGGTCCCATTTTGTGCCTTATTTGTTTAAGTAACTGATTTTATGATAAAGTCAATGGTTTGGGGACATTTTCACTTAAAGTCAACACCTCTTGGTGGATAGGAAAAGGTCAAACCCTAAAAGTGAGACGCACATAGATGTGTAGGCTGGATATAACTCTGTTTGTAAACCTGGTACAGTTATTAAGTCACTGTGTATTAATAGCATGCTTAACAAGGCCTAGCTAAGTTAGTGTGGTCTTGCATGGTTGTGACAGTAACAAAGAAGAATGCATAGGGCCTGGGCGGGATGGAGGCTGGGTATGTCTAGATCTAGATCTAACTATCATTCGCTTGCATCATTTGTGGCGAACAGTGCATTGTTTTATTCTCCCCTTAAACAATAGCATTCAGAGCCTCCAATAATGCTAAACAATTTTTTAAATAAAGCCATTATTTTTTGTATGGTGAAAACAGAACGAAAGTAATGATGGTCCAAAGCCTCCCCTTAAACAATAGCATTCAGAGCCTCCAATAATGCTAAACAATTTTTTAAATAAAGCCATTATTTTTTGTATGGTGAAAACAGAACGAAAGTAATGATGGTCCAAAGCCTATACTGAAAGATGTTGAAGCAGAAAAAAAAAATATAGAAATTGTAATTGTGTTTGCATATTTTGTGTTTTTGTGATAGTACATCAAGTTGTTTAAAGAAACTTCTTTTCACTTCTTTTCTGTTTGCCCAAATAACAAATATAAATTTACCTCACTGTAAAGTTCTATAAATAATGAAATGGAGACATGGCAAAGGGAGACCACTAATATAAGTAACAAAAAGGAGACCACCTGTTTTTATAACATGAATTTTTTAAACTTGTTTCCTGGAAATGGATAAAACCAACTTGCTTAAAGTCATCACTTTTTTTTGTGGTCTGAATGTGTTGATTTTAAGCGGATTACACTGTATTCTATTTATGAGTGATCTTGTGTCAGCTCCTTGTTACACCCTTTGGTTTGATTTCTTTGCAGTCCAAGTAGTATTCTCTGTAAGAACCACATTTCTGATATTTGCAATTTTTTTATAACTGTTTTGAAATTGTCCAGGCATATATTACAAATGCTGCAAATATTTCAAAAGCTATTGTTTTCTAAAGCCATAATCATCAGAGCTCATATTATTCTAGTTTTCACCTCTTGAAATACGACACATTAATCTTGATAAGAAGGCACAGAATGTATTATTGGTGACAATCAGTACATTCCTAATAAGAAACATTTTATCTAGCCTTGGCATACTTTTAATCTCAATGTTTAGTGCCCCCTTGATATATTCAATATAGAATTGAAAATATTAACATGTTGATACCTTGCAGTGTCTGGGTGAAGCAGCATCAACAATAGGGGCTGCAGAACACGGCTTGTATCCCCACGCTGTATGACATGAGTTAGCCAAGTCATGGCAAGGGTCTTGGTGATGCTGGATTCTTCCTTCAGACTGTCAAGCACTACAAACATTGACCTGAAGTGTGATATATTATAGAGGTTATTAGTTGAAAGTTATCAAATAATACCCATTTGAGAGTTTCCAGATAAAAACAATTTATTTTACTTGTTCATTATCATAAGAAATAAGCAGATATAATATACCTCCTGTTCAAATTGAAGTATATCTACTTATAACATTCCTGAGGAAGAGTTTTAAGCCTACTCAATGTTTTTGTTTGTACCCTCATTCACAACAGATTTGGCAAAATAAAAACTTCATCATTTGAGTCACTGACGTCTGGGACATAAATATGAATTGGGTTTAGCCATGGAATGTAGAAATAAAACATACAACATACGAAAAATAAAAATTAAAAGATACTCTTTTCACAGTTCGACAAATTACATGCAGCTAATTTATTCACCTAATTTACTGCCCCAATTAGCCATATAAATAAACCTTTGAAACTCCTCATAATTTCTCAACTACTATGCTACTTCTTTTAAAAAAATTGTGTAGGATCTGCTTTGCACCTAACACTAAAAACAAAACAAACAAAAAAAACCAACAACAAAACTCTACAGTTGGAATAATATAATTTATTTTATCATTTTTTAAAGTTTCTACTGATGTGCCTTGTTTACAAAAAAAAACCAACCCAAAATGAAGTGAAAATTGCTTACAACAGTTGATTCGAAAGTTTGGTGAGTATTCTTCCAGTCTCAGTTCTCATATTCAGTGGCAAAAGCACCTCAAAGATCATTTTCTCTTTCGAAAACTTATTGATGCACTAAGTTTCCATAATCCTGCCTCATCATTGAGAACTTGCATCATATGAAATTACTGCAACATTTATAAATCTTTCCAAGGACCAATAACATAAAAAATATATAGCTTTAAAAATATATGCTATGATGAAATCAGTTTCTTAGAAGGGCCTTGTAAAAAATATCATCTGCTATTTAATGCATTAGTCTAAGTAAGGTAATAAAGATATATAATTTTGTATCTCTCTACAAATACTGACCACATTTTCAGCCCTTTACAAAAATTGTCTGATTGCACAAATTCTGTGCAGGTGGCAATAATTGTGAATATGTACAGCCAATCAGGCACAAAAAAATGTTGAGAAATAAAAGCTTTAGTGCCACACAACTGTGGATTTTTCATTCCTCCTGAAATCGGGGTTTCAATGTCTAGAAAAAATTTAATGGAATATTGTAAAAAAAGTCTTTAACTAACAAAATTTAGCTCAAATTACTATATTTATGTCTATAATATATACATACACATTTAAAAAAAAAAGTCCTGAAATAGCAAGAATACCTTTTTCACGAGATTAAACAATATCCCTAAATTTCTCTCTTTTTCCCACTTTAAATAAGTACTGAAATAAAAATTTCCTAATTATGAGATTTTTTATTTTGTATCTATAATAAATCTGAAATGTTTTATCCGATGCATACATGTGAAAGTTAAAATCCTTTCATAAATTTGGAAACTTAAGTGTTGTAGTGATATAGACTATAGAGTGGATGTTCTCTGATAAAAAGGAGCCACAAAATTAAACATAAACCACATAAAACTCTAGTATTTGACCCAATTTTTCGGTTGCTCAAAACATAGTTTTCTTGCTTTAATTAAGCATGTATTGAAAGGTGTGTGATATGAATTTGAAAAAACTGCTCAAGGCTAATATAGCTTGAAATGAACCTACGAGGAGCATGTTTAGGCTATTTTGTATGTCAGCAACCTGATCTACGCTTGATTATGCAGTTTCATTACCTAATGCATAGATGCTAAAGTTTTCAGATCTCTGATTCAATAGCACAAATGGAACACATTTATCAAATTTAGATATTCTTACTAATTTTTGAGGCCATACATATACAGTATTTTGTCTGTTGAGAGCTATTGATTGATTAATTTTGTAGCTTAAAGTATAAAACAAAATGCTTCCCAAATTTATTTAAAAAAAAAATTGAAAAAAAAAACCATTCCAAAAATGTTTGAAAACAGAAAATCTAGGATTTTTTTTTCTTAGTTTAGGTTTCAAAGGCTTTTATTGTTCTATTGTGCATCTGTCTATCCACATATCAAACGCAAAAACAAGAAACTTTCAGGATATATCTAGAATGATTAATGGTTTTGAGTAAATTTAGCAATTTCTGCATGAATATGAGACTTTTTCACTTAAGCATTCACTTTCAGAATGAGTATAGATCAAAAAAAGCAAAAGATGATAGTTAAGATATAGCCTTTAGTTCTTGATGTTTTAACCAGATTCAATTAAATCAGGATGAAAAAAGTGAGACAAGACATATTTTTGGAAATTTAAAGTTCCATACACAGAAATCATCACATAATTTAATAAAAGAGATTTAAGTTAATTCATTTTTCCATATTGCCATCACATGAAGGTATCTTTTCCAGTTCTCCTTAAAATATATGTTTAGTTATTTCAAAAAGCTATATGCTTTAAAAGCCTATTCTTGTTAACTAAGTATATTGTACAAATATTAAAACAAAAATCTAAAAAAAACCCATATGCAATTTTTACCCTTGTCAGTAATGAAATGTGAAATTCACCAGAGTAGAACCATTACCTATCAAATGTCCTTGGCTCTCGAGAAGGATTTGGTTCTGTCTTGATTGACCTAGTCAGGTGCCACAACACACTGAACTTTTGAAATGCAGAGATCCTGTCACTCTGGGAGAGATACAGACAAAATAAAATGACCAAAGCAATTAATAAGACAAGACTAGAGTACTATAAAACTGACAAGATCTGATCTCATCTAAATAGTCCCCAGACAGCCTGCAGAGAAGTGAGATTACAGTAATTACAAAAATATGCAGCTAAAAACAGAGCATCATTATTGATTGCATCATTTGGACTTTGAGAAAATACCCAAAAGAGCCAAAAAATAGTATAAAAAAACTCTAAACAAAAGGATTTATAGATTTCTGCAAAATTGACCTGACTCTACCTCAGATTCACAAATGAGATCATGACCAATCACATCTTCACACACAGCGGCACTAGGAGTCACTTGGTGAAGGGTGTGGAACAGTTCCACAGTTTGCTGATGATGAACTGTGTAATTCTCAGAAAGATGTACCCACAACTCTTGAGCCACAACCTACAATGGACAGAGGGCATAAAAGGGAAATAATGACTAAAGTACAGTTAACATAATGTCTCTTGTTGCATTTATTAAATGTTTTCTAAAAAAATCAGGAAGATGGTATATCAGTATGAATCACTATATTGTGATGTTAAAGAATTAGTTCTGCGTGCGACAAAAATGGAGAAAAGTTAAAAAAACTAATAAAGTTACACAGCTGTTTTGAACCACCCTAGATGATACTAAAGTTTCTTGACTATTACTTCAGTCTTTTTGCTGTTCATCTCCAATCCTTTCTTTCTGCTTTTTTCTTCAACAATGACTGATAATTGTTGCAGATCTAGCTCTGTAAAAAGTAAGTCATCTCAAATTTGGAGGTATGGAGATATATCTATCAACTCACTACTAGGTATGTGTATTCCAAAAAGTCACATGGTCATAACACCTCTGATAAAAATAGTAGCCATGAGAATAAAATTTGAAAGTGTGATGATGGGCATACGCCACCATTTTAACAATCTCAAATACCTTTAGTGCTAAACAATCCAGTTTCTTACTTGATAAAACTTTGTCCTTTGATTTATGAAAACAAGATGTGAAGGTAGCAGGGCTGGCAAGATTACCACAGATATACGTCCCTCGCTTACTGAAGACCTCTGGCCGTGATGATGGCGCAGCTTTGTTTTGTTCTCACTTTCAGTCTGTACAGACTGAGTTAAGATAATGAGGTCAAGGACAGTAGATATGGATGCACCTTGGATTTCAAAGCAGTCAATGTAGCAGCTACACACAAGGAGATCCTGTAACCAGGGTGGGAGGCTGGAACTTTCTTCTGAAAGGTTAAAACAAACTTTAAATCCTTGTAAAAAATAAAAAAACAAATCCTGAAAATTTGAAACAAATCTTTAAATGATGCCCAGATTCTTTCAAGGCTCAAAAAGCCAAGAGGAGCAAAGCCAACCATGTTTCCCAGCAAACAATGTCACATGCTTCAGATATTTATTGAACTTTAATAAATAAACAGAATTTAAAAAAAACAATAAAGAAATAAAGAAGATGTGATTCTTAAAAAAAAAAAGAAAAGAAAACTAAAAAAAAATCTCAAGTGAACAAAAAGTAAACTCACCTTTTGAGCACATTTGCTCGATGATTGTCTCATAATCCAAACAATAGACTGGAAAACTAGCAAAGTCCACAAGAAGCTTGCAAGCTTGCTTGTATGCTTGCAGCACCTCTGCAGATGAACATTCATCCACCTTCTTGTAACCCTCATCTTTGCTACTGTATCTTGGAGAGCTTTCTTCATCTGTAGGTTGACAATTCTTACCATTCAGAGGTGGTTGCAAAAATAATGGTGGAGTCTTATGACATGGCTTCCCACATCCTATCAGACCATTCATACATGCTTGGGCAAAGTCTGGACACTGTAGAATGTGTAATTGTGCAAAGCTATGGAAAAATTGCTGGAAGCTCTGAACACAAAGCTGCATCAGACTGAGATGGCCAAATGCAGCCTTCTGATTTGAAGATGTGGTTGTAGTAGTGTAAGTATTAGTAGTTGGAGGCTTTTCCAAGAATTGATCTTCCCGAGATTTGTTTGTGTCCTCTTCAGAAAAAATTTGACTCCCAGGTGGTAAGGCCTCTTCTTCATTGACTCCTTTGATACAATTAATATGGTTGCTGTTATTCTGGAAAACATCGGCCTCAAAACTGGACAGCTTAACTCTGGACTCTATGCCTTTCTTTTGTTCTTTTGACACTGCCTCACAGCTTCTGTCTTTGCTATCATCAAATTCTTCCTTTTTATCAAGTTTCAAGCCATTCAGTGCTTCTCTTTTCTGTTGCTGTTCTGCAGATGCCACCAACTCTGAGTTACTGAACACACTAACATTGTCTCCAAGTGTATCAACAGAGAAGGAGCGATCCAGTGAGAAACTCCTTTGGCCTGCCATGGAAGGCTGGACTCTGGCCAGCAGACATGAGCACAGCTTGAGGGCTGCAGTAATCTCCACCTCATCCAGTTTATCACATACTGGAGTCAGTGCTGAAATAACTTGATGCAATAAATCTGGGAGATGTTCTGTAGCTGTTTCTGGATAGACATCCTGAAAAGAACAGATAGCACAAATTTCATTACTTTTTCCCTAAAATCACTTGAAATTGGTCTTTCTTGTCAAACTTTAAGAGTCTCAAAGACAATGCTTATACCATGATCTTCATCTAGATAAAAAACTTGACAGCATTCTATGAAGCATAATGCATACAGTGACAAAGTCATGATTGATTGAGCTTAATTAAATGAAAACAAATGAGAAACAAAAAAGAAACACACACACACACATAGGAAAAAAAATTCTCAAGAGCTTAAAACAACTAAAACAAAGTTTAAGGATTTGAAATTTTCCTTACACAATACCTACAGCAGAAGTGATATAATATTCCACATCTGCATATCTTACCAGTGCAATGATGTCCAAAACAAACTCCACAAGATCACAAAGCTCTAAGAGAGAAACATCATCATTCACAACATTGCCAGCCCCAAATTTATTCCTTTGCTCACAAACATGAGCAAAATTGCGGCCGATGAAATCCCATATAAAATAAGGCTCAAAAGATCCAAATAAGAGGTTCGCAGTCTTTAGAGTTTCTATGGCTAGCTTGTTTTCTGGGGGAACAGGACCAAGTCCACTTTTTCCCTGCTCCCCTTGCTGTGATGACTGTGTGTAGAGCTCCCCTTCATATTTGAGGCGTCTGAACACAGAGAGCAGGACACTCTCTAAGATCACTGGTCCTATCTCAGGCTTGTCCAACAGACTAATGAGAATGCGGAAAGGTTTGATCACAACAGGTACACCATCAGAAGGTGGCATGCAGGGATTCTCTTCTTCTTTGAGCTTACTTTTCAGTGCCAACACTAGCAAATCTCGAGAATATGTCTGAAAATTATTTCGAAAAATAAAAAGCATTGAAATTCAAACTAAAAAGTTCCCTCTAAGTCAATATAATAACTAATCTTAACAAGTATCTTTTAGAGGTATCGCTGTTTTTTTTTTCTTCTTTTTGAAGGGTAAGATGAAATGGGAAAGGAATACTTCAAAGAGCTGATATTCTTTAAGATATAAATTTCATAATCAATGGGTCTTTGTTTCAGTATTTTACAGATTATTTTAATACAACCTAAAATTGCTGTTTTCATAGATCGGAAGTGAGCACTAGTGTTATCACAATGTTGATCAAAGCTATTGAACTGTATTTTTTTCCCTACACTGTGCTGTATTGCAACATTCAACTTATATGTTGAACTGTATTACATTTTCATAAAAATTGGCATGGATGAGTTTCTCAGTGCACATCTCTTCTACAGTCTATCTAGCACCAGTTATTTGAACAAATATGAGATGTGTGGGCGCACAGGAAAACCCTTCACAAGGGTTTAGATAAAAAAGAATAATTGAGCTCAGTTTTAGATTTTGTAAACAATCTTAAGCATTTTGCTTTTTATTTGAAGGTTCTATCTTGTTTAGATCAAAAGTTATGATGGTGTTTTAAAATCACCCAGTTGAGAAAGTAGTGTTTTGAGGAAATGGCCTTTAAAGTTGATCATAGTTTTTCTCATTTACATTTGGTACGCCACAAATCTGATTTGAAGTGGTTTCACAAAATCGTTTTATTCAAAAAGTTATATATTTCAGAAAAGAATAAAACTAAGTGGAATGAAAGATAAAAGAATGGAATTTGTAAAGAAATTAAATTTCCATTTTCGAACTTGGACTTGAATATCGACTTAAAATAGGTCCAGCACAAAACTAGATCTAGCAACATCCAAATGGTTTTCCCATGTGCCCACACATATATTACCATTTAATTTAAAAAACAAAACAAAATGTATATCCATTCCAGTGAAAAACTGAAGAGTTTCATGCGTACCCCCCCATAAAAAAAAAAATTTAACCTATTTCGGTACTTTCAATATCATTTTGAATTAAAGATAGACATCATTTCAATATTATGATATTATTATTGTTCTAACTGTTGTTTTTATTGTTATTGTTATTGTCATTATTATTATTATTATCATTATTATTATTTTTATCATCATCATTTATAGATCTATCACTCATCTTGCCTGAAAATAAGATAGATCCATTTCACCAGTGGTTGATGAACTGTCTGCTCTCTGTAAATCACTTCCTTTTCCTGCCCCTCCACTACAAGGGACAGGGCCCACTGGAGTAGATGTATTTGTGCCAAGTAGCCAGGCATATAGCCTGCGATTAAGAGACATGTCGCGACGAAGTACAACATTGAGGGCAGCTTCTACAACTCTACCCAGATCTGCCTTGGTCAGCTGACCTGTGTGCATGGGGAAAGCTACAAGCAAGAAGTCAAGCATACTTCTCTGTACTAGGACACTTGAGTCCTGCAGCCCACTGCACAGACTTGATACCTGAATAAAGAAAGTCATGTATTATTGACTATGTTGAGAGAATATATGACTGCAAACTACATCATCTCAAATGCGAAGGGTACTTTGTTTAAATAAATGTCAAAAGATTGCAACAAAAATGTAAACTTTATATATATATATGTAAATACAATGATAATGTATGTTTTTGTATGATCCTGGCCCACAAGATTTTTAAAAAATTTATGTGCAGGGGCAAATTAAGCTACTTGCAAATTTAACAAAAATTACTACAATTATACTTCCAATGAAGTAAACTGTAAATTGATGTGCTTGATATCTTTACACACACAATTTTCATAGTTTGCCTTACTTTTAAAAAATTTTCTGAAAACTCACAGTAGACGTGGGGCTTAATCTACCTTGAGATATATATTCAATGTGCTAAACCTCTATTTAGTTAATTACTATTAAAATAACCATCAACCGTGCTGTTATTGTGGCTAAGAAATTTCAATTAATTGGCACCTTTATTTGATGTTGAGAGATCCGTGATAACTAAACTATAATTTCAAAGTACAGGTTGCTTTGCCCCCTTTTCTTAACTAAAATGAATCAAAAGCAATGAGCAGGGAGAAATGAAACAAGCTCTTGGGTTTCTACTGGTTTATTAACCTGCAAACAAAAGTAATTTCAAAGTTCATTATAATTTTTTTCAAAAGAATATTATGATGGTTTAGATACGTTACCACTAAATTGTGACATAGGCAAATTAAGTTTTTGTGATAAACTGATACATATCTGATTCATTCCTGACTGTTTGCATACCTCCAATGTAAGCACAAACTTTGCTTTATCAAATTACATATATTGGAAGGTTTGTTTTTTTTTATTCACAGTTTATAATGCTAAACTGAAAAAAAAAAATTGGAGTCAGTTACCAAGATGCAGTTTTAGGCATCATCATCCTTGATCGATCTTCACAAAATTACTATAATTTAATACAAATTGTCAACATCAGTACCATTCTATGTACTAAAATATATCCTTTCAACCACCATTAATGTAAGGTTACAGATTCTCTCAACGACTGATTTGTTCTAAAGTTCAAAATTTTTATTGAAAAAAAAAAAAGGCACTTGGAACTGAAAGTACATTAATTCTTATTTTTTTTTTCACTATATCAAATAGAGACAAATTTCTTCTCTGATAATTCTGGATATTCAGTACAATTTTCATCAATAAGCAAAACGGAAATTCATTTCTCTAGATACCAACAACCTAAATGTGATAAGTATGATGTACGACTCATTTGGATTGGATTCCACACATTTGATAACAATCTTACCATGAGATCAATGTCAAGACCAACCATGTGCAGTTGATCCTCCATACTTTGCTTTTTGTTTAAGTGGTTCAAAAGGAATATTGCACCACATAACCGAACACTTGGACAGCTCAACATGCACTCCCAGATGCCAGTGTAAAAGAATGGTGGTCCTACTGCATCACAAAAATCTTCCAGGAGCAGATTGGTTCTAAAATAAAAGACAATTTACATAAACTTTGCTTCGTCACTACTGCGTCTTTTCATTTATATTCACTCAATTCAATGATTTACAAATTAAAGATAAAAATTCATTCGAATCAAACTAAAACCATGGATTTTAACAAACCTAGGATAGATGCTAGTTTTATTTCTCATCATCATACCCAGAGACAATAGCAGTTAACTATCATTTTCTTATTTTCTTTTAAACCAACCTGTCAAAATACTCTGATCCTTCTTCAAGACCAGGTAGCAGTCCTAACAAGAGTCCATTGAGTCCAGGCTTAATATGGCGGCCTAGTGCCACAAAGTGTCTTTCATAGATGGTGAGCAGGACTGGCTTGACACTCATTGCAGCATGGCCTAAAAGGGGAAACATGCCAGCACTGTAGATGAACAAATCATGTGCAAGCCTTTGAGTTCCAATGCACTTGAAGATGATATCATAAGTCTCCAACGCCTTAAGGTGGACACCACTTGGCAAAGCTGGGTGCAGACACTGTGCCAGCCGTTTTCCAATGGTGACTTTCTTTGGAATCACAGGATACTTTAGGTGTGAGATTAAGACCTGATGAAAGATGAGATAGGTTTGATCTATAAATTATTCAATTACAATATCATTAATATAGCAAGCACGTTACTGCATTTAGAGTAAGATGGAATACATTTGAATATGAAGGAAAAGAGTGATAAATAAACATGCAGATTAAAAGCTTTCTAAAAACATACTAACAAAGCAATTTACTATGAAATATATTATTCCTCTAGCAGAAGTTTTGATAATTCTAATAAAGGAGATTCAGTTTCCACTCTATGATGTCAGGAACTGTACACAAAAAATCGATTAAAAAAATTATGAACTTCTGATCCTTAACAGTTTGTTTTAATTCTTGAAAAATTAGTACCTTGTTAAGCTTGCCAAGTGCAGATATCAAATCTGCCCATTCACTTGTGTATTCAAAACTTCGTAATGCCTTCTCAACTTGAGTTATGTAGGAGCGATACTTGGAGTCTGTGAGAAGTTCACACTCCTCTACAGTTAACATGCTCATCTTGAATCTACAAGAAAATAAAAAACCAAAACTAAAATAACAAAGAGAGATTATAAAATTATTTTGGCAAAGGTAGGTAGGGGGGAGAGATAGATAGAGAGAGAGTGAAAGAGAGAAAGAGATAGATAGAGAGAGAGAGGAGAGAGAGTCTCCATTTATGCTGAAACATTCACAGATAAACGGTGTTGGTGGGGTTCCATCATGAACAGCTTTTAACTAGGGATCCTCAGGACCAATGATGTGGATCATCTTTTGCGTCTCCATAGTCAGTAAAAAGTAAAATCTTTCTTGACTCATTCTTAATCAACACACACACTTGGAACTTCAACCTTTCATACAGTGACTGGAGACCTAAATAATAGCATCAACAGCACCAGGTGACCAGCGCTCAAGCATGGGCAGAGTTTGAGTGCAAGAAATCAGCAGATGTTTGTCACTCCAGACACAAGAGACTTAAGAGACTATAAAAGCACTATGTCAGGATTCCACCCTGTTGACACAAGCAAAACATGAATACACTTCGAAAACCACACAATAAAACTATTCTAACAGTAACACAGAGGCCTGGCCTGGTAAAAGCCAGATGATCAATGCAGCATACAGGACCCCTTGCTGTAAAGAGACTTAAATGTTAATAAAAATAGAAATTTATTGTTCTCTTTTTTTTTTCTGGAACGTGACCAATGATGTTAGACAATGATTGAAACCATTCATAAAAAAGTGAAAATTTCCATTCACTGGGTACTCTATAAAAAGACTTGTAGGGCTCGTCGGTCAGGGTGTGTCCTGCACGCATCCCTTGCCGACTGTCAGGGGTGTGTGAGCTTGCGCAATGAGTACTTCTCTTCGGTATTGGCCAATCGGGAGCAAGGAGTTAATACCCACCGGGAAGGGACCTTTGCGTTCAAGTCAGTCTTCACCTTTCACGCTTATCGACATGTGCTCAAGAGTTGAGAGGTTCCTCATCTGCTGAAAAGTTTAAAGGTGAGAGCTCATGCAACCCCGTCTCGGCTGCGCACAATAATTGGCGTTGTCGGCATTGTGAATGTTTAATTATTAAATAGTTAAGCTTCTTTTCTAGATCAAGTTCTAGTCTCAGGGAGTGGGTTCTCATACTTGACGATCTAGAATCAAGATCTAGATCAGATCACTTTCGAGGCCCATCCCTGAATTTTTTCTAGAGTCTAAGTGTTTAAGTCTAGTTTAGGTAATAGATCTAGATCTAGTTTGTCTAAATTGATTTTAGAATTATACTTTATAGATCTAGGATCAGTATAAGTGTTGTTTAGATTAGTGACCAATTGTATTTGCCATTATTTTACCCTAGAATTATACATGTATTAGAATCTACCTTGTTAGAGTTAGTGATTTCCATGCTTAACCTTATGTTTCTTGTTTTTGAGATTTGATCTAGATAGTTAGCAGGTTGCGTGAGCCAGGGTTGTTAGGCATTGATATACATGAACTGCTGTCCAATTTAATACCAGGTATCGTAAGTTTCCCTTGTCTATGTTCATCTCTGAACTTTGTTGTTCTTTGTGCTTAGCTAAGTTTACATTTAACTGGTTCTGGTGTAGTGTTTTAACAATGCGAACTTAAAGTGTGGTGGCCATCCTTGTTTTTTCTCCCCTTTTTCGCTTGCTTTCCTATTCTAGGCCTAGATCATTAATTGTTTTCATCTGTAACACTGTGTGCTCTCGCTTCCTGCATATATTTGCTTTCTTTCACTCTAGGCCTAGACTTGTTTTTATTTGGTGCTGGCCATTAATTATTAACCTCTTGTGTGCATTAATTGTATCTCTTTAATTTTCCTTTCAGTCTATCACCTTTTCCCTTTTGCATTCCTTAAGCTTGACTGATAGCTAAAACTATTTTCAACAAAACCTCTTTTCACATATAAATGTTGTAAAGGTTTAATGTAAATTGTACTTACACTGCATTTCATTTCTTTAGTACTAGACTTGCATTTGCTTGACAATTTTTGTTTCTTATAATTAATCTCAGCACAAATTCTATTTTAATTTCCAAGATATCTCATTGTGCTTGCTATTTCATTTCCAATTCGTCATCTACATTGCACTGCTAATGGTGATGGTAATATCCTTCTAGATATAGTTTCATCTTCATATTACCTCTATTCTTTCAATCTTTTTCTTTTGCAGCACTAACTCTTTGCTTGTTTCCCTTTACACAGGTGTCATCGTGAATTTTTTTTTTTTTTTTCCTTCTTTGTTTCTTCAAATCAGTGTGACCCATCATCATTGTGATTGTCATTCATCAATTATATATTTCTATAGCCACAGGTAGCGTTTGATTGTCATTCATCAATTATATATTTCTATAGCCACAGGTAGCGTTTGATTGTCATTCATCAATTATATATTTCTATAGCCACAGGTAGCGTTTGATTGTCATTCATCAATTATATATTTCTATAGCCACAGGTAGCGTTTGATTGTCATTCATCAATTATATATTTCTATAGCCACAGGTAGCGTTTGATTGTCATTCATCAATTATATAGTTCTATAGCCACAGGTAGCGTTTGATTGTCATTCATCAATTATATAGTTCTATAGCCACAGGTAGCGTTTGATTGTCATTCATCAATTATATAGTTCTATAGCCACAGGTAGCGTTTGATTGTCATTCATCAATTATATATTTCTTTAGCCACAGGTAGCGTTTGATTGTCATCCATCAATTATATATTTCTTTAGCCACAGGTAGCGTTTGCATTGTCATTTAATCAATTATCCATATTTCTTATTACAGGTAGCGTTTGATTGTCATCCATCAATTATATATTTCTTTAGCCACAGGTAGCGTTTGCATTCTTCTTAAAAAAAAAAAAAAAAAAAAAAAAAAAATAAATAAATAAATACATAAGTGAATACATCACATCAAATCATTAATTAAAAATTGCCATTTAACTATCAGACAAATTGTTTGCAGATAACTGTCTATTTCTTTTCAGTATAAACTGATTTCATAATTTTGCAAACTTTCCACATAAAATTTTCAACTTAATTTTCATTTAGTTCCAAGTCGTCTTAGTTTTTATCTGTACTGGTCATTAAAATTTTGTTAGATTACAAATTGTTGTTAATATTCATCCACAAGCCTTTTCCCCATTTTTAACTGTCTTTCGTATAGTGTTTGATTGTTTTTTTGGCTTTTTTTTGTTTTGTTTTTTTTTCTTTTTTCTTGGTGTTGTTGATGCGTTGGTGCTTGAGTGAGAATGGATGAAAATGAAAAATTAGTTTCGGTATATGTGAATGAGTGTGGGGAGTTAGATTTTTTGAAAATTCCCGGTGTAGGCTTGCAACTAGCGCACAAGCTAGCAGCTAGACGCCAACAAGAACCCTTATCTGCCCCAATCATGGCAGATATCATGGGTTCATCTACTGAGTGGGAGAGTGTCACCAAATTTGACACTCCCTCACGTACTAAGAATACGCCGGAAGGCATGAGCCCAGCTATCGAGCTGGTTGATGCTAGAAATCGGGCTTTCTCTGGCCCCAAGTTGGACAGAGAGCGCTCCGAAGAGCGAGGGGGGCGTTCCCAATTTGTACCGCCTCCTAAAACCCTCATCTACGCGGGTGAGCATGATTGGTCCTCGTTTCGCCTGAAGTTCGACCGTTTCTGTACACACATGCGTTACACAAAACAGGAGCGCGTGGACTACATGTGTTGGACTCTTAAGGGTAAAGCAGCAGAGTACTATACTCTGCTGCTCCAACAAAATAAGCGAATCTCATATGATGAACTTATTGACATGATGAAGGCCCGATTTGCTGTTCATCAGTTACGGGAGGTAGCAATGCTAGAATTTCGTAATGCCTTGCAGAGGCCAAGCGAGTCCCTACAAGAGTGGGGAGAGAGGCTGTCCACGCTGGCCGTTCATGCTTTTGGCAGTGGAATGGGCGCCAGAGAGACAGATGAGATAGTCTCTCAGTTTTGCACCGGCTTGTTAGACAAGCAGGCTGGCCTGCAGGTAGCTAATAGACTACCTGAATCTGTGCCAGAGGCAATTCGATTCGTTCTTCGGTTCCAACATAGCCGAGACAGAATCTATGGTGCTTCATCTAGCCAGTCCCCAGCTGTGCGACTGTCTAGGCAACAAAGCCCATCACCCTATCGTGAACGCGAACAAGATCCTCGCGCTTCACGGGGGGATTCATTTCCACGACGGGATTATGTTTCAACATACCGCAGATCCCGGGAAGAGGAGTCCCCTGTTCGAGGCTATGACGACCAAGAATATCGTAATAGACTCAGGGAACGGGATTCGTGGCGCCGTGCAGAGACGAGGAACGTCTATTACAGAAGTCCCTCACCCCAACCACGCGATCGATCGTATGTTTCAACATACCGCAGATCCCGGGAAGAGGAGTCCCCTGTTCGAGGCTATGACGACCAAGAATATCGTCAGAGACTCAAGGAACGGGATTCGTGGCGCCATGCAGAGCTGAAGAACGTCTATTACAGACGTCCCTCACCCCAACCACGCGATCGATCGTTGCCCCAATTTGGTGGCGATCGTCTCCCCTCGAGACAGTCTCGGGAGGAAGAACGCCCCGCCGCAAGTCTTGAGGCGGTTATATCCCTCCTAGGAAGGCTAGACGCTAAGGTCGATGCTCTTTCCAACAAAGTGGAAAGAGACGTTGATCGCCTGGAGGGAAGGATGGCTTGGGTGGAGAGGGGACGGTCTCCAGATCCTGACCGTCGCAGCTCCAGCCCGAGGGCTCCTCGTAACATTAGCTCTGAGGTTATTTGCCACGGTTGCAGTAGACCGGGCCATATGGTAGCTTAGTGCCCAGATAAGCGCGTGCGTTTTAATGATTCAAAAAACGTCCAAGGGCCGAGCATGTTACCCCGCAGCCGGTCCCCAGAGTAGAAGGGGTAAGTTATACGGAGGAGGTGCAGGATTGCCCATTTGCAAAAACTGCGCCCCCGGTAGAGGCATTGACGTCTGAAACTGCTGTTTCTGAAGGTTCACAAATGGACCTGCAGATCATTTCAGGTTCCAATGTCCCAGTGCGGAGGGATATCCCTGCCACCCCAATTTTGGTGTGCAACGTTCTTGACCCCTCCGAAGCGAATTGTAATGGAGTGGGTTGTCCCCAGGGAGCTGTTCCAAAATTACTAGACTCTCAACGGGATCATTCTCAGGAGTCCACTCCAGCCTACACGGTGCCAGTGCGTGTAGGCAATATTTATGTTAGAGCCGTTGTAGATACCGCAGCAGAGGTAACTATAATTTCCACATATCTGGGATATGGTTCCAAAACCCAAAGCTATAGGGATCAGGGGTGCCAAACTGATGCACGCCTGGACGCACCAGAAGTTAGACCAGGTTCCGCAGTGGGAACCAGATTTTCGACCGGAACTAGTCCCATAAATGGCACTAGTTCCACACCCCTAGATGTAGTAATTCCTGGACAAGATACCAGTGCCCCAATTGGCACTGGTTTTGAGTCCAGGTATGAAAATGTTGGCACCGCAAATGGAGCCAGCTCAAGTCCTGAGTGGAAGGTGAGCCACAAGGAGATGCGACATGGTATGAAGACCTGTCCCGTCCGGGATTGTGGTTACGCTGGCAACAACATAGAGAAACATGTATATGTTTCCCACTTGCCGGCCTGCCTGAACCCGATTCTCACTTTCACACCGGGGCAGCCTCATCTACCTGAGGAGAGGTGGCAGGCTATATGTTATTTAGCATCTCTCCTCGGTGTCAGTCACCCAGAGAGACTGGCAGAGATGGCATTCACGGCCATCCCTCCCAATCACCTGCGGTTGGGTGGGGGGCTGTCCATAGGGATGGCTGCGTTGGCCCAGTATAGGGGGTGGGAGGACCACCAGAGGGGTGGGGAGTGGATCCGTGGGAGGTCACCGGCCCTCATTCTCCATTGGGTGGTCCTCACCATATTAGTGAATAGGTTGGGGGCTGCAGACCAGGAGAGGTTTGCACGCTGGACCCCTTTGGGAACCATTGGGGACAGCCATAGGGAGAGGGGTGTCAACGAGCCCATGGAGCTCAGTCCGGCTCTCCCAGAAGTAGTAGAGGCCAGTCCTCAGGTGAGGTTGCCAGCCTCAAATTCGGCTGACAGCCCCATCGTGATAGAGGATGATGACTCTTCTCCTTCTCCAGTGGTTGAAGAAATGGATATCAAGCCAGCCATGGTGAGCTTTGCATCATCCGCTGTGGATACTCTAGCGCAGCCCATTATTGTTGCTGAGGAGCTCACAATGGATGGAGCTATGGAGGCTGGAGACTGCAAACCGGTGGTTTCCGGGCAGCCCAATAGTGTTACATTACTGGAGGCTAGGTTGAGTGGGCTGACCACCGATGGGTCTGTCCCTATGGAGGGTGTGCAGCTGTGTCAGGCTGGATCCCCCGGAAGGGAACCAGCAGAGGCTGGATTCGAGCCAGTGGCAGGGCCCAGTACGACTCAGCCCGGACTCGAACCAGTGGCAGGGCCCAGTACGACTCAGCCCAGCTTTGCTGAAGTCTTAGCCTGGCCACGCACTGCTCCAGTGGCCCCACGGCATCGGGAGGCTTCTCCTCCGGAGGCTCTCGATGCCCACTTCCATCTTAAGATGCCAGCGGCGGGGGTAACTCTGAGGCAATACCTCAATTACCCGATGCCTCATCACCAGTCCTACCCTGTCACATTGCGCGGGGGGGTGGTTGTGTTTTGCTGGCCGCAGTCTTACCCTGACAATATCTCAAGGGTAATAAATGTGCCTGGGTTCGTAGCCACAATTGGCATTCACCCATCACAAGCTGCAAGAGTCCTGCCCCGTGACCTTGAAAAGCTTGGGATGTTGATCCGGAGCCCAAAAGTAAGTGCCCTTGGAGAAATTGGCCTTGATGGCCAAAACGGGGTGAGCATGGAGAAGCAAGAGGCGTTGCTAAGGCAATGCCTTGCCAAAGCGGATTCAACCAAGCCAGTGATTCTCCACATTCGGGGAAAGGTGGGGCAGGATGTCGAGCTGAATGCTCGGTGCCGGGCGATGGCACAAAAATATTTAGAAAAGAAGCAGCCCATTCAGCTGCACTGCTTCTCCTGCGAACCGGGTGTGTTTGCTGCTTGGAGGAAGGTGTTCCCCCAGGTGTATGCCAGCATTTCCGGAATGGTGGCTAGGTTTAACCCCCGACAGAAACAGGAGCTCCAGGAGATCCCTTTGGATCGACTCCTGTTGGAGACCGATTCACCCTACCTGCCAATCGTGGGTAAGGTGAATATGCCTCACTTTGTGGGGGATGTGGCTTCGCTGGTGGCAGCACACCGTGGTGAGAGGACGCAGGACGTCCTTGCTGCGGCAAATGCCAACTGCCGAAGCTTGTTCGGCCTCTAGAGAGCCGATGCTTGGGGGGACTTTGTGCTTTGCAGATTCCTGACTCAGGGCCACATCTGCTGTTTCCCCAAATTGGGAGTACAGATTTTCGATGATAGGTATGCTGTTGTTCCACAATTAGGAGCAGCTGCAGGGTCCAATTGATCGCGAATGTCCGACCGACGAGCTTGTCAGGATCAGTCCCTCAGTTGGGAGTTAACCTTTGCCGCTGAGAGCTATGGCAGTTCACAGTCAGGACTGTTTCGGGTAATTCCATCCACCCCGGTCTCTCAATTGAAGCTGCTCAAACGATGCTCCGTGAGCCTCCTGTCTTAGCTACCCCTGCTTCTTTTATGACGGGGAAGAGTGTAGGGCTCGTCGGTCAGGGTGTGTTCTGCACACATCCCTTGCCGACTGTCAGGGGTGTGTGAGCTTGCGCAATGAGTACTTCTCTTCGGTATTGGCCAATCGGGAGCAAGGAGTTAATACCCACCGGGAAGGGACCTTTGCGTTCAAGTCAGTCTTCACCTTTCACGCTTATCTACATGTGCTCAAGAGTTGAGAGGTTCCTCATCTGCTGAAAAGTTTAAAGGTGAGAGCTCATGCAACCCCGTCTCGGCTGCGCACAATAGACTAAATATATTGCCCTGGTACACAGCTGATACTGAGATAGACAAAAGGCTCAGGCCTTATTTATGGTGAGCACGTAGGTCAAAGAAGACTTTTAGACAATGGCACCCTGTAAGGATAAAGGGTAACCGGATAAAGGCAAAGTGACAAAGGTTTAAATGAAAGCTCTAGCCTTTCTTTCTCATGAAAATGATTATTTCAAAAGTGTTTCTGGCCTAAACCAATCTATAAATGTTTAGTGAAGTAAAATGACTAGCTTGTACTTGTAGCTTCAGTTGAAATATAAAACTCGATCCGTTTAATAAAGAGATGTAACTCTATCACAATTAGTGTGAGTTCATCTAAACTTGGAATGGGTGTATAAATATAGAATCAAGCCAACTTTTTCATCAACTCACCATTTACCTAGATCTAGATCTAGACTCTAGATTAGATCTTAAGAGCTTTAAGTGTTTTGAGAAGAAAAATGACACTTTCACAATGAAGTTGGATCTAGAAACTAGAATCAGATGATAAAACTTAATAGTTTTACTGTGTTCAGGTGTAACTGAACGTAATCTATTTATAACTCCTGACTCACCCTCAATAAAATCACGAGCAGCGCAAACTATCTAGAACTATTTCACTATTGTTGGGCGAACCTTGGCTACAGTCATGGTCATAGGGTAGATGATGGATAAGCTTCGCTATAATTTCATTTTCGTCGGCTGATGTTTTGACGGAAGTCCCAGTTGGCTTATTTTCGTCCTCAGGTGTATTATTCATTTTAGTTAGTTATTCGCGAGCATGATTAAGCATTACATTTGGTTAATTTCTGAAATTCAATTGTTTTTTTGAATATCACATTTAGTCTTTAAAAATATCAATTAAGAAAACCAAAATCTTAAAAAGACTAGTCGCATGAATAAATTTTACTCAACACGAAACATATATGCGAAAAATATGACGACCGAAGACCAACTTCTAAAGTGGGCGGTAACGCCACAAATTTATCGATAAAAAATCGTGTAAACTCGATAAACAGTGGACACGATATCCCTGAAACATCTTTGCAATATCCATGAAGAAAATTAATCCTTCCATTCAATCCCCACAGCGTTCATGTGGCCCCACATTTTTTTTTTTATTTTCAGCGCCGTTGGCGTGTGTAAAATTGTTTAGGTTTATTGTTGTTTTAAAACTTTTTAAAATAATTTTGTGGGTATCAAATGAACATTTCATTTATGTTTATCTTTCACAATTACATAATCATAGTTTTTATTCATTGAAATTAAAAAAAAAAAATTCCGAATTTCATATAAACTGCACGCGGCATAATTACTTTTTCACTTGTAATGATAATTTTGAAAACGGAAATTGTAACACAGCAAAAAGTCAGTAAATGGGAAAACAGCAAAAATCAATACTATCTAAAGTACTCTATGCCCAGCGATTTGTCCCCAGTTTCATCAAGTGACATCAAAGTATTTTAGAGCGACAAAAGTGGATGAAGTAGATAGATAAAGGGATGTAATTTTTATGAAGTCATTATTATTTACATTTATTAACTCTCAACATTTATAATAGACTCATTAGACTATGAAGGCTCTCCCAGATGTCTACTAAAAAGTACTATATGCAATTATTGATTCTCTGTTTGAGACAGCCTAGTCTTAGTCAATGGACAATGGCAAATTCCGTCAAACTTTTATTATTATTATTAAGGTGCCTTGGTCAAAAGTAAACTGAAAAAAAAATATGCCTCACAGAGTCAACCACCATCAAATAAGTACAGTGTGTCACATAAAGACACTTAAAACTAATATCGTACAATAAACATCGAAATCTACTGGTAGCTTTCACTAACACCGATATGACTCGGCATTGAAGACCACAACAGTACACAGGAAAAACAGTGCTAACCAACTCCTCTAATGTGTGAATCACACAATCACAGAGTTCATGATACATTTATAGTAAGCAGGTATATCTTCATGTTACACTAGATCTAGAGCCAGTGGGGCCTGACGCTGAGTCTTATGGCATATAATATAGTAGATATACATATAGGCCTATATCTCGGCAGCTAAACACTCTCATAAATCTCCGGCTACAAGACTCACAAATCTTTCCTGCTCGAATGAATAAATCTCAATCTAGATCTAGATCTCTAGATCTATATCTACATGTATAAAGTTAAGATCCGGATATGATCTAGATGTCCATTCAAGGCCTACATACTATCGTAGTGTTCTGATTCAGCTTAGAAGAAACAAAATGTATCATATTGACGTTCACTTCATTTCATTAAAAGTCTTTATTTTAGAGCATTTTGTTTAATTTATAAGATTGCCGTAGGTCATCTGCCAAATCATGCTCTCTTAACTCATTGACATCAGAATAAATTTGGCTTGCAATTAGAATTAATGCCAATGGTACCAAATTAATTGTCTTCTATAGAGAGTTTGCATTGGTTTTGCTACAACTGCCAATTTATCTGACATTCATAATAAAAAATGTACAGTGTTATAAATCAAAGTAAAGGTAATTGAACAGAATAAAATAATATCTCATTCAAAGTTGCATATATAAGCATAAGTTGTATGGTTCTTTGCAGGTTCAGGTCTTGATTGAGGTAACGCCCACTCATCCTCAGAATCAGATTCAGAGATAGATCAATCAAGATAGATTAAGGTCTAGATCTAGATTGATCACTTTCAGAGTCAACATCTTGTTCATTCATCTTCTTAAGATTGAAACAAATCTATAGCTTCTTCAGCAATCTAGCGTCTGGGAGGTCTATTATTGACATTAGATCTAGAGTTAGAAGGTGTGGCTTCCATCATGAGATTTTATATTCTTCTGTGGAACAAGAAACCGTAGACTGCTTATTGAAATAACCATCAATGTTTACAATATTGGACTGGTAGCACTCTCTACCAAGGGGAAACACCAAATAATAAAGTATAAACAAGCATTATGTGATTTATTACACTAGAAACAGTTCAACCCAAAAGCTACGCACACTGTGTAGCTCTGTGGTTTGAGCAAGGCTGTGTAGCTATGATTTCATTGAGGTAAGCCTTAGCCATAGATCTTGATCTCATTGTACTTTTGCAGTGGAGTTCCCAGCATGAAGGCTCTTGATAGATACCTAGATCCAGATATGCATGGGCATGGGGAAACCTTCGGATGTGGCTAGGTCTAGTTTTGTGCTAGACCTATTTTAAGTTGATTTTCAAGCCCAATTCGAAAATGGAAATTTAATTTCTTGAGAAACTCTATTGATTTATCTTTTCATTCCACGTAGCTGTATTTGTTTCTGAAATATCTAACCTTTTGAATTAAATGATTTTGTGAAACCACTTCATATCAGATTTATGGCATTCACAGTTTCAGTAATATAATTATGTTCAATCTTTAAAGATCATTTTCTCAGAACATCACTTTCTCAACCATATGATTTTAAAACTTGATAACTTTTGATCTAAACATGATAAAATCTTCAAATAAAAAGCAAAATGCTCAGAATAATTTGCTAAATCTAAAACTGAGATCGTCTAATTTTTTTTTTTATCTGTACCCATGTGAAGGGTTTTCCTGTGAGCCCACACATACAGAACATATAGTTATGTTCTAGACACCTAGGTCTAGAATTTACATCTAGATCTAAAATTTTTTAGAATATACAATACATTTATCAACGATCGAAATTAGATTTAGATCTAAACTCTCTTTCTCAACAAAGAGAATGGAGTTGCATGTTGTGTTTTGTAACATTTATTTAATCAAATGTAAATTTCTAGATTTTAGATCTGATTCTCTTACCTCAATCTAACATTTTTTAAATATATTAAAGTCAGAATATATATATTGATCAAAATAAGGTTGAGAAATCCAGAGATATAAAATGCTCTTATGTCCCATGGTAGCCATATCTAGTTTAGATAGTACTGTAGATAATTTTAAAATCAAACCTAATTTTTTTTTCCTTAAAGTGAGTAACATGTGGTTAGAGGAAAGAACCATAAATTTACAAAGATGATTCATATACAGATATAGCATGGTTAACTGAATGTTATTTTGGCTAAATATAGAGCCTAAAAATATGTTTACACACTTCATTCATACTTATTGAGTTATTCTTAATGTCTTATAAATTCCCTATAGTGAAAAATTTATTCTGCTTATTGTTGATGCATAAAGCAATCACATAATATCTATTTTCTTGAGAGAAAACAAGATGAGTTAAATAAGTAAAACTGCAGCTTAATGTCTGTTGGCTTTAGGAGGGTTGCATACCATTCTTCCTTAGCAAACCAAAAAACATTAGACAAAAAGATATTTTCAAAGTCAATCCTGTTTGCCATTAGTATTAAGAAAGCAAATACCAAACCATTTATTGGCTCTTAAGTTTGTCAAAGTCTCTAGCTAGATCATGTCTCGATGTAGATCTAGGTCTGGAGATAAATCCAGCGGTAAATAGATTTTATACACACATGATTACGTTTGAATATTTAGATGAAGTGGATGCCAAAGGTGATTTGAATAATTAGATATTAGATAATATTTTATTACTAATGTTGTCTGTAAATTAATGTGTAGTTTAATTCAAAAAAGTTTTTTAATTTTTACTTCAAGGAAGATCAAGGCTGGACCAGCTTGAGCATTCTTACTAGTCAAACCAGTGACAGAGAATTGGCACATTGTGAAAATGGCTTTCCAAAATCAGGTAAAATGGACTGCATAGCACAAGCTTCAACCTGGGTATAACTGATTCCATGCACAGTTGCGAATCAAAATGAAAGATCAGACCATCAAAAAAATCAAAATTTATCAGCCATGCATAGTTGAACTTGTATTTTTTAATTAGGTAGGGAAATATCCCAGGTCAGGAGTCACAAAAAAAACTTTACCTAAGTGCGATAAAATATTAGATAAATTGGAAATCAGAATCCTGGTCACCCTGTATAAGATTCTTTGAGATCCTTAGGGGACAAGATTTAAGTCATAAAGACCGAAATTTCAGACTACTCGGATAATCAGGAAGAAATACTAATCTCTCATCTCCTCCAGATTTATAAAGTGCCGCCATAAATCCATTTTTGTCTGAGCTGGTGGTGGCAAGGGCAATCAGTTGTCTGTTATATGGGCTCATTATTTTATTTCTTATTGCTGTCCTAAATTTCTTTTTTTATTTTTGATACTGACAGCTTTCTTTTCCCCATCACTGTATTTCCCTTCCAACCCAAGGAAAAATGTAAGCAAATATGCAGCAAACTCTCTATCATGTTACTTGGGGATGTGTGCAACATAAAGTAACATGGATTGTAGTGCAACATGCAACATCAATGAAGAGTATTTTCGGTTAATAGAAGTAGCACTCATAACAAGGTGTGAGAAAATATAGTCTACCAACACCTTTTTAATTACCATATTTAAATATGGTCCTGTGGTAATATGAAGAAAAAATAGGCTTTCAAAACAAAATATACAGATGACCACATTTTACTTTCTGTCTATCATGACTCCAAAATGTTGTAACTAAGAAAAATTTGAACAGATCAATGTTGATCCCTTGAGCGCTGCACTGAATAATAACAGAACGCCTCTTTGAAGAAGAATTAAATGCTAAGGCCTTGTGAAAGGCAAATGGGGTAGTCGTATTGCTAGGTTATCCCAGTCTTTCATCATGGATGCCTATTACGTTTAGTTGGAAGGATAAATAAACTCTTAGTTAGTATTGCCTGTTAAAACATGAAAGTTTCATTTTGTTAACTCTTTGTATGTCTTATTTTTTTTTACTATCAGGTTCTATTTGCTAAAGATAGTGTCTATGTGCACATTAATGTACAGGACACAAAGGATAAAGATGCTCACATCGCTGGAAGAGTTTTCCTCCTTAACAAGGTAAGTTTTTGAAAGAAAAAAAGTTATTTTGATGAGTAGGTCTTTTTGATGGTTCTAAATTACATTTTTTTAAAGATCTTTCACTTCAAATAAGTTACACTAAATTGAATCACATGATTAAGATTCACTCTGGGGAAGTTAATTTTATAAAACTGTAATTTGAACTCACTGATTTTTATATTTTACTTCAAGTGCACAATATATCAAGGGACATTGAACAAATCATTAACTCCTTCAGGGCTAATGTTTTAAGAAAAATTTTGTAAAATGCAGTGTGCACCATCCTCAATCTGTTAGCTGTATCAGTTCTTTGAAACTAATGATGTAATAACTTGGAAAGCAGTCTTGTTTGAAGCAATAAAAAAATCAAGTGCTTTTTAATCACCTTTTTTTTTCATGGCAATCAGCATATTTTCAACATAAAACAAAATATGCTGATAGATATTAAGGGAACTGGATCATGAAAGTTAAATCAGTATTATCACTATAAGTTGGCAGCATTTAATATTTGCCTTGAGTTCAGGAAGATGTATAGAGAAAGATCAGGCCAGTTAATGTTTTTTTTTTCTTTCAATACGTGATATGATGATCTAAACTCAGGTAGTGCTTATTTGTGTCAAATGTAGGTTGATAATATTTTTTGTGAAGGTTTTACTCAATCAAACAAAATTGGCACAAAGGAATTGTGCAATGATCAGTCATGCCTGTACGTTATTGTGTACCACAGGTTGAATATTAGTTGCAATCTGCAATCTGGAGCTAAATTATTGCAAGCATTTTATTTGTTATCAACAATCAGGAGAGAGTGTATTTTCATTAAGACATCATTTGATGCTTTTTACCTGTGAAAACCTTCTGGGAAAAGAATAGTAGTAAAAGGAATGGAGAAACAATTAAATGGAAGAAATGTTCTTAGACAGATATAGTGTAACTGGAGAGAAATAAATATAATTTGCTTAAGATTTCAAACATCAATATAAACTTTGAATATTTTTAGTCTTCAAATTTTAACTGTAAAGTTGTGCTTGTCTGTTACCAGCTTTAGAAATATTAGGATGTGCAAGCGGTAACGTAAATACACAAAAATAAATAGATGAGAAATCGTGTAAGAAGTGTTTAGTGCAAGTTTATAGCTATGTTAGAAAATATTTTCAACATTTTTGGAATAAATTAAGACTTATTAGTCTTTTATCTGTAGCCTGAAGGATACTTCATTGAATGGAAGGCTGAAGATGTGCTTAATCTTGAGACAACAAGTGAAGAATGGGATGTCATCAATTACAAGAATGACAGAGAAGGAGACTCAGGTATAGTAACAGTGAAGTGATGAGATGAGAGGGTGCATTATGATCCCTTTTTGAAGTTGCTCCTCTTCTTTTGGTCTCACCACTTTTGCTGCATGATTAAAATGGTATCAAAAAGACTGTCTTAATCTTGCTTTCATTTTTGCTAATGGACTTGAACTTGAAAAAGATAAAAACGAAAATTATTACATCTTTGATAATACTTTTTAAAATTATTTTCTCTGAACTCAATAGTTGGCTGAAAAAATTAAATGTTTTGTATTTGACACATATATTGCAGATCTTTTTTCAAGCTTAGTGGTATGTTATGTATTTATAAAGATTAAAGTAAAAATAGCTTGAGAGCTCACTGTAAATTTCGTCAAGGAAAGCAACCCCTTAAAACAAAAATCAGCTATTAAAGCTTTGGTTTGAATAAGATGCTTTAAGATTTCCATACTTGTAAATTAAAACTATATAATTGCCAATTCTCTGTGTCTCTCCACCTGTAAATTTCAGTGTCTATGAATGCTAAAATGGATGCCAGAAGAAAATATAACATCAGCTTCGATATTCTGGATTTAAAGAGCTTCAAACGCAGTGCACCAAATCATGGTTGGGCATATATTATTTTTATCCTAAAAGATGGAACAACGTTTCCAGCTCTGCATTTTCACAATGGAGGTAGCAAAGCTTTGCTAAAAGAACTTGAGAATTTTATTTACATTCGCAGGTAAGCAAAGGAGTCTTATAATTTAAATCTTCTTCACATTAAGGAATCATTACTTTTGTTTTTGTATTTAAGGAAAAAGACCTTAAAGTCATTATACTTTTGGCGCGACCTGTCAAAAGATTTATACCTTTGGGTAATCTACTGGCTTATCCTATTACTATAAAGACACATTCTTATTTAGTTTTTGTCTCCTCCATATTTTTTGTCTTTTATGAAGATGCGTTTAACTCTCCATGGACTTTTCCTGATACTGCATCAGGATCAGTCTTTTTACTATTATAAACTGATCCTGATAACTCATCGGGTTGAACTTTGTATTTTTTTCTCATTAGAACTATACTCGATACAGCCTCAGCATTGGTCATCAACGTTTGTTGTTCATTACTTTTGTTGCGTGTCGAATTTCTAGGGTGTCTTGTGAAAACTTTTTTAGTTATCAAGTGGCAAAGAGACCTCACTCTTGCTGCTTACCAACCTGCAAACAATGGCCAAGATGACCAATAATACGTCAAGGTCTTTGACGTTTTTACTCAAAATTTAGATCTGGGTCTAATGAGAGTAAATACAGTGACTTATCAGACCCTGATGTTCCTCAATATGAGCCAGGGCAGGTAGATACAGACTCATTTTCATTGGAATACATGCTCTAGATCTAAAGGTAGATCTAAGTCTAAATCCAAATAGGCAAAAATTTCCATGAAATGATGAAAAATCATGATTTTTAAAAATTTGTTAAAAAAAAACTAATACACATATTGGATCAACTTTTACTTTATTCAGTCGAGCATGATTTAAATTTCCTTGCTCTGAAATTATATTGCATTTAAAAGATTTTAAGGGGTGCTGTGAATTATTGAAAATAGGCCAAAATTTCTGGTTTTTAATGGTTGGGAAATTCCCAATGTCATGATCGTCAGTGAGTTAAGTTTTATGCACAAATAATCCTTGATTAAGGAAAAAAATAACTTCGAGGGGATCAAGGTGAATGACGCATCAATCTTTTTTTTTTTTTTTTTTAATTTCCTGACCTGAGTTCATCCTGTTCTTTCACCCTTTAAAACTTTATCACTTCACATCTTTTTATTAAGTTTTATTTGTAAACGTTCTCTGTGTCTGTTCGGCTTAAAGTAAGATTTATGGTAATACTAGCTCACATTGTTATAAAGTCAAACTTGATTAACTCTAGTTATAAGGCTATAAAATAATCATTTTCTATTTTCAGTAAGCTGTAATTTTGAAAAAAAGTTGTTTAACCAACTTGTACCGCACTTATCTTGGATGGCTCACTTATACGGAATTTAATTAATGTGATCATACTAAGTACTCTTGTAAACGGTGATAAATAAGGCTTTGAAAGCTCATAAAAATTATATATTCCCAGTTTTCAACCTTTAAGCGACTTATTCTCTCTTTCTCTTAAGGTTATTAAGAGTGTTGAGAGTTTTTCAGAATATTTGTTAATATCTATTGCTGTGAAAGCTCTTTGTTGTGCATTTTAGGGTGACTTTGCTTTCTCCTGTTTTTAAGATCTCCCAATGATCCTCGTTTGTTTCTTGTGAAAGACCATGACCCAGAACAGCTGTCACAGTCCATCAATGAGTTGTCCCTCTTCACTGATTCATCAGGGGCATATGTTCAGGTAGGCAAATTTTCTTCAAATCAATAAACTTTGCATTTTTAAGGTTCTTTGTATTTTGTCTGTAATTCTATTGAGAAAATCCTAGTCCATAAAGCATTTCATCTGTTTGTGTGTGTATCATTATTTATTTTTTTGTGCTATCTCTTTTGAAGATGAAAATGAAACAAGTACTGGAAGTAAAATCTGTGTAGGGATACTCTGTGTCCCTTTATATGACAGGAAGTAGCTAAATATGTTGGATATCATTTCTTCACTCTTTGTAAGAGTATATAGAGGGCTGATTTTGTATGTTTTACTTTTTAAACAGCCAGTGATATTGTAAAATTGTGTCTTTCCAATCTTTTTCTTTTTCTCTTTTAGAAGTTAACATGAAAAATAGATTGTTTTGTCAAAAATCTAACATTGGTGGAGGGCAAAATGGTCATGTTGGTTATTCTTAATCTAATTTGTACAGTGCATGTTTTTGTTCTCAGAATTTCGTCAATGATTCAAAGCACGGCTTATCAAAGGCAAGACTGAGTGTTCACTTTTTTATGTGCTATTATGTGTGCTTCTAGTTTTCAATTTTCTTGTTGTTTAGTTTTATATTCTCTCATTTTTTTACATGAATGTTTGAGATCATCGAAAGCAAGAAAATACACAATAATTTTTTTTCAGCTTAGGGAAGAAAAAAAAAGAGATCATTTATATGCTATTGCTATGATTAGCTGTTGCATCTCTATTCAATATTCTGTCTTTCCCTCTATGGGTCACAATTTTGATCATTATTAGATGCCTGCCTTCTGTGACATTTTTATTGAAAGAAGGCTTCAGTTTAGGGTGCATTGCTTAAATTGCAAAAGAAATAATTTTTTCCCCTATTTGGATTTTGTTGTGAGTGGCTCTGTTAATATTCTTAATGGATGGTTATGACACTTTCATTACAAACATTAAATGCTCCCTTTTTTTTTTCAAGCAAAGCAAAGCTTTTGTAATACAAATATTAATGGACACACAGAGGAAAGGAAAAGCTTATTTTTACTTTAATTTAAATTTTTCTGGAAATCTGACCTTGATATAATTTGCTATATTTCACATTTTAGATTGCAGTGAAGATAATTTAATTTTCACCACTTTTAGTTGGGATAATGTTGAAAAAAAAAAAGTTAAATCTCATAGTCCCCAACCACTTTCATGTTGGTGTATGAATTTACAAAGGACAGTTTTAATTTTTAAATTAAATCTAACATTGTGATTTGGGTAATCTGTCATGATAGTTATTGATGTAATTAATACCCCTTTCTTGAATGATTAAACCTTCCTGCTCACGTTCCTTACAAAAATAAAATATATGTCCTTTACATTATCTCCGTACAGTAATCTTTATTTTTATCTAGCTGATTGGTTTAATGGTCCACCATTATGCTTTGTGCTCATAATAGTTTATATAATTATATATGTAACCACTAAATTTTTTTGTTTCTCATTTGAATGTACCAAGGCAATGTTTATATTATCGATGAATCAAGACAGTTTGTTCTAATGATCTTTGCAGAATTGTAAAATTTATGTGACTGAAATGATATCTAAATTATCGATGCTGGTGGGAGATTTAAGATACAGTCCTAAGATCACTAGGCCTATCAGTTGACCTTGAAATGAATCAAAATCATTAGATTTGTGTGTGTGTGTGTGTGGTTTTGCTAAAATGAGCTTATGTTCTGTCTTAAGCTTCAAGTTTGTGGGAATTAAGATCAAGAATATAGTCTCAAATGACTTCCCATACATCAACCTCAATCTTATTATGGAATTAAAATTTAGAGGGACATGTTAGTTAAGAAAAGAAAAAGATGCATTTCAAGTGAAAAACTGAACAAATTTGAAAATCTTTGAAATATTAGTGCTTTCATCTAAAGCTGTTTTAGTTGATCCTGAGATGAGTTGCTAAATACTGGAATGATTTGTATTAAAAAAAAATCACAATACTAGTAATGTTTTCAAATTTGTCAGACAGGAGGACTATATTCTTTAGAATCTTTTTAAAAAAGGAAAGGGAACATATGCAAGTTTAAGTAAAGTACAATATAAAACTTGTACTTAATCACACACCATCGGAAATGGTCAAGATGTTAATTTTTATGATATATTACGTTGTCCTAGGGATATATACTCCAGCTGTCATACTCACTCTATGTTACAATATTTCTTTCCTTTGCTAATCTCCAACTCTCTGCTCTCATCTGTTTGTCTATTTATCCATATTTCTCTCTGTCATTCTAAGCCAACAAAGACAAACATACTTTGCCTGTCTGTCTGTCTCTGCCTGTCTCCGTCTCTGTCTCTCTCTGTCTCTGTCTCTCTCTCTCTCTCTCTCTCTCTCTCTCTCTCTCTCTCTCTCTCTCTCTCTCTCTCTTTCAATGGTTATTTAATATAATTTTTATAAGGAGCTGCTGACCTACAATTTGAGTAGTACTCTCAATTTATTAAAGCAGCTGATGTCACATTCTATAAGGCTAGAATTACTGATTTGTAAAGGGGTCAGACGGAGTTGCAAGAAGCATTGCTTATAAATAATAAATAATGCATATTTAAAGAACATTATAGTTTCTCTGTGTTAGTGTGTTTGTGAAATTTTTTTCCAAATATACAGCTTCTTTTTAATTTTTAATCCAGTGTATAGTTTTGTAATTATCCAAAAAAGTATAAAGCAGTCAGTAATACAACATTCTGAAAAAATTATTAGATTGCTGGTAATGGTTTTTTAGTTCCGATGTTGTGGTTAAATTCTTATGTCACTCTGGCAGATCTTGACCACTTGTCATAAAAATATAAACATATTTCATTATTAATTCTTTCTGCCAGTTTATAAATGCAATTAAAAAAGGTTGCCACTCTGATCTGATTTAGAATTCTTTAAAAGCCTATCTTATCAGTCCTTAAATCTGTTTTTTTTTTTTTTTAACCTCAGAAATTCATCAAGTCACCCTACACAACAACTCTGGGCGGTTTCTCTAAAGTAACAAACTTCCTTCGTGATGTTCTCATGACGCCTGAAAATAGCCAAAACCTAGTGCGACCACAGTCTGAAGTTGCAGAGCTTCTGCAGGATGACATTCCTGGCATGGAGATATCTCAGCTTGATGAACCTGGATTTGAGATGATCACCAAGGTTAATGGAGAAATTTTTCTTTAAATAATTGCCTTCAAATCTTCCTTAATAAAAAAAAATGAATATATGATAAGAAGGCTATATAGTGAGATTTCCTTCAGCTATAAATGTATGGAGATAATCAGTATTTATATCATTTCCTTGGCATAAAATATAGTTCAAAGTCAAAAGTGCATTCTGCTAAATAATAATTTTATTTTCTCTATGTATGATGGTCATATATATGGATCATTTGAATTGGTTTGGTATGTTGCCTCTAATTCAGTTAAATTGTGTTAAATTTTGTTTCAAATATAATGACATTTATATATTTGGATTATTTTTATTCATTTAATGTGGCACGAAAGAAAGACTGAGCTTCACTTTAAGTGTGAGGATATCTTTTTGATAGAGATGGTGTATTAATATTTACTTATGAAAGAATTGCTTGTTTTTAGCTCAGTGCTTGCTACTGAGAATTGGTTTATCCCATCTACAGACTAATTTCAGCCCTATGGTAACCAAAATAAAGTCTTTCTTGTAGTTCAACCTGTCTTAAAGATGCAACAAGGATCAGGCTAATTTATCATCTCACCATAGTTTTTGCATCTATAGCAGGACTGGAAAATATTTCTGGCAATCAATAAACTCGCAATGGTCTCTGTTTTGTGTACTCAATTTTTAAAGATGTCTTTTGGAGAGAAATAGGAAAAGGTCAATACACATACATTTACATTTTGAATCTTTATGTTACATTCATTAAGGCACATTATGTATGAAGCACGTTTTTTAGACTAGTTTTAATGATTTTGTGGTGGCTTGAATGATTGAAACTGCTTAAGTATAAGATTTTGATTTCGCTCTTTTATTTGAATTATTAAAAAAGAAAGCACTGAATAATAATTTGAATTTTTTATGTTCGTTAACGGTATCAGCTTTCAGAAAGTTGTGTCCACTCCATAAGTTCTCAAATAAATTTATCTCCTTCAAATCATACATTTTATAAAACTTTTTATCCCTGTGTTTGATAGCTTACATTTTTTTCAGTTCTCATTTTTAAAAAAGATAAAGGTAAAAATTTGCTATTTAATTGGACAATCAACCCAAGTATTTGGCGTGAGCCCCTTCACATACGCTATTTGTAGATGCACTAATTTGTTTAGTATTTCTAAATTCTAAAAGTTTTATAATTTTATGCTCAGTGTCGATGTCAGCTGGCACAGCCAATACATTTATTTTCAAATTATTCAAAAATTTATTCTACAGAACAATATAATTCATTGTGTTTCCCACCAGACAAAACTGCCACCTCGACCTACAGTGAAGCGGGGAGACCCTCTTGCATCACCACAGTGGAACTCTTTCTTTGATGCTGAAGGGCGGATCAGTAAAGTTGATGAACTTAAGGACATCATTTTTAGAGGGGTGAGCTGTGAACTCTCTATCACATTCTGTATTTGATAAGATAAAAGAAAGTTTTAGAATGGAAAACTTTAGTTTTTTATCGTTTAATATCCTCCTTTTGCAAATTGGTGAAACTATATTTACAGAGCAGATTTTGCTTTTTGCTTTTCTTTGTTTTCATTCAGGTTCTTTTATAACAATTGTTAGTATGGTTTGATGCATTAATATTGCACTGGCTTGAGTGAAAAGCAAATTTAAATCACATAGGCATTACCAAATTGGTTCTTACCTTAAGATGTCGACTGTATGATTAATACATAATCACGCTTTAAAGATTGCACATTTTAAAAAAAAAGATTATTTATTATGGCATTTTTGAAAATAAAATCCTTTTAAGTAACATTATGACCATCAAACTAGAATAAGGCCTGCTGTGGAAAACTATATCTCTTGCAGTCAAAGTGGCTTCAGGCCTAACCGCAGTACGTCTGATGTAGTGTGGGCCCACAGATAGATCTCAGCCAAGGTTCTCAATTATGTGGACATTGAAATAGACATCACAGGGATAGATATGTCTGCGGCATTTGACACAATTGACAGAAAACAGCTACTGCAATTATTGACAAATCTTGTCACGGAAGACGAAAAGCGAATAATACAATTCCTGCTGAGCAATACAACACTCAACGTCAAAGTCAGCGGCGCCAACACTGAAGAACCCTTTCTCACAAACATAGGCACCCCTCAAGGAGACAGCCTAAGTCCAGTACTTTTCATCATCTATCTTGAACAAGCACTGAAAAATGTGAGATCAACGCTCGACAGCCCATCAAACACAACAGAGGCACATCTTCCTAATGAGATAGCATATGCTGACGACATGGACTTTATTGGCAACAAACCAGTGAATGTGAAAAAAATAGAAGAAACACTCAAAGTTCACAAACTCAAAGTCAATGTAGACAAAAAGGAGCACACCTCATTAAGAAAACATTCAGAGGAATGGAAAACATCAAAGAAAGTGGGTTCACTGCTTGGCATTAAAGAAGACATAGAACACAGAAAACACCTATCAAACATAGCATTGAACAAGATGGAACAGATATGGCACAAAGCGGACAAAACCAAGCAGCGCACAAGAATTAAGCTATATAACACCTTAGTGAGGTCAGTTCTGTTATACAATTGCGGCACATGGGCACTGACCAAAAGTTGGACTCTTTCCATCGAAAGCAGCTGCGCAGAGTTCTGGGAATTCGATACCCAACAAAAATTTCAAATAAGTCCCTCTACAAAAAATGTGAACAAACCCCAATTTCTTTGGAAGTGTTGCAAGCAAGGTGCAGGCTGTTCGGTCATGTACTTAGGCGAGAACCATCGATCCCTGCCAACAAAGCTATGGCATTCTATTTCCACGACAATGCCAAGCGAGCCAGGGGTAGGCCGATCACCACACTCCCAATGACTCTCAGTAACGATCTCAAGATACTGCAAAATCGGAGCATCTCTCTCACATCACAAAAAGACCTGGAAACAATAAGAAAGATTGCAGAAAGAAGACAAGAATGGACTACCCTCACCGCAGACATAAAGAAGGCTGCCGAAGCTGCGAGGTCGGACGACACTCCTAGCGGAAGGCCTTAATAATAATAATAATAAATAATATGACCATCATCTTCAAAATTTAAGTGTCTGTTTCTGTTCTGACTTATGTTCTTGTCTCATCATACCCCAAGGCATTTCCTGTTCTTTTTCACTTTATTTATTTTATTGATTTTTTTTTTATAGTACAATCTTAGCTTTTGGTATTCTAGTTACAAAGATGTGTTCAGATGTACTCCTTCTAGCGCCCTTTGGTCTCAAAGGATATTGTACCTTTTATGAACACTTTTCAAATAGCTGTCTAGAGCAAGAATCATCTATTTTCCAGGGTGTGGACCCAGCTTTGCGATCAGAGGTTTGGAAATTTCTTTTAGGGTTTTATGACTGGGACTCTTGTTCAAAGAAGAGAACGGACCAACGCAAGAGAAAAGTGTAAGTCTATAGGTGGGACTGTCTTTGATAATAATTATTCTTGCACTGCTTGCAGTCTAAGTTTGTGAATATTAAAAAAATCCAGTGCCCTGTTCCAAAAAAACTTATGCACACTTTTATCAATACCTATTTGATATTTTATAGAGTCTGAAATTTAAAGTCAAGAAAAGGAAGAAACATTTATGTTTGGGTGTGAGTGTATTCTCTATTATTTATATAATTTCACTAAGTATTGACAATTTTAAACATTTACTTTATTTTCTCTAGGGATGAGTACTTCCGTATGAAGCTGCAATGGAAGACAATCTCAGCAGAGCAAGAGAAGAGATTTACGTTGCTTAAAGAGAGGAGGGGCCTTATAGGTATATATGATAAAAATTGACCATAAGAAATATTAAGTACAAAATTTCAATTTTTTTTTTTCATCTTCAAAGAGCTTTCATTTTTAGTTTTAGAGTGTAGATTTTAAAAAAATCTTCCGTAGATAGTGCCTATAATTTTGTTGTTGTTGAATAGATGCATAATATTGTAGTATTATTTATCTTATTACCTAAAACATTCCTTATTGATTTTTTTTTTTTCAGTTTTAATGCATTTCAATCAAAGATGCAACACACGTCGATCTCACAAAAAAATTAGATTTATCATAAACTGAGTTTTAAATGTTAAAACATATTGTCCTTTCTTTTTTATTTTTAAATAAATGTCTAATCCTCTGATGCATTGCAAATAATGTCTTTTGCAGTAGTTTGTTCAGTGCCTGCCAATATGGCCAAAAGTGGCAGAGTGAAAAAGATAATTGTTATTACCATAGAGCCCTCTTTTATCGTTCACCAGACAAAGATGTGATGCGCACAGATAGAACCCATAAGTTTTTTGCTGGAGACAAAAATCCAAACCTGCAAGTCTTGTATGACATTCTCATGACTTACTGCATGTACAACTTTGATCTCGGTGAGTTTTTCAAAAGAAATATTTTATCTTTTTATGCTAATTATTATCTTACATGGGATCATTAACGAAACTAACAAAATCTGATTTGACAAACTTAGTCTTGTATGACAAAATTTTGCATCAGCCATATTATTATGATTCTCACAAATGTACCCTATATACTGAACTTAATCCTTGTACCTGTAGGATTGAAGATCAACACCAACAGTGAAGTAACAACTAAAAAGCTAAAACCTTAATTGATAAGACAAGGATTAAATCTTACTGCCTTCAGCTGCAAACACAAACATCCAGAACACAGTAGGTGCTGTCAACAAGCATTCAGAAGGGTGAGGATATGACAATCTAACTTAAGGGCTATATGCAGCACTTTACCTCTCCCAACCAAAACAACCATCTTGCTGTTCTAGAACCTAGACCACAAGCTGCAAGCCAAGTGATATGGCAAATGTAATCATTAAAGTTATTGACAAAATTATCCATCCAACTAGATATAGACATAATGTGCAAACCTGAAGCCCAAAGCCCCTAGCAACCTGTTGTGAGTTGTAAAAAATTTACAGACAGATTATATACTTCTATGATTGGATGCCTGGCCTGGGAATGCAAAGGGATAAGTTGTCTTTAAAATAAATATCCTTCTGGAAAGAATTTGAAAAAAATTGAAAGTGAAAATGACAACACACTGCAACTATTTTTAAACTCTCTATGCCTTACAAAGAATCTCAAAAGACTCAGAGCATTCTCCAGCTATATAACTGGTTGAGGCACAATGCTCTGAAAAAAAAAGGAGGAATCTGAGGGCAAGAAAAATATCTATCTTATTATTGTAAACATTCATGTATACATGGAATTTGTAAGCATTTACTTTCCATTGATGCATTTTTTTTTACACCAAACTAGTCTGCTAAATGTAATAAATGTATTCTTCTTTTCTTTAATAATTATACATTTTTTAGGGGACAACCAGCTTTTATATCTGATGCATCCACAAAAATTTTTTATCGTATCTATAAGAAGGTGATCTTTTAAAAACCACCCCAACTAACATAAAGAAACCCCAAGAAAAAATTTAAATGAGATCGTTTATCTTTGTTCAATAAAAGGTCTTTCATCTTTGTTGTTGACCTTAGATTAATTTTGCATGCCTTTTTGTGATGAAAGCAGCCAGACACTTTATGCAAAATAGCCAAGCTAGTGAAATTGTTTTCACAAATTTTAAATGCTTTGTTACCCTCCACTCTTTCTAGGTTACGTACAAGGCATGAGTGATATCCTATCGCCTATCCTTGTAGTTATGGAAAATGAAGTAGATGCATTCTGGTGTTTTGCTGGTGCAATGGAAAGAGTGGTGAGTGTTCTGCATGTTTTTCTTTTTAATTTAACTCTAAATCTTGATAAATTTAAGATGAATAAAGAGTCAGTCTGCAAAAGTACAGAACTGACAAAACCATTTATGAATTTTTTTTAAAGATGCCTTGTAGTAAGCAGTTTTGAAACTGATGTAACAACTCAATGATTCACCATTTATATTTTTCTTTTTGCAGTGTCACAACTTTGAAATGGATCAGAATGGCATGAAAGTTCAGCTATCACAGATTCACAAACTCATGCAAATTCAGGATCCAGAGCTCTGTGCTTACCTGGGTATTTACATTAAAATGATTTGTCTTGACAATTAAATGAAGGCATTAAAAAAAGTCTTGTAGGAGCTTCAATACTGATTTAAAATTTTGACAATATTCATTTATTAGGTTGCAGAAAATTACAGCCAGATATCTGATTGTTTGAAAATTGATCCAGCATTTTTTTCTTTAGATTTAGACTGTCCATGATTTGAATATAAAATGTTGCCTTAAATAATGTTTTTTTGCAAATTCTATTTTGAACCAATATCAGCTTAATATGAATTTACTAAAAGTAGAAGTGCTCGTAGATGCATCCTTAGTTTATCTTGCCTTGATATGATTTCACCCCAAAGGCACTATAAAAATTTTTGAAAATGAAAATCTTTTTCAATTTTCTCAGCCTCATTTTATAAGAAGGCAATTTTTTTTTTTAATGCTAACACTTTTGGCTTCTTTAGAAAAACTGAAGGTAATTACTTTTTTGTTTTTGGCTTTTTAGACTTATGTCTATTCAATAAATTGAAAGGTATTTCAACTCCCTTTTTTCAGAGGCACATGACTCTGGAAACTTTTACTTTTGTTTTCGCTGGATCCTCATTGTTTTCAAGCGAGAGTTTCACTTCCATGAAATTCAAAGGTTGTGGGAGGTAAATGTTTTTTTTTATTTTTTAAATATTTGGATGTGTTTTTGGTTTAGATTTTTGTAATATTAGTTTGGCATCTACACCTGACACTGCTGAAGTCTATCTCTAGGAGGCATCAACCAATCAGGTGCACTGGTTTTTAGTGTAGGTGATCATGGCCTTCCACGCATCTGGATCCCTCATCTCTTTTAGTGCATATGACATTCGTAGTACATTTAGTCACTTTGTCAAGGGAATGTAACTAGTGTTATTGATTTGAACGACAAAAAAAATCACTATTATTTTCATAGAAACACATAAACAAATATGCATTTCATATGATGATTGATAGTAATAGAAAGAATGGCACAAGTGATGGGTAGCTCATGCTTGACATGAGAACAGAACAATTTTTGGGTCCATCTCTTTTTCAATCCATCAGTGCATGGGTGTAGAACAAACTGGTGAGTATGAGATGAAGATGTCATACTTATGGTTTGGATACCAAAAAGCTCAGTAGGTAGAGTGTTGGATTTACAATAGATAGGTTCAGGTTCAATCCGGGTCACCTGGTAGGGCAACAGCAGGTTTATCTCTAGCTTGTTAGAAAGCACTGTCTCTGTTTAAGATTATTTTGGAACAAGTGATGTTTCACTCTCTTTCAACTTTGATCTGAGACTGCTGGACATGCTACTAGAGCTAAGTACAAAAAGAGGAATAGAATTAGAACTGCAATAGCAAGAAAAGGAGGAAATTGGGAAAAAGAGACTAAGAAGTAGATAGGAAAGGAAGGAGAACGAGGAGGTATGAGCAAAGATCAGAAAAAATAGGAAAACAAAAAGTAGAAGTGAAGAAGGAGATAGCGAAAGGAGATTGGGGCAAGATAGAGAGGAAGTGGTATCCATTGTGTGTTTTTTTCAAGAATCAAGTATTTTGTGTCCAAAAGGTTTTTAATTCAAACACTTTGTTTTCATTTAGTTTATTAAACACTTTAACAGGTAGTGATAATTATCCACTAATCACCTTTCACACCCAACCTGTCTGTGGAAATTAACCAATATACAGCTCTAAATCTAGATATGTATTTATTGATTAATTTATAATTCTGTGACGACAGTCAAATGTTCTAATATTTCATAGTGAGAAGAATTTATCATTATGTACAGGGCAAGTCTATGTTTAAGAATGATCTGACTCCACTGTCTACAATCTATTTTATGATGATGTTTTATGACCACTATTCCTTATCAGTTTTTTTTTTTTAATCTGATTTCTTTATATGTGTAATGTCTACATCATTCAGTTTGCACTATGTTTTGAAAAACCTGATAGATCATATGTTAATGATAAAGGATTTTTCTCATTTTATCTATATATTCCTAGGTCATTTGGACTGATCGTCCATGTTCCAATTTCCACCTTATCATCTCATTGGCCATTCTAGAGTCAGAAAAATCAACATTGCTAGAAAACAAGTTTGGATTCACTGAGATACTCAAGGTATATATTTTATAATGGTGTCATAAAATTTAGGGATTCTATTATGTATTTATATTCACTCACAGCAGTTATTTTTTGCAAAAGTAATATTTCACATAACCTTCTATATCACTTAATACCTTTTGATTTTGTGTCAAAAAACACTTATTGTGTTACAATAATGAGGACATTTTCCTCTTCTTACGTTTTCCTAATTTAACTTGAATACCAATTTACTCATCAGGACAGTAAGCTCAGTCTTTATTTTTGCTTTGATTTAAGGGTTTTGTGAAGTACAAAAAATTGGTTATGGAGCTCAAATTTGCTGTTTTGAGTGATGCAAAACTTCACAGTGAACCTTATATTCATCTGCCATGTTATAGCCATTTCATTAAAGTGGGAGGCTGTATTAATTTTTTTTTCATCTTAATGCCTTATGATTATTTATGTAATTGTGGTGGAAATGTATTGCTCTCATATGAGTTTTAAGTTAAAAAATATTAAACAAAATGAAGCCATTTAGGTAAAACATCTCAGGCAACAACTTAGGTTGATTCTTCAAGCCCTTGATCAGTGCATACACCTCAGAAATTTCATTTAAGATGATAATGCCAAGCTCCACTTTGATATTTCATACAAACTACAAAAAGATTAATTATTGTTTATAGTTTTTATGACCATGATATAACAGAAGTGATGGGTAAAGCAAATGAATTGAATGAATGGAATTTAAGGAGAAGGGATGTGGGTTATGGATTGAGGTGTGGGGAGGCAATATGAGTTGGAAGTGTAGGAAGTTAATATGAGTGGAGAGATAGAAACAAAAAATGGATGGACAAGTATGGTAGGAAGGAGAGTTGAAATAAAAAGTTAGGAAGGGAGATCGGAAAGGGAAGAGATAAATATGAATTGAAACATTTCAGGTTTAAGGTAATCTGGTTGATGAAGAGATATCCTTAAGTTTGCAAGGCTTTAATTTCCGCAATGTAAAAGATTTCCCTTTAAAGACAGAATTAGAAGTGAATGGATGTGACCATCAACTCTTATAGCGACTTTAAAGATATAAAACTTACTGCCACTTTAATTGTCTACATTCCAGAAGAATCAGATTCTCTAATATCACTTAAATCTAATGGTGCCTTTAAAAGGCTCAAAGAGCTGGTCCAACTTAAAAATGATCATATCTTTTTGTTAAAATTATCAATGTTAGCAGGGAGAGCTTATAGAGTTCTGTTTTGTTGTCTTGTGGTGCCAAGGGTCCCTCACATGGAAACCCTTGAGCAAGAAGTAGGGGGAAGATAAGAAATAAACTGAAATGTCTTCTCAAAATTTTAGATTTTAAAAATGCATGTTGTACATCCTATTGTTATAGAAAGCAAATACATCAACTGATTCTTATAGATGTGATGCAAGTAAAAATTAGATTCCCAGCAAACATAATCTCTGATGAACGGGTTAAAAGTTTTTTCCAGTCATTATCTCCCTGTTTGAAGTAAAATCTGAATATATAGAAGATGAGAACTAAAATTTATGAAAAGTAATTTTGTAATTGTTTGGTACGATAATATTGTTAAGTAGTGGTCCTAAAAGTGCATTGTCACCTAAGTCTCTCTCATTGTCTTATATGGGGAACTTTGTTCAGTGTATATTATTGATAAATTACCTTCAAGACATTCCTTTGCTTTTAAATATTTTTTGAGAGATAAAAATTGACTCATTCAACCTTTATAGCTTTTTTTTTGGTTTACAAGTGTACAGCACCAGCATTTGGAGATGTTTTTAAAAAATTCTCATGACATTCCTACAACCAATGTAGATGATATTTGGCCATGCAAATGACAAAACCCCTCCAGACTTTTAAAATAAAACAAATTTGAATGCTATGTCTTAAATGTTTTCTTTCTTTTAATATTTTTTTTTTAATTTAGACAATTTTTACCCCCCCCCCTCCAAAAAAAAAAATAGTGGGCAAGGCCTCCATTGCAAAGAATTTAAAATAAAATAGAAAATCACAGTCTCTTATTTATTTTTTTTAATCTGTCATGACTGAAAGAATGATAGACATATTTATGTATATATATGCTGACCAAATAAACTTAATCCACCTTCATCTTTACTAGAGGAATCGGATCTCATTCTATTTCACTCCCAACTATAGTTACTACAGCTCCTGAAGGAACTAGACTTATCAGTTGTAGGTCTAGATTGTCTACCTATAGGCCTAGTCTTTTTCTTGCTTTTGGATTTTGATTTTTTTGTTTGTTTTTGAGTCAACCATATATATTGTTATTTCTTTGTCCTTCAGCACATCAATGACATCAGTTTATCCATCCCATTGGAAGAGACTTTACGTAAAGCAGAGGGTATCTTTCTCCAGCTGAGAGACTACAAAAAACTTCCTATCTCTCTGAAAGAGATTCTTGGCCTCTTACCTCCAGCTCATGTACCGGCTTCCCAGTCTATGGAAAACTCCATGTTTATGGGCTCCACATCCAACTCATCTTCCTCACTTCAGCAAGAGGCAGGAGTAAAAGTAGATACTCCAACCTTGATGGCTGGAGGAGCTGGTAGTGGAGCTTCTTCAGTCAAGGGTGTCACCCGCAGTGGAAGTGGTAGTGATTTGACAAAAGGGACTGTTGGTGCTGCCTGCAGTGCAAATGTGGCGCGATCAATAGGCATGTCTGCAAGGTATGGAGGTGGAGCCAGGCAGAGCAACGGTGGAGGAGCAGGAGGTAATGCTGGCGCAACATGTGGGATGGATGATGTGCACAAGGTGTTCACGTAGTTCAGATATATATGTGAGGAAATAGAAGTAAAGAATGGATGTTCATGGAAAGAGTTTTGCTGTTTTCAAAGGAAAATCCTCAAGTGTGTAGCTAGAGTAATGAAGTTAAGGGATAAATTTTGTTGTACATTGAAAAGAAGTGTAGCATATTTATTCATATTAGCAGATAATGTGCATATTCTTATGTTTTGTCAATCAGCATTTACGTATATCTTTTTTTCTCATTTTATCTCTTGTGAAAGGGAATAAATGATTATAGACCCAGGACCTCAATGCTGTAGATACTAATATGATTATTGGACAACATGAGAATTTATGTCATGAAATGTATAAAATATTTCTCTATAATTCTGCCCTACATGATCTGCCATTTCATTAATGCTGCTGGTATGAATTATCGCCTGTTCTGTTTAATTAGAACTGATTGCTTAAAAATCACATTTCTATGAGGATTATTAACTTTTCAATGCATTGAGAGAGTAAAAATATAATACTTACTATAACTAGTCGTGATACTTATATTTTTAGTTTGCTGAGCAAAGAAAGAGTGTGATTTATCATACACTTCTATGTTCTTTTTGATTATTTGAAAGGTGTCAGGCTTAGTAGCATATGCCTACTTTGCACAAAATGTGCAGCTTAACTAAAATCTTTTGGATATCTTTGTGCTGGTGTCTAAAGTTTTTCAAATTTCAACTCAAATTTTTTGTACATTGAGAATAATTGCCATTTTAAGGTTTAACGAAAGATCGTATAGAAACATGTGCCTTTTTATTTTAAAATTAATGTAGACTTTTTAATCATGATACATATTTGCCACTCTCAGATGATGTGTAAGATCAATTAAAATTGAATGTCGCTTTGGAGCTTTGTGAGTAGTTGCGGAGCACCATAAATTATTACAAGGGTTTTTTTGCATCAGATTATTGGTTTGATTAATTATACATTAAATCTTAATTGAAGCATAATGTTGTAATATAAAGCCCACAAATCATGCTGGAAATAAAAAGGTTTGCTTAATGAGTATTGACACTGATAATTAGATGTAAATGAAAGCATTGATTCATATTTTCATTATTAGTTAGTAACTGTAACAATGTACATATTATGAAGTAAAAATTTTGTTTTAAAAATCCTTAAAGAACATACATGAAAGGACATAGAAAATCTTCTAAACTGGTCTTTCTTCCAATATTTTTCAGATCAAAATTTGTTTAATATGAAGTTGATTGTATATGCTTATTTATGTTATTTATTTCAAATTTTACCATTCCACTCTGTGAGTTGTGTTATATTCCATGTTTCATGGAAAGAGTCATTCTTTTTCCAGAAAGCAAGCTTAGAGCCATAAGGGATTTTTTTTTTAATGACTCTGAAAGTAGACTTCAAATTTTGATTAGAAAATCTTATTTAAATGACATAATCTAAAACATTCATGAAGGTTGTGAACAGCTTCTTCTCTAAGATTTCCATCTAACAATTTTGAATAGGAAAATAATGTAGCAGCTGTCATAAGGATATATGTAATAACCTTATTCAAAAACATAATCATGGATATCGTACAGCGAAAAGCACTTTAGCTCCCTTTTGCGGACAAATTAACAGAAATTATGAAAACTTTCTGTGACAAAATATAATCATTTGTCTGATGTAAAAATATGTTGATTAAAGGATTGGGAGAACCTCTAGATTGATAGGTCAGTTGATTACCTCATAAACCCTTTTAACTGTACTTACAATACTCTGATTCTGTATCAGAAGTTTCTTGGATGAAAGTCTTGTTTTGTTTTCAATGCCAAAATAATATATTACCATATCTCATTTTGAAGATAGTCACTGTAGGCTCTATTAAAAAACCTCAAGTTGCAAGTTCAACTGTTGATACCTGTTGAAACAGGCCTGAATTGGCCCTTAATAATCATTTGTCTTTGAGCTCTTGTGCAAAAACTATGGCATACGTACCATAGCCAAAACTTGGCTTGAAACCTGCCTTATCATGCTATGTAAAAATTATCCTTGATTATGTTTTAATGGAAAAATAATACTAACAATTCTTTAACTCTTTGAATCTAACATTTTTTTGCTGTGAAGATGATCTATCAAATAATTACTACAGGAACTGAACTCAGGAACTTAGAATTTAACCACCAAATAACTTAACAGAATCATTCAGTCTTAGATGTGTGAAATTTCATACAAGTCTTCTTTTACCATAGCTGCTTTGGTCCATTGCAGGTGACGCTTTGTTTTTATTTTTTCCTTGATTTTATTGTAATTTTCCTTTAATTCAGTTGGTGGCTGGGAGTCTAAAAGAATTCTCATTTAAACTTGCTGTCTACTTCATAAAAATTTTCAGTGTGAAAAATTGTGAATTGTTTCTTAACTTACAAATAATTTTTTACCTTTTTGATTATCATTCTTTTCTTTTTTTTTTTTTTTCCCTCTTTATTGGACACATGTAAAATAATGTATTGAGTAACGTGGCATTTGGAGGAAAAAAAAACAAAAAAACAAACAAGCAAACAAAACTAAATGCAAGTGTCTAATTCTTTTACATATAGTTGTATTTCATTGTTAAAAATGTTAAATTGTATGGAAAGTATGAAGGACTGGAGGAGACGAAGGGTGTGAAGAGAGAAGAGTTCAGTCTGCTTTTTTTAAAACCGGTGGCTGGATAACATTTCGCATATCAAATCAAACTTCCAATTTACTTGATGTTAAATCTGTTCATTAGTTTGATTCCTTCCCGCTTTCAGGCCCCTTGTTAACATGGGAACCCCACCAGGACACCATCTAAATACCTTAATATTTATCTGTTGGAAGGGAAGAACTGCTTCAGTTATTGAAATATCTTGCTTTGGTTATTGCAAATTTAACTTTTTAGTACCTTTGCCTATAAATCGGTCAAGTATAACCATTTTTTATGTTAAAGAAGTAACAAAGTATCTGATTTTGATTATCTTTTCCAATTTTCGCGTCACATCTAACACAAATTTTGTCTTTTGTTATGGGCTTTATTCTTGATTATTGACACTTTGACAAAATTCAGTTCCCTTTTTTTACTTTTTTTTTTTTTTGCAATCTCTAAAATGAAAACTTTGAAATGGATAAAATTTGTGGAGCCAAAATGTGTGTTTGATTATATGAACCTTTAGAAAACTGCATCTTTATCTGAAGAGGCTTTATTTTATATGCTCAGAAACTGTTTTTTATTTTATAATGATTTCATGAAGTTTCCTCTATTGGTGCCAGATATTGTTGCCAATGCAATAAAGGCGATTTAAAAAAAAAATTCAATAGTGTTGTTAAACAGAAATTTAAAAAAAAAATTAAGATTTATTTACAAATTAAAAGTAAAACAAAAAGAAAAGAACTTTTTAACCAATATAAAATATATCATTATTTGAATAATTAAGGCTGTGCTTTGTCTTGATAATGTTAAAAGAGTTTGGAAAATGGGGCAGACACAAATATTGTAATTTGAAATCTTTTGGATGCTTAACATAAAACGGATTGTTACTATAAACAAACATTGGTAAATTTTTCTTTTTCAGTTTCATAAATGTAAATGTTACTAGCTATAAGTTATGTTAATCTTCATCAATAACATATTGATAGCAATTATCCTCCTTGAATTTTAAATCTGATTCAATAGTTTTTAATGCTTGATTGAAGAGATCAATGCACCTAAAAAGACGTTGATAAAGCGGTATTTTGTGATTGGTGCTGTTGTTATTTTGAATTTCATCAATGCTTGTGATGTTATGAATATGAAATGCAATTTTTGTGATGAGTAATTTGCCTTTCATTATTACTTGTATATAAAATATTTTTGAGCTTTTCCTCAATTCATACTTTTCTTTTCTCAGTTGTAACATAATAAAGCAGGGTGAAACTTTTAGTCAAACTATGTATGTGAATGAATTTTGATCTTAATAAAAATGGAATAACTTTGTGATAAACCTACATTGTTATTTACTCCATATTTGATCTTGAGTAAATCAAATATTAAATCTTTGATTAATCAAACAAGGCAAATACACAATCATACAGTTGATTTCATTTTTCATGAAATATTTCTCTCATGATTTTGAAAAGGGAATTTCCTTACATTTTTTAAAGAACTAATGATTTATGGTCACTTATTATGACTTTCATATTTTCATGATTTATTTTACTCCATGTCGTCTCTCTTTCTTTTCTGCCACACCCCCTCTTCTTCTTCCTTTTCAATTTTATGAAGCTGATATGTAAGTTTTCATGAAATTATTCAACCTTTCAGTCTCATTTTCATATTAAATTTTGTTTGTATTACCACTTCTCATTGTGTTTTTTTATGTCGGTCTTTTTCTCTTTCTGTTAATTCCTATTGCCTCTTCATCCCTTTCTTCTTTTTTTTTTTCCTGTTTCTTTGCCTTTTTAAAATTGTCCTTTATCTGCTGCTTTGCTTTCTTTTCTTGCTTTTAATATCATTTTGGTCGTCACCTGTACTCTTAAGGGAATAATTGTCCATTGTTCATTTTAAATTTATGGAAATGCGTGTAAGGCTCAAAGAAATGTTTTTCCTCTATCTAGATTTTTAAAGTAATTATATGTCACTTTTGCATAAGAAAAATATCATTAGAATATTGTATAAAAGAGATGAAATAAATTTGACTTTATTTTTTTCTTATTTATGAAAGTATCATCTTTATGCACAGGAGTATGCAAGACCCAGAGAAGGAAAAAAAAAAGTTGCAGGTTATTTTATGATTTACTTTCCACGGGTCTCTTCAGAGTTATCCTGAACAATAGGGGCTTTTTTGCCTTAGGCTTGGTTCTTTAAAGAAGACATAGTGCACAGCACGCTTCTTGGTTATGTAGTTTAATTGGAATAAAATCTATATTAGGTCTAAAATTCAAATTGGATTGTAAGAGAGAGACATTTTTCCCCCCAGATCATTATTTTTCTTAAAATGTTGGTGTATGTCATGGTTTTTTGCATAAAAATTTGAAATATCCACCGTAGAAACTGTGTACTTGAAGATGTATTTTTTTTTGTTATTTCATAATGTAAATTTTTTCCATATTATTATTATTATTATTATTATTATTATTATTATTATTATTATTATTATTATTATTATTATTATTATTATTATTGTTATCATTATTATTATTCAGCACTTATTTTTCATTTAAGAACATATCTGAAGAATGATGTAAAAAAGCAAGAACCCTGAAATGCTTGACAATCTTTTAATAGAAGTTATCTTTAAAACATATATTTCTGCTACTCTTTATTTTTGATTTATTGTTTACTCCCTTTGATCACCTCAGTATTTGAGATATATTTATGTAAATGGAGTAGACATATGAAAGTACAATACTTTTTTTTCTTTAGGCATAGTTCTCTGTGCAATTGCTAACACAGCATTTGGATGAGTCACAATCAGTTAAATAAGTGATGATGGCCATACCATTTGTGTATACTTTTTTTTTTTTCAAATCTTACCTCTATGAGAATAGTGTATTTGTTGATTTGATGATACTGATAATTACCTGGAACTATGTAATTAAATTGATGATGAACAAAAGAAAAAAAACAACCACTGCCTTTAAAGCTCTTATTCTTGCATATTTCATATTACAGTCTTTTTGTCGTGTCTTACTTCATGTTTTCTTCATCAATATTAAATACACCATGTTCATATCTTCCTGCTAATGCTCATTTCTTAAATTTCATATTTCTGCCCCAATCTCTCTTACCTTACTTTCTTTTATCTCCATTAACATCATCATTTCCATTTCCTGATCAATTTAATTATTCTATTACTTTTCAGTCTCTCCCTCCTCATTCTTTTTTTCTTTCTTTTAATTTCTTCTGTCATTTTCTTTCTGTACCAATCTAGAGATATTTTTATTTCTGGTTATAATAGAAGTTGGATTTTGAAATAAATAGATCATGTGTAGATCAGAGAACAACATTGATATGCTTGTAAATTTTATGCATTCAATTGAATGGAGCTCAATTTTCAATGGCTTTGAAAATGCATCGATAGAGAAAAATTTGGAAAAACTACAAGACATCCTCTCATTTCACAGAAGCTTATAAATATGGATCAGGCAAGTTTCAGTTAGACAAAACTGCTAAAAACCGGTCGAAAGAATTATAAAGATTACAAGAAATGAACAAAATGATATTCAGTGAACTTCATAGCAACATTCACGTCACATGATCTGTACATGACGGGTTACCTTGTCCCTCTAATACATAGAGCAAAGGAAGACAGCTGACCTCAGAATGCTGAAGTGTTCATCTCTCATACCTACACGAAAAAAAGAGATGAGCCAATAACATTTACATCTTAGAGGCTTATTTAAATTGGGGAACTAAACCAGGAATGAGAGCGATAATAGGAAAGGCAATCATGACGCTCACTTTCAGAAGATCGGGAAAAAACTTAAGATGTAAATCAATTTTTCTAAATGAATGTGAAATGAGGAAGGTGACAACTAGAAAAAAAAAAAAAAATAAATAAAATGCAATCCTTATTCAAAGATGCATGCTCAGCATGAGCAAATCCAAACTTGCGCCCAACATAAAATGGCTAGCCAACATAACGTATGAACAGATAACGACGACTTACAAGTCAACAAATGACGAGACTGAATTACGGAAACAGCGTTGGATCAGCGGGGGAAAAAAGAAAATTCCTTCGAAAGTTGGACATGCCAGGAATGGGTTACTTAGATTACGCGTTGTTAAGGAACAATAGTAGTAGTGATAATGATGGTGCAAGATAGCCATAAAATTCTTGATCGTCTTAGTTTTATAGACTATTGCTGTTAAATTCATACTTTTTCAAATGCTTTCATAGGTTGTAATCTGTATGGTCTTTCATTTATTTTTTTTTCCATTTGGATTAGACATCAACGTATAACTGGTCAAATACAAAAACAAAACAAGGATAATAAAATTTCATACCGTGCAGTCGAATCACTTAGTACATTTCTTGCAGAAATATTTCAAAATCGAAGTAAACCATGTGTAACATGCATTATCTTTGAAACAGGTAGATAATGATTTTAATTAAATAAAAATCTGATGATACTCTTAAGATTTCCAACATGTATTTCATCATGTGGCTAAATTTGGTAAGAATCTTGTGCGAGAGTGCTGGTCAAAGAAATAAAAAACGTATGATTTGAGTTCTTAGTGACAGAAATTCTATATCAACAACAGGTTCTCCACAAATATTTTTTGCACCCTAATCATATAAAGAATACTTTTGATAGAGTGCCAGATCCAAAATTCACCTCTAAAACAGTCTGTCATCATATCACACATGAAGAATAGTTTATAGTGATCCAAACTATACTACGTTCGATGCCACATTTTCTTTCACTAAATCGTCCTATTTACACAAAGCAGAGCAATTCCGTTTAAAAAAATCGTTTGCAGTAAAGGGGAATCATTAATTACAATCGTCATGATTATTTTCAACGGTTATTGACCTTGCTACAGCTTACGCTTCCATCTCTGCATTCAGTTAACTCAGCAACCCGTTTCATTTTGTTTCTGTGGAGTGTACGTCTCGAGTGTTTTGACTCTGTCTTCAGATCCGTTCTCCATATGTTTCATGGTCTTCGTCTTTTCATCTTGTAATGAGTGATCCATTTCTAGAACGCCTATGCTTAGTTATTTTGAAAGGTGTTTGAAGAATGTGTTTTATCTCCATTGTCTCTTTGTGACAGAAGGCTAAATACGATCTCGCTGTGAATTGTATAATGTTTTTTCTTGAAAAAATAAACAAAAAACACTCGTTCGCTTTTTATATAAAAAAAGGGAAACATGATAAAATTTTTTCATAAACTTGGGATCGTATGTTTAAATATAAAAAAGCCGCTATATTAGGTTTTATGCTGTTAATAATACTTAATAGCATTCGCATTAAATGAAAAGATTGAAGCAAAAGCCATTTGCCCCCACAATTACTACTAATAAAACAATTCTTGGTGGAGCTCACCAGTTACACCACCATGAGAGGCACATCGATTATACATCTGGCTACTACAGGAGAGACAGGATTCTTTTTAATCACCTTCGAAATTTTAACCAAACTTGTGCTAGTAATGACGATCACAATGAAATAATGATAATGAAGAAAAAATGACAGGATGGCAGTAAACAATAAAATCGGTAAATGATAACAAAAGATTGAGACATCGTAATAACTGCAAAGAAACGATGATGCAGATTTTGTCTGTCGGGGCCAACTGATCGATGAAACGATTGATTGATAAGATAGTTTGCACAAGCCCAGTCCAATGACCGGTGATGTTAAAGTGCTATACTTCAATGGTAATGCTAATCATCATATATAAAAACTCATGTGAATAAATTTGAGCGCTTTTTCCTACAGCTTCTACATTACATATTTTCCGAAACCAACATTAGTTTGAAACAAGCTGTACGTCACGGAGACAACGCCACACTATTGCTAATGTAAATCACTAAATACCGTTAATCCGTGTTACTTTCAACTAATTAAAGTTTGTGAATTTGGGCGGTCTTATGTCTGCATGATGTAAACAGTGCACTCTTCTATCCTCGCTCTCCCAGTATTGAAGATATTCTCTAAACTGTTGACCAAATCGAGCCAGGTACAACTGGAAAGCGTTATTTTCTATAACTCTCAGGGTCACAACAAAGCCGTTTTTGCTAAAGCGGTTTCATTGGTAAAGTTTGTCCCACTCTCAGACAGGTCCTAAAAGTCTCAATGATTCTCGTGGATTCGGTTCTCGAAGGAAGGGTAAGGCGAGATAGAATCAAATAAGCACGTGAACTTAGATTTGAACTTTGTTGAGTCTCTGCGCAGTGCAAGGAAATTATCTCTTTACTTGCACATTGAAATTCTGCATTAAACCAAAGGAGGAGGGAGAGGGGGGAGTGTTTAAAACTATAAATTTAGTTAAACTGGGACAATAATAGAAAAAAAATCATGTAAGGGGCCAAATCATTTTCGTTGACACGCTGTTGATTTAACAATGTTATACTGCAATTTACCCGCTGCCTTTTTTGTAGTGCCAAAGAGAGCATTCACTGTGTGTTATAATACAGTTGCTACAGTAACTGTTACATCTGTCTGAAAATAATTTTATTATCTATATCAGCTCACGTCTTAGTCTTATTTCCATAGACAACCCCTTCTTACTATCTTCTGGTAATTCAGTACATGTTTTTTGTTTATTTTGTTTACTGAATCCCTGAGGGAATAGTTTATCGTGGACCAGACCTTTAAAAGATGCAATCAATAAATCGACCAAACGTTCACTGCATGTTTTTTTTTTCTAACCCATAACATTTTTTTTTTCCCTTCACTGCAAAAAAAATTGTAACAGTTGCTTATGACTGTAGCCTATTCCAGTCAAGGCCTATTTGTGGTATGTCTCAAATATTGAAATAATATAATATTCTAGAGTCTCATTATTATTATTTCTTTATTTCAGTCCTACTCTTTTTACCATGAACTACTAGAACACCTCTAGCCTTCAAAGATTAAAAATAAATTCTGAGCAAAGCTACTATCAGTATTTTTGTCCTCAAAGTTCTCTTTCTTTCTCCTCTCAAACACTTTCACAACCTCTAACCTCAACAATTGTGGAAAATAGCCTCCCTGTCACATTCAAGAGAGCACAACCGCCTATAGAAATCGAATGTGTTTGAGCGCTATAAGCGGCTTACGAAGAGTGCCTCCTTTAAAGAAAAATTCTCTCCCCCCCCCTCCCTACTCTTCCATCTCAACACACAGCTTCGTCAGAAATGAAAAACAGAAAACGATTATAAGGGACGGATATTGTATGGATTAAGAGTGGAACTCTCGCATTATGAGGTTAGGGAGAGTGTGAAAGAACCATCCGGTCTGGTTTTATTAAGGTTCCCGTTTGGGAGAGCTGACCCCACCTTTTGTTGTGGCGAAAGAAACTACTTCAGTCGGCATCAGCGTGTTTGAGTGGATCTACGGCAGTGTATGAATAAATCCGCAATATTGGCCACCACATGTAAAAGCGAATATTCCTTTGTGAAAAGAAAGTCGTTATGTTCACCCGAAATGTCTTGCACGAAGCCTCACATATTTCTTTTACTGTCTTGAATTATTAACTCCCTCCAAAACCTTTCCCTCTCTTTTCCCTATCTCACCAACGAAGAATGGCAATGTAAACTTTGACTTCTTGGTTTCTGTTGCCAATCACAATATTCTCCTGCACTTAATTCTGCTTTTAGCTTCAAACAGAATAAGAGGCACTGAAAGTAGTTTCAACATATCCAAATTGTCATTTGGGATCATGTACTTGTTAACCTTTTTTCTCGAACCTCCTTCACAATCCTTCACATTATTTTCCTTCATAAAAATAAACCTCGATCGAAAATGACATGGTTGTGATCAACTGTGAAGTTTCTCTTCATCTATGCTCAATTAGAATATTTTACGTTTTTTAACGTTATTAAGCTTTTATATTCACGTACTAAGCAACTTGAATCTCACAGGATGGGTTTTCCGAGCGCTTAGTTGAAAGGAAAAAAGACTTCATTGAGCACGAATACCTTTTGTAAGAAGATATGAATAATGACAATGTTTTTAAGTCTTTTTTTTTGCATTGATATTGGCCCATCCGACCTTAAAGGAATGAAACACAGCCTCTTCATCTTATTACCTTAGGATCCATGCAAGTTAGAGCAAGGTGAGAATTGTAGGGAAATTTTGGCTATGAATAAACATAAGCGCTCATAACAAGCTGTGTTTTAATACGTTCTATTAAGGCCTTTGAGAAAACTACGTATATATATATACCAAAACAAAGCATGCAGATGAATACATTTTACTTTTAGTTTATCGCGGCACTGAATTGGTAACGTTGTCAACATGCAGTGCACAGCTTCTCTTTCTGAAACTTCGCTCTGGGCATAGAGCTTGATCTCGATCTAGATTCTGAAACTTGTCTCCAAACAGCGGTATCTTAAAAAACAGCAAAGTAACTATTCTTCCAAAAAGATTCAGATATCGAGGTCTTTTGTTGCTTTTATTGTGAAATATAAATGCTGTAACATACTATTGGTCCTCCCTTTTTTTTTGCAAAAATAGATACCCATTACATCACAATCGGCTCGGTGAATATCTTCCACAGCTTAAAATTATTTCAGAAGGTAATTAAAGAAACAGATGAAAAAAAAAAGAAGAAAAAGCAAACAAAGAAAAGAAACACGCACTAAAAGCATCTTAATTTTTTAAATTGAAGATTTTTTTTTTTATCTTTTGGACCAAATTTCCACAGGTGAACTGGTATGGTATCAAGAACAACACCTAAAAAGATTGCTCTTGTCATAATTTCCACATGCTCAAGAAAAATTTATTGTTGTGAAGATCAAGATGGATTCAAAGGTCACAAATTGCTAAAGGAGAGATAAAGATAAACAAACAACAAAACAAAACGAATAAAGTCAGCTTTAACTAACATCAATACGCAAGACCTTGAAGAAAAAAAAACCAAAAAAACAACAAACAAACAAGAAACACTGCTAAAGAAAAGATTCACAAAATCCTTATCTCAGCGAACCCAAGGTGATATTCACACTCTACCTCAACAAGGAAAATGATGTTGTTTGAAAATGGAAAATCATTACACTTCGACAACGAAAAATCTTTTAAACATAGAAAAATATACATAAACAAAGAGAGAAAGGAAGGTAAGAAAGTGATATAACATTCTCTTCCTTCTTATGAGTGTAAATTTGGTTTTAGTACCAAACTCTACTTTACATCTTTAATTTTGAGCGAATGAAAAAATATCTATGGAAAAGGGAAGTCAATGCTGGGCACATAAGTAGCCATTTTCAGACTGACAGCGAGCGCGCAACAGTTACAGTATCGTTTTGTGACGATGAAACAAAAGGAGAATGTTACAGTGAAATGGAATATAAAGCGGTTTTAAAAAAAAAAAAAAAAAAAAAGCCTGATCTTAAGTAACATTTAAATGTTAAATAAATTAAATTTCTTAAATGGAAAGACGTGTGGAGCGCTTAAGGCAAACATAGCAGACGCTGCGACAGACGCACATTCTGCCCTTTTTGCTGTACACCTGCACTGTATTCCAAGCTAGTAAAGCAATTGTTTTTTTCTTTTTCGCTAAAATCAATAACAATGATCTCAATATACAAACTCCCGACTTTTCATAGCAAACGTAAAGCACTCAAAATAAAATATCTACAACAGACAGACTGAATGAACGGTTTCATTTCTTTCAACATTACACGAGTATAGGTAAAAACATAACGAAAGATATATTGAGGAATGCTTAACTATTATTAACTCAATCAAATATGATTCTGTGGACCTATGATTCTACAAAAATCGGCCAAATAAATAAACATTCGTCCATTATTCGTGTGCAAATAGACCAGAGATATTTTTCCATTTGTTTCTCGGATCTCGCCACACACTCATTTCGTCCTGTTTTGCTTGCAAACAACCTTAGGCCTGATTTGTGTGAGCTGCACCGAGAAACTACTGGTGGACAAAACTCGGGTTTTCACCATGAAATTTTACAATGTTCAAAAGCAATCGATTTTTGCCTAGTACAGAGAAACCAAATGTAGAGCTTGATACTCTTCCTGACACATTCTGAAATACCCGAGTTAAAAAGTGATTAAGAAAACAAGGAAATTATCTTGTAAAAAGTGAATCACCGAGAATTAAAACCATTGACCAATCGAGAGCTACTTATATTAAGGTACCTCTACTTTTTAGCCCTATAAGATTCGACAATTTTGCAAAATCAGACTTGTGATGTCCCACAACTAAAGCAAGTAGGCCTATAAAAAAGGGATATTAAAAAAAATATGACTGTGGAAATCTTCTTTAGCAAAATTTAGCAATGATTCTCTAGACTTGGGTGAAAGGATTATTTTCTTAAATATTTTCACCGCTAGATCTATATCATAGAGTCATAGCCTAGAATGGTAAGCGATATATTAAGCGTTACCGATCCTATGCTCGACATGATTAAAAAAAAACCCAAAACATTCACTTTGCGACAGTACACCGTTACAATTATGTTTAAAACTCAACTGAAACCTACGGCTTTCCTTGGGTTGTCCTTGATTTCACACTGGTTTAGCAGAACTTGGACCCTGAGATGCTTGGGATTTAGCTTTCCTGCTTTCACACTTATGGTGGCGATAGGCCTTCTCAGATTTTAAGCATCTGATTAATCGCTATTGCCTCTCATGAAGGATGTGTATCCAAAAATTGGACTCTCTATTTAGTGGTCATTTACTGCTCTAGCGTCATGCAAGCTTGGGAGTAGGCAGCCACTGTCATAGAGCCTGCAGTTTCTTCTTTTGGTACGTCGCATTTGTGGCCAAGTTATGTGTCTTACGAGGAATCCGGCTTTTCCAAGCTACACATAATGCTCAGATTATGGTCATTATGTCTCTTCTACATTCTGTTCCTCACCATCGCTGCGTTTAACTAGGCTGTGTGCTTCGCGGCGTCTCATTAGTTGCAGCAGTGTGTCGCTACTAAAGTGACTAAATATCCAGATATCCTACCTTGATCCTGTTGACCTTCATCTGCTTCAGGTATAAGACTACAGGAGAGACCTATATGACTTTCACATTTTCAAGTCGCTATCTTCATCCCTCTTTCTACCGAAAGTTTCCAGCTTTAACACCAACCCATTTGCTATATCATATGCAGAATATCGAAGCTTCAATACTTATATATCAAAAAGATAGTTTAAGACCATGGGAGAGGGTTGAAGACCGTCAGGCAACCGAGAGTCATTAATAAAAGAGTGTTACAGTCATACAACTCACATAACATACGTTATGCAGCAGTTACTGGTTTGACAAAAGATCCTAGTTGACGAGTTTTTCATATCGTTCGTTTTCTATTTTTTTTTTCTAAATGAAGAAAGATAAGTATATTGGAGAAATCTATTTTAGGAATCGACAACACAAGGATTCAATTGGACAGTTCTTATACAGATCATACTATTCTTTTTATCTTTTACAGGATTCTCAACTTCACACATTGGCAAGGAACCGCAACAGATTTTTGGAGATGTCAGGGTGTGGCTCTTATATCGCTTAGTCAGCTGGCATCGCAGCAGAGGCACAGCCTCCATGTCAGTGTAGCTTGAGGAAATGTGCCTAGCCCTGAACAATCAGCCAGCCGTACGCTCCCTGTAGCACTAGTCGGCTTGAAAGACATTGCCGCGGCTGGTATTGTCCAGCTGCGGCTTAATAAATTTTCGCGACACGTTTCTCCAATGTTTGGGGTTCTATGGATGTTTTTTTTTAAACAGAGAGGAGTGACTTTGCCGAGCAATCTGCACTCTGTGGCCCCTTGACTTCTTGACTTTGAAAGCCTCAACCTTATTAAATTACTAACGAACCGTAACGTAGGGTGAGAAATATTTCCATCCAGAATACAATCTTTTCTCACGTTATTAGTTTATATATCCCCCCTTCTCCCTCTCTCTTTCTCTATCTCCGATTCTGGACGACAAATACGTTAGAAAATGAAAGAAAAACACGTTTCAGTTTTAAAACCAACCCAAACTCATTCACTCTTTTCCCATTTCGTTTCGTTTATATCAGAGTCTGTTCATGTAAAAAAAAATGAGAATAATGTTTTTGGTGTTATTACACAAATATTTATTATTCTTATTGTTTCTTTTTGTTCCCACAATGTTAATATCCTGTCAAATGGTGCACAAAATGAGTCTAATTATATTATAATTATGAGGCGCTCTTACCAGTTCTGGTATTGCACTGCCTCTGTTGAACGCTCTATAACCAGTGAGATAAGTCAAAAGAAATATAGTTAGATTTCTTGAAAGCATGATTCCACGCCTATTTCCTTCCGGTATTCAGCTCACTTTATATACCATGAAATTTACCCCCAAATCTTTCAAATCATCTGATCCCAAACTGTAGCTTCAGAAACATACATTTCTCTCTCTAGGGATCAGCAGTTTAATGTTTCCTATTTCTTAAGCAGCTTTCATATTCTTATTTGAATAAAGGTTATTTTTGTCTCTCCATGCACAATGAATTACTCAAAAGCCTATGTATTTTTTTTCGAGACTAAAACATATTAAATTTTCATGTCAAGATTTGCTATAGTGAGCGGCATTGGACTTAGAATGCAGCATTCCTTATCAATGGGACATTGGCTTTTGGCACGGTCTGTACTGAATAACCTCTCGTGCTGAACAAAAAGAAACAAAACTGAAAAAATGATGTTTAAAGAGAAAGGAGAAAGAGAGAGAGAGAGAGAGAGAGAGAGAGAGAGAGAGAGAGAGAGAGAGAGAGAGAGAGAGAGAGAGAGAGAAGGGTAAAAGAACGAGAGGGCGGGGAGAGGGGGGTATAGAGAAAGATAATGTAATAAAACGTGTAAAAACTCAAAGTTTCATTTAAAGATTTTCATATATGTGTGAGTATATATATATATATATATATATATATATATATATATATATATATATATATATATATATATATACATATATACATATTATAAATACACAGATCCCAAATCATTGTATTTAAGTCAATATGTTAGCTTTACCATCAATAAATTGATGTACTCACTAAAAAAAAATAAAATCAGTAAAGTAAAAATCATCTTTATATTTAAAAGCAATACTAAAACAAATACAAACACACAAAAATATAAAAATACAGAGAAGAAACAAAACAAGACAAGGCAATTACAAAAAAGAAAGAAAAAAGAAATAAGAAAAAAGCACTAAGAACAAATTAATTGAATTAAAGCACGTCCAAACATAACAATCAAAACATAGTGGAATAAAATCATGACAGTTAATAATACACCTAAAGAGGCTTTCGAAGCATTCTTTTAAAAGGTGATTGTTTAGAATTAGACTTAGTAAACATGATTTTAAAAAGCAATCAATATCGAGCACGAAGTCCTATTACAACCGTTCCTAAGAAAAACCCACCTTGCCTACGTGTAACTACCACAGAATGTTTGAAATTTCACGGTCTTGCGGACTCGAGGTGCAGAAAACAGGTATTCGGGAATTCGTTTGGGTCCTGGATCGAACGAGATGTAGACACGACTAATCTTCCATAGGGTTACCAGGTGCACGAGGTCAATAAGGAAAAAAAAGAGCCAACTTAATAAGAAAATCTCAATTTATTACATACAAGTAAGACCAAAAGACGATATTACGCTGAGAAGAAATTGTACATAGTGTGTCGAACATGAAGTATGATGATGTGTTATGATCTTTTGCTTCTGAAACTGTTAAATCGTTGAAAATATTGCTATAAATAGAAGTTAAATGAAAGAGGTAGATATAATCAATGCTTCATAGGTGGACAGAAATTCATCAACATTATTAAAAAAAGAAGAGCGAACAAGAAAAGGGTAAATTTGACAAAGCAAGAGAAAAATACAGGTACGAAGAAAGGGACAGTGAAGCAGGCAGTCGGATAGACAAAGAGATAAACAGAGAGAGAGAGAGAGAGAGAGAGAGAGAGAGAGAGAGAGAGAGAGAGAGAGAGAGAGAGAGAGAGAAAGAGAGACAGACAGACAGACAGACAAACAGAGGGAGACACAGAGAGAGGCAGAGACAGACAGAGAGCACTTCAGCGTAAACTAAAGATCTAAGACGGTGACAGTAGTAGTACCCGAAATAATTACCGACATGAGATTACCGCCCCTTACAAGGACGTCATCTGCATTCTGGCGAGGAACAGGCCATGAATAAACTATGGGCTAGGTTCAGCAAGTAATACTTTAGTCCACCCCTCACTGTACTACATAATTATAAATATCCACACAAAAGCAATTTCAAGCCAGAAAAAAAAAGTGCCTGATATAAAGAAAAAAAATATTTATAGCTGCCAGAATCAAGTTTTCTTGTCATTGTGTACTGTTCATCCTGTTGAATCGCTTTTGTTTTTACTCAATTCAACGAAAAAGTAACATAAGTGTCTAGTGGAAAGGATTTTTTTCATTTTATTTTTTTTTTTATTAATTGGGCATTGCATTAAATCTTGCTGAAGACAGCGTGATGAGATTGATCTAACTTGATATAACTTTTATGTACAGAGCATATTTTAACTAGTTGTTTTTTTATCCTTTTTTTGTAGGGAAGGGTGGGGGTGGTGGGGGTGGGGCAAGGAGTTGTAAAACTATGTAGTGGCACTTGCTCCATGCCTGGTAATAAAAACTGAATGGTATTAATGCGCCTATAGAGATCATCTAGTGGAAATAAAAATCAACAAAAATAAAAGAAAAAACCGCAGACTTCAATTCACCTCAAGGCAAATAGTTTAATACAATAAAATTAATAATGAAAAACCTCAGTTTAAGTCGACTGTTGAAAGAAGCAATTCAATTCAAGTCCCACCACTTGAGCAGCTGTCGATCTTACTAAGTATGGCATTTGAGTTGTCTTCAATGGACCTGCCAATTGAGTTTCCTTACACAAAACCTATGGAAGTAGAGTTTGGACACCAAGATGCCAGCTAGGCAGGACACACGGCAAGGGCAACGTACAGCCATAGCACGAGGCTGAGGACCTTTGTCCGAATGTAGAGCTGATGACTTAAATGTTTGATAATGCCATGCGATAAATATGCTTCGCGGTCTAGAAAGTTTCTATAGAAAAAAGTGTCAGCATCTTCAGCAAGGGAGCTAATTTAACTGCTGGACTCTACGGTATTCTCCCTTGGAATTGAGCGCACGCCGAACGGTGGCGAAAATCTTCGCCGACAATGGTTGAACTTGAACAAAAGTACAACGGAAAATGAATGGAAAGGAAATTATTATTTTCAAAGAAGGCTCAAATAGAGAGAGCAACTAGGGATAACGAACGGTAAGAACAACCCTAAAAAGAAAAAAAAAATAATAGAAAAGAGAAAAAAGAGAGAAAAGAAAAAATATTTTAAGTAGATTTTACAATAGAGCGGTGAAGAGAAAAAGAAGACAGAGGAAAAAAATGAACCAAATCAGGACTGGTATAAGTTGTTGAGATTCACCAACGTGAAAGTGGCTGTTCAATCCTCATTTTCTCATGATCGCTTTGCGAAGTATCATATATAATGTAGGGCAAAATGAAAGCTAGGTCTCAAACTTGAAAGGGTTAGAGGATCTACTCGTCGTTTTGTTAAAGCTTTTATATTTCATTAAGCATTGGCACAAAAAAATAATTCTAAATATTATAAAAAGAGGTTTCTTTAATGTCAAGTTCTGTATTTTCTAGTTGCTAGGGGAAAAGCACTGGTTTGACCTTGTATTAACTTTTGGGGAGACGGGGGTTAAATTCTTATTTAAATAGTATTTAGATTATCGCGGAACTCAGGTATGGATGTTGATAATCCCAATCACCAGTAATCTGCTTGATGATAAAATGCGGTCAGTGGTAGTGGAAAGAATGATAAGAATGAAGATAATGATGAAAATTATGATTTTAATGATATTGATGCTGATGAAAATGATGGTGATGAGGAGGGAGAGGAGGGAAGTATTAGTCGTGAAAATGACGGACGGTAATTTTAAGAATGATGATGATTACACCGACGATGATAACAATAATATTGATGATGATGATGATGATGATGATGATGATGGTGATGATGATGATATGATGATGACTATGATGATGATGATGATGATGATGAGGAGGAGGAGCAGGAGTAGGAGTGGGAGGAGGAGAAAGATGGGGATGATTCTCATGTTTTACTGGAGTGATAAAATTTGTTTTGATGACGATGATTCAACTAATGGAAACCATGCTCATGTGGGTAAAGTTCTCGATCCAACTAAAATTAACATATCCGTAATTCTACAATGTGAAGCTCTCGCGTGCGATGCAGTTTAAGTGCGTGATTTTTCGTGATCACTGACAAACTCTGAAGGAACGACTTATGCGTAACATGGATTAGTTCTTTTAGAGGAAAATTAGTCAAGCTAATTCAGTCATAAACTCTCAATCCAGGTCTTCATACGACTAAGGCATTAGCTGAATTTACTAAGATCGTACTGAAAATTTCGCAGGGATCTGATTTCAAGTCTTTACTTTCAACAACAAACCATGAAACTGAATACCAGTTTCAAAAGTAATCATTCTTATCTAGAACAAACCTTGAGAATTAGAAACAACACACTGAATTGACTGGCTCCTAACCCACCCGACTTGCTATCTAGGGAAGCAAACTCCAGCGCCACTGAGATCATGCATATCTATGCTAATTGCAGGCAGACAGCTGGCATGACGTCTGTTATCAAAAGAAATTTAAGCATCAACAAACAAGAAAATCTCGATGTATTTAACAACTATTTAACTATTTAACCATTGTTTGTTTAATATTAGGAGCTTGAAGCTCTTGAAAGTGGAGCCAGTTGAATGTGACTTGCACAATCTATTTTGCAAACTAAACTTTGATAAAAATCTTTTGTTATGTCTCATTTCTTTTGCTTTTCAAACCAAGTTTTTTTTTCTCCACCTCCCTTTATATGTCCGTTTACATGTCATTAAACCTGTCTATTTGTTTCTGTCTCTTCCCTTCATTACTCCTCACACACTTCGTACTTAAAGCTCAGAGCTAAAAGGATAATAAATAAAAACAAATATAAACATGAAAATAAACAGTAGCACACAGAGTAATATGTTTCAAACTCCGAACTTAAAAGTTAATTGGCCGCTGGATGTATTATTCATAATTATCGTGGAAAGAAGTGAATGAAACATGCAAGTATCTATATCTAGTATTTGAAGCCCAAGCTAAGTAAAGAAAGATTTAAAGAAACTATTTGGATTAAAATTTATTAGAAGAAGGATAATATTTTATATACATTACATTCTGCTGCTTTTTTCTTCTATACTATAATTTGCTGGCGTGCGACAGCTCCATTAAAAATTAAAAACTCACTGACAGCATTTAATCTGTTCATCAGGTCGACACCTAAGAAACATATAGTGCAGCAAAAAATGATCTGCACCGAAATAATATACAATGCAGTTCTCATTATTCATGTTTTAATACAAATACAGCAGACTAGTATATTCTTAAATGTATTTTAAAGCTTTAAAATGGGAGGAGCAGACAAAGATAACCCGATGCGGACAGGACCTGAAAAATGCTAGTTATTATCACAGAACACAAGACAAAGGAGAACGGCATGGCTAGTCTTCAGCAAAATTATTCATTTACTGTATTAAACATAAAAGAAAGCGCTACGCATAGCTCTTTAATTCTTATCTAGAGAAAACCCCACGACCCGACATCAAGAAATCGCAGAGAAGTTTAAAAATAACATTATAACGCCGCGCACCTTAATTGTTAGAATGATAGATTCAAGAGAACTGGGGGTGAGGAGTCGTTGTTGACATCCGTTGTTTGTAGGAAGCCGGGAATAGACGAAAATGTACAAGTAAATTTTAAATGGGGCTCCATCAAAGATTTTGCGCTCTATTGAATCAGTTCTCTATGTAAAGATTATTTCGCTGTCTGTCTAAAACTTTGCCATCATTCTGGACAGCGAAACAAAGCGAAGGTAACCGTGATGATGCAACTGAAGAGGGCAGAAAATGGCATGATAGTTCATATAAAGTCGAAAGGGAAATAAGGAACACCAGGCATGACCTTTGGGTTACGTCTAGAATAACACGTCTGGTCGCCAAGTTATTTATTTGTATGCCGCAATCCACCGGAGGTTCGCCCAAGATATGAGAGATCGTGTCAGCACACAGAACTTTATTAAACACAGATGTGTGAGATGGAAAATTGAAGCAGTGAGCAACTCCCATATTTTGACATGTAGATCAATTCTGTAGATTGATCTAAGAGCATGATGCATGTTGACATTCAAAAAACACGAAACAAAAAAGAAACAAACGACAACAAAAATAAATAAATAATCTGAAAGAAGAGAAGAAAATCCGAAGTACAAGCAGTAAAAGAAAGAATCTTTACTTTTTTTTTCATGCCTTCGATTTGGCAACTATGTGTTGGAACTTTACAGTAATCGCAAGCTAAAGCTTGTGGTTTATACCAAGTTTTGTCGGCTCGGAAAGTTCACAATTCGTTTATTCAAACTTATTCATTACTCTGATAATCTGCTGTATCAAAATAATCCACTTCCATAGTTCCTCGATCAATAATTGTTGGTACATTATCAACTGACGTTATATGAAAACAGTTCCGTTATGTTTATATTCGCATTTCTTTAGAAAACAAAATTTAAAGGAAATGGAAAACACTGTCTAACCCATCTCGTATTTACAGTTTACTAATTTATTTCATTTGAAATCCAAACATTGTTTCCACACTATCTTTTGCCTACTGACAAAAGGACGAAGACAAAACGCGAAATCGATACACAAACTAAAATATAAGAATTTAAGTCTCACGGATAAAAAGGCAAGAGTGAGAGGAGGAAGAAGATAGAGGATACATTAATCTTTTTTTTTTTCTAATATGAATTCCTACTTTGCGGACTATTATTCTAAAATCTTAAAGCATATAACACAAGATTTTGTTACTTCTCATAGCTTAGGCTGAACTTATTTCATTCAATCCTGCCGATGAAATTTACCCATATCCTCGACCGGATTCAGTGTTATTATTTTCTAACCATCATCGTCAATTTAATTCAATGATATAACAAAATTATTATTTAAGGTCTTAAAGCGAGAAAAATGGTTTAATAAGACATTGTTTCAAGGCGCGTGAGCTCAATAACGACCACTTGTCTCGACGGATAACCTATCATAGTCTGAGCTGTATAGTAATAAAACTAATACTAAGACACTCTCTCTCTCTCTCTCTCTCTCTCTCTCTCTCTCTGTCTCTCTCTCTCTCTGTCTCTCTCTCTCTCTCTCTCTCTCTCTCTCTCTCTCTCTCTCCGTCTTTTAGTCTACTGTTTTTTTCTCTCTCATTCGTTCTTCTCTCTCCCTCTTCCTTCATCTCTTTCTCTTTAACTCCTTTCTCTCATTATTTCTCATTAATATTCTGACTGCCATCTCTTTCTCTGTCTCTCTCCCTCTCCTCCCAAACACACACACCTCTCTTTTCCTGGCTCAGTCACCGTGTCTTCTCCTTTTCATAAACCACCGAGCTTTCAAAAGATATTTATAATCATTATTCAGAATGGTAGTAAGCCAGTCATGGAGAGAAAGAGAGAAAAAGAGGATGAAAGTGAGAAATGGATGGAAATGGATAGTTTGACAGAGTATAAAAATGAGGATAGCTGCAGGCTTGTATAATAAAATGGAATGTCAAGGGAAATGCAATAAATGCTATGGTGTAAATAGTAAATTCAGTTTGTTAAAACAATTGTAAATAGACTTCAATCAAATCATGCTATTAATTTTATTGTTCTACTAACCTCATTTTGACCAAGCCTATATCTGTATAGCTAATTCGTTTTTAATCTTATACTGCAATTAAAAAGTCCCAAGATCTCCCAGACTGATTGTTTCGCCTGTTTCAATGGTAAACCGAAGCTAATTAGCGTTTCATTTCCACTTCATGTGTCAGTGTATATCTCCAAGCTGTATTCAAACATTACAAACTTTTACAGACATTGCTTAACTCTGCGTGAGGATGGTTTAATGAGTTTATCTTTTACGTCATAGTGGGTCTGAAGTCTAAGATTAAAGGAATTCTCCATATCCTTCTTTGTCTTTTCGCTGTTTCTCCCCCTCTTTTTTCTTGTTCAGACTGCCTAAAACCCTCCCCCCTTCTGCACTATTTTCTTTTCCAATTCTTTAAGTCTTCTCTTTCTACGCTTCTAATCTCATAATGTTTTCCCTCATTGCTATGGTATCATTGAATGCTCTCTGTCTGTCTGTCTATCACAGCCTTTGGCTGTTAGTAGAATGAGGTCCCTAAACACTGTCTAAACTACATTTTTTTATCATAATTATACGATAACCACTTGAAATCACTCACGACACGCTCAACTCAGGCGGCTCAACCACTGATTCTGTTGTAAAGAGTTTGTCACAACTAACCTTCCTCCTGTAATCTGACGTGTTTAATCCAGCTTTGTATTCTCTTGCTGATGCATATGGCAAAAATGGGGTTTCTTATTTTCTTACACCAATTTATTTATGATCCTCTTTACTTCTACTTTCATCTCTTTCTCCTTCTTCTTTATCCACCCCCATCTCCTCCATAAAAAAGCTTAAGTAAACAGTCGCTTTCTTAATCTCTAACTGACTTTTGTATCATTCACTTGTTTCATTGTGCTTTTGAATGTGTTTTTAAACGTTTAAATAAGTGTATTTGACCAAAATGCATAAATGAAAAATATGATTACTGTGGATGAAGTTTCAAGAATTATAAACGAAAGAAACTTTATCTTAATTATCATGCCTCCCTTTATTTTTCTATGGCATTTTATCTTGCATTTGCTTATTTTGAGAAAAAAAAAAAAACAACAACTGTATTTTAGCAAAAGTGTTATAAAAATATAATAAAAATCAACAAACTTAGTTCCTATCCTGTAAGTTTTCTTGATTGAATAATACAAGCTCATTCCACTGAAAACGCTTTGGTACATTTTACTGAATAAATAATAATGACCTCAATATCTTTGTCTATTCAACAGTTGGCATGTTGAATTGTCCATCCTACAAAACGACCCTAAAATGCGTCTCCTCTCCCCTTTTTTTTCCACACCCACACACTTTTCTCTCTTTCACGCCTCTAACTCTTTCTCTTTAACTTAATTACTCTCTCTCTCTCTCTCTCTCTCTCTCTCTCTCTCTCTCTCTTAAATCTCCAACTCTTAGTCTCACTCGTCCACTAGCCCAGCACTCCTTCGGTCTCCAAGTTTATGTCCATAAAGCCACGCGCAAAAGGGAAACCGCGAACCCTCGAGAAGCTGAGCTACAAAAATAAAGTTTTGCTCTCACTCTAAACAAGAAGCCAAGCAAGCGCCCCAACAGCTCGCTTCCCTCTAAGGGATTCCACGAAGATCATGACCCTGCCCATGTTTTAAGATCTTTTCTCTTCTTTTCTCTATACAAACACTTGTCTTTTCATAATTTACAGCATAGAATTCATGAAAGGCCAAGTCGAATCAGCATACGATGCCTTCAAACAAAGGCGCCGAGTGTTTGTTTTAAGCCTGCGAGTATAAATATTCGGCCCAATTAAGAGATCTCCTAAAATAACGTAACGATGTGATGATGCTGTGATCAGTTTCTATTCCCGTCAGCGACATTCACTCTTCTTAAAGCCCAATCATTAAAGAGGTAAAATACAATGTGGCTAGGGCATGTATGCTTTGAAATAAGTTTTTGAAAACAGTTTTGAGAAGAATTCCCATATTGATAGGAGTAATTGAAATGACAATCTTTGTAGACAAGAACGATATTAGTTAGGTATAACTTATTTAGGTTCCTTGTCAACAATACGATGATTTCAGGAATGTTTTCTTTCTAGCTTAAGCCTCCGTCGGATTGCGGAAAACTGAAAGTAAAGAATAGCAAAGGAATTATAGTCACTAGAGAAAGTAACAGAAGTAGCAGAAGTGTGGCGGTTATATGAAAAGAGGTTGTGGCGATAATATATTTATATAGTCATTGATTTATTATTAGTAGCAGCAGTATCTGTATTGGTGGTAAAGATAGTGGTAGAAGTTGTAGTAGTAGCAGTAGTAGTAGTAGTAGTAGTAGCAGCAGCAGCAGCAATAGTAGTAGTAGTAGTAGTAGTAGTAGTAGTAGTAGTAGTAGTAGTAGTAGTAGTAGTAGTAGTAGTAGTAGTAGTAGTAGTAGTAGTAGTAGTAGTAGTAGTAGTAGTAGTAGTAGTAGTAGTAGTAGTAGTAGTAGTAGTAGTAGTAGTAGTAATGGTAGTAGTAGTGGTGGTGGTGGTGGTGGTGGTGGTGGTGGTGGCGGCGATGATATGCTTTCTATGAAAAGTATGGTGAAGGCATCAATACTTCAAAACTGTTCAACGAGAACTAAGGCAAAGTTCTATTTGAATTTTTAGTTACTAATGAACATGCAGACCTAATTGATCGAAACATGTAGCTTATTATATAGTTTACGGACGAAAAAAACCTGAAAACTAGAAAAGTGATTGAGGAACACTTCGTTAAAAATGGCTGGCATACTCTATGCCCCGTTATCTTAATAAAAAGGACACAAGCAATGCTACTTGCATAAAAGATATGTGTTTTTAGTCTACCAGTACCAATTCAAAGTTTCCTGAGCAATCTTTCCGATGGTTTTCGAGTGACAGTATAAATCAATGTAACGGCTGGGATAAGACTAAATCGGAGGTTGAGAAACAAAAGAAGTGCAGCACTCTCTTGAGACCAATGGTCTGAAACAAACAGTGCAATCCGGGTCAATAAAAGAGACAAAAGCTAAAAATAAAAGCAAAACTGAGAAAAGGATAAAATAAATGTGACATCGCATCGCGAATGGAATTGTAAGGAAGGCAAGATGGCCCTGGAAAAGAGGACGCAAATTTCAATAAGAAAAAAAAATACTGAGAGAAACAACAATTCTCAAATTCTGCGTTCGTGGCTCCTAATTGATTATTTTTTTCATTTTGGCTTTTCTTTCATGTCGAGCTTTCAAAGGCATCTCTTGTCAACTAAAAGGCTCAACAAAACTCAAATTGAACTTCTCTTGACGTCTTCCTCCCAATATTTAAATGCAATTCCCACTCCGTGCAGCAATGTGTTAAATATGTTTAAAAATAGCGTGCAGATAAGGGTAAAACTCAACAGATAGATAGATAAATGAATAAATGCATACATACATACATAAATGAGCAGACAGAGAGAAAGAGCGAATGAAAGTTATGAAAAGCCAAAAATTGTAAAATGAATGTAGAAATATATATATATATATATATATATATATATATATATATGTACATATAGATAGATAGATAGATATATAGATAGATAGATAGATGGATAGATCGATAGATAGATAGATAGATAGGTAGATAGATAGATAGAAAGATAAAATGATAGAGAGAAAAAGCAAGAGAAAGAGAAAGAAAGAAAGAGAGAGAGAGAGAGAGAGAGAGAGAGAGAGAGAGAGAGAGAGAGAGAGAGAGAGAGAGAGAGAGAGAGAGAGAGAGAGAGAGAGAGAGAGAGAGAAAGCGTAATTATGAAACTGTTGAGGATGTCGATGCTGATATTATTGATATTGCAACCCTGCGAATGATAAACAAGCGAAGTTTTTTTTCTGATTCCAGTGAGTTGCTAAAAAATTTACAATCATACCATTTATGGTCCACGGGATGATAAAATTAAATCAAAAATCAAAATAAATATTGTAATGATGTCTAAGGTGATGATACTCATGGAAGTGATTGATGATTATAGTATAAAAATAATAAGAGGACCACGGCGATGATGAAGGCGACGACGAAATGGAAGGAGAAGAAAGAGAGGGGGATTGAAAAGAAAAAGAAAAGGAAAAAGAAAAAACTGAACCAGAAGAAAACAAGAAATTGAAAAGAACAACAACACCAAAACCTGTACTACTACCACCAATAACAATGGTTAGAAGAAAAAATAAACCACTAAATAAAATAGGAAAAAGAGTAAAAAAATTAATATTATTTCAACAAATTAAAAAAAAAAAATCAGATCTAGGAAAACAGGAAAAAAGTAAGTAAGGAAACAAATATAAGATGGCCTGGATTTGGAGATGTTTTGAGAAAGAGGACGTGAACATGAATAATAGCTGTGATAATGATACTACACTCAGTCAGCCTTAACACTGCTTGCCTGACATTTCCATCTCTTTCACACAAGTTCTCTTTTCTGTCACATATAATTTCTCCAGGGAAGGAAAGGACTCTGCTCAAAGGGAATGTTTTAGAATTGCTTGGCGAAGGGTGATAACTGGCGAGTTGAAGAATCCTTACAAAAGTTTTGTAATTTTGTAATATCTTGTCATTTCTCTTTTCTGAGGGAAAAAAATTCATCAGCATAAGAATCTTGCATTTCGCCCAAACTGAAAAATTTGATTAAAAGAGGAACGAAAAGTTCTAACTTAAAGGAATTTTTTTTTCTTTTCACATTTCCAGCTTCAAAAATGAAAAAAAAAATGAATGGTTGCTTAGGGAACGCCAGATGCGCACCCGCTAAAAGGGTAGGACAAATTATATTCCATGTTTAAATCTTTATTCGAACAACTTGCATCTTGCTGAAATTGGAATCTATCTAATCAGAACCCATCCGTGTCTTGACCAAAATTAATATCCAGAGTAAGAGATAGTCAAATAGATAGATAGATAGATAGATAGATAGATAGATAGATAGAGAGAGAGAGAGAGAGAGAGAGAGAGAGAGAGAGAGAGAGAGAGAGAGAGAGAGAGAGAGATAAAGGGAAGAAAAACGACGGGGGATTTGGGGGGGGGGGGGGGCGTGTATTATGATTCTCAAATAGTGATAAATGACAGGATTCGGTGGTAAATAACTATTTTGCTCCAACTTATGCAATAGATGACTGGCATAGACTTTTTCGACTATGTTATACAAATTTACTATTAGCAACAATAATCTCTGTATTGCAAAAGGATGGAACCTTCTGACAACTGGAAATATTTGCAAGCTTTATATTATATATTGGGAAAATTTGAAGTAGAAGAGGACGAGGGAAGTTAAGCAGTCCTAGAAAAATATTCAAAAATATTATTAGTTGCTAATATATAATAAGTTTCATTAAGGTAGGGTTAATTGTCCCTTTTTTTATTCATTAATCTGAAGTAATAAGAAAAACGGAAAGAAAAACAAATGAAACAGTAAGGTTGAAAAAAATTAAAATTGTAAGACAATTTTAAAATCCGTAAAAGATTTTTTTTTCTAACAAGACGTTTTTAATAAGATAAGTAGGATCCTTTAATCTCTGTTTCTTTTTGACTATGCTAAAAAAATACGTATTATTTAGTGATATGTCTATTAACATATATATATATTTATAGATTTAACTCTAAGGAAATCGCTTGAGAAGAACGGGGGTATATATCTTTTACACATAAGAATATGAAAAGAAGATGATCTAGGGAGAATTTTTTTTTTAATACACCTTTGTTTTGAAATGTGTTTCGTCTTCTAAGATTCTACACTAGGATTTATAACGTGCTGGCAGAATTTGGTAGTTTTCCCTCACACACATATTTACACACGCAAATCGAAAAAGAGAACGCATTTATCAGGCAAATCCAAAGAATTGTGAGCGGTTCCGATCCTATATTTACACGCCACTACAAGCCTCTCACATTGTGAACTCATTAGGAATTCAATTTTTTTTCCTGAATTACTTTACACTACACAGCAAAGCTTTCAGCAGACGACAACTTCTAATTTTGGTAATTGTTTGTGTCGGTTACGCCACTTCCGACCCCGTCCCAAATTTTGTTGTGAATTCCTCTATCGCTTTCTTCTTTCTTTGGGGCAGCGTGGAAGAGGGGAAACATAATGGAGTGGTTGTCACAAGTGATGAAACTATCCAGAACCTTTAATAGAGCGGAAGCATTAGCTAACTGCGCTCATTCGTCTCTGTCTAACAGTCTTGTTTTCTTCTTCTTTCTTTTCTTATACTCTTACTTCACGTAAAAAAAAAAATGCAAAATATGCAATTTTTAAGAAAATGAACTGCATTAATGACGGAAAGAAAACACGGCAATTATGAAAGCAGAAAAATGTAAGGAAAGGAAATAAAATATAAAAAAAAGAGTGAGTGGGATAAGAGAGAATGAGAGGAGGAGTAAGAGAGTCAGAGGGAGAGAGAGAGAGATAGAGAGAGAGGGAGAGATAGGTAGATAGATAGATAGATAGATAGAGAGAGAGAGGGAGAGATAGGTAGATAGATAGATAGAGAGAGATAGAGAGAGAGAGGGAGAGATAGATAGATAGAGAGAGAGAGAGGGAGAGATAGATAGATAGATAGATAGATAGAGAGATAGAGAGAGAGGGAGAGATAGGTAGATAGATAGATAGATAGATAGAGAGAGAGAGAGGGAGAGATAGGTAGATAGATAGATAGAGAGAGAGATAGAGAGAGAGAGGGAGAGATAGATAGATAGAGAGAGAGAGAGGGAGAGATAGGTAGATAGATAGATAGATAGAGAGATAGAGAGAGAGGGAGAGATAGATAGATAGAGAGAGAGAGAGGGAGAGATAGATAGATAGATAGAGAGAGAGAGGGAGAGATAGGTAGATAGATAGAGAGATAGATAGAGAGAGAGATAGAGAGAGAGGGAGAGATAGATAGATAGAGAGAGAGATAGAGAGAGAGGGAGAGATAGGTAGATAGATAGATAGATAGAGAGAGAGAGAGGGAGAGATAGGTAGATAGATAGATAGATAGAGAGAGAGAGAGAGGGAGAGATAGGTAGATAGATAGATAGATAGAGAGAGAGAGAGAAAGAGAGAGATAGAGAGAGAGGGAGAGATAGGTAGATAGATAGATAGATAGATAGATAGAGAGAGAGAGAGGGAGAGATAGGTAGATAGATAGATAGATAGAGAGAGAGAGAGAAAGAGAGAGATAGAGAGAGAGAGGGAGAGATAGGTAGATAGATAGATAGATAGATAGATAGAGAGAGAGAGAGGGAGAGATAGGTAGATAGATAGACAGAGAGAGATAGAGAGAGAGAGGGAGAGATAGATAGATAGAGAGAGAGAGAAAGAGAGAGATAGAGAGAGAGGGAGAGATAGATAGATAGATAGATAGATAGAGAGAGAGAGAGGGAGAGATAGGTAGATAGATAGATAGAGAGAGAGATAGAGAGAGAGAGAGGGAGAGATAGATAGATAGATAGAGAGAGAGAGAGAGAAAGAGAGAGAGAGAGAGAGAGAGAGAGAGAGAGAGAGAGAGAGAGAGAGAGAGAGAGAGATTAAAAAAAATCGAAACGCGGAACACAGCTATGAAATACAATACAATGGAAAGATGTTATCCAGCAAAGTGTGCTAAGCGCTATCTACCTATTGACGTAATTTATCACCGGTCATAGTTTTGTGTTTTATTTCTATACACTGCTGGTTTACTTGCATTGCCAATTACATGATATTTATTCCTTAATCAAAAATATTTCACAATTTTAATAGGAATGCGTATTACAAATAGGACATCTTTTCTCTCTCTGCCCCCCGTGATATCCACAAACACCAAAACAAAAGTTTCCAAATTCCTTTTCCCGTCGTTATAATTTAACTCTTTTAACATGGTTCACACTTCTCTTTTTTTCTCATTATTTTCTCTTCTATTATCCTTTCCCGAGCAGCTATCTTTGATGCAAGACATGGAATTTTTTTTTAAATTTATACTGTAATGCAATTTATTTTCGGATGTACAATTGTATGGAAATAGCTAAAATGTAAAATTTTACTAACAAAAGCACACGATATTGAAAGAAAAAAGCATAATTAACACCACCACCACCACCACCAACAACAACAACAACAACTATAACAACAAAATAAAACACAAAATAAAAAGACATTGAAACATAAAAAACCCATCGAAACAACAAAAGCAATAAAATAAAACAATATATAAAAAAATAACAACACAGTAATATAAACCTAACTTGTATTATTTAATGGTTCATTGATTCTACAAAAGTAAACAATTTTTATATTGACTTTTTTCTTTTCACAAAAAGTAAAAACCTAAAGTAAAGCTTCCAAAAATGTGCCTCGAATTGTGCAGCAGTTTATTTATTTGAGCAGGCACGCACTTAATAACAAAAACAAAAAACAAAACGTAACGCAATAATACTCCCATCACCAGAATCACGACCACTACCAACAGCAACAAAAAACAAAACAAAACCAGGAACAAAGTTCTGTCTAAACAAATATGAAATGCTGGAATTAATCTAGAAACCTACGAATTCTATTTCTCGGATCTAATACCCAAATTCCAGTTTCCGTAGCGCCGAAAATGACTGGATCAAAAGCTATCGAGCCGAAAGGAGAGAGGGAAAAAACGTCGATCCATAACAGTAGATTTACATCTCAATCACAAAGATTGGGGCTTCCTAGGTCAGACATAGGGGACTCTAAATGAGATGATTTATCGAACCCACGTTGAGATAAGACCGACATCGATACAAAAATGTTGCTCAGAAAAGTTGCTGTGGTATGAGCAATGATCGATGGTATCAAGGGTTACCGCTGGCGTGCTTTCTGCCCGAGAGAGAGATTTCATGGACGCATGGACTGTGAACAAAAGTCCGTACAAACAGAAAATTGGAGGAAAATGTTTTCAAAAGATTTTCGTTGCTTTCTATCATTTCTAAGCTTTGTAATGTGATTTCCTCTTATTTATGTCCGCCTTTGATGCCTTTAGCTCTTTTCTCACTATATATTATTAGACATACAATGCAAAAACCACTTGTTTATAAACAAGAGTTCGAAAGTGCTATGGTGGCTTAGGTAGGATTGGATAGTTTCGATATCTTCAGAAGTTATGAACGAAGCCTTCTTTCTTTGAGTCAGTAAAGGTTACAAACGACAAAAAGAGGAAGCATGCACTCCTAAACTTCCTATGTTGATAACACTTTCTCTCACTTTCCAAACAAGCCTCAAGAAACATTTTTTGATGTTACAAAAAAGTCAAAGAAGATAAATGGAAATGGAATCAAACATCTAAAGTATATTGAGGCTGCTAAAATTATTGTGTTTTCCCCCTTTCAATCAAATCATTAGAGATATGTTCCTATTAGAAGGGTACTTTTCCCATAGGATTAAAACATGATCAAACGGGAAATATTCCTGGCACCGTAGACCTCCAGTTAATTAAACTTCAAGATTTGCCTTCTGTAGTAAAGATTTTGATTTTTGCTGCGTTACCGAGCATAGGTTGCAAAGGCTTTTTCCAAGATTTTCATCAATCCCAAAAATTCTGATCTAAAGAAAGATAGGTAAGTACGTAAGCTGTTCGGGTAGATAGATTGATAAAAAAGAGAATTTTTTTAAATGAAGAAAGTTAGAAAAACAGATAAATTAATAAGCAGATAGATAGGCAATGTAGATAAAAGGTAAATACCTAAGGTTTGAAAGCCATTCTTCAGAGTTGTTTTGTGTCGTTGTGACATTTCTGCTTTTTCTGCCGTTATCAAGCAAGGAATAGAATCAAGAAACAGATTAGCTCTTTTTATCTAGCTTACATAGGAAGCGAACTTTTCCTTCCTGAGGAAAACTTTATTAAGCTGGTTATCTTGGTCTTTTTGAGAAGAGAGACAGAGACAGAGAGAGAGAGAGAGAGAGAGAGAGAGAGAGAGAGAGAGAGAGAGAGAGAGAGAGAGAGAGAGAGAGAGAGAGAGAGAGAGAGAGAGAGAGAGAGAGAGAGAGAGAGAAACCAATAACTATGTATTGAATCCTTAAGCAAGGTAGGAACAAAAATGTACATTTATATTGGATACGAGACTCGCAAACCAAAACTAGGCATTAAAAAAGAGAGGTACGGACAAAGGCCAAGTGTACCCTACAGTTTTATTGCTGGACACAATTTTGCCCAGGTCCTAAATAAAATACATGCTAAACTTTAACTTATCTTAAGGAGGTATCTTTGTCGTCAAATAAAGCTTTGATCACTTTACACGGCTTTCACTCTCATTGCTTTCAAAAGTTTGAATCATAAAAATAGAAGTCCTAACCGGGCATCGAAACATGGGTGGAGATTTTAACTGGTCAGAGAAGTAAACCGGAACTTGGCCAAAGGCTATGCGAACCATACTTTTTACTTTTTCTCTCACTCATCTGACCACATGGTACCTGTTAAACTAAGAAGGCCCAGGCACTTCAAATCGACAAAGGACCTAAGTTTGAAAGGTCACGGAGGAAACACATTTGTTTACACAACAATAGAGGAAAACTGCTGCCAGGGGAGCGAACAAAAGACCTTGTAAACAAACCAGAGTTCTTTCCCCTTCCGTGTCTACTTATAAACAGTCGATGGGAGAAATATCATTATCCTGAAGGCGATTAGAACGATGGGAACTGACCATGAAATTGTGCGCTAATTGTTTTTAAAGAAACGGGGATAACATTTTATAACTAAAACAAAAACAAAAACGAAAAAAATACCACATTGCAAAAACAATAAAAAAATAAGAAGAGAAAGCAAAACATAAAAAGCAAAACAAAAACAAAAGGAGTGAGAGATGCTGGGGAGTTAGGTATCCATAGACATTTAACAGAAATCTCGGAAAAAGACAAAGGCCAGCATTAAGAGGATCTCAACCTTGATGGCGGCAGGTCTGAGGCAGGATCCGAGCAGCGGGGCAACTCTGTCGTGGATTTATTTGAACGTTTGTATAATGTAAACAATATTATTATCAAATCGAAAAAATTAACAAGAGCGTGAAAACAACACTGACAACAATTACATATCAACAAATACATAAAAATACTTCATAAAGAGCCAACGATCGAGGATCGCATTGGTAAGATAATATCTAGAAAAGTATCCGGCAATAATTCTGTGGATTAAAAACACCAAGTCACAGCCACTGGCTCTTTTCTATCATTCAAGATTTGGGTAGAATATATACACATTGCCTCACTGAACCTTGCCATCCGAACTCTCTAGTTCTTGTTCATAGTGTGAAATAATGTAAGGTACATAATAAGATTAGAGACCTATTATAAATTTTTTACGCATTTTGGTTTTCCTATGATTGTATAGTTATCTCCCAGATAAATTTTAACTTAGTAAACAGTGATTTGTAAGAATATTGAATGTTAAACCATTCAGCACTTTGTTAATTTGAAATCATCATGCACGTCTTACCGATAGAGTAAATAAATAAAAGCATACATAAAGAACTCCGTGAGACTATGACTTGTAATTAGGCGCTAATATCTGGCCTACCACAACTTTATGCACTGCTTTTAGCCATGTCTCAATTTAGCAGAATCATAGACGGAGAAAATGCAGAAAAAGAATTTTTCAGAGTCGCTACATCAAGCGTCGCTAGGTGCCAAAAATAAAAAAAAACAAACCCCAAAACAACAGCAATAAAAAAAAAAAAAAACAAAAAAAATAAACAAACAACAAAACAAATTAAAAAAAAAAAAACAAACAAACAAACAAAAAACGAACCTAACAAAAATGTCCACCTAAAATCGACGCTGAACTCACAAGCTTTAAGTGGATAAGTCTCTTGTTTTTTGTTGTTTTTTTTTTTTTTTTTTGAATGTCTAAACAGACACTGATATGATAAGACCTAGAACCAGTAAGTGGCCTCTCAGTCCTGTTTGAGTTGGGTGACACCTGTCACAGTGAGCTTCAGCCTCTTGACTGATAGGAAGTTTCTGGCATTGCATATCGCTGGAAGGTAGCGATTGGAATTCTGAGGCGGGCTGGATGAGCTCGAGCAAAGGTGTGGGTCAGTTACGTAGTCTTGATACATCCTGGGTAAACTAGAAAATAGCGTGCACAATGTGGGCTTTATCTGTGTATATTGTAATATAAATAATTAAATATTATATAATTATATGAGCAGAAATAGGAAGTTGTGATTGTGTCCAAAAGAGATTCCCCATAGGGACAAGAATGTTGGCAAATTGAAAAAAAAAATCTTGTAAGTGCATTTAAAATGGCGAATGTGTAAATAAATGACGAGATCAATATTCTTCTTCGTTATTTTATCCAAACCAATATTTGTTGTAATGATATTCAATCTTTAACAGGAAAATCTTGTCACACTTAATAAACAAGTTTTACTAGTCTTTTCCCACGTTCAACACTTCTTCATATGTAAGTCGAATTTTTCCCCCCTTTTTCTTCTTTTATTGTCAAAAATCAGTCACGGTGGTGGAACTTTTATTAGATTATGATAAGGACCATTGCGCTAGGCAAACATCCAATTAGATGCAGTCTCTGCTTCAATCTTGAATGAGAAAAAATCTATGAAGTAAAGATTGGTGAAGATCCTGAACAGATTACAATAGAGACGCTTAAAATGCTCTCTTGGACTTGAAAGTAAACATCTGTTTTTGATAAAATATGGCATCTCTGGGTGCTAGAAGGACTTCATCTCTTTTCTTGTCATGAAATAAGAATGAGAGTCACGATAACCAGTCTCTCATGGTAAAACTCTCTTAAAATAATCATAAGGATGCAATTGTTATAGTCATAAAACTCTTCATATAATGATACAGAAACACGTTCGTTAAAATCATATCTTAATTTTAATCTTTGAATTTTGCCTGCTACATCATTATGGCTCAAAATTCTTAAACTTTTCTCATTTAGAAAAATATCAGAGAAATTAAGCAAATGGAGAACAAACCTGTAAATGAAGTTGCTAAGTTTTACTTTTTCAGCCTAATATATCTGTTGTGCGAAGCAATTTTTTGTTTCTCTTTTAATGACGGCAATTCTTACTCAGGCATACGATGAGATTTATGATCAAACAAAAGATTACTTTCCTACAGTTTAATATAAAAGCAACGTTAGGAAGAGCAAACTGGATTCTCTTAAAAAAGTCATAAAAGCTGTCGTTACTCTGATAACATTCATTTAATCCTGGGAACTTTATATCATTGTCGCGTTGCAATTTCTTTTTTGTATTGTAGCGCTTGGGTTGAGAATTGCAATAACTAAACTTTACACTAACAGTAAATCTTCCACATTACTCATCTAGTTGTGAGATGTTCCCATAAGTCATATGCTTGGAATTAATGTACTTGAATGCCACGGAGATATTGCAATTTCGTTTTAGCCATCGACATTTCGATCAAATTAATTTGTAACGCGACCAACTATTGAAACCTGTGATCCGCTGTTACAAGTATATTTAACTCTTAATTTAAGAAAAAAAGAACTGAATTCAACAATTAGAAAAAAGTACAGAAAATCAGCATAGGGTAAAACATACGGTAGCATTTACTTCACTGGCACATCCAGGGGTAGCGTTTACACTGGAATCCGTAACTGTAAAAAGCACTCAGGCTGATGTGATATCAATGCTCAGGGGTGCGCAAGTTCAATTGAGAAGAAAAGATAACATAAAACGCCGTAACAGGGAATGAAGAAGATAGGCTAGTTGTTTTACAACGAAATAACTCTGTGTGCGTCTTATATAGCCTTTAAGAGTTAGGCAATGTGCAGCGAATAACTCAATACATCTCAAAGTTAAATCGCGGGTGTGCCAGAATACTTTTTTTTTCCATTTTACGAATTCTAATAATAATGATAGAAAGTAGGTGATAAATTCCACAAGTTGTCAGTTATCAATTTAACAAGTTACCCAATGAATAAATGAATATATAAACTAGATCTTAGTATCATTCTTTTGTTTCGATCGGCGACGTTTGTGCTTCGGGTGTAAGTAATATTGTCGTCACTATTGACTGGTGAAAAGAGTTTTCTCCGGTTGGTTCTTAGAAAGATTCCTCTTTGCTTACTGTCGACAAATTCTAAAAGTGGAGACAAAAACGAGAGAGGAAACAAACCGAAGCAGAAAGAAAAATAGTTAACGAAATATGAAAATGCAACAAACAACAAGATATATTTAGAATTACATAGAAAAGAGAGGAAGGGTGAGAAAAAGATAGATAGATAAATAGAGATAAAGAGAAGAAGAGGCAGAAAATTCCATACAGTTCTGAGGCTCTCAGCCTTCTGACTCAATTCTATTAAAATTCTTGAGGCGGGATGTAGCAAGCCGCCAACGTGAGCAGCCCAATATCAAGATGAGCCGGATTACACCCATTAACAAGATAAGCCGGGCCCTTGGTAGATGTTTGCGAGACTCGTGAACTTCTTCTTATCCACTTGTTTCTGTTTTGAGCAGGAGAGCGGGTTGTTGCGTCTGTCTTTCATTGCCTGTAATCTAAACTGATGGGGTTATAAAAGTTCAGAGCATAGCTCTTTTTTATGTAGGTAAACATGAAATAGCGGTTTGTTAAATATAAAATTGTAATAATCACTCTTCATAATCTTCTCAAGTTCTCTCCTCTTTCTCATTCTCACACACACACACATACTCACTACTTATTCTCACTCACTCACTCGTTCTCTCTCTTTCTCTCTCATTACTCCTCGCTTCTGATTGTGCATCTGTCCAATTATTCATATCCCTTAATCGAAGGGCGTTCACTTGTGTTTCGCAAAGAACACTAGTCTATAGTCTGTGGAACATATTAATCCGACGCCACCAGTGAACATATTAATTGGGCTTTATATTCTCAGCTTTACCTTCGGAATTGGGAATTTACTTGATATGCAAAGAACGCCTTATATTACTTAATATGGACGGCTTAAATCAAACAATCATTATTTCGTTGATTCATGCTCACTCTCTCTTGAACTTCCCTATGTGAAGTATCAATTACTGATAAATTAAACAAAAACAAGAACAACAAAAACATCAGCGCATATTATAATTGACTGGATGAAAAAAAAAACAAAAAAAAACAAAACAAAACTAACTTGTAACCTCTTAGAACTTTTTTGTTTAAAAAAATTCACATAACATTGTTTGCCTGCTGACGTTACTGGTACGATAATAAAGCACTTTTTCGGGGTGTGGCATAGGATATAAAAACGATGCTGATTACGGGAATGAGAGATGCGCGTTTTGATGAAAAACAAGCTCTGTAACGTCTACGACTGCACGGCTTGAATCTCATTTCCAATGCGCGTAACTCATACAAACAAGCTTATATCACATGATAAAACAAAAATATACATCTTCATCCACTCAAAGTGTTGAAATATTTCGTTCATAGATTTCAACAACCTCTCAACATATTTGTACGTATGAGAGGGGAAAAAAACGTACAAAGAAAACACACCATAAAGAGCTTTCTAAAGCGAAGAATTTCTCAGATGTTCGAGTTATGAACCCTGGTTCACCCATCCCACCTCCCCAATTTCTTCTAACCTTCTGCTCTACAACTCTCCCTTTCTCTCTCTCTCTCTCTCTCTCTCTCTCTCTCTCTCTCTCTCTCTCTCTCTCTCTCTCTCTCTCTCTCACTCACTCCCCCCCCCCACCTCTCTCTCTCTCTCTGTCTCAGCCCTCGACCAAAATCTGTTTTATGAAGCCAAGTCACGGGAAGACGAGAAGCCTGTTATAGCGCTATTTGTCAGCAGCTGATGGATAAAACGTTGATGTAATTGCTTTCAGGTGCTGTTATGCTGATGCTATTGCTGCAGACAGATACTTCACCGAGATGCCAAGAGAAAGAGATAAAGAGATAGGTAGATAGATAGATAAATACACTGAAATATAGATAGCAAAAAAAAAAAGACAAATAGATAGCTAGCTACAGAAATAAAAAAATACAATGATAAATAGAATACAGATAGGGCTAGGAAACAGATAAATAGAAAATAATTAGTGCGAAACATATAAATAATTGAACGATTGTGTGATGGAGAGACTGGTAGAAAAAAAAAGGTAAGGAGGAAAGCCATATGATTTGTCACATATTTCAATACTTCGCTGAATTAGAAACTGAAGTAAATTAGAAAAGTGAGAGAGTTAGACAAGAGACAGATAAACAGATGGAGATACAAAGTGTAATGCATTAAATTTTTCACGGCTCCCGTGCCAAAGTTGAGATTATATAGGAGGAATGAACGCTCATAGCTGAATCTAGACAGACCTCTTCAAATGCTCGATTTTGTTTTCTCAACTCTAACACATCAAAGAAATGTTTCTCGTCATAACACTGTATTGAGCCGTATCGAGGTACAAAAAGAATTAAAATTTTCTTCAGTAAACATAATAAATTGATTTATACAATTATTTTACTTGTTAAGTGCAAAATCATGTTACAAAAAAATTAAATCTTTCTTGACGTCAAGTGTGCTACAAATAAAGACATCTGATCGTTGTGTTTTTAAAAATTGCTCCTTCATAATAGTTAAGTGAGACTGAGTTTATTTTTTGCACACCCCGTATGCCACTAAGATAGAATTTAATCATTCTATCACAGATGATTAATCACATCTGGTCAAAGATTAAACCATAAAGATATCGAAGGAGGAGAAAAATAAATCAAAAGATAAGCTTAACAAAAAATATAGACAAGGTGGCGATCAAAATACGAAAAACGTGATTAGACAGAGACGAAGGGGGAGGAAGTAGAAGGAAATAAAAAGAAGCATTTGGAGAGTAAGGAGAAATACTGGATGAGGAGGAGGAGGGGGAGGAAAAAGAAGAAGAAGAAGAAGAAGAAGAAGAAGAAGAAGAAGAAGAAGAAGAAGAAGAAGAAGAAGAAGAAGAAGAAGAAGAAGAGAGGGAGTAGGAGTAAAAGAAAGAGTTAAAAAAAAAGATGGGGGGTGGGGATACATCTGCCAAATCATAATAAAGCGTAATAATAAACGGAGAATTAGTCTTGGAATGCCTCTTTCTTCTTTAAATAGATAGGAAAAAGGCACAAACCAAGCTGGGATAGTCGAAGCCAAAAAACTCTGATAATTCTAGGAGTTCGCGATGGAGCAAGAACCCCCACAGCACTGCAGGTTATCTCTATCTTGAGGGATTTCCCGCATTAACGGCTGCTGGTATAAAAAATTATTATATTTGATGTTTTGGTGATAAGGGGCTATAGAGGATACACAAGCACCAACATAGGATAAGGCTAATTAGAAAATTTCGGTCGAGTCAGTTCTATAGGATACAGAGAGAGAGAGAGAGAGAGAGAGAGAGAGAGAGAGAGAGAGAGAGAGAGAGAGAGAGAGAGAGAGAGAGAGAGAGAGAGAGAGAGAGAGAAGCATGCAGACGCACATTTAGACATTCATTATGAAAGAGCGAAGTCGATATTAAAATAAAAATACATTTCAAATCTATTCCTTTCTATAAAACTTCTCGAAGCGAGAAAGGAAATAAAACAATTTATTACAATGCTGTTGAATTTTCCTTTTTCTTTTTTTTTTTAATCAGCATCCCACGAAAGGTCAATGAGGTTCAGCTGATCTTAAAAGTTCAAGCTATTTACATGGAAGCTTTGGTTGAGCCAGCAAAATATCAGGTTCAGTCTTCAAAATGATGTATCACTAGACGACATTGGCTACAGCACGCAATAACATAATACGACTGACTCAAAGATAATGGGCGGACCATGAACATTAATGTCCTGAAATTTTGAATTGGCACAAACACCCCAAAAGTCTATTCCGGCAGTATTGTTTTTTTTTCAAGCTATGAACTGTTCATAATGAACGTGACATTTTTTTTTTATAAACCAGATTCTTAAATCTTACTCTTGTTAAGTAAGACTGTTCATTGCAGTAATGGTCTTCCTGGCACTGTTCCCTCTCGAGTTCCATCAAACTATAGTGTTTATGAGATCAAGATCAATTCTCAACGCTGCTGGTGTTAAAGCAATCATAACCTGACCAGAAAACTGAAGACGTCATTAAAACTATCCAGACAAACGTCTGGTTTCAATAATGTCCCGACTTTAGAATGTGATGGAAGGAAACCAAAAGTGATTTATGTTGAGGAAACCAATTTTGCAGATTGGCAAATTGCAATGGGGTAGGAGCAGATAAGAATATCAGTTCTGATAAGGGTATTTTAGACATTCCGTTAAATATCTTCCAGCATGACCATACTAGAAAAAAATACTGATATGTAGAATCAGAGAAAATAAGCTTCTTAGTCATTACTTTCTAGCAACCGGCCTCTCATACGGTTTGAAAATATTCATATAATTGGTAGTGAGAATATTTGTCTCTCAAGTTCAACTTTACACAATAGCTTATACGGCATTAAATTCGTCGTTCATAAAAGAGAGCACAAGATACGATTAAAAATATAGGATTGTTTAACCTGTGCATGTGAGCAGAAAAAAATGTAACCATATTTATAAACGAGGCAAGCTACTCAGGTAAGCCTCTCATGGTTTTGCATTTGTTTGCTCTTTTTCTTTGTCAGTGCATCATCCCAGAAGGCAAAGCATTATTTATTCATCAAAGCAATTGCTCACTACCTCCTGGTCTTTTTGTCTGAGAAGTGCTCACGCAATCCAAATCCTTACAAGCTGGGGTCAATTAAAAGTGACATTTAAGAGGACTAGACTAGGCTATCTAAATAAGGCGGATTGCAACATGTTCTTGCGATTAGTCCTCCTGGTTCTTTTGACAGACATGAACACAGACATGATTTGGGAGGAAAAAAAGATAATACCAAACAATATCAAATTCGAATAGTTCTGAATCGACACACACACACACACACACACATATATATATATATATATATATATATCCAGGACAATGAACAACAATTCAGACCAGCAAGATATTTTTGGCACGCGGGACGCTGAAAGCAATGAATATAGAAAAAAGACTTGAGATTTCTCTCTTAAGATTACTTCTACAAAACAAAACAAAACAAAAAACAGCAAAAGAAAAAAGCAACAAAAAAAAAAAAAAAAAACAAAACAAACAAAAAGCAACAGCAACAACAATACACATAATCATGTATAAACGTATATGTGTATGTTTGCATATACTAAATTCAAAAAAGTGTTTGAAAATATTGAAAACCATACCTTTATTCTGCTAAAACAGTCTCTTCAGAAATAAAAATGACGATTGTTTTCACTCCCTCAGAGTGATTTTTTTTAAATTGAGGAGTTCTTCCAGAGTAAAGTAATATGAGTATAATTATGATTTCTCATAAAAGGCTTCTCCACTTTACTCTCCCCCATTTTCGTTTCGCGGATAAAAATTATACGTTCTTAGTGATAAAAAAGAGGAAAGGAGTATGATAAGCTGGAAGAAGAATACATTGAAAGCCGCGGCTATATAAAACGAGAGATTTTTATACATTACCGATAAAAAATCATTTAGATTGTATTATCTCTAGAGGCTGGGCTGCATTATTTATTCACATGCTAGCAAAGTAAACAATGAAAACATGCAAAAGCCCTTGAGACTGCCTTAACACAAGGGCCCAGGTATCCAAATCTGTAGCCACCCTGGGTTTGGAGTTGCCCAACAGGAGTGATAGCGTTTATTCCTTATATTTTTATCTATACATAATTCATGAAGATTGGCATCATGAGCATTTTGGTCTTTCCACTGGCCTAAAATGTTTACATCTAAAGCTATAATTTGAATCATTCTACTCGAAAATCACTGATTACTGCATTACCAGAACTTAAATCTAGTAAGCGCAGGTAGATATTCAAAGCAATTTTTATATAACTGAACTTACTAGGGAATAGCCGCATACATAATACGATGAGACGAATCTGATCAATGAATTGAAGTGGCAGGCGAGATGGGGAGAGATTTGCCTAACACTTGGTCGTGTATCACAGTTATAAGTTCTATAATGTCCACTGCTTCTACCTCACTTTTGAACGGGACTTGGTCAAAACTGGCCATAAAGTGAATTTAAAAAAATTAAGAGCTTTAGTCCTCTATAGTTGCCTTTGATTTTCTATATTGACTAAACACATCAGAACCAGATGTGTCAATTTGGAATATAAATATTTAATTCTCTAAATCGTTTTTAAACAGAGCGTAAACCAAGTCTTTAGCAAGCTTCAGATCTTATAATCTATGAAAATTTGATTATGCATCAGACGGTCTCCATAATTATAAAGGTTTAGATTTATAAATTATAAGCAATAACAATAATGTTATGAAGAGAGCCATATCAAGCATAAAACAGCAGCAACAACAATTTGAGATTTATCACAAAAAGCTCATAGGAGCCGAGGTCAATCGCAGCATGCTTAATTTAAAAGAGTAACAACGGCAAGAAAAATTGAAATATAGTAATGTAAAGATTTTTAGTATGGAAATCGGACTCCTCATGTTTAAAAGATGAAAGACACGTTGAGATACTAAGAACAACATAAAAAAACGCTTCCAGACCTTCCTAAAGCTCCTTTGGGACAGACATGCTTGTACGGCAACAAACATCAAAATAACATTAGTTGGAACTAAAAAATTACTAATTGTGTTCATACATCAATATTCTGAGTGTTACTCTTCGGTTATCGCCTGAGCAGATATCAGTTTTTCTACATCTGATCTTAAAACCTGCAACAGCACGCGATTTTCAAGAACTTGTTTTTAACCATAAAAATGTCGCAACCTTGTTTGTTCTGGTTCATCGCGAATGTTTATAATTATTAATTACAAGATGTGCTTTATGAGGCAGACAGAGGACGGTTGAGGTTTTTCGGTCTGTCTCGAGTTAATTGGCTCCAGGTGTAGCACTCAAACTTCACAAGGCATCATGATTTTTACAATAGCGAAACGTTTCTAGACAAAACTGGTCAGGGCATTAACATAACTCCTACTTTGATCTTGATTTATCGCATAAAACGGTCTTCTCTTGATATTACCATGACTATTCATGAGTTTGCAGCATATTTCTCTCTCTCTCTCTCTCTCTCTCTCTCTCTCTCTCTCTCTCTCTCTCTCTCTCTCTCTCTCTCTGTTGATGATGATGATGATAATAATAATAATAATAATAATAATAATAATAATAATAATAATAATAATAATAATAATAATAATATGGGTTTAAAGAAAGTGTAAAGACTTGCAACAATCTTAATCTCTAAGTGCGGTATGTTGTGAAAATAAAAGCTGCGGTGGATCAAGGCTGATAGATTATAATGTTATCATGTTACTCAGAACCAGCAGTGCCGTCAACTTTCATTTTCATACTCTGATTCCTAAGGAATTAAGGAAGATGTAAGGAAGATTAACTGAACTGGATGGTTTTTTATTACTCATGTAATAAATTCAAAATGTTAGCCCAGGGCTTCAACATCCAACCTATCAGATGAAACAACAGCAAAAGCCACGCATAATATTGCTTTCACATCAGATTCTGATAGTAAGTTTCATTGACATTTATTTTTGCTTCGTTAAGCCCACGTCAACTTATTTAACATGATTAAATTCGCCCTAACATCATGTTCAGTCCCTTCGCTCTGTTGCCTTGTTTTCATCACTTAAAGAACTTTTAGACCTTTATTTTGCTCAAGGCCTGACTTTCAAGAAATCACATTATTGATAGTTACTATTTATCTATTTTATTCCCAGTATTACCCTTCAACCTGTCTCTATTATGATACTTTAGTTTGCATGAAATGCCTTGTTAATCATCAATGAAAAAATCATAAGGCATCATTATTTTAGATATATATTTTCCGTGCTTCACAGGCATCCAACACCAATAATGAGAAATTCATAGTGCAGTTTTATTCTTCTTATTGTGTTAAGTAAGTCTCTCGTTTATGAGTATGAAATGCATTCACGAGCAAGCTTCATGTGAACTTTATAATTCTTTTTTAACTCGATGTCACTTATCGATTAAAAAAATTTGAGTAGTGTTACAAGTCGCCATGTAATATATTTTTTCCATTTCGGTTTACACTTTACACCTTTAATGAGGAGAGGTTAGGGGGGAGAGGGGAATAAATAAAAAAGACACAGTATGAAGATACTTTGGTAGTAAGGAAGAAATAATTAAAAATAATTTGAAAGCAGACTGAGAAAGACAAAAAGAAAAATCAACATACAGAAAGCGAGAGAGAGAGAGAGAGAGAGAGAGAGAGAGAGAGAGAGAGAGAGAGAGAGAGAGAAATAGAGAGAGAGAGAGAAGGGATAAAAAACAATATCAGCATCAAAAGCAATAACATTAGCATATGAAAAAATATTGGAAAAAGATAAAAATTATAAATATATTCAACCCCTACTTGATTGCCACCTGTGTACATTTTTTTAAAATGCAAAATGTACTGAAAAATACAATTAATACAAAGAATAGGTTAAAAAAAAAACCTCAATGCTGTCTCCTTTCTAGTTTTCACTATTAAGAGAATTCTCTATTTTCTAATATCACATGCGTTCCCATCCGGTCACCATCTGTCCACACCACAGTGGGAACCCTGTAGTCTGGGATGAAACAATAAGCAAGACCCATCACTGAGATGCCCAGGTAGAACACAGAGAGAGAGAGAGAGAGAGAGAGAGAGAGAGAGAGAGAGAGAGAGAGAGAGAGAGAGAGAGAGAGAGAGAGAAAATGATAGCAAAGCCAGATATACAACAAGACAATGAAATACATAGGCCAAGAGACTAACAGTCAGGCAAACAAACGAAAAATAAAAAAAAAAAAAAATTCAAGACAGATGAGAGGAAAAGAACAGTTTGATGATGATGATGATGATGAGAGAGAGAGAGAGAGAGAGAGAGAGAGAGAGAGAGAGAGAGAGAGAGGGAGAGAGTGAAAGAGAGAGGGAGGGACAGAGAGAGAGAGAGAGAGAGAGAGAGAGAGAGAGAGAGAGAGAGAGAGAGAGAGAGAGAGAGAGAGAGAGAGAGAGAGAGAGAGAGAGAGGTATCCAAAACAAAGCCACCGTTATTTTTTCAAATCAGCTGAGACAACTCTCCGACCAGCAGAGCGAAAGAAAAAGCAATAAATGGGTCATGCGATGCTATAAATCCTGGAGATCAGTTCCTTCTGAAAAGAAACATTTTGGCGTCAAGCGGCACCAGTTTCTATATTAGTTTCTACAAATCTCATTGATCGGACGGTTAAAAAGGGTAATAACATCTGAGCGTTTGAGGAATCTTTGCTTCCTGTTTCTCGTAAGAGTTCTTTGAAACGAGTTAAATTTTTGTTTTAAATATCTGAACTTGATGCAGTTTATCTTTATGTATTCTGTAATCGTCAAGGTATGTGCAGTTTCTTAGTCATAATCTATCTTCTTGTTAGCCAAGATTCTAAGTTGTGACCATGCAATCATCATTCTCTTCTTTATAATTCTGCTGTGAAAATCAAGTGTAGTCTCTTTATCCGAAATTCAAAGGTCAAAATAATATTAACAAGGGCTTCTCTATTTTGCCGATATGACGCCTTTGTAATGCTGCAGTGCCAAATAACATTCTTATCATCCCAGTTTCGGGATCTTGTCTATGAAATAGCCTATATCCTTTGCTTTTTTAATGAGAATGAAGAGGAAAAACAGGAGGCACCAAAAAAGAAAATAAAATAATCATTCCATTTCTGATTCCTAAGTTTTAAAGCGAGATAAATAAAATGTCAACTTCAGCACCTCATTCCCGCCTGTTTCTCTCATAATATTAGTGTAGCTGGAATGATAAACAAAAGGGCCCCAGTCGACAGGCACAGAATTCTTGAGAATGCAGTGACTACCAGCTTTGGCTTCATGAATTTTTTTTTTTTTTTTGCGAAAATGATCCTTTTTTTTTTGGGAGGAGGGGCAAAAACGAACGTCAAAATTTTGTCTCTTAATTTCAAAGAACAGAGTTTGTAAGCTTAACTCTAATCTTTCTTTGTTTAATTTCAATATATTAATATGCATAAGTTTACCGAACCTTTATATCAGTTGAAATTGATATTTTTATACTGTTTTGATATTACACATTAAAATTAAAAAAAAAATTCCTGGGCATAAATCTCATCTTCTTATCTCTTCCTGATTTATGCTTCGAGCTGCATAACTATGATTTTTCAATTTGAAATTCTCATACACCTGAAAATAAGCTAGGCCTTGCATTTCTGTAAGTAATGAGCAGAGAAAAGGTGAGTAAATCTGCCTACGTGTATTAAATAATTAAGAAGACACGTCAGATAAAGATTTCTAGCATAAGTTCTTGGTGTGATCTAGGCATTGCTGTATTATCTCTGCACTGAATCCAATAATTACTCACATAGCACAAAAGAGATAACTGCTACTGCTGATCTGTCTTTGCGTTATAGGCTTATTGCGACTTTAATAAGAAATTCTTAGCAATCAAAATATAGTATTGAGATATTAAAAATGAGGGACAATACAATCATAGTGCTAAAACTTTTTTTTTTCTCTCAAATAGCAAACAAGATGGAAAAAGATGAGAAATTAGGAATTTTCACACTCTATGGTTGGTTGTAATGCTGTTTGTTTGTTTTTATAATGTTTGTGCATTTTTTTTTTCCATCATAAACAATTAATGCAAGTCGTGCAACTCCAAACTCTTGTACTCATGTGAACCTTATTCTCTTCAAATTTTCTCTCATGCGGTTTTTTTTTTTTTACAACTAATCATGTGTCTTAACAAGCTAGATAAAGACATGCAGCGCATCAAGCTGTGAATCAAGCAGAAAATTGGGGCTACATTCCACAAAGCTATAACTTGAGAGAAGTGAACCCTCCAACTGCTCACCAGTGCTCGCACTCATGCGGAATTCTCCCATTCCGCGCACCGCTCGACTCGGCAAGACACATTCTGTTTGGAGTTCGGTGCTCCTTCTCGCGTGAGATGACATGCGCGAGCTGACGTCCAGTGGGCTTGAGTACAACTTACGGTGAGAGAGGTACCGTTTACTTTGGTAGATCAGAGTTTACGGAAGACCAAACTGGGATTGGTAAACAATGAGCATCCGCTAATCATTGTTTACTCGTTGTTGATGAAGTACATATCCTCATTTCTTACTGAGAACTTGAGAGAAGCGAGGGAGAGTGCATCAGCGAAACCTGTATAGAGAAGAAAAAGATAAAAGGGAATTACAACAACAACAGCAACAGCAATAGTAGTAATAATAATAATAATAATAATAATAATAATAATAATAATAATAATAATAATAATAATAATAATAATAATAATAATAATAATAATAATAATAACTATAGTAATAAAAAGTCCCGCATTTCGGTAAATATTAAGCATTGTATCATTGTTATTTTGTTAAAGATAAATTGACGATCAACTTTTTTTTAAAGCGAGTAGTCCTCCTAACTGTCTATGTTAAATCAGGTAAATATGTCGTCAGCGAAGAATGGCTTTTAAAACTGATCATTTGATCTTCGCCATTTGTGAAGGGGACAATGAAAACTATGTGATTACTTCGATAGGAATGTGATATGGCAAGCAACCCAATCCATGTACTTATTAATAATTATAGTAGGAGAGAGAGAGGGAGACTGAGAAATATGTAGAAAATGGGGGGAGAGAAAAGGAGAAAAAAGGAAGATTAAAGAGAGGGATATTATAATAGAGGAGCGAGAGAAAAAAAAAAAGAGTGAAAAAAGAAGGAGAAGAAGGGAGAGGAGAGAAGAAATGCAGGCACAGAGAAAGAGAGAGCGGATGAAGAGAAGAACAGAGAAAATGAGGCTTAACGAGAGGGAAAAGATGAAGAGAGAATTAGAGAAAGAAAGAGAGAAAAAAAAAGAAAAAAAGAGAGGAAGGAAAAAGGCGATACCGAAAGTGAGCTAGAGAGAAAGACAGAAGGAAAGAGAATAGCAATTTGAATATCAAAATAGGAGAAAAAGGAGAGTGAAAGAAGAATTCGGAGCGAGAGACAGTAAGATAGATGGAGGGATACATAGACAGAATTGATAGGCTGAAAGATAGAGCGTGAGAGATACAGTGAGAAAGAGAGAGAGAGAGAGAGAGAGAGAGAGAGAGAGAGAGAGAGAGAGAGAGAGAGAGAGAGAGAGAGAGAGAGAGAGAGAGAGAGAGAGAGAGAGAGAGAGAGAGAGAGAGAGAGAGAGAGAGAGAGAGAGAAAGCTATTCGATTATCCACTCTTGAGACAAAAACCCAAAGCCTGCTTTCCTGTAATTGAGGTTGTGCAGAGTTATTATAGATAGAATTATTATTATGGTTAATGGGAGAGTTAATCGACACTCTTCATCTGGCAGATTGGATAAAAATAGCGCAATTGTGTTCATCTGCTCCAAATCACAGGGTAAAATAAATGAGACAAACCCCATGGGGTTAGTGCGATTGGTTTTATATCGCACGCTTCCATAGTTTTGGGAACAAAAAATAAACTCTCAATATCCTGCAGGGCTTTCGTAAACGATAGTCATGCTCTGAAAAAGATATTTCTATTTTCATTGCCCTTTCCTGTGGATTTGTCCCTATCGGAAATAGAAACAGACAATAATGGCTTTCTGGGTTTTATTGAAAGCTTCATATCTTGGCGGAATCGGCAACAAAATGCCGACATTATCATCATATTGAATTGAGTAGCAGGCTAACGATGTGTTAGAATCTCACTGATTAGAGGGCTTGCAAAAATGATGAACAGATGCGACGGAACCAAGCTTGGCGTAAAATCATCAGCATCAGAAAGGCAAATGAAGTTTCAAAAGGAGAATTTTACTGGAGAGCAAAGAAATCTGATTAACGTTAACACGGTCTAAAAATAATCGAATTATTTCCATATTATGCGTTCTTGATACACAACGTAATGTCCTCAGCAGCTTTTTTGCTTTCTCCTTGTTCTTAATGGTTTATTTTTGTCTCAATCATCATCATTAAGTGCACCTAGTTTTTTTTTGCTCTCTCTTTCTCTCTCTCTCTCTCTCTCTCTCTCTCTCTCTCTCTCTCTCTCTCTCTCTCTCTCTTCTGATTATCTATCCATATAATTGTCTGCCTGTATCTAAGTCAGCCTCTCCATCAGCCAATCTGTCTATCAGTCTTTCCCTTTGTCTCTTTGATTTTTTCCACCTACATCACAGATCGACTGCTATCATTAATATTGCCCCTATTCTTTGACATCCAGAACAACAGTAGAAATTCTGTTTTTGTTACAAACTAGACTCTTATTAATGGGCTTTACAGGAAGATAATAATATTATGCGTCGGCTACAAAAACTATATTATATCTTTGCCTTTCACTTGTAAATACTCATGATTTGTTTGGGAACTTCTCATAAGATCTTATAAAGAATATCAGATAATGATGTACTTTCTTAATCTATTAAAAGATCCTTTTAAATGCTTTTTAGAAGTTTATTAATTTTTACAAAAATTACCTGAATATGTATCGCCTTAGCTGCCCATTTATTTTAACCTGGAAGATTATGAATGTTTAAAAGAATGTGAGTTAGGATATTACAAAATGGCTAAGTATCCTTATCATCCTGCTATCTTTCGTCCATACTAGTCCTGAGCTCGCCCTTTTCTAGTGGACTGCGCTTTATTTTCTTGTTCTCTCACTCATTTACATTTTAGTTAAGTTTACATAGATCACATTTCTTCAAAGGTTCTCCTCTTTAACTCAAACAGCCAGACTCAAGTTTTCATAGTTAAATATTCGTTTATGAGAGTGCCTTCTGTGCATTGTACATGATTGTATGTTTCATCAAAATTATCGAATCCTTCGATATATCGACTGACATAACTGGAAGTGTTTTATTCTCACGACTCAACACTTCCCCAAAATCCACTTCTAGGGACAAACCTAACATCGTGAACTCATCGTGAAGGACAGGCACACATACAAAGATCATTGGTTTAATCTCATGTAGATACGAACTCTATTAGTTTTCTCTCAAGTAAAAGTGGTCTCCCGCAACACAAGTCAATGCACAGCCAACACACTGTCCTAAAATCTAAGCAATTTGGACTCGATACCGTGAACTGCATGCGAACTCAACACCCTCTCATGCATTGTTTCACATTTTATTTACACTAGTGCGCTTCCAAGACCTTCATAACATTTTCTAGATCTCAGCATCAATTAAGTTTGTTTTTCTTTAAGGATGCGTGGCTAAGTGAGTTTTCTCTGATCTCTAACACCTGCACACACGAGCCCCGTACTTTTTTCCTACAACAAAATTTTCTGGAGGCATGAGTAGCTCACTCTTTATCCGAACGCTCTTCAACACAATGGTCCGGTCCCTTGAAACAGCCTGAAGTCATGATTTCTTTTTATTTTTTTTTTCTGGCAGCATGAAATCTCATGAGAATGCGGGCAGGATTCCTGGACGACTCGGTTTCCTCACCTAACCACTAGCTAAACAGCATCTTTGATTGCGTCGAAGTAGAGAAAATAGACTGGTTCTAGAAAAGATTAAAAAAAAAAAAAAAAAACCTCTCAATTTTTACATTTTCCTCCTAATTTTTGATATTTGGAAAATAAACATTATCAAGACCTAACTAGCTAATAGTGCCTCGAATTGGTTCAAAAACAATAACCCTCATCAATATTTTTGAGGTCCAAAAAGGTGTTTCATAGCACTTATCTTCAATGTTGCTTGTTCATGATGGGGATGGCAACCTCTATTATAATAACGTGTGAAAATAAAACTGCATAGCTGATAGCAATAATTCCTATTAATTTTTTGGAAAGACGAGAAGCACCTTCACATAAAGACCAAAGCAAAAAAAAAAATTATTTGGAAAATGTTCGTAGTTAATAAATCCGACAATTAGATTTAAGACTCCCGAACAGTAATCTGCTGTACCACTCTGAGAAAAAGGTTCAAATCATGAATAATGCAAGACTACGATGAGATGAGTATTTGTACAATTAAGAGAATAAAAATAATACAAAAATAGTACAAGAAAAGGTTTCGATCAGTTTATAAATATATCAAAAAAGATATTAAGCAGTAAAAAGAAAATAAGCTTAGCGCGCAAGAACAACTAAAGAATCAAGACTGGATCACCAGATAACCAGGATCTTTGTAGCGAAGCTAAACAGACCTTTTATAATAGGAAAGGCAATATTTTGATCTAGAGCCACTGCGATATTGAACCGGCTGATGCTGTAAACATTTCTAGCTCTCTCTACCACCTGCCACTCGGCCAGCCTCAAGACATTCTCTCGGAGGGAAGTGTTCTGACAGTAAATACATGTAAACACCTTAGCAAAGAAAACATAACACAATATTAAATGTCACGTAATACTGCAGACCTTGACCACAATTTCTTAAGAACATTCACAGCAGATAGACTTTAAATGGGAACAAGTTAAAAAAAAATACCAACAGTTTGAAAGGACTTTGCTCCAAAATGAAGACAACCTGACTTACTAGTCTTGACTTATTTAGTTTAAGGAGCGTCATAATCAACGTATCTACACGTAGTAAACAAAAGGATATGTTTTCCAATACACAGCAGCAATACGTATCGTTGTAAAGCGTCTAAAGAAAGGAGCACATGAAAGATTCTCAACGGTATTGATGGATAGATGTCATGTAGATATTTTGATAAAATGTTCATCATTTGCCAACAAGAAAAATTGACTCAGAACATTACATACATTGAGTCAAGCCATGGAACATGATTGTTCATAACTGGGATCAACGTATGTCAGCTTATTCGTCTCCATTATACCTAGAGGGATTAATCATCAGACTATTTACCTCTAAAGTTAACGATAAGCTGCAATCATTTCCGAGTAAGATGATACATCAAGATGCCCTTAATATTAGGGTAGTGATCAAAAGATTTAAATAGCTAATGAATTTCTGGACTCAATATCATAAACAAAGTAGAAAGACAGGCTTCTTATAAAAAATCTATTTCTCACTATCAATGGTTGCCAGTATCTAATCAAACTTTATCTCAACACATGTAGAACAACTTATATTCACAGCACTGGCTCATGCATACATTTTGAAGTACAAGCATTTTCAAGTTGGAAAGAGATGTTACAAATATCAAAGAGTAAACGCCTCATTTATATATTGTGACAAATAATATGCAACTTTCAGTGGAGTCTCGATCTTTCATTTCATACCAAGGAGAGAATGATGTGTAAGGCTATTTTTCATTGGTTTGGGTCTAATTTTCCTAATTTATAGTCTGAGAGTGATCAACACATGAAACAGGAAAACAACTCAGTGTTCTTCGCATATTTGAATACAACATTTTTATCTCTTACGTGCCATTGTTTGAGTGTATTGCGTCCCTGACCCTTGCTCGGCAGCCAGTGATGAGTAACATGAAAGAGAATTAGTTTTTTTAACAAGGTTTAGAAGCCAGTAAAAGCTGAGGCTGGTCTTGATTTCAAACAGCGCCTCTTGATCTTAACTCCAGACTTGACTTTAAAGTTACTCGACTATGAGTTCAGGCTTTCTCGTTCGCCCACCGCAAAATGCCTCTACAAAAACAGAATGCCTAGATCGCATTCGTTTACCGCTCAATGCTTAGCAAAAGAAATTCCTCTTGAGATTTGACATCGGCTCCCATATATGCACAACATTGTAGCCTTATCTGTATTTCTTTTATAAAGAAAATCGAAATTGTTAGCTGATCTCGCATATTATACACTGTACTGAAGGAGTGTCAGAGCACGGCTTGCATAACTGTCGAGGCACATGTGTGAGGCAGGCTATTATATAATTCAGAACACAAGCTATTGTTTACTTATTCTATTTGCCATGACATCCTTTTTTATAAGATATACAATAATATTTTCGTGATCAAAATAAACAGTCGTAAAAGCTTTTTAGATACTTAAAACAACTTTTACGACCTTGCGAACTGAACTGAAAATAACATAATTTGTGATGGTATCTAAGAGAAAGAAAATCATCAAGAAGATTCGTCTTGGAGGTTTTTTTTAAACACAAACATCTAGCCCGATAACGTCTTATCGAATACGAATTACCAGAAAAAGATTTAATGATCACATATGAGAATTCACCTCAAATATTAATGTTATAGCCATTTAAATGTCAGTCTCTTAGCTCATCTTCCACCAAAAGACATTTTTGCCCACGTAAAAGATTCCATGTTGAGAACAAATTTAAAGTGCATAGTCGATGAGTCGCTATCTCTTAGTCTTTTTACCTTTATTCTACTTCATCGTTATACACCAATAGAGTGAGTAGAAAATTTGTTAAAGAGAGAAAAACTTCCAAAGAAAATCGCTAAAATTAAAAAGTAAGTTTAGAAAGGAATCAATAAAGTAAATTCGCCTGTAATGAAATCTCAGATGTCAGCTCTGGCACTGTTGTTTATTTTCGTTGAAAATTGCTTTTGTTTAGATTTACCATTTCAAAATACATTGCAACCTACAACTTACAGTGCTGTTAGCTTTCCCGTGAATCACCGGACATAGTTACCTTATCACACCCGGTTCCCCAAGTTATGCTTACATGCTATCTCTTGCCCTTGAATGAGCTCGGTCTCACTAAACCTGCCCGCTCAGACTGATCTAATTGCTGCCTCCAACCAGCTCAACAAACATAGGCGGCACCTTGTTTTGTACCAGAGACCGATAACTAGAAGGCGCTGACCCCAACACGACCGAGCCAGTGACCCCTGATAACCTGCGTGTATCCTTTCTCCGCTCAAGATTCCCAGGATTGTTTCCAGACATGGATATTACTCTGCTGATGCTTCGCCCTGCAAGATGACATAAAACTGTACCGGCCTCAGACGGTTCCCCGCTCACGCGTGAGGTAGGAGTCCAGAATGATTGATTAGGGATGGCGGGTTGAGCGCTGGAGAAAATCGCGAGCAGCTACACGATTATACATCAGGGCTGCCTGTTTTGTACTGAATAGTTAAGGGTGTGAGCAGGTGAGAGAGGAACAGAGACAGCGAGATAGAGACAGAATGATAAATATTAAAGAGAGAAGGAGAAACGTAAAGCAACATCGATCACGAGAGGTTAAATGGAATTGCATTTTTGTAAAAATGTATTTGAAATTTGCATTAACTATTATGCATTAAAATAAAATAAAAAAAAAATGGAAGTAAAATTGGATCAAAAGGACAAAAAGGAATAAAATGATTAATTGTAAGAAAAATAATTATGAACGTACTCAATAGCAGAGTCTTCTTTCTTTAATCATTATAACTTCATCATCATGGCCAGCATCATCAGCATCAGCAGCATCTTCACGATTTTTTTAAAATTTTGTGCAATATTTGTCATATTCAAAATTAGCATGACAGTTATTATAATCATTTTCATCATCATCACCACCATCACGATGTGATTAACATCATCAACGCCACGGTTGTCCTCAAAACAAGGCAAGAAAGTTAATGTACAGCTGTGAAAAAAGAAACAAAACTAAAAACACTACACACATACACAACTAAACCCTTTCATCTGCTGCCCACTTCCCTCTCGCAGTCCTAATGATTATCCTGGCCATCTCTAATTTCTACTACCCTCTTCTCCTTGTCGACGTCATCATTATTTTATCCATCATCACGATCATCAGCATGTTGAGATTTTTCTCGCAATGTTCACAACCACCACCCTGTCACCAGTAAAAATGGTTTCGGTGCTTCCGTGGTTCTCAATATGATATAATAATTATCTGAAGTTTTAAGATTTAGTTTTAATGCGAGCTTGACGCATTACGCTGAAGGGATAAGAAGTAAACACAGAGACAGCGTATGAAGCAAGGACAAAAGTAGAAAAATAAAATGTAGCCGAACAGAACAAAAGCAGTGGAAAAGATGTGTTAATGTTTAGTAATCTGATTAGTCGTATTTCCACAGATCTGTCTGCGAGCGGGTGGCAGTTAGATTACCATAGCCCTGTGGAATACTGTACCGTGATGGATGAGGCTGAGAGCACATCAGACGGAAAAAAAAAAGAAAGGTTGTCTGTTCCAAATGGCAAGCCCCACCCGAATGTCTGGCAGTCTTGTCCACATCCGACTATTATAATGTATATTAACCCGTAGTTGGAACACGCTTAATGACGCCATAAATGTTAGTCGAGAGTAGAAAGAAAGAGCTGTAACAAGACGCAACGATATAACTCGATGTAAATCATAAACAGCAGTTTAAGTAGCTTTGTTTTCATTGCGACAGTTCTCACAATTTTGTGTGCGGCCTGGTGTCTGGATCTAGATCAGTACGAATTCTCACAATTACAATGGTGGTCGTTTATCTCATCCAGAAGTCAAAACTTGCCCAAGCGAATTTCAAAACCCTGCGATTTATGGTGGATAGAGAAAAGCGTTTTATAATGGTACCATTTTCTTTCCATCAAGTTGTTCATCTTCGTTCTTTGTTTATCTTTTAGCTTCAGACTTTATTCCCATGTTGTTATCTCAAGGAGGCATTTCTATCATTTTAATGTGCAACAAAGTTTTTGATACCTGGGTTAACCACTTTTCCTACATTTAATTGCAGAAAAAGTTTTGCAACTATGGGAGAGAAAAAGCAAAACACAAAATCTTATTTTGTCTGTGTTGGCCGCTAAATCAATCACTCTAAATGTCTTGAATCAACAGAGATTTTTTAACGTTTAAGAAAAAGTACAAGAGGAGAACACAATCTTAGTGTGTTAACTTGTCAACAAGATTGGTAGCTTTATTTTATGAAATACAAACAATATGGAACGGAAGGAATTGTGGATCTAAGTTCTTATCCACATTTTCTTTCGCTTTTTTCCTTTACCACGCTTTTTTTCGATTTATCCTAAAATATAATGCGACTTTCATGTGCTAGCACGTGAATGAGCGGTCATGAACAATGTAACCCATTCCTTTTTCTTATTACGTGAAAGCTTTTAATTTTTATAGGGATTTTTCATATAATGCGTACTACGCTTTTCTATCACTGAACTCACACTGCATAAAAGTTTTCTGTTCTTTCTTCGAAACTCATCATGCTGCAATACAGAAAGGTTTTCAGACGGAATGAGGAACCCACAAGCTTTGGATAGTTTCGCTTACGTTTGTGATAATGGCTATAATGCCAATAATATTACTTTTCCATGACTTATCCTGATTATCTATCTATCTACCTATTTATCTATCTGTCTGTTTATCTATCTATCTGTCTTATTATGAATCTATCTATTTATGTATCTATTGCTCTATTAAAATCTTAGTATTTGTTTTAACCCGAGTCTGTAACAGCAAAGGTTAAACAAAAAACAGTACATACTGGTGAGTTAGAAAGACAGACTAGTAGGCCGATGCGTTGGAAGAAAACAAATGGGCAGAGAGTTCATCAATAGAATATTCCCTATTTCTTATGACATTTGGATACTCTGAGGATGACAATACAGCATTATTCAACAGACGGACCTCTGTCGCCAAGTCACGATTCTTACCCAGCACCAGCATGTTCTTTGAGAACTTTACTGTCGCCGGAGTTTCCCTCAGAATCTTCTATTCGGCGCCACAGGCGTAAGTGCCGACACCTCTCTCTCTCTCTCTCTCTCTCTCTCTCTCTCTCTCTCTCTCTCTCTCTCTCTCTCTCTCTCTCTCTCTCTCTCTCTCTCTCTCTCTCCCAAACCCTGCCCCACACTCACACACTGACATAATAATTATATTAATATATCCTTTATATGTAGCACCTCGACGAAGGAAATTAATGGGCCGTCTCATAAATACGGAGTGAACTTGATTTTTCCCCCGTCACACCAGGCACCATCCTGTCAGCTTTCTTCTTTAACCCTCTTCCTGTAACCCGTCAAAAGGCATCAATCAGGATATGAAGCAACAGCATAACTCTACACAGACCGTGGCGGACTCCCGCTGTCCCGTCTTCAGAATGTTGAACAGCCGAAAGCCATTCTAAATCAACCGGCCTTTAGCGCTACCGAAGGAAAAAAACAAGAAAAAAAAAAAAAAAAAACAAGTTTAAGCATTCAAAGGCAAAAAGAGACACTGTTCATTTAACATTGAGTCGCCTGGCTCTTGAAATTTCAATAACGCAAAGCTGTCGTGTTTTTAGCCTATTAACTGAGAGATTGGTTCACAATGCACATAATAATAGCCAAATCATTAACATGGCTCAAGGCTAGGCCTTCCTTCAGCTCTGGTGTTAAAATTGTTTGTGCAAAAGATGTGGCATAAATCCGCTCTTTTTAGAAAATGGCCCTATAAACAGAAACACGGGTGTAAGAATCATTATGAATATCATATGAAGGGTTTTGGCTTGATTTCACGATGACAAAAGTAGAATTAATATGGGTGATTGTGGCAATTAGAGCGCACCGCTGCATTTCTAATGACACTGTTTTACATTTCAAACGCAATATGAGAGTTTAGGCCCTATTTAATTTTGATTGTTTTGTGTGCATGTGTTTTTTCTTTTCCTTTTTTTTCATGAAGAGGAAAAAAATTTGACGTAAGAACATTGAAGTTTCTAATAGACACATGTATTTCATAGGCGCCGCCTAGGCCATGGGGGGTTAAAAGAGTCATGGCTCAGAGATGGGCGTAGGCGAATTTGATAGCACCATCGATAACATAGTATGTTCAGTACAATGAAATTGCAACAGAGCTTAATGGTAGAAACCCTAAGATTCGATATCAAATGTGCTGGTTTCAAAACATACTTGGACACGGTGTACCCACACTATTGTTTTCCACTTTCGATTGCACAATGATGTTATGAAAGAATATAAGCTCAGTTACACAGGAAATGTAAAACCATTATTGATCAGGAATAACAAGTGAAAGCTTTGCATGTCATGATTCCGAATAAACTCCAGTTTTCGTTTTGGACATTTACTATTTCTAACATCTGATGATCTAAAAGGTTTCTCACGCGGAAATAACGAAACTTGTAATCGGCTGGACTGGTTCTCATTGTGAAGTCAACAAGTTAGTGTAACAGCTAGTGATTCTAGACTAAATTGCTCATGGGTCATAATAACTAGTCTTATTTTGTTTGTAAAATTATTGTACCAGTTGCAGTGGTTATTCGCTTGGTATCTAGATCCGCACCAAATTTTAAAGTAAATCAAAACGATACCGTACAATTATTTCCTCAGTCATGTCTTTATAATTATAGTGGAGTGAGGGAAAAAATGGTGTTATCTGAGAAAAACCATGCAATGATGAACCAGTGTTCCAAATCAAAGTTTTCTGATTACTGAACACTCTGGTGACTCACGCCATACAATGGACCAAAATGGTGTCCGTCTTTTCTTGAATTTTGATTCCTTAGGGAAGGATTGTGATAATTTCAGGAACGTAGATAGCGCTAACACTTTTTTTTTTGCTCGATTTTAAAATTAAGTATCATTCTTTGTTGCTTTGAAACATTTTTCTTAAAACCTAATAAAAAATTTTTTCTCCGACTTTCATTACGTGACAGATGTAGATCAACCTTTGATAAAAGAACCAAATGACATTTGTACAAACAATTCCACCTTATCATACATATCGCTCGTGATGAAAACAAAATATATCCAGAAAACCTCAAATGATTCACATTTTATTTTGTTCATTCCAGTGCAGTCACTGACAGCCTTAACAGCTGCTTTTCATTGCGTGTCTCAGGTTATCTAAAATGGTTATCTTGAAGACACTGAATGATAACAAAAAAATGAAAACAAAAACGCCCTTCCCCTCCCGCAACGAGTAGCCTGTTTAATGCATGTTGATTGCATGACGCATGGAGTTACCAAATTAATCACCATACCAACAGCTGAAAGTCCTACACACAGCTAAGTACTACATGTATCTCTTTGATCACATAGCAGCCAGCGTCACATGAAAAATAAAGGGAAATGTCAAGGAATATCAGTACAAACTCTTTCCTTCTCAGAAATCATTTATTTGTTTACATAGAGCTATATTTTAAAAGTCGTCTTCAGGCCTTTCTTTTATTTGTGATGGGATATTGTGTGAGCATGCTCGACCATCAACGCTTAACTAATTTAAAAAATTGTAATTCACTTACAGTACGACTGTTTAATACAAATATGAAAAATGTAAGGATACTTTAGGTTCATTTGATCTAAAACGCATCGTGTATCAAAAATAATCTCTTACGTCTATTTATGATGTTAGTCAGTTTGGCTACCGATATCAGCTGAAGACCATATAAGGTTTCTTGTAACAATTAAGAGCTGTTGCTCCTTATCGCTCAAATGAAACAGCCATTACTGTCACCTCTCAGTCAATAACGAAATTTAATTTGCCCATTGTTAGCAATCCTAATTTGAGAGAAATTAAGCGGTTTTCGTATCATCATGGCCGAAACTTTGAAAAAAGCTCCTTTTAACCCAGTGGACCTTGCACTGGATTGCATTGAGTAAATTCATGGAGATGAATGCTTGAGGTCACCGCTCTTGGACGACTGTGCATGTGGCTTGTTCCAGTAAGCTGCTCGCAATTATCATTCGCTGGAATGTTAGTATGGTTTGTAATATGCACATTATTATTTGACTTAGTTATTCTCTGCATTTTAATTTTTTTTATATGAATATAAAACTTTACTCACTACTGAATCCTCTGTCCAGTTGTGTGTGTCACAAAATTCATGATTTTTTATTTGGTACATGCAAAATTATTATCAAAACTTTTGTGTAAGTCCTTGAATTTATAAAATTGGTAGACGAAAGAAGATAAACAAAATAAGGACAAATAGCATTGTTCAATTTTATTACTCTTATCATGTGTGAACAAAAATTCTAGAAGTCAATATTTTGTCATAACAATCCAAGGCTCAACTTCAATGATGCAAAATAATATAACTGGCATAAATATACATTCTTGCTATTTAAAAAAAAATAATAAAAAAACCAGCATAAAGCAGCAACAGCAGCAGCAACAACAGCAGAGGAAGAAGAAGAAGAGGAAGAAGAAGAAGAAGAAGAAGAAGAAGAAGAAGAAGAAGAAGAAGAAGAAGAAGAAGAAGAAGAAGAAGAAGAAGAAGAAGAAGAAGAAGAAGAAGAAGGAGAAGGAGAAGAAGAAGAAGAAGAAGGAGAAGAAGAAGAAGAAGAAGAAGAAGAAGAAGAAGAAGAAGAAGAAGAAGAAGAAGAAGAAGAAGAAGAAGAAGAAGAAGAAGAAGAAGAAGAAGAAGAAGAAAAAGAAGAAGAAGAAGAAGAAGAAGAAGAAGAAGAAGAAGAAGAAGAAGAAGAAGAAGAAGAAGAAGAAGAAGAAGAAGAAGAAGAAGAAGAAGAAGAAGAAGGAGAAGGAGGAGAAGAAGAAGAAGAAGAAGAAGAAGAAGAAGAAGAAGAAGAAGAAGAAGAAGAAGAAGAAGAGGAGGAGGAGGAGGAGGAGGAGGAGGAGGAGGAAAAACAGTGAAAGAAGAAGGGGAAAAAATAGAAGTTGATGAAGACTCCATCAGGCAGGTAAGAGCTAATCAGATGAGGTCCCACACTCATCTTCTAATCATACAGGGGTTCGAACCCAAGGAAAAGCAGGCCCTAAGGATGTAAGGACAGCTCTGCAAAGGAAATCATATGCAGTTAGAGTTAATATACGATCTGACGTGCTTTATCTGATTCAGATTAATGAGAGAGAAAGGGAGACATAGATAGAGACCGAGAGAGCGAGTGAAAAAGATAGACCGATAATTATTATAAAGATATAAGATAAATAGACAGTTGAAGAGATAGTTGTGAGTGAGACAGAAAGTGTGTGTTTATGTGTGTGATAGAGAAAGGGAGAGAGAGAGAGGTGGGGAGAGAGAGAGAGAGGTGGGGAGAGAGAGAGAGAGAGAGAGAGAGAGAGAGAGAGAGAGAGAGAGAGAGAGAGAGAGAGAGAGAGAGAGAGCGGGTGCGAGATAGAGAGAGAAGGGAGAGCTTTTGAGATTACAAACAAACTGAATGACACCCATCCTTTAATTTAAAAAAAGGGGGAATGACATGGTAAAAGTTAACAATATATTTTACTTGCTGGAATAGCGTTTATGTTACAACATTGTTCTGTCCAAGTCACATTGGAGATTAAGAGACAAACATTATGGGTGTGTAGTAATTATAGTTCTAAGATGCAGTGACGTCATAGAGTTTTAAAATTTCACAGCTTTTGTATGACTTTTGTCTCAGTCGCAGTCAGTAATTTTGAACATGAAAGCACAGAAAGGCAAATGTGTCTTACCTACATCTTTGCCATCAAATTAATATTTCAATAAGTGGAATAATGGATAATTCGATCAACAATGTATTGAATATTCAGATTTCTCTCTCTCTCTCTCTCTCTCTCTCTCTCTCTCTCTCTCTCTCTCTCTCTCTCTCTCTCTCTCTCGATCTTTCTCTCCCCCACTCTTTTATTGATCTAGAATACATACATGTACAATACCATCTCATCGAGTTAGACATTATTTTTTCTTCATACTATGATCATGTGTGCATTGTTAAAAATAAACCTCTATAATCTAAAATTATCATAAGTAATTAAAGAACACTATTATTTGCAACATCAGCTACACACTGGACTATCGCGGCGTAACAATACAGAAAACAAACACTCTCAACTAAAACTCTATTCGACTAAAGCACACACAATTTCATTTGTATTTTCATAATTAATGATAAATTAAACAGGGTTTTATCTCTTAGTTTACTGCTACGTCGACAAAACTGTTGCTGAAAAACCAGCATGCAGTGGCATCCGTAAAGAACACATATAACCATTTTGCTGTTGCTACAAACAACGCTAATGGAAACTATCCAACAAATTACAATTATCAAGATGTGTTTAAAATTCTTCATTAGGGGAGTAAATATCGCAAATTTATTATTATTATTATTATTATTATTATTATCATTATTATTATTATTATTATTATTATTATTATTATTATTATTATTGTTGTTGTTGTTGTTGTTGTTGTTGTTGTTGTTGTTGTTGTTGTTGTTGTTGTTGTTGTTGTTGTTATTATTATTATTATTATTATTATTATCATCATCATTATTATATCTTTTTTCATTATGAAAAATTGCATCTACAAAAACATTGTTCAAAGAACTTAAAATAACAACAATAAAAATAGTAATAATAATAATGATACTAATAATAATAATAATAATAATAATAATAATAATAATAATAATAATAATAATAATAGTAATAGTAATAATAATAATAATAATAATAATAATAATAGTAATAGTAATAATAATAATAATAATAATAATAATAATAATAATAATAATAATAATAATAATAATAGTAATAAAAAAAGTGAAAATAAAGAACGATATGAACAACAAAATGAAATCATTTAAGACTAAAAAGTAACCGATGGTTTATACGTCATACTTGCTCACTTTCAGTTTCAGCTATATAACGGTTGAAAACTGTTCATTCACCATCTTCACTAAAATACACAAATGAAGGTAAGTAAAACGAGATAATTGTAAACCTGAAAAGTTCCAATAAATTATCTCTCAGTGTGCAATTAGTAATGTAGAGTAAGTGATATTGCTTATTAAAGCGATCTAGCACAGTTTATCTTTCATTTAAAAAAAATGATCCGTTCACATAGGGTTGACTTTACTGAACGAATTTACAGTAGGAGAAAAAAAAAATGTTCGACTTCACTAAGCAGCATTCAAACTCAACGGCAATGAATCGAAACTAATCTTTTCGTTGTAGATATTATTGATTATGTTAACACTTTATTTTGAAAAAATGCGTATATTTCATTGATCTACTCTTTTTAACGTTTACCTTAACGTTTCCTTCGAAACAATTCAAGAAATAAACTATAATGTTAGACAATCGTGGAGTGAAAACAGAAGCTACAAGTCAAGCCCGAGCCTAAAGAGACAGTACTTTCAACCCAATATTTTTTTTAAGCGCAAACAACTCTTTTATTCAAAGCATTGCCTATTTTTAATAATAAAGAACAAAATAAAATATACATACAATAGTTAAAAAACATAAATATTTGTAAAATAATAGACAAGATACCTTTTTTTGCAGCACGGCATGACGTGGTTCTGCATACGTTGCACCAATAAACACAGATTTAGGCACATTTCAAGAAAAGAGGAATGTCTTTCAGTTAGAATCACATGAAGTCTTCCAAGAGATGGTTTAAATTCGGAAGAACAAAATAATATACTCACAAGCTCATAAGTTCTCATTTGATTTATTCAGCATTTCTCCAACTTGAAGCCTTATGAAACCTGTCGAATCAGATTCTATACTCATTTGCGAGTTGGAGTCAACAGGATTTAATTTTACATATAATTTGTTTTTATCTTGCTTTATTTCATTCTCAGAGAATTCTCATGGTTTTCCATGAGGCTAAAAAAAATTCACTCAAGTATCAACTCAATCACATCCTTTTATCATACTTACATTAAGGAGAGTACCGCACGCTTTCTAGGAAAAGACAGGCGACTAAGACTGTACACAGGAATCATTGTTCTTTGCCTAGAAAGGGCGGACTTTCCAATACTATCTATGACTTAACAATTTGTTTCTGTTTGAACTATTGTCACTAACAGCACCAGCATATACCTTCTCACAAGCCACTATTTGGTTGTATACATCTTCCAGTCTCTCCTGAAGCACCTTCACGTTTTTCTCCGGTAAAGGCGCTAACTGCTCGTGCAGCTCTGGCTCCTCCCGGACAAACAGCTCCTGCAATTCCGTACCCACACTCTGCGAGGCTCTAAGCCTCTTGACCACGTTCACTGTAGAGGGTCGGAACACACACAGCGCACCCAGTAGCGACCGGTGGAAGCCAGCATACTTGTCGAGCAGGCGATATCCGTGGAAGAGACCAGACTCGTTGTCCAAAAAGACTAAAGCACCGTCCGGCCGCTGCTCCAGATTGTGGGCAGGACTAGCCATCATCTGATCGTTCCATTGGCGATTAAACATATTGTTAATCACACGGTCCAGGTTAGCGGTCAAGTAGTCAAATACGATCAAGTCTGACCACTGCAAAAGTTGACACAGCTCTGGTCGGGACTTGCTTCCCAGACCAAGAACAGTAGGGGTTAATTTGGGTCGGAAATGGGGCGGCAGATTTTCCACTGCCCTAAAATCTGTACCCTTCTGGTCCTCACCAGCTATATTAGATTCAATTTTAAAGTTTGGTACACTTGCTTTTCTATCCAAGTCTTCCTCCCCTTCTCCTCTGAACTCTGGCGGAATATGCGATGGCGACATACCGTCTATGTACTTGGTGAGAACTACAAGTTTGGAGTCAGCCCACTGCGCAAGAGATAGTTGCAAATGTACGGACCTCCACCGAGAAGAGAGTGAGTCTACGCGGGCCAACACTGTAGGAGGGATGTGTGACACGTTCAACAATCGCGCTAAATAATAGGAGAACACCTCACCTTGGATTTGATCGGTATTCAATCTGTACCTAGCGCATGCGCGGCTCGAGTCCCGGAAGGTGATAAGTCTGTTCTGCATTCGGCCGCAGCCATCCTCGACCTTGACGACATCGATGGAAGAAGTCTTTTGTCTCCAGGCGTCCACCTCGCTAGGTGAGAATGGTCTCGGGCAAGATGCCTCCAGTTGAGAAGACCAAGATACACCTTGTACAATTGTAGCTAGGTAGGCCAAGTCTTCTAGCGACGGAGATCCCCCACTTTTCTTTGATGCATCTTTTGAAGTCGATGCTTGATCTTTGTCGGCCACTGTCCCCTCTAAAAGCCCGCTGGCTGTATGATGCAATCTCTTCTCTGCCTCAGGGAATGAAGCTTGATGAGATTTTTTATCGTTGAATCTCAAGTTATTGACCCTTAAGCCACCTTGCTGCACAACACTGCTTCCACTGAGCCCTGTGTTTTTTCGCAGCTGCATTTTCGAAGATCGCGCCAAACCACCCCCGATGTTGCTAATACTGCTACCATCGTTGTTGACACCATTGACTCGGGCTGGTGAGAAGGTGCCCTTATTTTGCCTTACGAGATTGGATTTGACTAATTTACTACTTGCTGCATTTTCTTTTACTTCAGGATGCTGCGTATGGGAGGACAGGTCCTTTTGAACATCAGATGCTGACTGGAGCTTGTCAAGATCTATATGCGGTGGCTGAGGGCTTTCCCCATTTCCGTGGAGAAGGCTGCGCCGAGACCTCAAGCTAACTGACGGAGCGGAGAATGATTTTTGAGAATGAATGCTTTGAGAATCTGCTGGAAGTGTATCTATAGGCAACTGAAGCAGAAGGCCGAATACGACCCCAAGGGTGAAACCGATTCCCGTCATGATCAGCAACACTATCTTCATTCTCCCCGCAGGGACAGCATAGCACCGAAAAGTCAGGGCAGAGAGCCGTCTAACACCGGGCAGTGGGTGTCTGCTTTCACTCCCCAAACTCCGAGACTTGATGCTCACGCTGCCGATTTTTGTCGAAGGAGCTTTCTCTAGCGGTGATGGCGCCTCCCCTGGTTTGTTTGTGGTAAGGTTGTAACACTTGGTCGCGTTGTCGATAGAGAAACTCTCTGCTACCCTGACATTCTCACCAGCTGGGAGTCTGACGACAGAGTTGTCTACCGCAGAGCTTGTTCGGGTGATCAAATGCCGTTTCCTCAGGCGGAGTTGAGGAGGTCTAGAGGATGTAAACAGGATCACTGCTCTTTAAGGGCGGTTCGAGTCTTGTGGAAATGGAAATGAGGACAAGAAAGAAGGCGATTGGGATTAAATACGTTGTATCTCACTTCGTCGGTGGAATGGTAGCCGATGCCTTGCGGACATTCTGGGCAGAGATAGGAGAGAAAGGGCAAAGGTTCAGCTTACACTTTCCGAACTTTAGGCTTATACAAACTGCACTCATAGGAAATAAATACATTTGTAACATGCTTTTTTAAATTTAAAAAAATGGATTAAAAATTACAACCAAATATACTAACATTCTTCGCTAAGTTGTCAGAGACTTAATTTTTTTTTTTCGTTTTTCAATCTATGTGTACACAACAAAATAATAAAAAAAAAAACATTCGAAATGAAAATCACAGTTGTAACTTTTTATTCTTTCAGAAAAGGTCTTCGAGCTTTTTATTATCGTCTGGAGTTTTTATGCTGAAAACCTTTGGTTTAATTACTGCAAAGAACACATAACATTATCTAATTTATCCTGTTTGCTGAGGAAGCCACATAAATACAGGAAACGAAAACATTCTGCCTTTATGAGACTAATCAGTGCGCTTTTCATACACACAGCTGTGACTCACAAGCATAATATTATGGCATTCCTAGATATAGTAAAAAATTTAAAAAAAAAAAAAAAAAGAAAAGTCAACTGGGCTCGAAAATCTCAGAGAAATCTTAAACAAACTGTGCAACCATCACAAAAACACTGCACTATTTATAAAAGCATTTTCTATAAGTGAGACGAGGCGAAAGACGATACATCGAAGCTCAATAATGTGCAGGACAAACTTTTATCCAGCCAGCATAAATATTTGTAGAGGAAACGCTCAAATTTACCCTCCGTCGTGAATACATTAACTGGATAGATTTACGTTAACACCAAGAAAGTCAAGGCAATCCCGCCGCTTCCCCCATGTCGCCGCGGTAGAGAGTGAAACACTGAGCGAAGCAGTTACAATCACTGGTGCTGTTGGAAGTTGAGAAGGCATTTTTTCACCCGTTCATTGAAAAAAAAAAATCTGTGCATAGAAGGAAACAAGGACCACCGCCATCACTAAAGGTAAAAAGGATTGCAAACTTATTTTACGTTGGTCTCGGTTTACTTCTTTTTTTTAAATGCTGCTAAGAATGATGGGGAAGGGCACGGGGTAGGGGGGGTGTTAGGGGGTAAGTTACATCCATAACAGATCTCAACGACAACCAATAAACATGTAGTTCAGAAAGCCAGAGGAAAACGTAAACATTAGAACTTCAGTGATCTAAGCGAGAACTGTCGAAACAAAACGAGATGGGAACGCCTTCGTGAAAGGCTTGTGAGTGGCTGTGTCAGGAAATAAAGATGTATTGATGTTGCCTCCTCCCCCCCCCCCCCCATACATACACACATACACAATCAATGAGGGACGGATTCAAGGATTGCTATTCACAAAGCCGAATCTCCTGCCATAAATACTTGTTTTTTTTTTCTTATCTACCTTCTTCTTTACCTTAAGCGAAATACTTTCTGTTTAATCTCCTCCCCAGAGTGTTCAGGGAAGGAACAACACTTCATTATAATGTCGCTCCCTGACATTGCCGCCGAACTTATGGTTTTCAAATTAAACAGGGAGATTTCAGGACAAGTCAAAACACTGGCGACGCCTGCCAACCTCCAAGCTCGGTAAATGCAATTCATTACTTGAGCAGGGAGAGAGTGGAATTTAAAGAAAAATAGGAGGAAGAGAAACAATCGCAGAATCTTAAACTCCTCGGGGCATTTGGCTTGAGCGTGAGCTATTTCCATGGTAAGCTTTAAAAGAGGAAAAGAGTGAGAGAGAGAGAGAGAGAGAGAGAGAGAGAGAGAGAGAGAGAGAGAGAGAGAGAGGGAGAGTGACGCAGACATATACAATCAGAGTTGAAGCGGGCGAACGAGAGAGAGCTAGAGAGAGAGAGAGAGAGAGAGAGAGAGAGAGAGAGAGAGAGAGAGAGAGAGAGAGAGAGAGAGAGAGAGAGAGAGAGAGAGAGAGAGAGGCATACAAAGAGGCATACAGAGAGAGAAAAAGAGACAGACAGACAAGAGAACACGATGTTAAAAGTCGCTTTGCACCTTAAGGAACGTGGCAGAGACATACAAGAGAAAGATAATAATTCTAATAAAGGACGTGCCAGTGAGGATAATGACTAAACCACAGCCATCTAGGTAGAGAAGTCTTCACCTTAGAGAGTGGGGATGAGAGGAGAGGAAAATACAAGATTACAGGGAAAAGAGAGACAGTTCAAGGGAATGGGGGTGGGTGAAAGGGAGTGGTACATAAGAAACCATAGATGGAAGAAAAAAAAGGTTTTGTTTTTTATTAAAGTTAGAAAGAAAAGTAGTCAAAATCATTGATTGAGAAGGCGGAGCGAGGAGATACAGAGACAGCTATTGATAGAGAAAGGAATACACAACAGAGACATGGGAAAGAGGAGGAGACAGGAAAGAGAGAGATTTGGGAGTGAATGCTCGGGAAGAGTCCCCACACACAAATAAACACAGATAAAAAGATAGTTATCTTTTTTTCTTTCAATTAAGATAATTTAGCCAAGTAAAGGTATCGTGTATATTTTTAGGCATACCTCACATCGACCCTCTAGAAATGAACACATACACTTTTTACTTTGGAATCTAAACAAAGTTGCAAACAAATCTTAAAATCAACAAGCAAAGTAGCTTTCATTTACAGTAAGGAATTCGTTTGCTTGTTATTCTGAATCGAGTGTATTTTCTTCATTGAGTATACATTGCAAGCCATGGCAAGTTGATAAACAAAACACGTTTGTATGATTTTCCTGTTAATTTGATAAGCTGCAGTCTGGGGCGCGCTGCAAGTTGATTTGAAAGACAAATGATGAGCGCGCGCCTGCCGTTTTTATCATCTTTTGATTCTTTTCAAATTAACATTATGCTTTTCAAATGAAAATGACAATTTATAAATTCTGCATAATATTGCAAAGTTTTTATGCATTCCTTCTCATTTATTTTTGTCCTAGTGTTTTCGATAACAATTCGTGCTCCTTGCACTCCCTCATACTACGTTCATCGTTCTTATCATATGGGTGAAGCAAATCTTTTGCTCTTCTATTCAGTTTATTCATTGACCAGTAGGATCAAACAGAGGTAGAACAATGGCAAAGACAATACTGAATCAGCAAAGATTTTGTTGTTGTAGTTGTTGTTGTTGCTCTTATAAAGGAAAAAAAAATTATAGCCCCTTTGCTTTATCTCAATAATCTTAGGGTAGAAAATGTTAAGAAAAAGAAGACAGCATCTCTATTCGTTGGATATTTGTTGTTTTAACAATTTAATAATACTTCATTTTCTTTAAAATTAGCTTCCATTCATGACGATATATCGGCAAGACAAGGAAAGGGATAAAGGAGAAACGGACAGCAAAACTGTAAAGACAGACACAGATAGAGGGAAAAAATAGAAAGAGTATGTGGGGAGAGGATAAGAAAGAGGAAAAGAGATAGAGAGCGGAATAAACAAAGAAAGTGAGAAATAAAAAGAGATTCACGGAGAGAGGAAGAGAACAAAAAGGAAAATAAGGTAAAAATAAATAAAAAGAAAGCCATTCGTCCCATAACGATTCTTGATTTATTTCAAATACACATACCTGCACACTTATTGTAATGTGTGAAATAAGAAGATTAACTGTGATTTTTGTTTCGCAGAATTCTCGGATTAAGATACGGAAAAGTGATTGGATCTTTCTAGTTTGTTTGTTTTATCTTTAAAACCTTATTCATCGCTCATGACCACATTTCATGAAGAACCAAGTTACAACAACAACAACAGCAGCAGCAGCAACAACAACTACTACTAGAGTACTACCACTCCTGCTGCTGCTGCTACTACTACTACTACTACAACTACTACTATTATCACTACTACTACTACTACTACTACTACTACTACTACTACTACTACTACTACTACTACTACTACTACTACTACTACTACTACTACTACTACTATTACTACTACTACTACTACTACTACTACTATTACTACTTCTCTTCAAAAACTACTTCTAAAACGAGTTTTTTCTCAATACTATTGATAATTTGAGGCTAACAATTTCAAACACTATGTTAGATTCGTTTGACAACGACTGTATTTCAACTTTTCAGCGCTTTATACCGCTCTCAGCCATTATATTATTGCCCTTCATGCATGCGTAGATTCTATGCCAAACCATATTGAAGCCATCATCTTAGTCTCGACACGCGATGACCTTCTAATCAGCTTAGTGGACCCCCAAGAGTTAAGCCAGTGACCTTCCCTTTCTTGTTACACTGCGTATACATAACCTCAGTGAATTATCTGTTGTGGATTTTCATTGGAATAAAATAAGTATTAAAACAAATCAAAACACGATAGGCAGATACGTTGAAATAGTTGTCAATTTAGTTTCGAAAACAAACTTTCTCGCTTTAAAGTCATGGCAAGCTCATTATAGACTACGAAACACTAGACCTATTGGTTTTATAGACCTTATTTCTAACAACTACAACTGTTGCCAGACATTGGTTGGTCACCACAACATTGGGTTAAGTGGACGCACTCATTTATTGGCTACAGTCACTCAACTGAGCATTAATCCATCACCGGAAACAGTTCTTTTCCACCTGCCAGTTTAGGCCATGCAGAAGTGAAATGATCTCATTATTCCTGAGTGGAAGATTTGAAACTTACCCACTAGATCTACATGCCAAGTGGCTTAAAAAGTTTATATTTAGAATCAAAGTATATATATGAGCTGACCTCTCGGAAACACAAAGTAATCTGAAGCTAGTCAGCGTTGTGCTTTTCTCCGATTAGCATAAATCTATCTCAATGAACAAACCAATACTAAATAGGGAGAGAGATAAAGACCTTTTCCAGGAGTTGCTGAGCCAATGTAGGATCATAATGCAATTAGTGTCGCATCAATAAACAATAGCGTGATCGCTGAGGGAGAGACCCCCTAGGGTTTGGATAAATCAGCCGATTGATGTATATACAGTTTGATGACGCCAACTTTTTTTTTTGTACTTCTCTATCACAAGTCTGCGACGCCGGTGGTCTAGTGAAAGGAGGATCTGGGTTTAAATCCTGATGGGACGGATGCTAGTTTATGAAGAGCATTCTATTTGCTTTTTTTTTTCACTCCACGAAGCGTAAACGAATACCAATATAGACTGGACGAAAAAGCCAGCGATAGACCAGCACCTTCCCAAGGGGAAATAGACTTTATTTATGTATCTGGTTAACCCTGCCTGAAACTGGAATTAGATCGGCTCCTACGGGCATCTTCTGAAGCATTTCTGAATTCCAAGACTTATCAGGTTCTTGTCTACAGACATACAGGAGATTCGCTAACAATGGTATCGGAAAGAGAGACAGAACGATGGAAGAAGGCAGAAAGTGATATGTTGGCAAAAACTGGTTAAACAGATTAGAGAGAGAGAGAGAGAGAGAGAGAGAGAGAGAGAGAGAGAGAGAGAGAGAGAGAGAGAGAGAGAGAGAGAGGACATATAGCAATTTAGGTCTAAGTATCGATCTGCTGACAAACTATTCCATTGTTCTCCAATCCTAATCAGCAATAATTACCACGAACATTAGTTTTAACCGACTGGGAATCGCCCGCAAAGGTCACAGGCTGCCGCTGAGGCCACCGCAGGAGGAAAGTGGCCATTTTATAGTTTATTCAGGTCGGAAACTAAATGTCTCTCAAGATACAAACCTAAGCCTCTTTTCGAAAATTATATCTGATCCTGTACAAGCGATCAGTAATAACCTTTAGCCGAAGTTATAAGGTCATGCTATCTCCTTAAGGACAAATTTAGATAAACTGGGCATTTTGGAGGAGCGATCTATGCATGAAACAGGTTGTGTCTAAATATCTCAATCTTCGACTATACACAACCAACTTTCCATACACAAATAAAACAATAAAGCGATGAAAGCCCTTGAGAGCAATTAATTTTTCGTAAATTTCTGAAACGAAAAAAAACGAAACAAAAATTCTAAAACTTTGTGAGTAACCTTCTTTTATGCTGGTGAAAAAAATATCAGTATGCAAAAGAGCAATCCGGCATGCCGCTGTCTAAACTCTCCTCCAGCGCTGCAGTTAGTGTTGAAAGCGCGACGCTAAATTTATGATACGACTTTAACAACGAAGAAAAAACCGATAAAATAAAAAAAAAAACATTAAAAATATTAAAAAAAAAAAGAAAAAAAAAAGCTTTGGAATGGTGAAACATTTATAAGAAGAGAGAGAAATACTCAAATGCAAAGGTTTTTATTTTTCTTTTCTCTAGTGGAAAAGAACACGAAACAGTATCGTAGATATTGCGTGCAACAGCAAGGCCCAGGTGAGCGTTTTTTTTTTTTTTCATGCATTATATATATATAAAATATAAAAAAAAAACAAAAGAAACTATGAGAAAATATTTTATTAGATTTAAAAGCAGGCAAGGCTTGCAGGCTGGCCGGAGTTGCTGCCCGTGGTTTGGGCGATGTGCCCCAGGTGGGTTGGCGACAGCAGACGACAGCACCAGGCTCCACTCTGTCCAGACCTGGCTAGCCACGCTCACAAACACACACATACATACATGCACACACACACACACACACTCATAGAAATTGCATTCGCTCTGCCAGTGGAAGTTTCTTCTCCTCTGATTTTTTTCATACAGACTGATGCATCCGCGATTTAATTCTGCATATACATCAGTATCCAAGCACCTGAACATGATAACTTTTAAACAAAGACTATCCTGATGGAAATAAACAAGATTAAACAAGAAGAAAAGAAACGTTCACGGCAAACCCCCGCTGATCTACTTTCCTCTCTTCTCTTCCCGTTTGGTCTATTGTTTCAAATGCTTCGTTTTCCTCTTTGTTTTCAAGCGAACTCCACGAAAAACATAATTTCATATCTGTTTAAAAAAAAAAAAGTAAAATAGAAAAGAATGAAATGTTCAGAGACAACAGTAAGGAAAAAAGCAGATCCCGTTTTTGACACTTGAAGTTGAAATGCGAGTAACAAGAAAGTGAGAAACAAGCGAAAGTATTGTAGACAATCATGTTTTCTCTATCCTTTGAAAGCACAATCCCATTGCACTTTTAATCAGAACTTTGTCCACACATATGTGACGGGATAATACTTCCTCATGATTATGAACATGCGATTTGTGATTTCATCCCCAAAAAACATTTGATAACGGCCAAAGACAGGTGTTAAGATTAAATTTGATATTTCATCAATTATTCCCTCACAAAATAATGCCCCAATATATGGTTCTGTATTACATTGATCTGGTACTGAATATGTGAAATAAGAGATGATTTTAAATAATATGAGAATTAGAACACAAAAAAGAGAAGGTTGTAAAGTAAGATATGAAAATATTCTCTTACAGTAACGCCAGCTAGCATAGAGGAAAAAAAATAGGGGTAACGAAAAAGAGGTAGTTGAATTGAACGTGCGGCCAGAGAAGCGAGCGAGATGCAGGGCAGAGCGTCGTTCAGTTAGAACTGCAGACATAAGAAGAAGTTACCATACGCCCTCTAAAATCAATAGCTTGCCTTACTGAGCGCTAACAGTATTAGCCAATAAAATCAGCTTACTTAAAATACTAGCGTGCTCTAATCAATGATTTGCCACGCTAGCTTAGGAAACGAAAGAGGGAGGGGGTGGGTGGGACGGAGAAAGTGCATTGACAGTTAGAGCACTTAAAAGACAGCTTGTAACCTTGTATTATGTTATTTTTATCCAAGCAATCCAGATCAGATAATGTCTGGGTCTTTTAAAGACTGAACCCATCATGACAATTGATGGGTAGGAGAACAATCTAGACGCTCTAATCACCGTTAGCGAACGGTGCACGAAGCTTTGTCTATTGCTTTATCAATATTGCATGTCCATATTCCTTAAATAATACAGTACAAATTAAAGAAAGTTTGACCGTTTGCAAATATAGTTTAATTACTGTTTTATTTTCATTCCCATTGACCTGCTTCGCTTCAAAAGAAAACTTGTTCCTCGTCCTTCAGATGCCGATTCTGTTCATATCGAGTGGGATGAGATACCTGAACCATTTAAATTCCTATAGATGGGCGATTTTTTACCATCACGTTAAGCATAGAGACCTATCTTTTAAAGTTGCTGTACTTAATTGCGATTTTGTACTTTGGATAGCATCTGTTACCCCTTAGTTTCTAGCTTAAGGGGATGCACCCGGTGAATAAGTTATATCAATATTAATGTTTTCAGTTTATCAAATCTGCCACTCTGAGAGCCTTAAAGCCGACTGGCGAGGCCAACATTGTGTCTCTTTGAGCGAGCTGTGTCAACATTTAGCCACGGGTCATAGACCACTCGTGTCAACATTACCAACTGGCCTCACACAAGCCGTGTCAATATTACCCACTATCCACACACTAGTTGTGTCAACAATTACCAGTACACACTGGTCGAAGCCCGCTAATCCTAGCAACTTCAGGGTACGTTCACGACCCTGACGCACCAATATAAAACAAAGTCTATGTATGAGTGGTGCGAAAGCCGTAGGAGGACGCCACAGTGATCCACACTCTAGTCGTAGAGCCGGGTACTTGCGAGATTAATCCGAAAACAAATCAACGTTATTCGAGACAGGAACACTAACAGCTCTCCTGTCTAAACTAAAGTTCCGCTAAAGGAATGAGAGCTCTTTGGAATGGTTTGAAATGTGTGCATCTGCAAATATCGGAGTCTACGACAATTTGATCCTACCAATAGTTCTATGTTGAGTTTTCAAGTATAATTCACACCAGTAAAGATTGAAGTGAATGGTTGATTGAAATAAAACATGATAATCATATCAATTTCGTGCACCTGTTTCTAAATTAAAAGATGACAATAATTTTTGCTATATCAATAAAAGTAAAATCATCGAACTGAGGAGGAAATGGAACCAGTTTCTCCGCGCACTTATTACCTCCCTCCTCCTCTTACTCATCCTCCTCCTCCCAAACCAAACACAAACGAACTCAAGAGAGGTGGAGCTATAGTGGCAGTGACAAAACTTGAAAGAAAAGGGCTATAAATGGCACCTTTAAAGAAGAGAAATTATACTCGACAGCAAAATGTATCTTTCAGATTTTTAAAAAAATGTCTAAATCAATACATACGACTAATAAAACTAATCTGCCCAAATGCCAGTGTGTCAGCACAGGGTTATGTATCAGCCATGGCTCGAAAGGACAAGTCACGTTGAGTCTCTGGTCTAAGCTGATTAAAGGAAAGGGCAAAGACAAATGAATGCAGAAGACAAAAATCTAAATCGCCTTTGATTTCGATCCCTCCAGTATTTCCAGTACTCTAATAGTATTAACAAACCCCAAACATTTTATTTTTTCCCTCGTTCAAATAAATGGATCCGTTGGGATATAATGTGAAAAGGTTTCTAAAGCCCATATTTTTTTTAAATGGTTCTGTGAATACGCGATTCTCTCATCTATATTTAGAGACATTGTGAAATAGAAAAAGGCACCATAGCTGCAGCATGCCCTGGAACGAAGAAACAGAGAAGAAATCAGTATAAAACCGTTGTTATCAAAATACTACGTGCAACAGATATTGAGGAATCATGAAGTGTGAAGTGTTAGTTCAGCGGGGAAAAGAGGATATTGCACGGCCAGGAGGGGTTTACCGGCCCAATGTTGGCTCTCACTTCTGCTCGAGTGGACCATTGACACAGAGTGTACTTAAGGATCAAGGGCAGATACTCTCCTCAGATTTATGACTTCTGCTGCTGCGCCACTGCTATTGCCAGAATTTAAAGAAAATAGTTCAGTGTGAGCTTTGTTTCTTTAAATATTTTGATTGATTGGAACTTAAAAAAATTGATAATAAAAGCAAAATATACAAATTTACAATTTATTAACGATATATAATGCAAAGCTAACAGTAATGATAATAAAAAAATTCATCAAATTTTAGTTTTGATTAGAATGGATGGTAAAACTCTATTCTTTTTGTAAAAATGAAAGAAAGAACATCCCATTCATTGTATTTACATTTCTGCTTGATACTGAGCTTCCAAGGCTGTTCTGCTATCGACCTTTGAAAGTCCGTAAATGAGTAGGTCTTTAACATAACACCACGACGAGCATTTTATCTGTGCAATGACGAATCGTTTTATTTGCATACAATAAACAGCATTGCGAATCGTTACTTAGATGAGCAGATCTAGTTCGGCATTTTTTTCTTATCTTCATCTTTTCAGGTGCATTGCTTCAGGCTTTTCAACATAGCTCTATACTTCTCGTCTCGTCACATTCTTTAAATTAAATTATTTCAAGGTAGACAAGTGTACCATCTCATACCTAGACATAAAGCACTCAATAAAACAATAAAAGCGATATATTTAAAACGCTCTCTTTGGTTCAGACATACTGAACACACAGTTTGGGCTCTTTATTCCCACACAAACACATCTCTGCATTACAATCCATGTCGACCTGGAAACGGAATAAAAAAAAAAATCTATGACGCGCATGCTATGCCAGCAAACAGCTCACGCATTATTGTATTGATCGAACAAGGCTGCGCAGCGCCTATTTTCTTTATTAATTTCAGACAGAGAGAGAACGCATGTGTTAGGAATTTGAACACACAAACTTTTATCATCCTTAATATAGACAAAACATGTGCGAGTCAGTTTAAAATAATGAGCTAAGCGACAAAGATTGATTGCTTGCTTTTTTATTTTGTATTTTGCGTTCCGTCTCTCTCTCTTTCCTTTCCTCACCTTTTCTACACAGATTTAAATTTTTAGGATACACACTTTATAATAAGCAATTCATGCCTGCACGAACTGTTAAGGTCCTTGACAATTGCATCTCAGTATACAGAAATTTATCTGATTTCAGCATATTACGTGGATTTTATAAAAAAAAAAAAAGGGGGGGGGGGGGGAGGGGGGAGGGATAAATAAAAAAGAGGAGAGGGGGAGGGACAAGAGGAGAGAGAGAAAGAGAAAGAAAGAGAGAGAGAGAGAGAGAGAGGGTGGGGGGGAAGAGAAGGAGATAGAGAGACAGCTAAGAAGAAAGTAAATCAAAATGACATCTGCCCTAAAAAAAATTTTTTTTAAAATAAAAATCGAAACCAATTGAAAGTTCATTGGATAACATCTTCAACTGTGTACACCTACCAGAAAAAGAACAGAAAAGCAAAGGCAAAAGAAAAAAGTGAATAATAATACATTATTAAAAGTAATGTTCACGCAAAATTGGATTTTAAAACTAAGAATACCATGACGCACAATCATGCAATTGAGACGCAAGGCAAAGGAAGGAAAGTCGAAAATGATCAAATGTTGCCATGTTTAGAGGGAGACTGCTGACTCTGTGAGCGGGGCTGGCGTTGTAGCAATGAATTGGCTCTGGACAGTGGACAACAGCCCAACCGGAAGTAATTGCTACAATGGACCTGACTGCCGCCCACTTGGCGCTTCCGGTCTGAGATTGATAGTGACCAGTCACTTGCGCTATCGCATGCTAAGACGCATTGAAAAGGCAGAGAAAGAAAAGAGATAAAGAGCAGAGGGGGGGAGCGAGCGAGAGAGAGAGAGAGAGAGAGAGAGAGAGAGAGAGAGAGAGAGAGAGAGAGAGAGAGAGAGAGAGAGAGAGAGAGAGAGAGAGAGAGAGGGGGGGGGGGGGGGGAAAGGGGTGGGAATCGAGAAAAAGGAACTATTAGCAAGAATAACGCAGAGGAAGAAAGAAAAAAATTTGAGAAAGAAAAACAAGGGAAAGGAAATAGGTCGACAGCTACACGGGTCGGTAGACGGATTAATCAATTACACACAGATTGAAACAGAGTAGGGTCTACAAAGGAATCAACTAATACTGGTTCAAGGAGGGCTCGCTTAAAAAGCGACAAAATAAATAACATTAAAACAGCGAGACGAATCAAGAGGAATAAAAATTTAATATCTTAAGAAGTATAGATTGAGAAGAACATGATAATAATGAGAAAGGTTTTTCGTGTGATTCAGTTATTTTTTAAATGCGATTTTTGTTTTCCTCTTCAGGTAACAATGATTTCACAGGGAAACATACTCAAATTTGAACTATAGAAAACATTTTTTTCTGTTTTCCACAATTCAAATTTCACGTGAGAAAAAAAAAAGGAACCTAAAACCCTAACAGAAAAAAGCGTGCAATAATACAAGCCACCAAACACCGGCCCTCGGAGTGAATGGACTTCTTTTCTTTGCGGAATACGAGCAAATATTTAGCAATACCTGAGCGGCTGGGTTCAACACAAGAATGGTCTTGATGTGCTTAAGGTCACCACAGAACTTCTTTCACAATGGGAGGTGATGGCGGGCAGTCTCGAAATCACAAATTGTATTGTGTTACCAGGAGTGTCTTTAAGCTATGAACCAGGTACGATAAACGCCTTCTAGATGCGGCGGGATTAGAATCAGCGAAGAAAAAAAAAAAATAAAGCAAAGCAGTTTATTAAAAAAAAAAATTTATATATATATATATAAAGCTGTAAAGAGATTTTAAACAAGGGATCAAGATATAAGTTTTAACCGTCAATTATGATGTCAGAATCGTTACATATGCAGCACTAAACCAATTGAAGAGCCAAGATATTTAACTACCTTCCAAATTACAGAGAAAATGTGTAACCTCTTTTCCACCCAAATTTAACACCTCTCAAAGAAAAAAGTGAAAACCAATCTATATGTAGGATAACTCTTCAGAGCAAACTATGATTTGCAAATGAAAAGGCGAAAATCCATTCCAAACTCTGGCGGGGAATTTTACAAGAGTTTTAATCCTCTCTTAGAATTAGGTGTATCAAAATTGTTGTTCTTCATGTTTTAATTCCATTGAGAATTATAACATTGATTTTACTGATACTCTGATTTTTCTTGTCAGCTGTGTTAATTCCATGTTCTTTCACTGTTACAATTACCCGCCCGATAAATAAAGAATATTCAGAAACAACAAACCCGGATCTTACAAACAAAAAATTTCAATGAAATGTTGACCAGATATCTCAAACACGAGGAAATCCATGCAAAATAAACAAAAACTGAAGATAAAACAAGAAGGATGGTCAGGGCATGAGTGAGAATCACCTTTGAACTGCAGTGTCCCCTAAAGTCCAGCATTGACTCCTGTGGCAGAGGCAGGCGAGGTCAAACAGATAACATGGTTATCTTCCTTGCGCGGTGTGCAGACAAGTTGGGTATCATTGTATCAAACTTGAAATCCTTCAAGGGTCAACATAAGATTGCATGTTTCTGATCCCTGTTTCACTGATGCAGCCTTTCTAGGAATACGGTATAACAATTATTGATACTGATAATTTTCAAGCCCACAGCTTTCCATGGACTTTCTAAAATAAAACTAAAATATTTCCAGAGGGGGATTTTAAAGATCTCATGAGTCTGAGCAAGTGAGATCAGAATTTCCATCCATCTCAGGGGCAGTTGATCGAATTAGAGTTCATGAAAAACAGATACACAACCGTTATCTATCTCCCTCCCCACAACTCTCTCTCTCTCTCTCTCTCTCTCTCTCTCTCTCTCTCTCTCTCTCTCTCTCTCTCCGCTTATTTTTTATCTCTCCAGATCTATTTACAATAACGAATCATTGCAGCCTTCTACTAACACTAGGGAAGACTTGCAAATCGGACAAACCTTGTAGATAAATCGAAATCCTCTGGGAGAACCACTGGAAGATGGTAACACACTTCTACAGGACATCCGAGTATCGGACAGGCCTTCATATTGGACATTTTCCAAATTATACAGAATATCAAATTTTTATCTTGAACATGATAAATTGCATGTTTCACGTCGAAGTGAAGCAGTTGCTGCGAGTGGTAACCGGTCGCTTGTCAGAGCATTTCAAAATATCATTAATTATTTCAGCAAAAGTGGCATCGTAAATTGCAACAGTTTCAAAAATAACTTGACGTTGAGCCCAAATTATACTGCATCACAATAATTAGGACAGGAAAAATTCTTGTGGTTCTCAAAATGTTTACAAAGAGAAAATAAATGTGAAGTCAAAATATGTTTCTGAACCTTTGTTTTTACTTTGCCCTGTAACGTGTTCAATACATTTTTCAAGACGGATCTTAGACTGTTTGTTTTTCGGTTGAGTATTACCTCTTATCAACTTGTAAATTTCGACCTTTTTTAAACAAGTGTGAAAAACAAATGGCAGTGTTGTGAACTGTGTAAAGTTTTCCTTTTTTTTTTTTTTTTTTTTGGTAATTTTGGGGATACAGTCATTGAAGCGGTTTTATCGTCGTTATGAGAGATAAATAATGAAAGCATCGTGTTAGTACATCTTGAGGGCAAATCAGTGTTTCAGAATATCTACGAAAACCTTACTTTTAGTATAAATTTCTGTTTTATTCTCGGCATATTTGATCGATTTAATTAGTACCGAAAGAGCCTAGAGCAGTCTTATATGACAACAACATGAGTATGTGATAGCAATTTAATTAACGCATTTAAATTAGAAGGTGATAGCCAACCCCACTCTGTGTCTCTGGGTTTGGTTTCGATATCTCCTGCATGCCATAATGAAGTGGAGCCAATGGGAGCCTTTCAGCTGGCTTATCTTGTTGTCCCATGGTCTCTGTTGAGTTCAGGATGTTTTACTAACTGTCCATACAATCGTGACAGTCAGATAAAACTTAATAATTCTCTGATTGACTGACTGACTCAGTATGCAATGAAAGAGCGCCAAGAGTTTGCAGAAAAAAATGGCATGAAATTTAATGGAGAGAAAGAAGAGTGAAGACTTAGATAGTTAACTCGATATAGACAGAGGATAATGTGAGGTGGAGAGAGAGAGAGAGAGAGAGAGAGAGAGACAGACAGACAGACAGACAGACAGACAGACAGACAGACAGACAGACAGACAGAGAGAGGGGTTGTGAAGGAAGGGTTAATCAAATGGACAGGTTGATTGATTAAAGAATTAGTATTGAAAAGATAAATAAAGACAGGCGCATAAAGAGAAATCCCGGAAAAGGAGTCTTAGAGGCAGATATGCATTAATGTCGTAGAGTATAGACATGGACAGAGAGAGAGAGGCGGGATAGCTATGGGAAAGAGGAAACAGGAGGAGAGGGAGAGAGAAAGCAAAAGAGAGATAGAGAGAGAGATAGAGATAGATAGATAGATAGAGAGAAAGAAATAGATAAATAGATAGATAGATAGATAGATAGATAGATAGATAGGGAGAGATAGATAGATAGATAGATAGATAGAGAGAGAGAGAGAGAGAGAGAGAGAGAGAGAGAGAGAGAGAGAGAGAGAGAGATCTAAATCCTGGGGGTACCACCACAGAGGTGCTTAACCGGACAGGATTACAGATCTGTTATGAAGAGTGTGATCGCTGAGGTCTGTGTTTGTCCACGGCTCGGAGGACCCACGACGGGATAAGGAACTGATAACAGACCCGACGCTCTGAACTATCGCGTACACAAGACCACAACTATCATACACTTACAGGACATGTCTATATACCTTGCTCCACACACGATCCAACACAAACACCTCTCTGTGTATATTCAACACTGTATATATCTCCCTTCATACAAACTAGATATGTTTGCTTGTTCCTACATAAATATTGTGCTCGGTACGCGATGGTACGTTTATGCATTGCCTGTTTCAGTGACTATTTATCTGTAATTTATCGAACGTTCTGTGGATATTATAAGCTCTAACTAATAATAATCATTTTCATATTGCGAATTTTTAAATGCCATCGAGTTACGTGTATCTTACCGGCACATTACTTGATCAGATCTTGACTTCAGTTAAATGAAGCTTTCAAATTTCTATCATAGAACTAATAAAACTCAGAGAAAATCCCTTCAGTCTCACAGCCTGATGAGAGCTGAAGCTACATCATATACCATATTATGCGCTGGACAGAACGCTGGTACCCATTTCAAACTGGGTGGGTTAAGAAAATACCGACTTTCCAAAGGATACAACGCCGAGTCACGAACCATGAACCTTTCGATTACAAGCTCAAAACCTAAACGAAACTAGGCTAAGGATGCAACCTCTATTTAAGGAAAATCGGAAACAGCTGCATGCCTTCGACAGAAAAGACAAATAATATTAGATGATCCTTATAAACTAACTTTAAATCTGATTGGAATGGATAAAAGAAGGACATCGCAGATAGTGGACATAACACGCATCTGTTGTGATTAAAATACGTTTTCTGCCATTTTTCAGGGATATAAGCACACGAGCTATAATCAGAAAGAGGGGGAAAACAGATGAGATAGACAGGTAAAAGAAAGGCAGATAAATAGATAGAGAGAAAGAAAGATAGATGGAGAGTAGATAGATATACAGAGATAAAGAAAGAGACATGGACAGAGAGAGAGAGAGAGAGAGAGAGAGAGAGAGAGAGAGAGAGAGAGAGAGAGAGAGAGAGAGAGAGAGAGAGAGAAGGAGGTGGGGGAGGGGGGATACGAGTGGTTGAAAAATCAGTGATAGACAGAATAAGGCCCAGATAACTGAGAGAATCCAACGGCCAAGGCGATGCCATAATTCACACAATGCTCAAATTAATAAGTCAAACATAGCCAGACCTCCCCATCGTCCCTCCCTCAGCTCTTCCCCTGAACACCCGAGGCGAAGAACACAATATTGCTGTGGCTGAGAAATGTGTGGAACGGTGGGGAAATCTTTCCACAAAGCTCTTTGTGAATGTTTTGTAGAACCATGGGCGAGTCTATTTACTTTAAGTTGGGAGAGACCGGAGGAGGGTTGTAGGGATATATTATTAATGGAATATCATGGGCGACATCACTGTTATCCCTAACAGAATAATTTCTCCAAAGATGTGAAGGGGGTAGAGTAGTGAAAACAACAAAAAAAAAAAAAGTGCGAGAGAGTTCACGACCTTAAAATGATAAGCAAACTAAATTGCATTCTGGATTTCCATAACCAAGTGTTATGTTCAGGGTGGCGCATCAGTTATAAATTGTGTGTCGTAAATATCGTCAAAAAGAACGATACAGAGGTAGAGAAGAATTACGAATAAAGCTTACCAAAAAAAAAATCAACTAGTGGTACGTGTATCATCTTACGACGAGAAGTAAAGCGTGATAAACGCAAGCGTCCTAGAAGCTTTAAGCATGACGAAGTTCCTCCTCTTCATTTATTGTTTACTCGCAGGGGCCAGAGAGGAAGCTCTACCAGGCCCTAGCTGTTGTTGGCCCATGACACCTCGGGATATTTACTTTTTCCAAATTGAAGTTTCCATTACGACCAGTCCCAATTATTCGGAAAAATACTCAGGTCGTGAGTGTGTTTGTGGTGGAAAAAAAAGGGGGAAAGGGGGAAAAGAGGCGGGGAGTCGGTTACGGCTTGATTGTGGAAAACCATTCGAGTGCCTCTACCAGTGGCTGTTTGAACGACCTTTAGAATCAATAGACCAAAAGTAGTTGTTACGTTGAGAAAAAATTTTTTTTCAAATAAAAAAAGGCTTTCAAAGATACCACTGTGTAACGTTAATGCACTTTGTCGATTGGTTGATACCTTTAAAAATTAGGGACATTAAAAAAAAAATAAAATGCAAGTATTTTTTCAATATTAGGAAAAAGAAAACGGGGAAGATTGTTGACATAATTATTATGATATCAGTGAGGCGGAGGCGGTAAAGTATTAACAGAGAGAATTCATGAAAATATTGAGGATAACAAGATAAGTTCGGAAACGGGGTCAGTAAAAAGCGGAGAAAGAGCAAAGAATTACATCATATTATAGAAGAATGCTCTGAAAAGACATACAAGCACACACAAAGGAAAAAAGTGGGAGAGGAAAACACGTCTTAGGAGAGCCAAAATGTACAAAAATATAGAGAAAAGAGTGAGAGAATGGGAGAAAGAGAGAGAGAGAGAGAGAGAGAGAGAGAGAGAGAGAGAGAGAGAGAGAGAGAGAGAGAGAGAGAGAGAGAGAAAACAGGTCATCCGCATCTGTATGTCTGTCTCTGTCTGCCTGCCTGTCTGTCTGTCTCTCTCCCTCCCTCCCTCTCTCTCTCTCACTCTCTCTCTTTCTCCCTCTCTAACCTTCTCTGATATCACCTACAGATCAGGACAACCACAGTTTTTAAGTCTTTTTTAAGTTAACGGTGCTACTCTGAAAATTCGCTCTGTCATTCAAACATTACATCCACTCTGCGTTTTCTTAGGTAAAAAGTTCAAAAGCCCTTTGAACTCTACCCCGAGTTAGAGATTAAGAGCTCCTCAAATATGTGCCGTTGAAAAAAAGAAAAGCAAAAAAAGAAGAAGAAGAAGAACAATATTCATAATAATAATAATAATAATAATAATAATAATAATAATAATAATAATAATAATAATAATAATAATAATAATAATAATAATAACAGTTATTATAATAATAATAATAATAATAATAATAATAATTAAAAGAAGGAGAAGAAGAAGAAGAAGAAGAAGAAGAAGAAGAAGAAGAAGAAGAAGAAGAAGAAGAAGAAGAAGAAGAAGAAGAAGAAGAAGAAGAAGAAGAAGAAGAAGAAGAAGAAAAAGAGGAAGAGGAAGGGGAAGAGGAAGAAGACGAAGACGAAGACGAAGAAGAAGAAGAAGAAGAAGAAGAAGAAGAAGAAGAAGAAGAAGAAGAAGAAGAAGAAGAAGAAGAAGAAGAAGAAGAAGAAGAAGAAGAAGAAGAAGAAGAAGAAGAAGAAGAAGAAGAAGAAGAAGAAGAAGAAGAAGAAAATTTAGTGCGCATAGACTCAAGGCTAGGCACCACTGTTTTCAACCTTTTCAGAACATGAATAAGATAAGTTTAAATCATAATTTGGGTATAAATGAGAAAAGATTTCCGAACCCTAACCCTAACACGTAACTAGGTTTTCCCCTATGTCTAGATTAAATGAGAACAGTTTAGACTCTCAATAGGACTCCCATATCTTAGTTTTCAAGAGATTAGCCTGAATCCTGAGCCAAACCTAATCGAGAACCGTATTTTTCGCTGATAGTCTCACGCCTATAAAATTATAAGCATGACTTTCTGATTTTTTATTTTTTTCTTTCTGAACACGGAAAGACCAACATGTACATTTCACATTTTCAGGTAAGACGGGGGAGTTGAAGGGTTCTGGAGGGCACAGGTAGCCTTCAAATGGAGGGCATCTAAAACTATTATTGTTTATTTTTATCTTTATTATTATTAATATTATTATTATTATTATTATTATTATTATTATTATTATTATTATTATTATTATTATTATTATTATTATTATTATTATTATTATTATTATTATTATTATTATTATTATTATTATTATTATTATTATTATTATTATTATTATTATTATTAATGTTATTATTTTTTATTTGTACGCAACGATGCTATGACCAAACTCCGTTACTTTCAGCTATTCACAAAACTATTTTTTTTTTATTGAAATCTCAATTTAAATGCTGTTCTTTCCCTTTCGGAGTAAGATTGTATACTTAAAAAAAAATACACACATACATGAGTGTAGACATAAATACAACAAGTTTCTGTTAAACTATTAAAAAATGGTCCACTTACTTTGTAATTCAATTGTTATAAACCAAGCCTCAATGAGAATTAATAATTTAAGGCGAAAGTAAAGTAACGGAGGGATATTTTATGACGTTGTCGACGATAATTAATGTTAATAGACAATTAAAATTCTTTGAAACAATTCTTCACAAAGCAAAATTATCCTCTTATCCAAACTACACGTATTCACATGGTATTCATTGAGGGCTCGTTTCGAGCAGCAGAGCCTGACTTACAGACATGTACACTGTGTGGAAATTCATCATCAGAAAAAGAAAATTTACCCAGAATTAACCGAAACCTCCCCCATGTTTGATTTTGCTTTTATGTTGATCCAAACGTAATTAAAAAGAAAAATCTTGCAAAATAATTTCTACCACAGTGGAACTACAAATACCTTCGGTGTAAACGTAGGTTCAAATACAATAGAGAACCCCATAAAGAACGTTTGAACCGCCTCTTAATCACATGCTAGACACATCGCAGTATGGGGGAGAGAGGGAGATGATTGGTAAAGCTTAAGTGATTATAAGACAAATTCCTGATCAAAACTATAACTGAATACCTCCTCCCATAGATTTGAACCAAAAATTTCATTCTTTCGCAATATTATTTTTGTAAAGTTTTACACGTGATTGGTAAGACTCTGTACTGTAGCCTGCACAGACGATGCGATTAGACGGAAATGACTATAAAAAGGGCTCTTCTTCTTCTCATTGATAGAGATCAGTTGCCCTCATCTTTTTTTTTTTTTTACTTTTGTGTGATTTTCATTTATTATCGATCGAATTTCTTTCCAGCCTCAAGGTCTACATCTCTCTCCCCCCCCCCCCCCTCTATCTCTCTCTCTCTCTCTCTCTCTCTCTCTCTCTCTCTCTCTCTCTCTCTCTCTCTCTCTCTCTCTTCTCTCCTTTATTTTTCTCCCACAAAAGTTATTCTTCTCTCTCTCTCAGACACACACACACACACTCACCCTTACAAACGTTCTCTCTTTACATGCGATTTCTCTTTAAAGTTAAGACTTTAATTCTACGGGTGCTCTGAAAGATAATTCTCAGTTATGGTACCAACATCTGAAAATATACAGAGATCGCCAGATCAGATATTGAAGGATTTACGACTTCTGTGAGATTAGGGTCTATTTTCATCTCAGGGTTTGATGGGAGAGGTAGAGGAGGAAGTTAAAAAAAAAATAATGAATAACTGAGCATCTCCTTATTGAAGAAACAGTGAGGACTAAAAGAAAGAGAGAAAGAGAGAAGAGAGAGAGAGAGACAGAGAGAGAGAAAGAGAGAAGAGAGAGAGAGACAGAGAGAGAGAGAAAGAGAGAAGAGAGAGAGATAGAGAGAGAGACAGACAGACAGACAGACAGAGAGACTGTCAGACACAGACAGAGAGGCAAAGGGAAAGAGAGAGAGAGAGATTGCTATTGTAATTTCCATAACTATAGACATTCCTCAAGTAAGCACAGTTAAATAGATCTATTGATGTCTGGTAGATTGTTAAACCTTAATATCATTATATGATTAAGGTGCACATTGCACAGCCATCTAGAAAAGGGCCCTCATCTTAATCCAGAATCTTTTACAAGGGCCGCCTTTATTTTCATACATTTCTAAAGCTTTGATCATATTTGGAGAGCGGATTATAAATCTTGCATGGGCGTCAAACTTTGTCATGAGAAATATGAGTTTGAGTGCAAAGTATAATGATGTTGGGTATTTTAAATCCCCTGATAGGTGTGGACAACTGCGAGTAAGATGTATATCATGTATTAAGATGTAATTGGAAAAATCCTGTTTCATCTGAAATAAGTGCTTCTGTACACAAGTGTTATGACTGTGTCCTTTTAACGATTCGGCCATATTAAATAATTAATTTTTCTTTTAACTAATTTGCAATTTCAGACGTCCACACAATCGCTCAACAATAATTAATCATTTTCAAAAGGACAGGCTAGGTGCAGATAATTAAGAAAATTAATTCTCATTTGTAATAAGGGTAGAAGGCAAAAAACAACAACAACAACAAAAAACAAAACAAAACAACAAAACTTTAAACGAAATAAAGAACAAAGCCAACAAATCTAACTTTCTCTGATTCTCATTTAGTTCATTCAACATTCCTTCAGGGGTAGTAAGAAAACAATTTGAATACGAAAAAAAAGGAATTTTTTCTTTTTAATTTTAGGGGTAAAGCTGGCTCCATAATAAATGAACAGTGCGCCAAGTCAGGATTTAATACAGATAAGAAAGATGAACTTTACCGGTAAATAACCTGAGGGCCAAGCTGATGATAATGAAAATAGTATTCTTATTTTCTTTTTCTTTTCTTTTTTAATGTAAATAACATTGGTACGCCATAATACTCGTATTTAATACAACACAGATTTATTTTATTTTCCGACAACATAATCCTGGTCGATTTATCGAAGTTGTAAACAAGTCCCACGAAAAAGGAGGATAAAAAATTTGGAGAAATCCGATAAGCATTTAGTTACGGCTTTCTTCTTCTCAGAGGGGTGTAAAGTTTGGGGGCGTTCCTTGGAATTAAGGAGATCAGACAAACCTGGATAGATCCTAAGGGTTTAATGGTCTTGGTGGAGGGAGGGGGCACAGGGAAGGAGTGATTCTCGAGAATGCGAGAGGAAATCATATAAAATAAAGAGAAATAATGTAGACTCGAATTAAGGCTCAGAAGGAAAAGAGATAGAGAGAAACGCACAAACAGGTATATCTCCGGACAGACAGACAGTCAGAGGACATAAGTAAGGACAAGTGGAGAGAGAGAGAGAGAGAGAGAGAGAGAGAGAGAGAGAGAGAGAGAGAGAGAGAGAGAGAGAGAGAGAGAGAGAGAGAGAGAGAGAAATGGGGGACAAAGTCAGAAAAAGCAAGAGAAGGGTATACTTGAAATAAAGAGTAAGAGAAAAAGGGTGAGTGTGTGTGATGAGGGAGGGGAGAGTGAGAGAGACATAGAAACAGTGTGGGACTTTCCCATTTTCCCCGAATTCTTTTATTCATAGCATGGATGTCGAGAGATTTACTTCTATCAAGTATGAATGGGGGGGGGGGGCGGGGGGGAGATTTGAAACAAGAAAGAATCAGCAAGTGTGACCGCCTAGAAGAGAAGCATCATCTCATCCTCAACGTTTGTCTACGGTGATTCAAGGTTAGGAAGCGACCCTACCAACAACCAATGAGACATTTTAGATGGAATTATCAATGTTCTATATGACTTATCTATCCTAGCGGCAAATATTGCCACGATCCTATCAAATCTTAACGTTAAATTTCCCTTTTTTAAAGAGTGTTTATTCCTGTTTTGTGTTGTTTTTTCTAAATAGTGGCAGCACAATAAATATGCTTTTTTTTTTAAACATCAATAAAATCTTAAGTTGACAGATAACCTGGCGAATATGCAATACGATAATTATAGTGACAAAGATTTTCCGCATCAGATTTTCCTATCAAGCACTCAAATTATTATTGGGAGGGGAGGGGGGGAGGGGGGGGGGGTTCATCGGTCCTACCTTCGGTGCTCTGAGAGTGACTTATGCTCCTCAGAATTTCGAAGAGAGAGCCAAGAAATGCGCATGGAAACAAAACAAAACAAAAAATGCTAGAAGTGACGATAATAGTAGAAATTCAGGGCCTAGTGGTAATACTGACTTGCACTCTTCTCTTCTTCTTTCCGTAGTAGTAGGAAAGTCAAAAGCACGAATTTATTTAATGATACTGATAATAGAAATTTTGGGAGTTCCTCGGTCTCTCAACGGAAAAAAAGATCGCAGACAATCGATTTTCAGGGCTTTTGTTTTAAACATAACATTAGCTTCTGTATCTCTTTTGAGTAATGCAAAAAGGCTATTCACGTTATAGAGTGAGGCTGTGCATAGACAGCGGTGGGGTGGGGGGATTTCTTTTTAGATGTCTAAATTAATCTAATAGTATTATTTTGTCTTATTTAGAATGTGCTTTGGGTGTTTGAAGTCAATATTTGTCATATCCGATTAAAAATCGAGTATCCTTTTTTCTCTATGTGCATGCTCAATATCAAAGAGGATACATTTCAAAAGTCTGACTGTTGCAAATGACGGCTCACATTGGAAACATCGCTTCCTGCAACAAGTCCTGTTGCTCTCTGCGACGACGGTCTCTTGGTTTGTTCCGTGTGCGCGTCAAACAATCGGTCGATTTCCAAATCCCGTCCAGGCACTCGAACACTGTGTGTACAGATTTAGAGCTCAGCACACACTCTACATGACCGCTCCGGTGTGTAATTCTCACCCAAATGCTGACCACGTCCAGCCGACTGGCTGTTTGACCAGCAGCTCAAAGGTGTATTGAAGCTCGTCCAGACAATGGTCGTTAAACACATAATCAGACGGATCGAGTCAATGAATAAATAATTTATGAGTTCGCTTTCACCCCTTCACCGCCATGGCGGCCCTTAGGAGTTCTTGGGCAGTGGAAGAGGAGGAGAGGAAGAGAGAAAGACAGAGAGAGAGAGAGAGTGTTTAAGAATACATCTTTGTAAAAACATAGTAAAGAGGAAGAGGTGCAAGCATCTCTGGTCACTTATTGGTGTCTTATAATATGTTGCTTTAATTTGCTGGAAAAAATAGTTTTTTGCATTGACGTAAAAATAGGCTGTGTTCAAACATTCGTGTCACCATACGAGTCATCAAACTATTTCCGCAATCTGTAATGGATCCGAGACAAGACATGGATTATGCTGGTGCTGTCGATGTAATGTCGACTGATCCAGCCATGGAATTCCCAACACGTTTCATAGATACTGAGAGATCCCATTATGTTAGTCTCTAATTTTCATTTATAAAAGAACCCCAAAGAGGTCCATCTCAAGTACAGCCAGTAACTGTTCTTGTGTTTAAGTCTAAAATTTCTGAAGAGACTGAGATCGGTGGAGAGATATTGCTGTATGCATTTATGAGGACTTAACTTGATAAGAGATGTCGGATGCTTAGGAACCACCGTCCTACGAATACAAAGAAGACAATCATGGGTTCTGTGGAGGAGTCTGGCTGGTGACTGAAGCAGGGCTCGTGTAGTCTAGATGATAACCTGCAAACCCACGTCTACCGGGTCTAAACCAGGAAATCTTGCCATTGATACTCGGTAGCTAAATCCACTCGACTAAGGGTTTCGGATTCTGCTACATTAACGTCTCCTATGAACGTCTAGTCCCTCTTCACATGGCCAGGGTTTGTAAGAATGCAGTGAAGTATTTAGCGCACCTTTTTGTGGGGGCCAGTCTATGGGACCACAAGGACGGATAAAGGCACGAAGGGCGGTCCCCGAGGCTATTTGAAAAGCAGAGCCACAGGTTTGTCGTCGCTGAAGTTCGTTAACCTATTCCAGTAATGCGGCGCGAAGGGCTTTGTGCAAAGCGCTCTAGAGCCCTTTGTGGGGGCTATTGTTGGGGCCTTTCACTGGCCCGACGCTCGATGGCAAAATGATAGAGTCGGGGCTGAAGGGGTATGGACTTGGGTCATCCAGCAGTCACGGACGACCGATTGTCCTTATGGTCGGAACGTCTCCAAAGCTGTTTCTAGGATAAGTTTGCCATCTTTTCCCTGCCCAGATTTCTTCGCACCCGTTTTTCTACCTAAGATGGGGCTCCAGCTCACAACCAGTATCTTAGCATGACAGGCTGACTGGTTCTGGTAGGGAATTTTGTCTTTCAGACACGATTTACCAACGAAAACTGCTTTGCTTTCTGTGTGCTTACAGAGACCTTACATATACATGTAAATGTGATTGGCCTTACCAGTTATTATTGCTATATTTTCGTAATCGAAAAAGTTAAAGACTAATAATCCCTAAAAGAATCTAAAAAAATAATCGACCAGCATACTATTTAATGTAATCTAACAAACAAAGATCATACACACATTCAATCTAAATCACAATTTAACTCCAGCTGCATTTGTCCGTAAGACGCAGTGGATCTATAAATACATCGAAGCGTCCTTGTCGCCCCTGCCCGTAGACGCTACAATAGACGTAAAGGTGTGCCACCTTTCCATGCCTATACTTTGCTATGCAGGACTTAAATCAGCATAAACATCCACATCAGTCAATCACTCGGAACATTTCGGTCGTGACACGACAATCTTGTGCTCATCCAACCTCATTCCATCGCGGTACTGGTGCAGTCCTATGTGGGGAAGGTCAGGCGGTGGACCATATGAACAGTCAATGGCTACATGTACACAGGAGTGCAAAGATAGTCAAAGAATGTTTCACTTGCTGGTTCAAAATCACGGGCTCTAAAGAAACTTGTGTAAGATAACAAATGTTTAGTCTTGTGATTATTCTGTTCTAAATTTATGAAATTGGAGTTATATCCAACAAAGGCTGTAGCATGAGAAGCAAAAAATATGTGTGTGATTTTATTGCAGGGAAAATAAATATTATAGATATATGAATTATACAGTTGGGATTTATATCGTCTTTAACGGATAGAAAAAAAAAATCACAAAATGGCAGGACAATAACAAAATTAAATTGTTTTTTTTAAATAAACTCAAAACTAAAGATAAAAGCACAAAAAATTAGACTTTTAAAATGGATCAAAATAATACGCAAGTAACATTGAAGTCATCATAAAGACAAGAGTTAATGAAAGGATCCAGTTTTGAGGACCATCGGTGAAGATTTCGTAATATGTGTATGAGGCTCCTGTCGAGGGCGCAGAGCAAAGAAGACGATTAATGATGACGGATGGTTGGAATATGACAGGCAGTGACGGCCGCGCCTAACAGAACATCATTCTCTGCCCAGAGAGGGCAAGAAGAAAGGGCTTGTGCAGAAGGGCTGAATGGGGCTAACGAACACACACACAAACAAGCATGGAAACAAAAGGGATAAAAATGATTTCCCCGCTTTTTACTGAGATCTCATTTTTTTAGCGATAAATGTTTTCCATTCCAATTTACCATAAGGTAAAATCCACAAAACAAACATTATTTAATAACAAACACAATAACAAAATATGTAACGAATAAGTTTATTTTACGTCTGTATCTAATGCAGCGCAATTTTCGGATACAACTTTTGTCTGGTTGACGCTAAAAGGGCCATCTTGTTTAAAGCTGTGATAAAATAGATAATAATACATGAATCAGCCCGCGCCGGGCCATTAATCACGAAATAGAATAAAAAATATCGGAGGTAAAATCTACGTCTGCGTGAAAATATGGCCACAAAACTCGGCTTGGTGGGATATTTGTTACTTCCTCTATTGTCCAACTCGCCCAACTGTGGTTCTTTCATTTCCATTTTCTCATGCCTCCTGCTGTTTGCCATATTTAAATTGCATTTCATTTTTAAGCTCAACTTTCAAGCAGGGGAGAAGAATAATGCGGATATTTTATCGCTTTTTTTCTTTCTAGCTTCTTAACGAAACCTTGTTTCTCCTGTTTTAAAATGATTTAAACATCATTCCTCTCCCAAAGGAGAAAGATATTATAGACCTATAATTTATCCCCACATTGAGGAAAATAAGAATAACAAGAAATACATGTATTTCATAATTGCCTCATAGGACAATTCACTTGAACATTATTTCGATACACAGTAAGATAGCCCATTTAACTTTTTACATAGCCAATGACAAAGGTGTCAACATAATGATTGAAAACTTGCAATTGTTAAAATAAGTTAGCCTCAAAATTTTGGAAATTATTCTTTTTCGGTCGAAATTTCCGTTAAATTAAAAAAAAAAAGGTTGATTTAAAAGAAATATATACAATGCGAAAATATCTTTTTCATTTTTTTCTGCATTGAAGGTTTAATAAATTGAATGAAAAACAAATGACCCAATAAAAAATGAAAACAAAACAAGACAAAACAAAACAACAAAATAACAAGCAAACCCAAAATAAACAACAAAAAAACAAAACAAAAAATACGATTTTTGCACACACACACAAACAATAATATGGGACGCTTTGCTGCTTCACTTCAGTAATAACCGCCCTAATGATTAGCTCTTGGTGATAAAAAAAAAAAGAGGCTGACAAAATGTCTGTAATTTTTTTAAACACAGATATAAGGTTGACATGTCTTTTTCAAGCAAGAAATTTTTTTTATCTGGCTAGTCAAAAAATTTCTCTTTCTAAAAATGTAAACTACATTGAATTTAAGCCAAGGAATCTAGCCGAAATAGAGAAGACACATAGCTTCGGTTTTGCTCATAGCTTGCTTAGAAAAAAAGCAGCACTATTTTTTTTAATTTGTGTCCGCTTCACAAAAGAGATTTTTTTGTTCTACACATTAAAATAGCTAAAACTAAGTGTTTTTCTCATCATCTGTTAACGTCTTGTATATATTTATCCATGGGGCTTCAATATAGAAAAAGAAAAGGAAATTTTATCTATTTATGGCTTGATGCGTTACTTTAAAGGGGCAAAAAATCACCAACAGCATAAAAAAGACTTTTTCTCAAATCTTGATAATATAAATAATTAATAGAGTTCAACATTTCCCACCTTTTCGCCATAGAATCCTTTTTTATTTATAGATTTCTGGTTACTTTTTATTAATTTTGAAACGCTTTGCAAAACAGTAGCATAAAATTCTGAATTCAGTTAATAATCGACGAAGAGTTCTGGGAAAAGAAAAAGAAAGGCAGAAAATAAATGGAGAACGTAGAGGAGAATCCCAAAACGATCGATGTCATTGAAATAATAATCTTCCAATGACAGAAAATCTGTATCTCTTTGAGAATTTGATGTGAAATATTTCATTTACATTCAGCAGAGTGGTTCCTACGGGAAGAAAAAAATAATTGTGAAGTCGAACGCCTCTTTAAAAAAAGGGGGAAGGTAAATATAAATCTTGACACATGATTCCGATATCATATCAATATTGACTAAGGAAAATAAGGTCAATGTAAAATGAGCGGAAGAGTTATATTTATTCTTTTTTTTTTTTTTTTTTTTTTTGGATATCAATTTTTTGAAGTTTAAATATACTATAACACTACGATATAATTGCAAATCACGAATTTCTTAAAATCGGCTTTCCTTGATGTACGACTACCCACTGATCGTTACTGAAACACATACGCAGGACATTCCGAGAGGCTTACAAATTACACGCCGGAAAAACGATGGTAATTTGCCCCTCAGGCACATCTCCTCGGTCATCTCCAGCTGTCTGATAGGAAGTCGCAATGTCTTACTACTGTATCTCGCTTTATTGCCACAGGAAAAAATAAACATTCAATCCTAGGAACGTCTTAGTGTAAATCGACTAATTACGAACCAATTGTTCTCTGCGGACCTACTAATTATCTTTTTAGATAAAGCTTGTCATAAGAACTAACTCTGGTATTAATGAATGCGACCGACATTATCGATAAATCGCGGGTTTTGCCAAAGCATTAGCTAACCATCGTCTGAAAGTCATTTTTCGTTTATAAACGGATGTTTTATGTTTCCAGCCATAGATATTGATTTAACGCTCAAATACATTCTTTGCTTTTTTGTAAATTAATACAAATCAAATCACTTAAAAAATGTATTTTGTCCCAACAAAAAGCTGGTTAGAGATGGATTTGAGGAAATAACATTATTTTCTTGTGCAACACTCATGGTGATAGCACTTGTCTCGACTAATTTTACTTCCTTTTCGTTTTAGTCTTTTTTTTTTAAAGCTAGAGGGAAAAGCAGACAGTACAGATACACTAGAGAAAGAGGTAGATAAATAGAAATTCAAGTAAAATAAATACCTGTTCAACAAAAGCCATTAGAATACATAGAACATTGAATATAAAATTTTAAAAAGCCACACTTTTAACTTTACCGGGTCATAATTTCACAGGAACCCCCATCCCTTAAAATGCAATCGTTTGATCTTTCAGAAGCATATACTTGAAGTAATCTCCAAAGCAAATTACAGTACGAGCCGTTACAAGAAATATATTGTCCGTGAGATTCAAATTCAATAGGGAAATATAATTTAGATCAAGTCGAGGAGAAAACATTAATAGCGTATTCCTCGGGTTAATTTTAATGTATATGCATATTTTTAAACTGTAAGCGAGATGTATTTGAAAACATTATGCATATAACATGCAGAGCGAGTTTGGGCTCATTTGCCAACAGAGGTAGTAAATAGAATAATTGTTCAAAAAGTAAACGCATCAACCTCATCTCACTTTTATGTGACGCCTCTAAATTAAGCCTAAATATTTACTGCAGCCTGAGTTCATGTCAGAAAGACCGATCGAAGGGGACTAAAGACTAACCTAATGATAAACAATCAAGTCAATTAGATGTACAGATGCAGTAATAAAGATGAGCAAGCACAGAAGAGAAGCAAAGAGACCATTATGAGAACTGAAGCGGAAGACCAGGCTAACATGGTACAGAGTTCACTAGTAAATGTATCTTGCAAGATTCGCTATCAGTCGATCAAAAAGCTTTCGCACAACTCCGTGTGTTTTGATGTTCGGAAATGGCCATTTCTGGCGGAGTCATTACTTCACGGACTACACACTTCAGGACCATAGAGATGGCATTCGGCTCAGATTTTAGAAGTCAGCCTGACATAATGACCTGTAGTAGAACTAGTACTAGTACTGACCTCACGCTAGAGTAGCCAAGGTCAGCCCCTGTTTATAGTTTGCCAGAAATGTAAAAAAGGTATCGTCAGAAGCTTCGTTCAACTGTGGGGACAAACCTAAGAACGGCGTTAATATTATCTCTTTTTTTTTCTTTTCTAAAAAACGACCAAACTTTTTAATTATTCTTTTAACTTCCTGAGCTTTCATTTATAATTTTTTTTAAAGTGTTAACTTCCCTTACTTCTTCCTCATGGCTTTTTTTTCGTCTCTCCTCTGTATCTGCTAACCTTATCTTTCCACTCTTGAATTGTTTTCTCTTCTTCTTCCTCTTTTTTTGTTATTTTTTTCTTTACTTTAAATAACGCATTTGAACATCATGAAAGATAAATTAACCGTATATGACACAGAAAAAAATCAAATCAACTTAATTTCTTTCTGTGGCATTTTCATTTAAATTTCCGAAGCAAACGATTCGGAAATAAGTGCAGTGTAAAGTGACTTCTGCTTAATGAGGTAGAATTTCCACATTATGTCAATCACATCTCGAAAATTTTGTACTCATGAAATTTAGTGTCCACAGAACTTGTACCGCAGAATTTTTTTGCTGTCCATGACAGAAAAAAAAACAAACATTCACAGTCTGACAGTCTGGGTGATCGTAAAAACATAAACCAGGAATTAGGTGTAGCATGACCATCCAACTCCTAACCCTTGCCTAGTTAGCTTGCATATATCTCTGTGTGTACGCCTAGTAATAGCCTGTTGCAGAGTTAAGGGCATCTCATTTTTTGGGGTATAAATAAGATCAAACTTTGGCAGCAACATCTTTAAAGGTTTTTGGTCTTAGAGTCAAATTGAAAAGAAAAATAACATAATCCGTGTTGGCAATGGAAGATTTAAAAAAAAATTGTCACTAGCCATAATATTCCGTTTTTAAAGAATCATTCCAGAGAATAATTTCATGATAACCTGTATTCATACTGGATTATTATTTTGTTTTCCTGCATTTTTTTTCTTATGAAAAACCCATTATTATTATTATTATTATTATTATTATTATTATTATTATTATTATTATTATTATTATTATTATTATTATTATTATTTTATAATGCCGGATTTAATTTTTCTTCCAAGCAAACCGTCATTTTCAATAAATCTATCTGTTCTAGATCTTCGTTCATCTTACCTGAAAAGATATGAAGATAACGTCCCAGATTTTTTCCTACAACGAAGTTAAAGTATCCACATTAGGCAGAACGTTTCCAGGCCCAAATCTAGGTAGTGTGTTGTAGGCGGGGTGCAGCATTGGTGAGCAGAAAAAGCACATTGCAGGGTGAAACTATAAAGACCTCAGTGTTGATGCCACAGCTTTCTGATAAAGTATCATTCACATAAGGCGGCGAGGAAAGGGCTCGTGATTCTGTTGTTTTCGTTTTGATGCTGAACAGGAAACTTAGGTCAGTTAGTTGGGCGTTCAGTTCCTGCGGTTTTGCAGATTTACACCTCACCCATTGCCAAAAAAAAAAAAAAAAAAAATGGGTTTAAATCTTCACTGAGGGGAATCTTTCAGCACAATCAACTTTAACTTGGATGTGTTGTTGTCACATAAACAGAAGGGATAGAGTAATCAGCTTTGATATGAAGGCTTAATTCTCTACCCCATTGTTCAAACAGTATCTTGAGCAAGATGCTATGAAGAAAAATAAAGGTATACAGATACAGTCTCACGAACTTAGAGAAAACATCTAGATTCTAGCCTAGGTCTACCTGTGTCTTAGTTTGGGAAAATAATTTAAATCTATAAAAAAAATCGCACGTTACGAATACTGATATTGACCCCATAAAGCTATTGAATGTTGCACAAAATAAATATAAGTAAAAGATATTTTTCGGAAAGGCGATATACTGCAGTTTGTAATATATAGAAAGATCTAATTCTATTGATACATAAACAAAAAACACCGAAACGTATGTCCGTGCTGTGAGTGTCATGTATGAGTTTTTATTCATGGTTTCATTCTGTTTATTTTCATAATTTTTTAAAAATATTTGTTCTTTAAATGTTTCTTCTTTGTTTATATATTCCACGTGAAAATTAGTTCTAATAGATATCTAATGTATATTGTTAATATTAAAGAAAAAATATCACGAACAGATCTAGGGGAAAAAAATACAAATTTTGGTGTGGATCTAACCTAGATCTAAATCTAGATTATGGACTTCTTGATTTTACAATTTTTTTTTTCATATCAATCCTGTGATTAAAAACAAAAATCAACATCACAAATTAATTGAAAAAAACAAAAACAAAAAAAAAAAAAAAACTTTGCTTATCTAACATTAAAATTTCTGACGTCTAACGCAATAGTAATTGAGGTTGGAGGGGATATCAATTACCCTTTAATCAGTGTTAAATTCAATACTGTATTTTCCATAACCAAAATGAAAAAAAAGCTCTATCAAATTTTTCTTCGACTGCCACTACTATTTCTACTTCTACTACTACTACTATTACTACTATTACTACTACTACTACTACTACTACTACTACTACTACTACTACTACTACTACTACTACTACTACTACTACGAGCCTACTACTACTACTACTACTACTACTATTACTACTACTACTGCTGCTGCTGCTGCTGCTAATACCACTTCTTCTACTGCTTCCACAACAACAGTAACAACTACTACTATTTCTATTACTATTACTACTAACACTACTACTACTACTACTACTACTACTACTACTACTACTGATGCTGCTGCTGCTACTACTACTACTACTACTACTACTACTACTACTGCGACGACGACTACTACTACTACTACCTCAAATATTAGGATCAGTAGAATAACATCTGCTTTTATTGGAGCTAAATTATTTTTACGGAAACCTGAATGTATCAAATGGAATGTTTATCCAATTAAAATTGACTATTATTTAGATTCTTTATCCTCGAAAATATGGAAACTGATACAAATTGTTTACTATCATTTAAAAAACAATAAAACCCATAGGCCCTATCTAGAATTGGATTTTGAAAAATTATATTTTCATTTGTATCCAGATCTAGATTATCATATTTAATGTCTGTAAAATATATAGGTTCTAGAACATCCTCGAACTTGATCTTGAGTCTAGATCTAGTATAGAATCTATATATTAGGTGAATAAATACATTAGAGTTAATATTAATGTTGCGTACATGAAACGATGTAAACTGCCCACCTGAATAAAATAAATCACTGAGATATAAAATGAAAAAAGGAAGAAGAAAAATAAAATATATTTCAAGAGGACAGATCGAGAATCAATACTGTCTACCAATACTTATTATCGAGTCTTAATCTATTTATGTAAGACACTATCACAAATTAGTTTTATTCACTACCAACATCAAATATTTCAAAATAATGTTGATCTATTTCTAGTAAACACGGTCCTTCAGAACAGGCAATCTAAAATACATTTATCAAAATATCAGTCCAAGTACTTGTAGTTAAAACAGTATGATGGGATCTCGAGAGCTGGCTATCCTGTGGGCTCCGTATCCCGCACCTTGCTCTCTGAGACTGAGACCGTGCGAATCGGTGCGATGTGATCTCTGTATCTAGATCAACCCAGGGCTGGATTCTGATGTCGGCCTGCTTGTCTCGCGGACTGGCTGCCTTGCCAGACGAAGCAATGTACTGTAGGCTACACTGAGAGGCGGCACGGATCTCACCCGCCGTCGGTCGCTGGTTCAGGAGCAGAAGTGCGATTCAATGGAGTTGGATTTCAAGGCGCAGCCGGCCATGGGCACAGCTTGTCTGCCCGTATTCGCCCCTTCCCATCTATCGCTTACTGCGGGGAGGATGATTGTTGGACCTGGTGGGAGCGGGTGTGCGACTGTCGCGACATACTTACACTGTTGGGGGAGGGGGGAGTTGGGTGGGGAAGGAAAGTGTCGTGCCTGAGGTGCGATCAACCTGGAGCTTTGCATGAGAGATTGGGATCTAGAGAGCGATCCAGGTAACCATTCAGGTAAATCAGTCCGGCTACGGCTGCCTGCCAACATGCCGTTTTAACCCCACCCCTGATCCACTCCATTCTTCCCTTTCCCCCAACCAGTGCCATCTACACCGCTTGATCGATGTGTATCGGAGAGAGGCTCTAGCTCGGTAGGACCGTGACCGTCAGTGATTAGGTTCTACCAAGCAGCAGTTAAAAGAATCTTATGGCACATCTCTCTCTCTCTCTCTCTCTCTCTCTCTCTCTCTCTCTCTCTCTCTCTCTCTCTCTCTCTCTCTCTCTCTCTCTCTGTATTATTTCTCGCTCTACGTCTATTTTTTTTTCTCTTTCCTGCTCCTCTTCTCATCATGTGTCTAAAAATATATAATTAAAAAAAACAACACACAAAACAAAATGTAAATAAATATTCACCGTTCGTCTAGTTTTGTTAGCTTTTCACTCTATATTCCCCTTTCATAAGATTTTTTTCCTCCCTCTCTCTCTCTCTCTCTCTCTCTCTCTCTCTCTCTCTCTCTGCTTCTCTCTCTCTGTCTGTCACTGTCTGTCTGTCCGTCTGCCTCTGTCTGTTTGTGTCTCTATGTCGCTCTATCTTGCCGCCTTCGTGGAACCAAGAGGCCACAGTCCGAGTGTTCTTTAGTAAAATAAAAATGCGTCTTGCATTTAGTAATGATTGAAGAAAAGCATAGATTTATAAACCAAATATTTTTTTTTGTTGGAAACAAGTTTTATGCTATTTGGAAATTACCTGGGAAACAAAAAGATACGGTTAATTATAAACAGTAAAGGCTCTTCCTAAAAATGATAACGTATAAAAAACCGTTGGGAATCTTTTTTTTTCTCCAAGCGATCTGATAAACAGATGACTGTAATCTCTCTACAATAATGATGATATCAGATCATTAGAAATTGATCTTTATTACAATTATGAATCGACAAACAACAACAACAACAACAACAACAACAAAAACAACAACAACGACAACAACAAAAGAACAGAAAAGGAAATAGCTTTTACCATTCTTGAAAATTTTGTTTGACTCTTCTTGTCTATATATTAATATCTTAAGGCGACTTTTCTCTCATTTTCAATGTATTTTGCGTTCATATTTTTACTAAGATTTCTAAAAAAAAACAACATGAAGAAAATAATTTCTTAACTCTATATATAGAGGTTCAGTGGCGTTTATTTCAATGGAAAGCCATTATATTATGCCATATCAAACTGTTCGAAAAGTACTGTATCTATATCTAAATTTAAAAAAAAAAAAAAAAGAAAAGAAAAAGAGAAAAGATCAGGATTCTTTATACAGTTTGATCCGGTGATAAATGTTTGATGGTTATGATACGGCAAGATGTTTCCTGTCGGCACGCTATGCTGCACTTATCCTAATGTTATCATATCTCAACTATAGTCATCTCTGATTAAAATTAAATCAATAATTTAAAAAAATAATCAATATGATTTTCCATCCTTTTCTTTTGTCTCTCTAGCTCTGTCTCTTACGCTTTCTTACTCTTTGAGTCATTCTTTATAGACGCCTTATCACCAACCCCTCTGATTCCACCAGCCTCCAGAAAGCTACCTTTCACGCCTCTCCGGGTTTGGTCTTTTTAACGACTGTCGTCTGAATAGGGGCGGGTCAGCAACGACTGTCGTCTGAATAGACACAGGTCAGCCTAGACCATCGTGTGAATAGCAGTGAGGTCGGCCTCCCGGTGCACGGCAACAAAAACAGTATTCTCGCCATTATGGCAATATGGGAATATGAGAGAGAAGCGGAGAGGACCAAAGAGTCCATCCTTTACAGATCTACTGCTGGGACGGCCGTCAAGCGGAACTTTTACACCGGAGCTGTGGACAATAATAGCACCGGTGCAGTTTTTTGTGGCACTGGACCAGAAGTGAGAGGGGGTAGGATTGGAGAAAGTTATTATACACATACATTATGACTGACTCGCCCGGTGTCCACGTGAGTGTGTGTGTGTGTGTGTGTGAGAGAGAGAGAGAGAGAGAGAGAGAGAGAGAGAGAGAGAGAGAGAGAAAGAGAGGCAGACAGACAGACAGACAGATACAGAGACAGAGAGTGAAGTTAAGTTACATCAACCTTTGTTGCATCTAGTTAATGGTTTATGGTGAGAGTGACTTTTACTTCAAACTTATGCTGCATCAACTTTGATTGACAAGTGTTGTTTATATAATGTGGGAGGAGTGATGGTTGGAAGGATAACTTAAATGTGCCATGATTACTGAAATGTACCGATTAAAATCAGAGAAATAAATTAAAAAAAAAAAGACTTTTACAAAAGAGAAAGACAGCACTTTTTAATATTATAAATCGCTACTCTCGAAACATAGCGTGATGACCATGGGTTGTGAAAGAACTTGGTTGGATCTCTTGGACTCAGTTCGCCTCTTTATTATTTTATTTATATACTATTTTTCCACCTCGCATCTTAAGGAGAGAAATAAATACGACGTGGAAGTGTCAACTGAAGATATCATGAAACCCAAGTCATGACCCACTCGGCGAGTCAAGTCAGGTTGGATTTAGTAACACCAGTTAAGGGGGGGAAAGCTACCATTTGACCCTGAGAAGTCCGTTTCAGGGAGGATGGTTAATGTGAAATCTGCACAGGCCGTCTTTCCTTCGTAGCAGAGGTATGCGATAATTGAAAACTTAGGAGACGAAAAAGTTATGATATTACCACCGTGCTTGTCACCCTTTCACCTTTTGGAGTCTTCCGGGATACGCTTTCAATGGTCCGTGAGACCGCGCGCCTTTTCGCCACATGGACACCGGGACTTCTGAAAGGAATTGTCGGGCTGCGTACCATTCGAGAATGGTTGGGTTGTTAAAAGCTGCAGAGATTTTCGGAAGAATGGCAATGAATAGAAAGGGGCTGCACGAGGCGTAGGTCGGTTCAGGGAAAGACTAGAAGCGTGATATTGGGACAAGATTTGGGAGTTGGAGATGACTAGTCCAGGTGGTCAGAGAGCTTCACGGGTTGAATTCAATACAACAAACTCGTAACAGAAGAGAAGTATCCATGCATTTTGATAGTGAAACTTTTATTAATGGCAGTCATCTCCCGTTGATTTTTTTTTCCTTCAGTCATGTATTCATTCTTTCCTTGTGTATTTTCAGTTTCGAATTGAATCGTCTTTGTTTCGTTCTTAGGTTTATTTTCATAAAGCTGTTTCTCGCATGTTTATTTTTTGCCTTGTGCGTGAGTGTCGCAGTGGTAGGCATCGGACATAATACCAGATGGCTCACAGTTCGAATCCTGAGGGAGAAAAGTACCACCATTGTATACACATTATCTCTTAAGTTCCGTTTCTTCCGTTCGGATATCAATGTTTCAGTATCGAAAGCATTATAAATAAACAGCATGCTGTTCAGCTCATGATTGCATAAAGGAAGCGTTTAGGAGACTGTGCTTCAAAAGATGTAGATGATCGATAATGGATAGGTCATTACAATAATTCATATTATTGTTCTCATCCATAATTATGCCTATTTTTCTTTTCTTGCAGGACTCTTTTGGAATAGGTGGGGTATGCAGCATTATATTCACATCTGGAGGCAGCAATCTCATTCATGTGATCTTTTTCTCTTAAATCCCTTCTTTCCCTACCCCGCCCCCCCCCCTCTCTCTCTCTCTCTCTCTCTCTCTCTCTCTCTCTCTCCCTCTCTCTCTCCCCTTCTCTCTCGCCCGCCCTCTTACTTTCTCAATCGTTCCCTCTCTCTATCTGTCTATCTACCTATCTATCTATCTATCTATCTATCTATCTATCTATCTATCTATCTATCTATCTATCTATCTATCTATCTATCTATCTATCTATCTATCTATCTATCTACCTCTTCTCCTTTTTCTCTCTCTGTTTCTGTGTTTTTGGTTCTTTCAGTCTGTCTCCCTGCCCTTCTATCTATTTATGTATCTTGCTATGTATCTATCTATCTATTTATATCTGTTTTGAGATGTGGGACCACAGGAAAAGACTGGACCAGTATCTGACTTGTGTGGGCAGGACCCAGTAAGGATGTTTCCACCATTCGTGACAGGCATCGGCACGAAATAAAGCATTATGGGAGTAAATAATCTATGTATGAGACGAGATGGTTGGTAAGAATGCAGTTCATTTTTTCTGTGTAGTCAGTGGTAAAATAGTCTTCCTGCTATAAGTAGAACAAGGGTACCAACACAACAGCACCAATATCACCAGTAATCGGGAGCGTTACATGAGGAAAAACAACAATAATTACGAGAAGAACAACAGCAACATTTAAACGAACCATATAAGGCTGACTCTTAAAACTGAAAAAACAAATACAATAATAATTTTCTTAAAGCAAGGAAAACGCCTATTTTGGAAAGGTCTGCAACCGTGAGAGTTGCGGCAAACAAAGAATGGAAAAGACCCAAACCGTAGAGAGAAAAGTAGTTACTTTAAACAAGATTCTCATGCTTGTCAAAGCAATATCTTAACCTCATCAAATGCACGAAACGAGAGAGTGCGATTCCATCCCTACATGGCCTTCGTCAGGATTCCCACGGGACTGCTCAATAAATACTTCTCAGACTGGCTATGACATATGCTCGCTACCTGTAGAAATAATGGGTAATTCATAATGGCAGTCTGCTCTCTTATGTCGAGTTGTGTCTTGATGATGTCTGTCAAGGCTGTAGATAAAAGAATACGCAACTCATTTGTATTTTTTGCAACTAATATTTTAGATGTGAAAAATGTACCACACCTACAGTTCCCACTGTGCCATGATTCGACAAATCAGAGATTTACTTCCTACCCAAATCTCTCACTTGTGCAGTTACTAACAAGAACTAAGAATTAGCCTCTGGGAATAAACACCACCTGCAAACATGTGGTCGAAAGTTCGACACCCTGGGCAATATTTATTTTGTTTCATTAAACAGGAATGATCTTACGACGAGACTTCAAAAGTAGAAACAAGCAGTTATAATTTGAATGTAGAGGAGCCCTCATTGCCCCTATAATTAGGATTTCATCAAGAAACTGTGTAATTATATCATCAGGCGCATATGGCTCTTTGACTTGAGGCTCTGAAACCTTTTTCCAAGTGCGTAAAATTGGGCTGGCTATGAAATTCTCAAAGTACGTATGGAATATGATGCTTTGTCTCATATTTGGAACTTGTTTGAGAATATTTTTCCCTTTTGTTGTTGTTGTTGTTGTTGTTTACGAACATTGCACATGAAAGTGAATGGGAAATAGGACGATTAAGATTACATGTGATCTGTTGGATTTTGTGTAGGTATTGTTACTGTCATCAGTTGTGTAATAAGTTAGAGCAGTTTTAACATTGCAAATCACTTGTATTATGAGTCATGGTGGTCTTCTGTATATCGGTTGGAGGATAAGTCAGAGCAATTCGTTTTAAATTGCTTGAGGACTGAGTCAGTGCCGTTTACGTATATTTCTTGTAGAGTGAATCATTGCAGTCCACTTAAAATTGCATTAATATCATGACTTTATAAACTATATAACGCGTATCAACTCAATAGTACTACTAACCAGAGAGACAACCGCGCAGCAAAAGATCTGCTATAAATTTAAATCGAACTCTGCACTTTGTAGTATGAACCATTTCGTTGCATTAAACTAAACTTTTGTTGAATACAAACTTTTTGGCGTAATCAACAAAGTACTCAATCAAAATCATGATGACACTCCTAACATCTAAAGCCATTATTCTGACCAGTAATGCTTGAAACTGCATGGATTATCCTTGGGGAAAAAAACATAAGTGGTTCATCGTAATTATAGTTTGGGTCATCGTTGGGCCAGTTGTGGACAATAGGTAAGTGGCCATTCTCGGGTATAAAGCGACAAACGAACGATTCTTTTCAAGAGGGATTTCCTTGTGCATTAAAAAAATAAAAGATAATGGTCATTAGTGGAGACAGCTGGGCATTGCATTATGTTTGACATTATGGTTTTCATTCATGCAAATGCATTTATCTTACTTTTTTTTTAAGAAATAGATAATAATCTTCTCTCGCCCCCTCCCCCCTTTTCTTTATCACAGAAGTCTATTTTTATCGTTGTCCAGAAATATGAGAGATTCTTCAGTGTTCTTTTATTATTACATTGTTTATACTTAAGCATCAAACAAACTAATGATAAATGCCATTTTATAAACCTTTCTCTTTTTTTTTCAGGAATAGAAATCCAGATAAAGTCTGTAAAGAAGTAGCAAAAAAGTGCTTGAGAAAAAATTTCAAATCATAAAATTTCGTTTACAAGTAACAAGATAATCACCAGATATAGATAGACAGACAGACAGACAGACAGACAAATAGATAAATCGATAAATCGAAAGAAAGAGAGAGAAACATATAGTTAGATATGTTGCTAGAGAGACAGACAGAAAGAGTGATGAGAAAGAGACAAACAAACACAGAGTTTTTTAAGTGTAAAGAAAAAAAATGTTTGACCTGTCTGACACCATCCATCTTCAAAATGACAGTTCTTGACCAGGGTCAAACCTTTCTCCACTTCCGCTTCTAAAGAAGTGTCCAGCCATACTCATGTTTTCTATGCTGGACACCCACAGAGATGACCATTGTCCAGTCTTGGGCAACACAGTCCAACCCTCCAGTGTCCAATCAGACCATCGGAAATGTTTAAACTTGTGCCACTCGGTGTAAAGTGCAGCCCATGGAGTGAGAGGAAGAAAAGGGTCCATTCCCCATTTCTCCACACTTAATACTGGGTTCAGTGTGAATGGGCATAGCAATGTTTACTATCACCGGTTTTGTCACCGATAGTACTAGTACCTCTCGTTTCTCATTGAGAACAGCCAGTGTCCTGGTATATCATGAAATGTAAGTTTCGAATTGCATTGTAAATCAACACAAAATTGTCTCTCCTGTGGCTACTGTCCAAATGGTAAGTGCAGTCCTTTTAAATCAATGAACTAATGCTGAGCAAGGTGTCACGCTAGAATTTCCACTCATAGGAATGTCTCATCTTCTCTTCAAATAAGCACTTAGGAAATATTACTGCAAAGCTGGTGTCAGACTGGAGGTAAGGATACAGTAAGTTTGGAATACTGTTGTTTACATAGTGATAACCAGCCATTCACAGCTTTTCCTATACCTACATTTAATATTTTTACACCGCCAAACAAATTTAGCAACTAATCGCGGAGATTAAAATAATTGTGTATTTCAAATTTTCTGCTTGTTAAAGCAGTCAAATCCCGCTTCTAAGTTAAGTCATAATCCAACATACACTTGATGCGAAGTTTTAACTTTAAATTATGAAGCATGATTCTATCTGTTCTGCCAGTTCTTTTTATTTGGGATTATTTCATTATTATAATATTGAGCATGGCAACGTCTATTTTGGTTTCAGCGCTCAACACTCCTCAACATTATGAGTATGCCATTAAAAAAGACATTTAGTTTTTATCTGGTCATGCCAATCTCGCCCCCTCCCTTCACCAATCTTCTCATTCTTTCATTTCCTATACAGTTAAAGCTCCGATTGTCTTACTATCTCCCTTCCGCCTCCCTCCCCCACCCCTTTTCCTCCCTTATACCAATTTCCTTTCTTCCCTGTAATACAGCTATGAATACTTCCGTATTGAAGAATAAACGATTCTAGCGATCGTTTAAACTGCTGTTTCAGATGTAACATTACAAGCAACAAGCATCGAGGACTATGAAGCTGCCTACTGAACCCATCATTGTCGATCATGATAGTGACCACCACTGTTTGATTGTGGATATTGGACACAGAGCAGGTCATATACCGTGACCATCCATCTCAGGCGTTCTTTATTTTCATGTACCGTCATGTCACGGGCGTAAATGTGACGGAAAATAAAACAAAATCTTCCGATTTGTATTTTTAACAGGTCCTTTCAGTGTTTGTCTTTTATTCCCTTTTCTGTATTAGTCATACTAGTAATTCTTTCCTTGTTAATTTTTACTCTACGTCGTTTCTCTATTCATCTGTTAATCTGTCTGGTTACCTGCCAGTCCTTTCGGTTGTTTGTCTGCCTTTGTGTTACATTAAAAATGCGGTCAAAATTCTAATCGATTTATTATTATTATTATTATTATTATTATTATTATTATTATTATTATTATTATTATTATTATTATAAAAGTATTCTTGACTGGACTACGCCTTCATTCATGGCTGCCACACAATCGTGTTTTGAGCGCCGCGTCCAAGCATGAAAAAGGACGACCGCACCATGGAGAGACACAAGGGAGACTCTGACCAGCGTCCGCCCCACGATTGCCCTCAGGGTATTACAGCACGCGGACTCTTAAAATGCTACAGGCACATCTCCGGTCGCAAAATTAGATGGGCATAAACTGACCAGTGGGCGGAAACTGATCAAATGGCCGGAGCGAATCGGATAACCGTTAAATGTGTTATTGCCGGGCATCCTGGGATAATGCGACCAGGCCAGGGTGTTGAGGGTCAGTGTACCCCGAGGTTGACACATTCTCCCTTCCTACCATATCATTTCTCTCCTTGCCCACTCCTCCGATTTTCATATAATCATCTGTCTCTCTTTATCAAATTATCTATCTCTGCCACTATTACTACTACTAGCCTACTACTACTACTACTACTACTACTACTACTACTACTACTACTACTACTACTACTACTACTACTACTACTACTACTACCACTACCACTACCACTACCACTACCACTACCACTACCACTACCACTACCACTACTACTACTACTACTACTACTACTACTACTACTACTACTACTACTACTACTACTACTACTACTACTACTACTACTACTACTACTACTACTACTAATCCCCTGTCTATATTGTTTCAGTGAAATTTTATCCCTTAATTTCTAGCAGTCTGTACAACTTTTATGATGACTTAACGTCTAACTGTTTATTACATAAAAAAAAAAAAAAACTCTAATAGCATAATTCCCCTCTGAAACGCCCAGTTTCCCAACGTTTGTCTGTGTTGCTGTACGTTGCGCTGATTCGGTATGATGGCGCTTACTAATTTTTCCTTTTGCTTCGTGTCACTGTCTCTATGTTTTTGGTGACGCTCTACAGACAAAAGATGAAAATGAGAGACAGCTAAGTCATCTAAGCTTGATTTATTATCCGCCCTCATGAGTTGTTCCATATGATCTGTTCATGACAGCCAAGGTGATCGAACTTTCTTTGGACCAGATCTAGATCTAACCTATATCTGCGATGTGGTTGGATAACAGCTTCCTGAGTTTAGTTTTCAGCACTTGAGGCCTTCAGAGCTTTCTAGGGAATGAAACTTTTTTATACTTAAAGTTATTATAGAAGTTTTATATTCAGGTTTGTTAATGACTTAGTTCTATATCTAAAGGACGAGAATAAATCTAGTTCAATTGAAATCAATTTCCTGGCGCTATATGCCCAAATAGTTGTATTTTACATCTTGTCACCAATCTGCTAATGATCTCTCAGATGCCAATTCTCAATGAGAATTTCAAACAAAAACAGGTTTTGCATGTTTAGTTTCAGGTATGATGATTCGGTTCCTTTATTAACAAATCATCATATCAGCTACTGCCGTGATTGAAATAGATTCTAATTCTACCCTTTTTTCCCCAGTGATGGCTGTCCTCTTGGAAATGCATAAACGGCTCAAGTACAAATTATAAACATATATGATTTCTGAGTCCTGTTTTGTTCTTCAGGCCTATTTCACATGTTATCTAACACATTTTATTCTATTTGGAGCCTATACTTTTTATTCATTCGAAGCCTAGACTTACACCATCATGTCCCTCTAAGTAATAAAATAATCCTTCTCACTCCCTGTGCTTTTTTCCTCAGGTAAACTCGTCAAAACAGTGCAATGGTGATCAGATTTTTCTTGACCAGATTGGTCAAGTGCAAAGTAACCAAAGCCTTCATGACACAGACCAACCACGTTATGGTTTTTCGTTTGTTTTGTTGTTTTTTTTTTTTGCTTTTTCGCAAATCCATCTGCCCCTTTTATGATTTGGTTTTTTAAAAAGTTCTGTTTTTATACCTTATGTCTTATTTTTAGCGTTCCTCTGTTATTACAATGCTCTCTCACTCTCTCTCTCTCTCTCTCTCTCTCTCTCTCTATATATATATATATATATATATATATATATATATATATATATATATATGTGTGTGTGTGTGTGTGTGTGTATATGATTGTATGTATGTATATATCTATCTATCTATCTACCTCCCTTTATCTATACGCCATACGCGGACTACAACAATCCTTTCCTAATCTTAGTCCAAACCCAGATATCCCCGAAATCTGCAGGTCATGCCCATTATCAAATGCTGCGCTCCAGCCATCACTCTGAGTCTCGTTTCCCCGATCTTTCCAATTAATTAACTCCATAAACACTGCTGCTTGCATGTCCCCCATCGCTAAACTTTGCCATGTTCTCTGGTCCCATTGCTTTATCCCATCAACCACTCAGGATTACAAGCTACCGGCAAACTACCATCGTCTTGGCAACTCCTGCCTCCATAGTTCCCCCCCGAAGTCCCATCGGAAACAATTATTACTCATCCATCGCTCAAGCTTTTCCCAACAGCCCTTCAAATTGTATCTCACCCGTACTAGTTTTGCCTTGAGCATAAATCCAGAACATTTTTTCAGAGCGGTTTATCGAGAGAGAAATTATCTGAACAGACTCGCAGCTCTCCCATTTCTGTTCATCCCCTTAACAGAAATGGAACAATTATTTTGTTTTCATCCATTCTTAGCCGCTCCGAGTTTCGCGCTACTGAATCTAATTCACTTCTCCATCTCATCCTTTAAATAAGAACGCCCAAATGAATTATTTTATCTCTCTCTCTCTCTCTCTCTCTCTCTCTCTCTCTCTCTCTCTCTCTCTCTCTCTCTCTCTCCCTCTCTCTCTTTCAATAAAACTCACATGTAATCAACGATCAATATTTTGATTGACCACCTAGATACCTAGCACAATTGTTTAATCATACTTTCTAAACCCGAAAACTGTCCACAGCGTAATCCAATCTCAAGTTCTAAACTGCAATAGATAATGCATGGAATTGTGACCACTTTCTCTTTGTGGTCTGTCCCCATATAACCTTCTACTGATGACTGCTCGTGGAAAAGATTGCTGTACCCACCGACATGATTGCATTTCAATATCTCATGCCACTACGAACATTGCTGATATGTATGTTAGTCAAGTCTCGAGGCGTGGGAGGGGCGGGAGGGCAGCTTGTTGAATGGCTTATGTGACTAATGTTGCTAGGTGTGGTGGCCCGCTGATGATAGCTGTGGACGAGCACGTCCAATGATTAGATTAGGAGTATCAACTGGGCTCTTCATCCTCCCTTCCCCCTCCGCCCCCTCCCCCCAAACGCTCCAAAAGAATTATTTTTTGTTGAAGGTGGACAAAGCATCAATTCTTTTTAATTTGAACAATCGGAGCGAAAAGAAGATTAAAGTTTGACGATACCGGCACCATAGAGCGTGATTGTTAAATCATGATTGTACAATGCAAACCTGTTTTTTTGACGTTTGATCAAATCGTAACTATTTTCAATATTTTATAATAAACTAAGAAATGGCGAAATAAAATTGTTAAAGGCATGGCCTCATAAGGAAGACATAATTTACCGTTTTGTTTAAGGAATGTTAGAGCTCCATTGTAAGGCTTTTTTTCTCCTAAAAATGTCTGAAGAATCACAACTATTGTAACCCATTAATTTTTTTTAATTACAGCCGTCAGTGTCCACAGAATATTCCTCATGTTTATTTGATATTATTACACGTTGAAACTCAATTGGATAGGACAACTAATTTTTTTATTTATTTTTTTTCTTTTATCTGTATCATTTACAATTTAAAAAAATTCAAAGCTACGCGCATATCAAAAAATGGTGAAAAATGCGTTGTTTTCATTTCAGCATGTGGTTCAAAGGAGATTCTGAAACCAGCGCTGAGAGTGGGAAATTGTGAAAATGAGATAAGAAAAACCAGAAAATAAAGAGAGAAAACGGTGAAAAGATGAGAGAGAGACAGATAAATAAGACACATAGAGATAAGATGGATAGATAGGTAGATAGCTAGATAACTAGCTAGCTAGATATATATAGACAGATAAAGAGAAGGAGACATACATGGAAAGAGAATATCTCACAAAAACAGTCGAGCATATATTTAGATCGAATGGTATTGAAAACTGAAACTTTTCGTACCACTGAATTCTTTTAAGATCTTCTCCTTACTTAACTTAGATGCTGAGAGGGTGAAACAAAGTCCACTTTACAGCCGTCTTGAGCAAGCATTCTATTTGACAGTGTATCGGGTATCCTTCAACCATGTGTTTGACTTGCCAGTTGGTTTTTTCCCCCACTCTCCTAAAGGAAGATTAAGTAGTCTTGGCTTAGTTTCCTTTTGATGCTGTGGATGTGCTGGAGACGAATACGGGTCAAAATATAGATAGATGGATAGGAATGAGAGCATTTTGTGGGTGCAAGACTTCAAAACTAAGCTATTTTTTGGTAACGCTTATGTCTACCTTTTGTACCGATGTAATTGGATGGTTGTTCTCTTTAGCAAAGGTTTGTCAGCTGATGGTTTAGAGAACTTGGTTACCCCAAGTCTGTAACTTTGCCTGCTGTTAAAAAGTAAGAAGTACACATTCTTGGTAAGATGCAACTGTCGATGTCGCTAGAAACCAAGACCAATGTATTTTCTAACTGGCGTCAAATATTCACATTGGCTGAGCAACAGCATTTCTTCTGCATATTGCTGTATGTTTGATCTATGTAAACGTCTGATTGTGTGAACGTCAAATAGGGCTGCAAAGGGGAGTAGAATTTCAAAGATAGATATCAGCAATGACAGGTGAGAATGCTCTTCTTTGGATGTTAGATGATTTGGGAGACACAAGGTTCAGTCAATGTGTATCATTGATGGCTAAAAGTCATCTGAGGCATGGGAGACATGCGGTATACCAAGGAGAAAAGAGAGTCAAGAGAGAAAAAAAAAACGGATAGAGGGACAGAGAAATAGAAAGAAAGAGAAGACACATGTAAAATTGAAGTCTTGTTCTAAAATTCATAATATCTTAAGGATATCGTAGAAAAAACTTGTGATTTAGTTTATTTTTGTACTAGGATTATTATGTTCAGTACAGGCCTAGAAATTTATTCCATCGCATGGAATACATTCACTGTGATTTGACTGGTTTTTTTTTCTATTTACATTTGAGAATTGCCCAAAATTTTCAGCCTCCTGTAAATGTACTCTTTCTTAAAGTCTCTTCTCTAGTCGTTTAATCCCATATCTTATTATATGGTAAGGCTTAAAAAAGAAACAATCGAAACTTCTCATTTGGAAATGTTTTATTTTAGTTACGTATGTTGCATAAGAAAACATTACAAAAACGCCCCCTCCCCCCCCAAAAAAAAAAAAAGAAGAAGAAGAAAAATAAAACAGTAGCTTGTATGGCGTCATTCTGAGGATTAGTTTCAGAAACTCATTTATCATTTTAACTCCATTCAGTCATTTGCGATCATTTTTACAAAATCATAGTCGAGATAAACAGAGTATCAAGCCTAAGTATATGATGTTAATATTTTGGTTTTGTTTTGTTTCTTTTAAACTTAAAACCACATATGAGTATTAGTACATTGTCTGTTTCAATTCCGATTTATGTACACCTTTTGCTTGGCATATGATGTTCAAAAATAATTATTGATTTACAAAAGCAACAACCAACTTTATGATAATATCATCTCTTCATTTACAAATATTTCACCCAAGATGAAAGCAAAGGCTGAGGGATTGATGTGTTGGTTTGAACCGAGATCAAAGACGGTGCACGTCGACATTTAGAACCCACATCAGTTCTGATATATTTTCAAACACTTTTTTGTAAAAGCGGATCAATGTGTACCATAAAGCTCAAAACCTAATTCAGTCCTTGAAACCCAGAACCAACTGAAATTTTTACTTTTCATTTTATATGTCTCAATAGGCATTTGAATAAACCATTAGTGAAATCTTTTCGCTGAAAAAATAACAAGCTTAGCGTCATAGAGTGTTTTGACACCAACTCAACAAGGTACAAATGGGCTTTTCTCGTTATTTTTCCCTGGATGCAAAATTAAGATACCAGAGTGAAGAACATAATTATTGCGTTTTCTGTAAGCTTTTAAAGGGCTCAAATAGTACACTTCCCACTCTTTGTAGTTCGCCACCTTGTGCTCAAGTATCTTGACTTGAAACGAGTCTATGGAGGCGATGAAACTGCGTCTCCAATCCAAATAGTGAGGAAGAATTGCAGGACCCAGCGTGTGTCACAGTACACAGGGTGTGCGTTACGTAAAGAAAGAAAAGGACAATTTGAGGATCTTTGTAAACTCACACAACCTCACAACGTTTTCAGTCCGTAATTGGGATAGATTAAGGGGGGAGGGGGGCAAATCTAGCCACCGCGTTGTGCTATTTTCTTTAATCGCCTAATGGGAATAAATTCGCTAAAATACGAACAGGCTCCGCTTTGATTCTTTTCATAATTTTTTACGACTTAATTTTAGATCTAGCAGTAAGTATGTCGCCATGATTGTGTGCAATAGCTGTTTATGTGTGAATCTGATAGTGGTAAAATTGTATATCTCATTGATTTTTACTATAGACGTTACTAAAATGGATTACCTACAAACGCAACATAAAAAATAACTAAGGGCATTATCTACTTTATTCGCAAGTTAACTACCAGACTAAGATACCTAAAAAGAAAAGAAGAAAAAAAGAAGCCTTTCTTTCTGTTCTTTTCTTCTTTTTCTTTTTTAGAATTCGATAAGTAAGCACAATATTTGGTCAGTCAAAATTTGGAAAGTCATTTCCTGGTAACAAGAAATTTAACCAGAGAATGCAAACTACTTCGTTTTTTCACCAAATATATGAAATAATCACCAGGAGTCTGTATCTAGGAGTCTGCGATGTCATCCGATTTGGACAAGTCAAGAGCTTGTGGAATCTTGCAGATTTTGATTTATCCGCCAAAAATCTCTCAAGCTGATGTTGGCCGTTTCTTAAAAGAAAGATAGAAGGTTTCGCAACGTTCATGGAAATCTGAACATAGAGGTGTTTTATCACAGCTAACTGAGCTCATTTGCTTAGGGTGGAGCTGACGTCAGAAGATGTGCAAGGAATGCAAGATGTCCCCAGCCCATCTGTGCCGCTTACATGGCTCCTTTGCTTGCCATGATGATGCCTTTACAAACATATTTGGACGTTTCTGGGATCTATTGGGCTTAGGTCGTTTTCTCTTCTTATTCCCTGCCTGTCGCCTAAATTGTTTTATGCTGTCTCAGTCTCTATCTCTCTTTCTCTCTCTCTCTCTCTCTCTCTCTCTCTCTCTCTCTCTCTCTCTCTCTCTCTCTCTCTCTTTTTCCTGCTCTCTCTGTCTCTTTTTCCTGCTCTCTCTGTCTCTTTTTCTTTCTCTCTCTCTCTCTCTCTCTCTCTCTCTCTCTCTCTCTCTCTCTCTCTCTCTCTCTCTCTCTCTCTCTCTCTCTCTCTCTCTCTCTTTATTTATCTGTCTAATGCCTTTCTACCTATCTATTTGTCTATCCATCTGTCTATCTATCTACCTATGTATTGACTTCACGTTCCCCTTTCTCTCTCTCTCTCTCTCTCTCTCTCTCTCTCTCTCTCTCTCTCTCTCTCTCTATCTATCTATCTATCTATCTATCTATCTATCTATCTATCTAATCTATCTATCTGTCTATCTATCTATCTATCTATCTAATCTATCTATCTATCTGTTTAACTTTCAGTTTTTGGTTTCTCTTTCTCCTTCTCTTCTTGTCCCTTTCTGTGTCACTCTCCCCTTCTTCGCTTATTGCGATAATTATAATCGTCCCAATTCATCATCATCATCATCATCATCGCGATTCTAACACCACTGGCAGCATCTCTTTTCCCCCTATTGTCTACAGCCCCATGCGAATACACCCAGAATAGGACATCAAAAGCCACTTAGGGGACAAGCAATCCACCTTTGCTCACCATCTGACGACACAGTTGCACTCAGGTACAGCGTACCTAAACAACATAGTTTATCTGATAAATCCCCTCTCTTTGAACCTTCACTTTGAAACTGCAAAATTCGAAAGGCAGCACATGGCATATAAACGATTCCTTTTGCTCGACGTCCTTACGATTTTGTTTGAACTAGAACCAAAGATCCTTCTTTCATCTTAGGTCTAAGTTTATACAGAAAGTTTAATTCAACAAAAACGTCGGATCTAACCTAAGCATAGTCCAATCCCAGGGTCTCAATTTTTATCCGATTTCCTCTTCCGAAGATTTTCTCATTTTTTTTAATCCAACACCAAGAGAAAAAGTTTTATTCCACCAGCAGAGAGTTTTGAGCATCATGCATTTTTTTTTCATTTCTGCATTACTTTTAAAAACTTATATAAATAAAATAAACCCTTTTCAAGCTGTGCAATATTGTTGAATTTGGCTTACCCAGAAAAAATAGTTTATACAATTATTTTCTTATTCAGGATATTTATGATAAAAAAGAAAGACAAATTCAAGAAACTAATTTTGTTTTCTCTTTCGCCCTTCTTCTCATTTACTCTCTTTACATGGCTCATTGTCTCTCTTCTTCCTCTTCTTTTTCTCCCATTTTCGTCTGCGTGTGATGAATTTAGTTGAAGTCTTTCACCCCTTTGTGGTTATTGTTACATTCTCCTCATTCCGATTTTTCTTTCCCCCAAAAAAAAACAACAAAATCTACATACCTAATTGTCTTCATCGCTATCCATCCAACACGCTCCATATCTTAAAAAAATATTTATACATGTTATTTTCGATTCATCTATCTATATTTCTGTTCCTTGTGGATAACTTTCCACTTCTCTTCTTTCATTGATTTCAATAACTTTTTGTCTCCCCCCCCACCCCCCCCCACCCTCATCTATTTCTGAACCAACATTCCCTTTGTACTCCCAGATCTATTCTCTCTCCCAATATCTTGCTTCATTTTCCCTTTTGTTTGTCTCTCTGCCTGCCTACCATCTGTACATCTCTCTGACCTTGTTTCTCTGACTGTCTGTCTGTCTGTCTGTCTGTCTGTCTGTCTGTCTCTCTCTCTCTCTCTCTCTCTCTCTCTCTCTCTCTCTCTCTCTCTCTCTCTGAATGCCTGTCTACAACTGTCTCATTGGTTGTCTGTCTATCCCCACCGACTGCTTTTTGGAGAGAGTGAGAGACAGAAACAGAAAGGAAATTTCATCCACTATTTGCTTTTGATTTTCTTTCTCCCGAAGGATTTTTACCCCAGCCAAGGAAACTTCTTTTACAAACATCCCACATAACACTGTCACCGTAATAATTCCTAGCGATTTTCACTTTTCCACAAGATTCCTTGCGCTGCGCCATGCCATTCTTCCAACAACAAGGCAACAACAAAAATTCCCTATAGGCATCCATGTGAAATTCCCAAACAAAAGCTGTTGAATTTTTTTGGCAGCAGAAAGCTTGCGCGAACAACTCCAATTTGCCACACGTCTCGTCTTAAAAAAAAGTCTTGTTGACGCTCTAGTCCGAAATGGTTTAATGTGATACTATGAAAGTAAGTTTTTTATTCTTTCTTTTTTCTAAGGTAAACTAAGGACAGCACAATTGCTATTTTCCTCTGGTAAATGTAAAAAGACTGCTTTCCTTATTATTATTTTTTTATTATTAAACATTACTATACGATTTAAATGGCAATAGATTTAGAATTTAAGAAATTAAGAGACCGTTACTTATCTCAGAAGAACTAGTTCAGGTTTGACCGGATTTTCATTCTCAAAGAATTTAATGTCATGTCATGTGTTTTTCTGTAAAAAACATTTTTCTTTTGACCCCTTACCAGTGTCTTCATTTCCCTTCCCCCCTCTTTTTTTCTCGTTATCGATCTGATGGTGCTGGTGTTTATCTCAATGCATGTGAGCTCCAGTGTTCTTATCTCATTCAGTAAAGCACGGGTACGGTATCAAATACCTCTGGAATGTGAATACCGTCACGGGCTAACTGGGGATGCAGTAAGATCTCTATCACTGCCTCTTGCTCTTTCTCTCTCTCTCTCTCTCTCTCTCTCTCTCTCTCTCTCTCTCTCTCTCTCTCTCTCTCTCTCTCTCTCTCTTTCTCCCTCTCTCCCTCCCTCTCTCTCTCTTTCTCTCTCTCGCCTTCCCTCTCTGTTTCTCTCGCTCTCTCTATCTATCTGTCTATCTATCTATCTCGCATCGACTACTTCCAAGCAAATCTTGAAAACTTGACTATCCCTGCCCTTGCACTGAAAAATGGATAATTATGATATTGTATATCGGAAAATAAGATAACATTCATTCTTTAAGATAAAAACCATCCACCCATTAATCAAATGAGCTTCTCTCATCGCCCGAGAGAGAGACACTAAAATTAAATGCAGACTTTAGCGCTAGTGAAAATCATTCTAGCCTAAGGCTGTTAGTGTATGAATGTTTTGTTTTGTTTTGGTCTTACATCGAGCCTACATTATGGCTATTTACGAGAACATCAAAATTATAAAGTAAGACGTGAGTGCTGATAGTTTTAAATAAACTTTGCACATGTACACTACAACAAAAATGCACCTATCATTCCCCTCCTGTGATCGTTCTTCCTCCTCCAGCTACCTTTCTCCTTGGTCAATTCCCCCATCTCTTTCCTTCTCCTCAACTCAAATGTTTTTCCCACCAACTCCTACAGACAAGTCTGATGATCTTTGCGCCATGCGGCCCCTTCTCTCTCTCTCTCTTCTCCACACAGAGACTGAGAGAGGTAGTTGCTGGTTTGTTTTCCCCAGCCCTGTGCTAATCCATTAATCGGCGCTAATCTCGGGCTCGCCTCGCGGGGCTCTACTACATCACAGACTAGTGAAGCTGAGGCAAGGGAGGTAACCTGGGCTAGACAGACCGGATGTTTGGCTAGAGATGGACAGGAAGTTTTAGAAAGGATAGAAAAGATGGCTATAGAAGGCCAATAGCAAAAATAAGGGCTTTGTAACTAAATGTTTGCTTGAAAAAGAAAAAAGCAAATAGGTGTGTGTGTGTGTGTTTTAAAGAGAGAGAAAGAGGGAGATCATCTTAGGTTAAATGCAGGAAAAGGAGGAAAAGAATTTAGGAAAATGAGATTAATGTTATGGAGATTAGCCGAATAGAGAGAAATGGTGGTGAGTATATGGAAGAGAGAAAGAGAGACAGACTTGGTCAGAAAAACAAATAGGAAGAAAGAGAGTAAGAGGGAGAAAGACTCAAAGAAAGAGAGAAAAAGATAGAGAGAGAATATTGAGGTTGAAAAGCAGAAAGACGGTCATTAAAACGAATGACATATTAAGATGATTATTCATATGAAAAAAAAAAAAAGCAACAAAAAACGGAACAGTGAATTATCAGTGGCAAGGAAAGCTTCTAAATGTGTCTTGTAATGTCCTTGATTTATTCTGCTATGCTTTTACTGACCTATGAGTTCTTTATCGCCAGTCAAAGTACAGCACCTATAGTTCTACATATTTCTACAGTGGTGTAGGTCCCCTGAGGTTCGGTCATCCAACTCCACCATCACCCTGGCCAGAGGCGAGCACCTGTAAAGAGCAATCAGCTAGTCTAGACCTCACTCCAGGCGCGAAGGGAATCGGTCGATTGTTAGAGGACTAACCGGAGACCAAGCCTGGGCAAGTTTCTTGTCTATTGCAGTTTGTATCGTTACGTGTACCACTAACTTGTCATGATTGTAGGTAGACAATGTCAATATTATTAAGAAGAAATGGGACAGACATGTTCGCCTTGTGAATGACTTTGGCGAGAGAGTTTAAATTAACATGATTTTTCAAGTAACGTTTAACAAGAGCTTCTTTTCTGTTGTCATTGTAAATACTAATAACCATAAATCGATACAGCTATTTTTATCACAATATTACTTGAGACGCTGAGTTTAAAACTGTATCTCTTAAACTAGCATTGCTAGTTTGTGTTTGATCTCAGAGAACCACTATCTTAGAACTAGTCCTATTACATTCAACATATTCTATACTGTTCATTCTGTTTATGTTTATTTCAGCTTTTCAAAGTATCAGGACGATGAAATAAAAACTTAAACCTGCGAGAAAATTGATAAAAAAATAATAGTACAAAAACAATGTCCAAGTCACTAGGGTGTAGAATAATAAGTAACATCTCAAGGGCACAGTCCAATGTCTTGCAGCCTCAAGTTTAATCTAAGTCTCAATCTAAACTATTCACAGCCTGAAGGATGACATGCTCCCAGTGGCGAGACACTACAATTTGTTAATTACAGCTACAGTAACTCGCCAGCAATAATCAGTAGCGATCCCCACATCGCTACCGAGGAGGCTACCTTAGGGGGTTCTTCTGTATATGCTACATTGACGCGTTCAAGACTTATTTTAGAAAGAATATCCTCATAAGGAAAGAGATTTGAAAAAAAAATGGATTTGACCTGTAAAGTGACTTGACTTCTTTAAGTTGAAAAAAAAAAAGCGATGAATGTAAATATAATAGAGACTAACGAACAAAATGAGCGAGAAGACAATTTTATTAGGATCGGTCATGCTTTGATCTTTAACCATTAAATTTTCAACTGGAAATAAATTGAAAGAAAACTGTTGATTGATGGTATCAAGGATTATATTTTATAAAATCATAGTTGTTTACAAATTGATTTATGGTATCGAAGAAATTAATTGAAATCAAAGATGACACAGAGTGCTTCAAAGTTTTTTACGTGCGCTTCCCAAACCACATCAAGTAGTCATGGCAACGAACACAGAAGAACAAAATTAATGAAGCTAAAGCAAAAGAGGAACATACTTTAAAATACGTTTTTTGGTTTGCAGTTTTGTTACCGACTGAAGAGCAGTTCCTCAAACTTTCTTTGTTCCGAACTTAGCCCGACACAATAAGCCATTTTGATGGCCGGCGAGTTGTCCAGAGGCAGCTAGTAGAGTTATGAACTCACTGGTAGAGTACTGATGGTTTTATTGCCTTCAGTGGAAATTGGATAGGATGATGAGATTTGTGAAATATTGGAGTGAGATGATCAGAGAGAGAGAGAGAGAGAGAGAGAGGGGGGGGGGGGGGGGTGGGAGGGAGAGAGAGAGGGAGGGAGGGAGAGAGAGAGGGAGGGAGGGAGAGAGAGGGAGGGAGAGAGAGAGACAGAGAGAGAGAGACAGAGAGAGAGAGACAGAGAGAGAGAGAGAGAGAGAGAGAGAGAGAGAGAGAGAGAGAGAGAGAGAGAGAGAGAGAGGAGCGAGGAAGGAGGTTATGGAGCACGGATCTTCGTTGTTTGACCCAAATTCATAAAGTTGTAATGGTGAACGAGATCGAATCTGTGTGGTCCGAGATGATTTCAGTTGACGGCATGTTTTGTTACAAGAATAGTATGGGTATAAACACAGGCACAAGAAGGACAAGCAGTTACTAGAGCGGCTTCTTGTTTTAACACAAGCACAAGAAGGACAAGCAGTTACTAAAGCCGCTTCTTGTTTTAACACAAGCACAAGAAGGACAAGCAGTTACTAAAGCGGCTTCTTGTTTTTAGTCATTTAACATTGCGTGAACCTTTTTGATGTTTCGCCTTTTTTATGACAACTTGCGTTCACTAAAAACTGGTTTCTTTGAAAAATAGCGACAAAGGATATCTCCATCCAATAAATTTAAAGAGTATTGTTCATGCTATTTTCCAGCGTGACTGTGGTTCAAAGAGAATTGAGGACGAGGAATTTTTAAGGCTTTGACAAGACACTGTTCCGCTGGGTTACATTTTAAAATATTTGTTTTTAAGAAATAAGAAAAGGAAAGAAGAGGAGCATTTTTGCCAACATGATTTCATGAACACAGTTTTCTCTTGCTTCTTTTTTCCTCCCATCTCTCTATATCTTTATGCTCTCGCTCTCTCTTTCTCTATCTCTCAATTCTTTATTTTCTCTCACTGTCTACTACTCTTTTGCTCTAAATATCACGTAATCTCTTATTAGATACTTTGCATTTTTATTCCTTCCTCTTTCAAACAAGTTCTTTCTGTCGCCCACTTTTAGAAAGCTATGTGTCTCTAAACTCCTTCAACCCATTTGTTTTACCGAAGCTCACACTCGTCCATTTTTGTGCCTTCTCTCCATTTTTAAAATGTGTAACTTTTTCGTTGTGTTTGACCCCAGTGGACGATGTTTGGTCCGTCCTTTGAACCCTGTGTTTGTATCATCTGCGGTTGGCAGCCAAACAAAGTGACTGTTGGTCTAGAAGCCCCGACAGAACACAGACAAACATAGCACATTTGGTTCCTCTGGTTGAGGTCAGCTGTCCGAGGTGTTCTAATAAACCTCTTAGGTCTTGGCCGGACAATGCGAAAGACACATGCATACAGGAACACAAAGGAAATGTTTGCATTATTTTTCTTGATGTTTTGTCGTTTCTTTCTTATTTTTACTATTTTGATCGTTATTAAGATTTAGCCAATAAACAATTGAAGGTATCTAAGAAAAAGGATGCAATCAGCCCAAAAGTAGATTCAGAAACAAAGAAATGTAAATGAATGTTGATTTGGAAGGGAATGGCAATAATTATGGCGACGTAATGATTCTGCAAAGATAAGGTACTAATTTAGAAAGAGGTAAAAGATAGTATTCCGTTACTGCAGCTTTCTTACAGGTAAGAATTACCGAAACAAGAAACGAAGTTTAAAAAGAAAGAGAGAGAGAGAGAGAGAGAGAGAGAGAGAGAGAGAGAGAGAGAGAGAGAGAGAGAGAGGAAGAAGGTGACTGACAGTAATGTTGTCGTATGCCCTTGGCGATTGAGGACCATTATAATTATCATTCATATATATGTTGTTGTCATGTTGGTAATTATGATGTTGCGGTCGTTGAGAGAGGATACAGCAAGAATTATAGAACATTAGCAAAATAAAGAAACGAGAAATCAGTTGGTTCTGTAATTCTGTAATTTCCTAGTCTGTTCAAAGATCTTTTTAAACGCCCTGAAGGCCCTGAATTTTCGTAAACAGAGCCTACAGGTACATTGCCTTGCGAGAACTCAAAGCTGTGCATTTATTTCAACAAACATGATTGTGGGTGTTTTAAAAGATCTGTAGACAGATTTTTTTTTTATAAAATTAATTTTCCATCTTCGTCTTCCTGAACAACAGAATTTAAAGAAAAAAAAAATGCATTACGCACACAAAAGTTCCGTCCATAAAACAAATTGCAAGAATTCAATCACACAGTATTTTACTCACCACAAGCAGCTAACGATGATTTTCCAAGGATAGCTTGCATCAATTACTTCCTGAAACAAAATAAATAAAAATAGCTTCATAACAATGTTTTAATTCTTTCCCTTTCAATAAAGACTACCTACATTCTCTATTTCCCCCCCCCCTCTCTCTCTCTCTCTCTCTCTCTCTCTCTCTCTCTCTCTCTCTCTCCTCCTTCTTCTCCTCCTCCTCCCCCTGCTTTTGTATGAACGTATTTATGCATGGGTGTGTGTATAGGCGTATGTAGAATATGTATGTTTTTCGTCAGTTTCTCTCTTCTTTTTTCAGTTTTCAACTTTTTGATTCTCTTGTTCAGCCGTGTTTCTCTGGATTCTGTAGAAGTCTTTACTTCATGTTTTTTACTAGTACTGTCCGACCTTTCCAGTACAGACGTAAAAAAAGAGCTTCAGAGAGCAAAAAGGAAATACTACCAAACTAACCGGACTTAAATCACACACGGCTGTAGAATAATTAAGATATCTTATTTCTCTTTGTGAGTCTGTGTGGTTTTTGTTGATTTTTTTTTAAAGCGTGTCTATTTTTCCAAAGTTTTTTTTTTTTTTGTTTTTTTTTGTGACTGCCTGCACCGCTCTGTGATCCATGCACACTGGCCACAAAAATCGGGGATTTCCCCTTCACAGTCATGACAGCACAGACTAACGACCTGGTATGTGTCTGAACCTCAGATCCTGAGCAGCTAATAACAGGCTTCCACTCTCTTGTGGCGACCAGTCGTCCAGATTAATGTAAGATGACCCCAGGCAGGCAACAGCTGGTCACATGTCAATTGAAATGATGTCACCTACCAAGGCCGACTGAGACAGGTCTATATTCTATTGAGACCGAACCTATATTCAGTGACGAATGAAAGAGAGATAGATCAGAAAACTGATATTCTCTCAAGAATTACTCGAAATCACTCGCGATATCATAGCTGATGTCCGGAGAATTTGTGACACCTTGAAGGATTAAAAAATTTACTCAGGCTAACATATGAAAAACAAAGCAAATGAGAGAGTTAAGAACTCTGCAGACAGAAGGCATGTTCCTCTTTGCCTGAGAGACCCGAGGATAGCTTCAGCTTAGCCATGGCTCATGTAGATTTGAAAAGAAAAGAAGATCTAAAACATGATTGAAGTTGCTGTAATTAAAAAGAATTGTGATTAATGATGCTTCCTGATATCAAAATTCTAAAATTGTCAATAAATAATCTAGCTGCCTACAGGTAAGTGATTCCAACGAAACTCAAACGAAACGCAGTGTCTTCCTAATGCATTAGACATTGGAAATAGGGAATTTATGCTCAGTTTTAAATGACAGAATAACGTTTTCTTTGTCCTGGAACCTCACGTCTGTGGAACAATTGTAATTATCTCAAATCATTGATTATACGAATTTTCAGTAATAGTTTTTAATAGTTACATTCACACCCAAAACACGCATACATGTACAAAACAAATTCTGCGGCAAGTAAAAGTTCTCTATTTCTATGATTGAGGCCCACCTTTTCCAAAGAGAAAATCAATTTTACCCTGAGGCAAATTATATGCTTAATGGCTCACTAAAGTGTCGGAGGAAAGTGATATGAACCTCAAACCGAGTAGCTGAAACAAACTTGAATATATCTTATAAGTTTCTCTCAGTCTCACCGTATCAAGAGCCAATGAATTGGTCACTGTAATAATTCCTGTTTAGAGCCAACGAGAAACACATCCCATTCCAGATCAAAGTTGTGTATACGCAAAAGAATACTATAGGGAAGTATTATTATTAAAAATTTCCTGTCTCTTGACCCAAATCATACGATCAACAATAATGATCTACCATAGATACCCAATACATGTAGCGCTAGATTACTCCAAGTGACAAGCACCGATGTCTCGAACAGATAAGTGAAACATTACTATCTTCCCGACTAAACCCAGATCGACCAATTTGCACCCGGTTAACTTTAAAAGGTCAAAATTCTCTCTAAGTACGCACACGAAGACCTTCGCATTTAACGCTATGGACAACATCTTTAATCGCGAGCCGTTTTATAATATGTGGATCATGCCAAGAGGTCGACATTTCTTATCTAGAAGCTGACTTATCTCTATCTTCTTATCGCCCACTCGCATCCTGATTTCGATAAAAACCGACATTGATATACTCATTAACTTGGCTGTCAACAAACAAGCGATTTACCAGAGTAGAAAAAAAAATCACAAAAAACACGCTGTTGTATTATCAGGGATAATCCAATTTACACGAGTGGGACTTGTGAGTTTATGAAGAGCTGCAGGTAGAAAATAAAAAGGGGGGAAACTGAGTGAGAGTGAAAGAGTAAAATATGAGGGCGAGGGGAGAGAGAGAGAGAGAGAGAGAGAGAGAGAGAGAGAGAGAGAGAGAGAGAGAGAGAGAGAGAGAGAGAGAGAGAGAGAGAAATAAAAAGACTTGGCAAACAAATTAACCACAAATCAATATGTCTGCGACTCTGTCACTGCTTATGCCTCTTTCTCTCTTTATCTGTCTGTTTGTCTCCCTCTCACTTTCTGTGTCTCCCAATCTCTATTTCCTGATTAAATTTTTAGATAAAAGAAGAATATTCGTATTATAGATTTTTATTAAATTTTCATGATTCTATGTAACAACTGCTCGTTTTCATTAAACTCCATCTTAATTTCAAAGGCTAAAGTGTTTACATTCGTCCATCCGTGAATTCTCTTCATAGAATAACAGACTTTTTAAACTTTATATTATTTTTACGTCCTCTAAGTCTCTAAAATAAATTTTACACGTAGAGGCTTTTCAAGAACGGAGACCTTTTCAGTTTATTAGGTCCCTTGATGAGCTCCTCTACACCAGGGACCTGTTTGGTCAGATTGTGTAAATTTGAAGTGGTGTCCCTTTACGGTACTTCTTTTCTTTCAGACGGCCCAGAAAGAGCCGAAAATGGCAGGCGTCCATGTTGATTTAAACTGTCTTGGGTTTGTCTTTCAAGAGTGTGAAACCAGCATGGAGAGGATTTTATGATTCTTAAAAGAAGCTACTATGTCATACCGACATTAAGTCCAAGCGGACTAAATGAAAAATACTTTATCTAATATGGAAGAGCCGTGATATAATTGTGTTAAAATATTAGCAATGTGTTAAAGAGTCAGTATATATATGACTTGTGGTTTATAAAATCGGGGGTAGGTAAAGCGCGTTAGCATACCCGGAGTGAGGGATCTACAGTAAACTCATATCGCTGAGTCTCTCACTGTTCCTCCTGACTCTTCAAGGGAGGCATATATCTAGGATGTTACGAGAATAAGCTGATAATATAGCATAAAGATAATATTTGATCTCACCTTAGGGTCTGACGACGATTGGCTTTGTTATTATGACATAGCACGTTACTTTAGCGTGTTATCATAGTTTTGGGCGTTTTTTGTGTTTTTTTTTAGGTATATCCCATCTCAGTTAAGATAACATCATAAAGTTTTTACAGAAGTCGCCACATCTATGTCAGATTTATCTAAGGTTTATTTAGCCATGCCAAAAGTTAGGATCTGATTTTATAATTATGCCACACGTGAAATTTAAATATGAATGGGATACCTACTGCATTACCCAACATTTTTTGTATTGAAAATGGAAACTAATTTACTTCACCTGGCATTCAGACGCCTTTGGCTCTCCACTATTTACACGACTGGTTATCTTTTCACTTCATAAATCTTCTACACCTCATGTTATGTCTTCTTTTCCCCTGTTTACGGTTTGTTCCTTTATTTCAAACTAATCTTATCTCTTAATAACATTTATTTTCTCTTAATAACATTTATTGTAGCAACAATTTGGTCTATTTCCTCTCAGGTCCTAACCCTCTAGGTCGAGGACCTGCTCCTCTGAGCCAGCATTCCACACAGTAACGTGACTGTGAGCCGAGAGGGGTATGTGAGCGAATCAGAGGGAGTTTTTGCTCCCGCTACGTGACTTTTCTTCTTTCCTGTCCAGATCTCCTGGACCAAGTCTATCAAGTTCCACCTCCCTCAGCAGAACCTTGGATACCCCAAAATTATCATAGAGTGGCGCCTGATCTTCACATTATTTCTCTCCTGTATAAATTCTTTTCAAGCCTGTGTTTGTCTATCACAGATTAATATTTGTATTAAATAGGAATGTGACACCTCGGCCATGGGATGTCCTGTTATTGTAAAGGTAACGCCATACACCGCAGCTTCTTCGCAAGTTTACTCTCAGGTCATCGTATGGCTGGATTTGCAACTCTTGCTGCCATTTGAAAGAATGACATTGCGCAACGTTCTTTTTTTTAAATTTTGTTTTCAGTCAGCAGTGCTCCATATACCTTAGTTGAAATAGAATTTGAAAGATACATGCATCACTTACAATACAGAGGCGTATTTTTTAAAATTATTTCCTTTCTATTGCTTAATGTTCTAAATACTTGTATGCTTCACGATCTTTTTGTTCTTCAGTTGTCTAAATGTAGATAAAGGCGTTCATCACCATCATCATCTCTATTTGTTTTCCACCGGTCCGGGTTCGCTGATTCCTGATTCCACTATGAGTGAACAGTTTGTTAAAGCACTCCACCTGATGAGTGATAAAGGCTTAGCTGCAGAGAACACATTAATGTGGATAAAACTTGATACTGGTGTGAGGACATAAAATCTGACCCCGTCCTACCATTCTTTACCTCCTCTTTTTCTCCTGGTACAGATTACTTTTTCTATGATAAACTTTTGAATGCTATGGTTCTGACATTGTGAAAATAGTTTTAAAACAATTTTCCGTAATACTAAGATAAACCGAATGACTAATTAAAGTTTTGAGATGTACGGCAGACAGAGCGGGAGGTTCAGCGGAATGATGTTTTATGAGCAAAGTTATAACAGTTGCAGGCTACTTCAGTCATAGTATCCTAATTTGTTGACAGAGTGTTCGATTTCATTTTGCTTAACTAAAGTGGGTCACATACTCAGATCAAGTCTCTTTATAGCTGTTGGAAATGGTTAGAATCTTTAAAATCTTACTACAGTCGATTCATGGGGCAAAATGTCTGGAAAGAACATTTTTTTTATCTTTGTTTTGTTTTTAATGATTTGCCATGCTCGAATGTCAATATCAGTTAACCGAAATAAACGCGCTACAGTTTTAACACAGTAGCCTCTTCTGACATTGAATCGTCACTAATAATTATGATAAAACAAAACAAAAAGTATCACTACATTATTTGCTAGTGAAAAGTTTTGTAGTTAGCTTCTTTCTCGAGGTGTTTTCAGATAGATATAAAATGGGAACTCACTAACAGGATGATCAGTATGATAAGATACAACAGCATTGTCCTCAAATACAGGGAAATTGTCAGCCTAGTATTGAATGGTTTGTAATGCGTTCTAACAAGGTCACAAAACTGGCCTTTGTAGGACTCTTGAAGAAACCTCAGGGGTCTTAAACATTTTTTAACATGCCTGTACAGATTGTGCTTCTTGTTTTTCAAAATAGAAATTGTTATAATTATTATCAGCAATGTTGATTATGGAACTTACTATTTGGCATTTTAAAGTCAACACCAGCAAAAGACGTCGATAAATAATTCTTTCTATCAAAGGAAAAACATTTTGACAACAAGCTAAGTGATATTTGTTGTAGAGAATGACATCAATTAGTTTTAAATTTTTGGAAGATGTCCTTACTTCGACACAATTTTCAGAATCTAGATCTGAGAAATCGGAAAGAAAAGCCGAAGTGGTTCTTCCGGTACCGTAATCAATCGAAAATTCAATGATTAGTTGTAAAACACCTAACAGGTCGTATACAAATCTTGACAGACCTTAATTACTCTCAGATTTTTTGTATGAGGAATCGGTTACTCATCGAAGTGATGTTGCCGTACAAATCCGCCGCACACTGGTTTGTCAGGTCGACATGGATCCCCAATTAGCGAGACGGTTGGGCTGCGGATTCCAGGTTTGGTTGTAGCTCCATGGGCCGGACCGGCCGATAGGAAATGTTAGAAAAAATCAAGAGTGTTGCTCGTTCTTGATCATTATCAGAATCTTATTTGAAAAGTCAACTTCTACTCGAATGATGCATGGAATGGCTTTTTGTCATTTTAAATCATTTAATTTCTCGGGGTAAAGCCGCCATTTGGTTGACTTTTATACACTCTCTGAAGGAAACATTCACGACCAATTTCTTATAAAACTATACCAAGTTTGAGAGGTACAGATCAACATGTTCTGGCTTGTGAGAGTGTTGTAGGTACATTTGTCAATCTTTTTGTAATAATCATGATGCTTCTCTAAGATCATAATACCAGTTTGACGATTTGTTAGCTTATTTTCAACTTATTAGATAGATAGAAGCATGAAAATAAATTACCTTGCCACCCTCCAGTTTTAATGAGGCTTCGATGGTGAAAATACAGTTGCATATGATCATCCACTTTTGTTTTGTAAAGACTGCATTAGTTCTTTTGTTAAAAATTTTTTTTTCATTTGCATGCAGTTTTTTACAGTCACCGTGACGGTCACTTTAAAAAAAATTATTGCATGAATTGGTTGAACTCCATCTTAACATTTTTAAATGATTAAATTCCAGTCAATGCCTCTTGTGTTACACTCAAAAACAGCGATACCATGGGAATTTATAGAAATCACTAACTTTTTAAAATCTATTTTATTCTTTTTTTTTTTTTTGTGCACTGCATCTTGCGCTGGTTTTGTATTCAATATTAGTGATTTTTGCTTTCAGGCACAATGACTGTAAGAAGCTGTTTCCATCATTATTCAGCGTATACGTGATGGGCACAACTGTTTTAGCGGGTTGTAAGTTGCCCGCTCACCTGACTAAAACCCTTACATCTTTTATATATTTTTGGCGCTAAATGTTACAGCAAAATTCAATTCTAAAATCTAGTTGATTATGTCCAATTTAGATAATAAAAATTAATATAATGGTTGAAATGCGCTGTATGAAGGGGCCAAAGATGTCATCCTTGTCTCAGTTTAGAATTAAATATGATGTATATACGCAAGAATGATACTATGAATATGTAAGCTGCAGAAAAGTGAATACGGAAAATAAAGGGAGGAAGAAGGTGTATGCATGAATAGAACTTATACAAAAATACTTTTATTGACCAGTAGCATTATGGTATCCACGGGATGGACAGAGTTCGAAAAGAAAGAGAGATAATTATATTTACTGACCTGTAGATAAATGGATAAATATATAGACAGAAAGATGAATTAAAAGTATAGATGAATGGGAATAATTTTTAAAAGAGATTTAAAAGAAACGGAAAGAGGGGACGAAACGAGAAAGATGTTACCATTATGATTACTGGTCGAAAGAACAGAACATACTGAAGGTTCAGGAAAGGAAAAAAAAAAAAAAAGAAATAGAACGAGAAAGGGAGACTGATATTACACACCCACAGAATTAGTGACAGATAACAAGAGAGAAAAAAAAGCAAAGAAAATATAAAGACCAAAAAGTACGGGTGTTACTGGAAGGGATAGACAGCGTGTGTGTGTGTGTGTGTGTGTTAAAAAATAAAGAAAAAAAGGGAGGCTTGAGTGGGAAGGGAGGGGATTCAGAAATTACGGAAGAATCAACAAAGGTGAGAGACATATCTAGTGAGAGCGAGGGAGAGACAGACAGACAGACAGACAGACAGAGATACAGAGACAGAGACAGAGAATAAGTATAAAATATTAACAGATACGGCGTCCAGAACTAGAGTAATTAGAGCAGAGTCAGATGAGCGGGCAAGATGTGATGTTGAACAGATGAGATGAAACAACTGCGAGATACTATTATGGTTCAACTGGACAGACTTGGCTTGACACAAATCTGAGCATGCGACATCCCTTACATGACGGCTTTATGACCTGGTCACACATCATCCTGTGCCATACCCTGACTCCAGAGTCCTGCACCCCCCCCCAGTCGGTTTGCCTCTCTACCTGTGTGCGTGCTGGCAGACGACACATCAGAGCACGTTTCATCGCGTCTGATCAGGATCAATTTCATTAGGACAAGCTGCAGACATGGTCTGTCCATCTAAGCGCGGGATCCGGACAGAAGTCGGATGGTGATTTACCACACTGAGTATCGTCGAGTGAAGGAGTTGGTGCAATATTTTGCGGTGATTTGAGATCATATATATACAGCTTCAAAATAGAGGGTTCAAAATATTTTAATTATTTACAGAATGCATTTTGTTTCCCGAAAATCCAAAGCCTTCGAAATGTTTGTATACTCAAGGACGAGGTTGTTTTCCAGGAAAAAAAACCCAAACAATTTAGGTATAAGCAAGGTGAGATACATCTATCTTCAAAAAACTCGATAATATTACCTCATTATGATATACATTTTATGCAGAACCAAAAGACTGTTAGATGGCAAAGGCGAGTATTAAATCCTATGCCATAGCGGATAGAAGCAACTGATAGCCTACTTGCCTTTCCAGTTTTTAGTGTTACTGACCCTTCCCAACCTCCTAAAGTAACTCGTAAAATCGATAACATTAGTCTGATTCTATAGTTTCCATTCCTTTCTTTTTATCATTGTTGAGACAACGCTTTTTAGAAACCTCCTGTCAGTTTTAATGAAATGACAGATTGATATCACAGTTTTTAGTATCGAAAAGCTGTTTATCCAAGGAATCGAATCTCCTTCCAGATTTTTATGACTCATTATTCCGAACCGATGACAAGAGTAACCAGATAGCGGTGGTGCTGGTCGTAAGTTCGTATTTACCTTATGCGATTTCAGAATATAAAAATCAGCCACAAGAGGATCTTAGATTTCCATTATAGTTAAGAAAGAAAAAGAGCAGGAAAAAATGACAACCGAAGTGTTTCAGATGATCTCTTTTGGTTGCAGCGCAATTATTTAAAAAAAAAAAAATTAACTAAATTCCAAACTATGCGAGTGTTTTCAGTATTTCAAAGAGATGATTCCGAGTGAGTTTCTAGAACTCAAATAACAGCAGCAGCAACAACTACTACTTCCCCTAGTCCTACCTACAACTTCTACTACTACTACTACTTCCCCTAGTCCTACCTACAACTTCTACTACTACTACTACTACTACTACTACTACTACTACTACTACTACTACTACTACTACTACTACTACTACTACTACTACTACTACTACTACTACTACTACTACTACGACTACTACTATTACTACTACCACCACCACCATACCACAACCACTATCACCACTACTACTACTACTACTACTACTACTACTACTACTACTACTACTACTACTACTACTACTACTACTACTACGACTACTACGACTACGACGACTACGACTACTACGACTACTACGACTACTACTACTACTACTACTACTACTACTACTACTACTACTACTACTACTACTGCTGCTGCTGCTGCTGCTGCTACTACTACTACTACTACTACTACTACTACTACTACTACTACTACTACTACTACTACTACTACTACTACTACTACTACTACTACTACTACTACTACTACTACTACTACTACTACTACTACTACCACCACCACAATCTTCTGGTGCTTTTTCTTATTCTTTAAATTCTACAACTTCTTCCGTTACTAAACATGATAATAGTAGAACAATTATACCAACTACTAACCATACACCGCCTCAATAACTTCTGAATTATCAGTACATATAATGTAAGCTTCATATGATGCTTCTGTAAATGCTGCTCCTAAGAATATCGGTTTTTAACTCTTCAGTTAGATTGCAAAGAGCTAGATTTTTAATACACATCAACAACCATTGAGTCAGAAAGACGTAATCAATGTTTATCTTTTAGGGTTCGACAAACACAGCAAAATAATTACAAAAATAACATGTAAATACAAGGATATTATTTTTTAAAAAATACTCATTTTATTTTACTTGTCAAACTTGGCATATGAAAAGTCCGACGGATGAAAATGGAGACGCTTGTTTACCATACGTAAAAGGGAACTCAGCCAAAGTATGGAAAAATCCAAGTTGAATCTTTTGTCAAAGGAAATGTAAACTGACATCTGAGCCAATTAAAATAATCCAAGAAAACGAAAGCAAAACAGCAAGGCTGAAAGCGATAATGAGATTTTGTATGAGTGTGTTTGAGAGAGATAGAGTGGAAATGTATCTGTGTGAGATAGATAAAGAATAGAGGAAATGGAGAGTCTATGTGTTTGGAGGAAGAGAGAGAGGGAAAGAGAGACAGACAGACAGAGACAGAGACAAACAGATAGACAGACGGAGAAAGAGAGAGAGAGAGAGAGAGAGAGAGAGAGAGAGAGAGAGAGAGAGAGAGAGAGAGAGAGAGAGAGAGAGAGAGAGAGAGAAAGACAAGCAGATTAAGGGCAAGGACAGAAGTAACAAGCTAATGATGGGAAGGTGACGAAAAGAGTAGATAAGGTCATCATTGCAGTTTTTATTTATGTATTATTCCATAGTTACTGAGCTTGGATAATTCTTAAGTCGTTAATCTGTAGGGTCTATTTAGGTTATTTTAAACGAGTCTTAACAGAAATATAGCACACTATGAAGTAATCAGCCTGTGGTTTTTGGTTTTTTGGGGGTTTTTTTGTTACCATATATGTAAGCACGATTTCTAAATTTTATTATCTCTCACAACAGCATGGGGTTTTTCATAGAGAACACGATAATCTTCTGAGATCGCTAGAGGCCACCCACGAAGGGCCTTTTTCAAATCCTCCAAAAATTGCACATCATTTGTTTTTCACACCGCTCAAGAAAAATAAGTTGAATGTACACATTTCAAATTAACTTCTTAGCGACGAGGATTCGTTCCGGGGATCCGGTTTTCTTTACAACATCTACAATGGCTTAAGGTTCATCAGAGCTGACATAATATGGACCCAGAGGAGACACTCTATATGGGATTTATCTAGATATGACATGGACAGAGGTGCGAGGTATCAGATCTCTACAGCTCTCCAGTATATAAAAACTATCGTGTGAGAAACACATTGCAAGGGTCCCAAACATCTCAGTCGCTAGAGTGTTGGAAGATAACACAGTATAGTAGAGCCTTGACTTGGACACCCTAGTAGCGGGTTCCGATCTCTTTTAACCAGCCTTGTCATCGGATTGACAGATGATTCCTTTTCCCTGTAATGTAAAGGCAATTACTAGCTCGAAACCTTGGTTTGAAGTGCAGTTCCGGATGAGTTGCTGTGGACGAGTATTATTAAGCAGTGTTTTAAATTATTCTTTTTTAAATTTTGATTCTTATTATATAAAATCACAGTCCATCATGGCGGTCGTCTTAAAAATTGGGAGAGGAAGAAGATTGAGATAACATGCTTGGAAGTTGCACAGAAATCAGAGCAAGAAAGGGGGAGATAAGCCATTCAGACTTAGCGATAGACAGAGGGCTTTAGGGCGAGGGAATCTATTATGAAAAAGAGTGCAAAAAAAAAAAAAAAATCAGGATAACAAATCTGCTTACAATTTCAGTAAAAAAGATAGAACGTGTCGTGTTTTCTTTAGAGAGTTTCCGCTCCACCGATAAAACAAGAGGTGGTGACTCTCACTCGGCCAACCTTGAGTGGCGTTTTGTAAACATGTTCGAAACTTTGAAATGTGCCCAAGTCTGAACAAGACTCGTATATATGGGAATGGGATAAAAGTCGTGTTCTCACACTGCAAACAGTATCTAAGTATGAGCGGGTGGACATCTTACTTACCCGTAATGGTTATGGTGGAAGTAAAACTTTCTGAGTTTCTAATTCGACACTTTGAATTACTCTAACCATAGGTTTCACAGGAGTTTATTTTATTTACCAGACTTATGAATCGATAGATGTTTGCCAACAATGTAATTAACAAGCAATTTAGTTCCACCTCTGATCAAAATAGCCAATGAGTTCTACCGCCTGAATTTACTTGTCAAACCAAGATTCACAACAAATATGTTTTGTTTTGTTTTTTCATCTACTACAATCTAATACTTTATCTTGGCAAAACCCACATTAAAAAAAGCCCCTTAACTTTTTACAATTTCACTATGACAGTACTTTAACAGTTTGCCCCTCGAATATATACAAACATAATGTCCCAGAGTTGCAAAGTGTATCAAACATGCTATAGGTTCAGAAAATATTTTTACTCGTGTCGCGATATTTTATAGTTAAACACAACTTATCCAATGAAAGTTTCAAATTTCGTCTCTTCAAACCCAATGTGTCCCCAATGTAGGTCAGACATAAGTCCTGTTCTGCCCTACATTTGCGACTTTTCTACCTGTCTTATAATAACTTTGGTCACACAAATTGTATTGTATTTTAGGTATATCTGCCCTTCTCCTTTTTCTGTTTTCTCTCTCTCTCTCTCTCTCTCTCTCTCTCTCTCTCTCTCTCTCTCTCTCTCTCTCTTTCTCTCTCTCTCTCTTTCTCTCTCTCTTATTTTTTTTAATCCTCCCATCTACAATGAATAGATGGTTTGACAGCGGCATAATGATTTCTTCATAGCATTATTTTCTCAATATATATCCAATTTGATTTTCAAAGCCGTAATATAACATCTAATTTCCTCATCTGATTTCAGAATGATACCATAGTAAAGGGATCTGTGGATCTGGGTCGACTAGTCACATCAGCTCTGATCCCTGATCCCGGTACTAAAAGCTTTTGTTGCACGAGAGAGGGAAGCACAGAGAGCTGACAACATGCCGGTGGTTGGTTACCTGGTAATGGGTCAAAACTATACCAGCATAACATATCTTAAACATTTAAAAATAAACGACAAAGGACACTTTAAAAAATTGATGAAGAATATCAAACTCTAGACGTTTCGGATATGGATTCAAAAAGTAACACAGCAGGATCGAAAATTAAATGGATTTGCGCTAATGAAAAAAACGATGCGTTTCCCGTTTCCGTAACATTTTATAGTCAAGAGTTACTATTTCCAAGGAGAATGTTGTTTATCATGTTACATACAGTATTTGGTAAAGATGATAACCTTGATTGTGACTGTACTTTCTCTTAACTTTCTCAAATTTAGGCTTAATTAGAGTACAGTTGCCCCTCAAAAATGTGAACTGAAAAAAATCTGCCCCCCCCCAAAAAAAAAAAAAAAAAAAATAATAATAATAATAATAATAATAATAATAATAATAATAATAATAATTATAATAATAAAAAAAATAATTAAAATAGTTAAGAATAAAACAAATAACTATATAAAACGCCTATAAGAGAAAAAAATTCTCGTTTTTTTTATTTGTCTTTCTATGTTTCGTTGTTTGTTTGTTTGTTTGTTTTTTGTTGTTGTTTTTTTTTTTTTTTGCCTTGCTTTATGTAAAAGAAAAACTGAAATTCAATTACGGACGAAAGCTGCCGAAAGACTTATGGCTAATGGATGAGAATTGATGGAATGTACACCTACATCCACACAGAGAAGGCCTAACTGTAGTCTTATTGTAAAGAACAAGCGTATCAATTTCTCTTACTTCGTATAAGTTTTTATCAAAGAGGAGCAAAACCTGTGATTGTTATCATTTTAACCCCTTATTAAGGTGCGACAGGTTCTAAGAGAATGACGTATGTAAATGTTTCGAAACTTTTTTATTTTTTTAGAAAGTGCGATTTGTCAAGACAAGGAGTGGGTCTTTTGCAGAAGGAGAAAAGGTCGCCCCCAGGGGTGTCCTTTGCTGCATGCAGCGGTAGCTAATGCCATCAAGATCAGAATCCTATATCTAGTCTAGAAAAAGATACCGGAAACAGTGAATGACACAGACCTCCCCTCGGCTTTGTATCCATATCATCTAATATATCTTAAGCTAGAAAACTCACATTCCAGTTCTCAAGCAACAAACCCCTGTGTCTGGCCTGTCTATACTGCTGCTGGGCAAGACAAACGGCAAAGAACAATTCGATATATTCCTCATCGTTAGAGAGAAGTTTGAGCCATTTTTTTTCTTATGAAATGATTATTATTATTATTATTATTATTATTATTATTATTATTATTATTATTATTATTATTATTATTATTATTATTATTATTATTATTATTATTATTATTATTATTATTATTATTATTATTATTATTATTATTATTATTATTATCATTATTGTTATTACCCGCCGCTTCAGCTTATGTGCGAGAAAGACGAGACCAATTTTCATCTACGGATAATATTAAAATTAGTCCATCTAGACCTAATCCATTAACAAGGTAATCTTATATTTTCTTAACTATACCACGACATTCTCCTCCTAAAAGACTTCATGTCATTAGGGTACATTTAATATAAATCTGCCACTTAGGCCATCATGCACTATCAGTTAGCGTAGCCCTAGCTTGCCACCCTGCACAAAGACTTGGAACGTGAAGCAGTTTTAACAGTTTCTTTCCGAGCCCTCTTAACTGAATATGCTTGATTTGAAGAATTGAGATAGAAAATAAGGAAGTCTTTTATATCTTCTCAGATTTGTTTACACATCAGGGTTTATGTATTTAAACGAGACAAAAAGAATAGATCGTTTCGTTAAAATATTCCAGATGGTATCTTACGCTCTCGTTTGAGCGGAGGTTTTACGGAAATTCATCAAGGCTCTCTTTATCCGAGGCACATCATTTGTAACTTAATAAATTATACAGGACATAAAACGCTTGTCTGACAGCATTCGTCCGTAGAATGACAAGTGAACTAAAGGGAACAAGTTGGTGACATTAGCACATAAAAAATCAATACTTCTTTTCCCAAAACACATTAACTAGGAAAAAAATGATAGGCAGGCGGAGCACAGATTCCGAACAAACACAATACCGAAAAAACATATTGCGGATTTTTTTTTTCCGTCGGTCACGGATCATTACGTGCCGTGCAGTGACGGAGGAGGCCTTTCTCGTCCGCAGAGTTTTGACACCGTTAAGGCACCGACGGGTCTGTTGGCCCAGAGAGATGAATGTCTTTTTCTTTAATTTAGGATCGGTGGGAAATGGTTTTCATCTATCGCGGAAAATGATCTTTCTATGCAGAAAATATACGGAGAGATTAGAATCTATGCTATCCATTATTTGAAAACGAACTCTTCTGAGTGGGGAAAAAAACTGCCAGAAATAGAGACGATGAATCTGAGGTTAGGAATTTGGTTCTCCGGAGCGATTATCTTATATACTGTATTTTAAGTAAAAAAGCAGTATACATTTTTAAAATGGTTAATTTGTTTGCTCAGTATTTATTGGGGTGGGAAAAAAAAAAGAACATTTTCGAAAATTCTGTACCGGTAGGAAATAATAGAAACATCAGAATGTGGGATGAGTGCGTTACCTGCGGCAGGGCCAATACTGGAAATACTGATTGAAGCGAATTTGTAATCAATGAAGCAAAGAATGAGACAGAATAAGCGTTCATAAACAACACGTTTTTTTTTTTTTTTTTTTTTTTTTTTTTGGGAGGGGGGGGGGGGGGGGTTTGAGGGAGGTAGGAGGGGTTAGGAAAAAACAGGACAGGAAAGAAACATAGGGGGGGGGGGGGGGAATTAGGAGAGATTTGTGGAGCAGGATGGATGATGAGCGAGGGTGATTAGAGGGGTGGTACAATCGATCATGTTTTCGGGTCAAAGTTAACAGAATATGGAACACTACTCATGTAACTCTGTAAGCGAAACAGCAAAAATAGAAGTTAAGAAAGAGTTCGAGGATTTAGCAAGTTCTTCTTAACAACAATTTAAAATCTCCTTCTCCACTACGCCCACCTCTTTCCCCTCCCGCGACAAATTCCACTCGAAAGAACCTTCGTACTTCATACAACTGTTTGTCATATTCTTTTTTGTGGAAGATACCATCTCTCGACAGTGAGAGATTCCGCCAGAGGACGCATGCAGAGAGGGCCGTGTCTCTACGGTTGTCAGTGATGTATGAATCATAATGGCCAAATGGCTGCAGCCATGTTGGAATGTTCGCGCATAATATAAGAACTGTTAAATGGGCCGTAACGTGTAATAGATGTGCCTGTCAACTACTCTTCTAGTTCATCCAGCTTTATCTTGATTTTGTATTTAATGGTATTGATACTTCATTCGCTTACTTTGTCCGCATCTCTCTTACTTTCTATTTTTTCATTTTCTCCTACTCCTTTCCTCTCTCTTTTTTCCATTTATTCTCTATCATTCTTTCATTTGACACAACACGCTGTCTCCCTCTACCATTTTCTGCCGATGTTTTCTCTGTCACTGCCTATCTGCCTTTCTGCTAGTTTATCCCTGTCTGTATCGGCATATCTGTTTATCTCACTACGTCTGTCTATCTATTCATCAGTCTCTCACTTTCTCTCTCTCTCTCTCTCTCTCTCTCTCTCTCTCTCTCTCTCTCTCTCTCTCTCTCTCTTTCTCTCTCTTAGTTTATCTCTACAGGTCTCTTTCTATCTACCTATCGTCTATCTATGTCCTCATCTATCTATCTATTTTTCACTCTCTTTCATCCGTTATTTACAACGATACTTGATTTCGTTTGGATCAAATTATGCAGTTCAATTTTTTTCTATAGTTCTGGCTATTTATCTTTACATCTGCCTAACTATCTTTAGATCTATAATTAGGCCTTTCTATAATTTTTTCTAAATATTCAACATTTTGCATACCTTTCAATCTACCAACCAATCCACCTTTTTGTCGATATATATATAACAATCTATATTTACTTACTCTCTACATTTTCACCTATTCATCTTTCCATATATTTACCTTTATCTAACTCTATATCCATCTTGGCAATCTACCAATCCATATATCTATATCTAAATATCTTTCCATGTATGTATCTTCTATCTAGCGGTCTATCTATCCATCTTATAAAAAATCGTTTCTCCCTCATACTGAATTTCTGTAGATAAAACAAAGGCAATTAAAGAGATCAACGTCGTTAGGCTAAAACAAACACCATCTTGTTATTTATCATGTGGATTATAGCCATAATATATTCTGTTAATTTTCTTAAACCGAGAATGTAATCAAGGAAGCAGGCTATCACTGATTTAGATCACAGTAACACTTCAAATATCAAATGACATCTAGAATTGCTTAAAATTAGAGAAAAAAAAGGGCTGAAATGATTTACCACCAAAGCAATCTCACATTTTGAGTCCTGCAATCTGATTATCAGTAAAATATTATCGGAATGAACAAAAAGACTAAAAACGTTGCTAGGGAAGCTCAAAACATGCAAAAAAAAATATTCTTTTACATCAAGATGGACAAAGTGATCTAGTGCACAAGTGTATCACAGATAGAGATGGTCGTTCCAATGTCCGACCCCTCTGGTTTGACCACACTTCCGCTGACCAGGAAGACAGATCTGGTGATATGCATCTTCATATTGTGAAGACCCCACGAATAGGTTTCTTAAAGTGGTTGGCAAATCTATCGTTTCAACAGTTTACACAATTTTATGGCCTCGTTTCTATTTATTTTTTTAAGATTGTGAAAATTTTATAAACATTGAAATTGTATCATTTACTCGAGAATTAAAGTAAAATAGGGTATGTCAAGAAATTGTTAATAGAAGTACAGTGTCGATAAAGTGTTCTTGTATTAGTACATAGGTCTGATTAGTCTACCTTAACACTCATATCCTTTTTTTATGCTGAATTTAAGATCATATTTTATTTCCTTAAAGGAATCCGAAAAACCTATAATACAATTATGGAGGATTTGTTTTAATAACATTATGAAGCATTTTTAATGAAAATGTTGACAATCGGAAATTTGAGACACCATGGAAATTTGGTGTGGAAACAGCTTTGCTTTATCTTCTCTGCCGACATTGACGCTTTATCTTCTTTACTGGAAATGCTGCTTTATCTTATCTGATGGAAAGGTAATATGACTTTAGAAGCAGCTCAAAACTTACCTCAAGCTTATATGAGTAATTCAATCTATTAAATCAAACCAAATGCTTGTTAGTGCCTACAGCTTTTTAATGGAGCACCAGCCCTGCTCTGCTTGATGAATGAGCACAAATTACGCTTCAAAAACTTGAGAACTATTGATCAATGATTGTTTTAGCCGATGAGCGATCCTGCAGCTGGCAATCGATCTATGTTAATCCAAGCGTGACGAGAGACTGCCTCACTATCATTCTTTACTTCTGGGCGTATTTTACTGAGGTTTGGAACTGTCGTTAAAAGCTTTCGGTTTGCCATGGGCTGAGTTATACAGTCCGCATTATGGCAAAGAAAACTTTAACGTATTTGTCCTAATGAGCATAACAGACTAAAGCGGCGTGCCTTAATTTTTTCTTTCTTTCGCAGTCCTCTGATTAAGACGGATCGATACATGGGAAACTACTTGTGTTTGAAGTCTGTCAATGAAAAGATGGAGTTGGCATGTTGGCAAGCCAGGTCTAGATCTAACAGGAAAACCATGTAGCTCGGGTTTCATTTGTCCTTGGTCCTGGACTCTGCTGAGCAGGAGCTCCTTGGTGATCTTCATGAAAAATCTTGTCAAAATCAATAGCAAATAACAGCAGGTGGAAGTACTTTGTGGATATGGGTTTATTTTAATTGGAATTAAGATGATGGCTGGCTAATAAAGTCCCTTCTTATTTTATCTGATTTCCCTAGCGTTAGCATATTTCTGTCTTCTTTCAACTAAAAAGGCAGCATATGTTTTTCAATAATTCGTCAAATACAATAAATCATTATTGGCTGCAATTTTTTTCACTGATATTACTGCAAAATTCTATGTATTATAAATAAGACGTGGTCATTACGTCGAGATCTCAAATGGCGGAATAAAATTAATAAGCTGAGAGAAATTAATTATGAAGACAATAGGTTAATGATAAACTTTGATCAGGTAGTGAAAGCTAATATTAGAAATTTATTCTATACATTGATTGTTAGCATACTAAAACTTAGTTATTCTGAAAAGCGATTAGGTAGTCTATGCTCTGTTTTGGCGACTGTTACCGTCGTGATTTGCGTTAATTCAACCCTCTTCATAAACATTAATGTTCATGTTGACCGAGACATGATTTATTGAGTCAAAAGAATTGTCTTTGGACGTGAATCTAAAGCAACAACGATTTGAACATGAAGAATTTAATGAGTTTCAGTAAATTTCTCAGAGTTAAAAAATTAATGGGTATTTTGTGATGGTAAGCAAAAAAGTGCTTTTAATTTATCCCCTCAGTTTGAATAAGATATCAAAGATTGGAAAAGATAATCTCATTACATGATTACATGTTAGCTACACAGGAGATTTGCAGGTTGATAGATCAGCCAGTAGATAGGCAGAGGAGTAAATGCGAAGATAACTAGGGCAGATTGACATATTTAACATGTTTCATCTTGTGCAGGGCAGACCGTACTTGAAAAATACATAGCGTTAAAAATTTAAGAGCCCTTCAATATATAAACTGATAAACACCGGGATGGAATGATAAGAATGTGACCATTGTGTATGCGGTCGAACGAAGATAAAGTCTTCCATACTTTGCAATAAAAAATTCCGTCAAAAAACAGCGGTCTGCAAACATGCAGATGGATAGAATCGGGTTGGCCTAGATTTGCTAGATAATGATCGACACCTTTTAATGACTGTGTGTGGTCAGTGGTCATACTGAGAGTTCAATGTTAATATGTCCATTGAGCTGACCTCTCTTACGTTCGAGCGTCCACCCAGGAAGGAGACAGTGTAACTGCAATTAGGCTGGACCCCTACAGTAGATGGAATCACTCACTGTCCTGTGTAAAGCCGTTAAGACTGGTAACCAATGAATGTGAATGTTGTAATCAGGTGACGCCTTTTGCCGCAATCGTCAAGATAAAGCTGTGAAACTACTAACTACTGGCTGGATCTTTAAATTAATCACCTTTTCCCTCTAAGAGTTTTCATAATAATCTCTATTTTTACCATATCTCATTCATCTCTCTCTCTCTCTCTCTCTCTCTCTCTCTCTCTCTCTCTCTCTCTCTCTCTCTCTCTCTCTCTCTCTCTCTCTCTCTCTCTCTCTCTCTCTCTCTCTCTCTCTCTCTCTCTCTCTCTCTCTCTCTTTCTCTCTGATTTTCACTCTTTCTTCGTTCCTCACTTTCTCAATTTACCTCTTTTACCTTCCTTGTGTAAGTCTATATATCAATTTATTTGGGCCATTTTCTCACTCCTTATTTATTTACCACTCTACCTCCTTCTTTAGTCTCTATTTTCTTTTCCTTACAATTCCTTTCTTTTTACTCTCTTTTATCATTGCCCTAAACCTCTTTATATCTATTCCACCATCCTTTCACTGCATGCCCTTTCTTTCTTGCTCCCTGTCTCAGTTTCATTTCGTTTCCCTCCTCCCCCACCTTTCTGTCTGTATGTCTCCATGTTTCCCTCTTTATCTTAACTCTCTTTCCTCCTCTCTCACTCTCCTACTGTCCCCCTTCCTCCACTTAATGAATCACACACACACACACACACTCTCTCTCTCTCTCTTGATGAATCTCTCCCTGCCATTTCTTTTCCTTAAGAAAGTGAATCCAAACTTTTCTTTTATCCAATTCCTTTTGTTCCGGGCACTGCACCAATGGTCATCAGAAATGTGAAATTTCTTAGAGGACACTACAAGTTGAGACGTCTATGTTATTTCTAATTGCCAGGTCTATCAGTTCAGCCTTTGGGATAGTTTATTACAAAACACTAGGACACTTCTTGTCACCTTGAGCCATTGCAGATGTCAATATAAAGTCTTGCATAACAGGTGAGAAATTCCGTCAACCGACTGGTCTGGCCAAAGTGCAAGCCATATTATTTAGGAATAAAGGCTCATTTCATAACAAAACTTTTGAAAAATAACCCAACATTTTAAAATAGAAGAATTAAGATTTGTTAAACAAAATAAATTAGTGGTAGAACAAGATTTAAATAGGGGAAAAGGACTTTTCACTCAGATTTCGAGTTTCCACGCCTTTAAGCGTTGAAAAAGTTGTTGGACAAGCATGCGTCGATTGTCATGCAGTAATAACGCTCTTGCGCCTTCAATTATTTCACACGTATCCAGCTCCCCTGCTGTGTCCATCCGAGTTTTAATCGTAGTGGACGCGGTCAGTGGGCCACCGGTGGAGAGCAGTAATCAATAGATCTGGGGTTCATTAGTCGCCATTCACACTCGCACCTCTCACCTACAACCCTCCTGGTGAGTTTAATAGAAAAAAAAAAAAGCTATTTTGTCTGTACAGAGTGATGATGTCTGCGTTCGTTGTTTCCGTAATCAGTGTTTTAATATATTTGCAGAGGCGGGTAAGAAAACCCGCTGCATACTGGGGGTTTTTGTGTTTTTTGTTTTTTTTTTGTTTTTTTTTGTTGGGGTTTTTCTTTTTGGTCCATTTCTGTACATTAAAGCCTCATTAATCTCTTGACCACAATTCGCAACGTTTGCGATGTGTTGCTTTTGTCATCTTTTGTATTTTCCTCGTTACACATAAGTTAACGACACCTGTGTGCGGCGATCTAGTGGAGAAAGAATGTCGTAGATAAAGTTTGATGGTGGAACGACAGGTCTAAGAAATTTGAAATGAGGATAAATAAGGAATGTAGATAAGAGAGAGCGTAAGGGCGCCATACTTAATGTTATAATAAGGATAAAGTGGCCATATCAATGAAATTGACGTCGATATCGTCTGAAGCTATAGATTTATTGAGTTAGTAGAGACTATCTACTCATAATAAACACAGGTCAAGGTTAACAGTATAGAATATTTCCATTCAACATCGAAGTCATTATGGGATAGTATCATTGAGTTAAATCTTCTTTGTGAATCTGACTGACACAGTGAACTAAATTGCTGCCCTTTTCATGTTAAGAGAGTACAAAGCGTCTCAAAATAATGAAATATCGTCCAATCTTACCAAATCAAAGTTAAAATCCCATTCAGAAGTCGCTCTTTTTCTAAGAGTATGAGTGTTCGATGCCACAGCAGATCTGGGAGTCTGTGGTGTTGTCACCTGGAGAACACCTGGACAACAGAGAATCAATATTACAACAAAACAGATTTGACAAGGTTAGAATAATGAGAGTAATCCATTTTTAATTTGTTTTATTAATAGTGTGTTTTGTTCAAATCAAGTACGATTATCTGGAAACGAAATGGACGTATTACTATTTCTGAAAATGTTAAATGTATAATGATTTTTTTCAGTCGACTCAGCGACTCAGGCTCTCTTCTTTATATGTTTTGTCTCTCTCAACTGCCTTTATTGTTCTTGCAATGAGCCTATAACGAAGAAGGAAACAGCACATAATATGATTATAATGAGCCCTTCAGTATTATTCTACACTTTATAACCGATGCGCTGTGAGAGACATCTTTAAATAAACATAATGGTTCAAATGAAGCAATAAGTCCAATATTATTGGATTCATTTCAGTTGCAAACATGGAAAAAAATGTCTAAAATCGTGATTGCTCTATATTGGCAACCAGGAGCAAAAAGCACAGTTCCTAAAGCTTTCCTTGTCTGATTTTCCGGTGAAGGTAGTGAGTCCAGTAATTCAGCCCGAGATCTGTGTTTAATGCGTGAAACTGCTGATCGTGTCACTCCGGTTCGGCAATCACAAATTGCAGGTTTTGCGACTCAAGAGCTCAGAGATTCTGCTCTCCCCCCTCTTCAGGGACGGAGACCTAGTCTAGATCTATGTCTATTCTGGATGTGGGGCTCTTTCCAGCGGCTTGCTTCTCTCTAGCGTTTGTATCTAAATTGTAGAGGTCGCCACAAGCTTTGGAGCAAGGTTCATTGATGTGGTAAAGACGTTCTGACAAGCGCGTCTTCCCGAGATATCGTGGGATCTCTAAATCCTTTCATGCTTTCGTCTCGACTCTCTCTTTCTCTATCTCTCTCAGTCTAGCCCTCTCAAACCTTCTATTTTTCTCTTCTCTCTTTCCACATTTCTTTTTCTATTATGTATACACCGATCTTCACTTTTGCTTTTATGTTTGCCTGGTCGTCTGTTTTCTTTTTTCTCGAAAGGGAAGAAAGATAAACAGATATATATATATACAGAGAGAGAGAGACAGACAGACAGACTGACAGACAGACAGACAGAGAGAGTGAGGGTAAAACAGAGTGAACTGAATAAATAGACAACAAGAATATAAACGGGGACGTTTATGAAAAATGTAAGTGGAGTATCAAAACTACAAAAAGACAATGGAGAAAGCAATGGAAAATGAAAAACAGTGGTGTAGATACAAAATGATATAGATATTTGAATCGCTGGATTGGTAGAAGCGAGGAAGAATAATACATCTTAATGTGTGCTAAGAGAAAGAGTGACTATTGTTGTTATTTTATTTTGTTTGTGTTTAAATGATAAATAGGCAAGATGCGATGAATAGAGTATAAATGAACAAAATCATGTTTAGCTGTTTAGAGCTTATACTAAATCAAAATGAATGGGTTTGTGTTTTTTACTTGACAGACAATTTTTTCAAAAGGGTACGTAATTTTTTTTTTTTTTTAGACCATTTCATAAGTATGAATGTTACATCTATGAAAAAGAAAATATTTTCATTAATTTTATTTAAGAGCCTCATGAATTAATGTTTCAAAGGAGTGAATTTTATTCATTTATATTTAGGAATCACAAAATCAATAACAGTAAATATGTAAATTTTATCACTTAACACGAAATTATTCTGTGATTTTTGTCTTATCATGCTTCCTTTTTTCCTTTTCCATTTTACTTATTGTTGTTATTGTTGTTGTTGTTGTGGTGGTGGTGGTGGTTATGGTGCCAGTGATGCTGCTGGTGCTGGTGTTGATACTGTTGTTGTTTTTGTTGCTGCCGATATTTCTGTCGCTGTTGCCGTTGCCATGCGTGGGAAATTTTCAGTTCCAGGCCCCCAATGTCGAGGAAGATATAAATTGCATGACCGTCAGTCTCTCTCTCTCCCTCCCCCTCTCTCTCTCTCTCTCTCTCTCTCTCTCTCTCTCTCTCTATCCCTCTCTCTCTCGTTCTTCCTCCCCCTCTCTCTATCCCTCTCTCTCTCACACACACACTCTCTCTCTTTCCCTTTCTCTCTCCCTCTCTCTTTCTTTCTCTCTCTCTCCCCCTCTCTCTCATTCGCTCTCTCTCTCTTTCTCTCTCTCTCTCTCTCTCTCTCTCTCTCTCTCTCTCTCTCTCTCTCTCTCTCTCTCTCTTACATATCTTACATGGAGCTGGATCTTACTGGACAAGCACGCACCAGAGTATCCAAAGGGCAAGAACTCTGAGAGGGATAGGAGTCTCAGCAGGAGGCAGGCTTCACTGCGCGTCTAAATCAGGAGGAGGACACACCGGGGATGAGACGAGGCCGCCTCCATCTTTGTTCGGCCCGAGAGAAAGGCGTCCTGGATCTCTAATGAGGGGGATTATGGTGGAAAACGACGCTCTAGCCGAGTGTGAAAAGCATGTTATGAAACTCTCCAGGGCTGACCACGGCTGGCCAGTGTCCAGTGGCGGAGACAACCGGTTAAAGAGATGAACCATTGGTGGGTACCACTGAATCAGCTGAGACTGTGTAGCTTAACTGGACAAAACAGGACGTTTTACGGATCTTTAAGATTCAGAAAAATGCGATGTTTATTCTTCATTCCTTGAAACATAATGTGATTTAGCAATAGAAGTTCGTGAAATATCTAAATTTAAGATTATGTTAGGTGACATCAACCTTTTTAATTCTTAGTCAAAGACCGAAGTCCGTCAAATCAAAATGCTGTTATGCGTTTTATAAACGACGTGTTGCGAGTGAATTTGGTCCTAAGAAACAAGTCATTTAACTTAGAGACGTTTGAATATTAATTTTTATTGTTGATTCTTGAATGGGCGAAATGACGGAAATATAGTTTTCAAATAAAATAAAGTTAAAGGCGGAAGCAGACAGAGAGAGAGGGAGAGAGACAGACAGACAGACTGACTGACAGAGAGACACAGAGACACAGGGAGAGAGACAGAGTGAATGAGAGAACGATAAGGAAAGGAAGATGTGGGAAAGGATGTAGGAGAGATAAATAGGTAGGAGATTTGGATACAGAATGATATAGGAAGAGGAAGAAGAAAGAGAGATAGATTGAGAGAGAGAGAGAGAGAGAGAGAGAGAGAGAGAGAGAGAGAGAGAGAGAGAGAGAGATGGTGGAAAAGAATGGAAATGAATGCAGCAAGAAAATAACATTGGAAATATATAACCTTAAGAAAACAAGAACGCAACGTGGTAGAATCTTTAAAGAAGGACAAAAGGAATGAGAAAAGGAAAAGAAACCGAGACAAAAACTGAGTTTCCGACGAGACAATTTCGATCGTGAAAGGGGTGTAATCCACCAACCTACAGGAAACGCTGCATTTAGCAGTGGTGTCCACGACCAAAGAGGATAATTACTGGTTTGGTCAGCTGCCCGCGAGGAATCGGCTAAGCCGCCAGGCCGTACTTTAGAATTTGGACTCCCAGCGAAAATAGGCATCACTTAGGTTTCGGCTGGTGATTTGGAGGAAAAAAACCGCCTAATTTCGCGGTGTCAGCAATAACTTTGTTTTCAGTATTGCCAACCTTTCCTTTTGACATCATCCTAGTAAGATGCGAATTGACTCAATATTAGTAAAAGGAAAGAATTCTTGTCTTCATTGAACCAATAAGGGTTAGGAGAAAAAATGTAAGAGATACATTGCAGAATGCAGTTAAAAGGATATAAGAAAGAGAGGAACGAATTAAAAAACCTGTCGCAGCTCTTTTTTTTTAAATCAGATGTATAGCCGGTTACTGTTCTTCTGGTATTTTTCAGCAGATTTACTGTGATGCTGTTACAGATTTACAGATAAATAAAGTATCGTTCCTTCCTCAATGCAGAGTAAAGTAACTTTCAATAGAGTTTGACAGAAATAGCATAGCGTTGAAATCTATTAAACTCTCATAACCGCACCTTCCCCCCACAACCCCCCCAAAAAAAGAAAAAAAAACAATGAGAGACAAGGAGAGACAGAGAGCTCTGGATACGCAGACAGGCAGTGACTGCGAGAGGGACTGCGGGAGGGACTGCGGGAGGGACTGCGGGAGGGACTGAGCAACTAGAAGCAACGAGGGTTTGGAATAAGGAGTATTGAGAAGACATGGCTTTACGGGCAGCTCAAAATGAGAATGAAAAGTGACAGAGAGATTTTGAAAAATCAAACAGAAACAAAGCCGATTTCCCGCTAAATCTCACTTTATTTTAGTTGCTTTATCCTACGATAACTTGTAGCACGAAAGAATTTCTATTGATAATTATTTTTAAAGTAGAAATTCACTCAGTTTTTTTTTTTTTGGAATATAATTACTTGCTCCTTTCCTGTACTCACACATCAGGATGAACCTCCAAAAACCTTTTTATTTTAATCTTGCGACAGGACTGCATGTCGATCTTCCAATGAGTTAGAACCCTAGTGATCAAACATTAACTTCATAACATAGATAGTAACTTAGAGGGTTCATGTCTACTATAAAAGACTTTGTCGGAAATACTACTACTCACACACGCATACATAATTCTGATTCTGCTCGGCCTTTACTTCATCTCAGATAATTGATCCCCATCATTATTATCATCAGGATGATTGCTTGATAAAAGTTTTTGTTATAGTCTATCTACTGGTGGCGTTCAGGCGGATTTCAAGTCTTTTCTGAAGCCCCATGAACCCTCGGCAGGGCGCAGCATGAGAGGGAAATCCTAATCTCTCTAACTGATGACAAAATGAATTCGATTAGAAAAGACGTGAGCTTTATCCCATTACTATCTTTGTAATCCTCCTCAACAATATTATTTCAGCTATGGTAGTGACAACATTGACGATCGTAACTCAGCTCTCTTTAACGCATCGTCATAATATATATTGGTCCCAATCTTGTGAAATCCACGATGAAACCGTCTGCTACTCTCTTATCGTTTCTTTACATCACCGATTCACTCTGAGTATTTGGCGGCGGCACCAACTCGATGTTAATCGATGAAATTTGCAAGAGTAACTTTTATAAATAAAAGTGAATGGTGGGTCACACTGCATAATTCATACGGCCTTAATGACCTGCTTTGTGTCTAACCAAGAGATCGGATATCTGATGGTCACGTGGTAGGCTATTAGTTTCCAGAAAAAACAAAGGGAGGACTGATTGTTTTGGGAGTAACAGTTCTATGATATCGCCACACGGTGGTCTATGTGTGTAGGATTCTTTAGGAAACTGTGGGAATGATGTTCCTTGTCTTAGTGATAGAGGGTGGAGTTGGAAGAAGGGAAGTCTGAGAAACTGATAGGGGGAGCGAGAGAGAGAGAGAGAGAGAGAGAGAGAGAGAGAGATAGGTGGTCCCAACAATAAAATACAAGACAAACAGACAGTCAGATTCTAGTAATAATTTTTTTTTAATACGCCTTAAATTTTTCTCAGTCTTACTTCGTACTTAATTGTTTTTGCCTTTCGCTTTTGCTTTTGTTCGACTTTTCAAGAACAAAATGGAAATATTTATATATAAATGTATGAGATAAGGAAATAAAATAGATGTCAATGAAACAGCCCAAACAAACAATGCATCCTTGTCCTCATTACATGATTCAGCTATTTCGTTTCTCTCTGGCTTTTTTTTTTTGTTTTGTTTTGTTTTTGTTTTTGTTTTTGTTTTTGTTTTTGTTTTGTTTTTGTTTTGTTTTTGTTTTTGTTTTTGTTTTTTTTATCTCCCTTCATGCATAATCGTATTACATCTCTGTTTCTTCTTTCTTTCCTTCCTTCTTTATTTCTCTCGCTCTCTCTCCCTTCTTTTTATTTCTTTTATATTTCAACTCTGTATTTCTCTCTCTCTCTCTCTCTCTCTCTCTCTCTCTCTCTCTCTCTCTCTCTCTCTCTCTCTCTCTCTCTCTCTCTCTCTCTCTCTCTCCACCGTCTCCCTTTCTCTCTTTGCTGAACAATATTTACTGCTTGTGACCATTTCTTTTCTAACGACCCAACATTTTCCGACTTTTAATGTTTTAACGCATCCAACAATAATATATTGTGTACAGCTGGGTTTTGTTTTTTTTAAATTGGAATTTCATCATTCCAAGCCCATGGTGTACTTTATTTTTCACTTTCCATAAAACCTCCTAGTATTTTAATACATGTAAATATATCATGGTGATTTTGGCAGTTTTGAAATTGAAGTTAATGGCATTTTGAAATGTGTTTAGGTGACAACGAGCATCTATAACCCGCAGCTAGAGAAACATAGAATATAACAAGCTAAATGTCTTGAAGACAAAGAAAAAAGAAAAAAAAAAAAAAGGAAGAAAGAAAGAAAGAAAGAAAAAGAAAGAAAAAGCACATCAGATCTTTCTATTTTTTTTTTTATTCCAAAAAAATTATCAACAATTCGATACAAACAGATAATTAAAATTAACAGGCATGAAATGCTAGAAGTTATAAAACAGAAGAGGCACCAATGTATAAATTCGCCCTTGATTTACACTATGTGTTGCGTTCGCAAGGCTCTAGTAATCATGAAAAAAACTGAAGCTTGTTCCAAAGCCAGCTCCGTTATGAAGGATTTTTTAGAGAAAAGATTCAAATAAGCATGCTAAAGGGGGAACGCCTGCAATTTAACACAAACTGCACTCAGTTCTGGGGAATTCTAATGCACTGCTTCGCTTGCTTACCGCCCAATAAGCTCTTGCGTCCCTTATCACAATGTCCCTCTACCGCACACACATACACACACACACACTCACTCAGCAGTGGGCGGAGAATTCGTTTTCAAAGGCGTTGAATTAAAATAAGCGCATGCTTCAGGCTATTTTAACCTTTCAAAATGGAGATTTCCAGTTCCAGGCGCCTTGGGTTTTCATCTGCTTCTCGCACCAAAAACTTTCAGTTGAGTGCCCGGATGGTTGGCCCAACTCTCGCCCAGTTTGCCGGGCTACATTTCACACCTAACTAAACTCGCCTTGCAGCCGCCACATCTGAGGCCCTCTGTGGCTTTAATGTGAAATGCCTTGTCGTAAATTCCATTTCGTTTTCCTTACTCCTTCCATTTTCGCTAAGGAAATAAAATATAAATGATAAGAGGGTTGAAAAATAGGAATCAACCTCCCACCCCTTCTTTCCTTCCTTCTTCCCCCGTTTTTTCTTTTTTTACCTCTCTCCCACCTTCTTGCTATTAAAATGAAATAAAAGAACTTCGCAGCATCGACGTCCCTCAACCTTGCTGTTACTCAAAACTTTCGGTTTAGTATTGTTTGCAATATATCCATCATGCGTCTACTTTTCCTTCTGATTTTTTCCTTAAAAAAAACCCAGCTGAAATTTAGAATCAGAGTGATGCCATGCCCGCCAGACGCCAGTGCCTCACTATAAGTGAAAGCAAAACTGGGATGAGGGCGCTATTTATTGTATCGTCAACACTTGTGGTGGCTGGGACAGGAGACTTGCTGCCGCTCCAGCGTTTCATGGTGTATAACCTGACTGTAAGGAAATAGCTGCAAAATGTGCTTTTATTTTAATACAAACTGTGGCCATTCTTCATACTGAATAAAACAATCCATTCGACCAGATCAAAAGATTGCAAATTTGAAAAATTAACGTCTAGGTTTACACTGTGAAGATGAGGTAAATTGCTATCTAGGAGTTGAGCATTTTATCAGCTTTACCTCTTTGTAAAATGTAATTCTTAAAAACCTACTGAGACATTTTTATCGTCCTATAAATAACGTAAAAAGCAAAGATGAATTCGGTTCATTTTATGTGAAAAGAGTGTCTGTGAGTGATAGTTATATTGAAGTGGACGATTTCCAGCTAGGAATGAAGTTTTTTATGTCTAGACCAAGAGAAATATTAAAATTAGTATCAAGTACTAGCCGGAAAAAGTCTGCGAGTTGTTTTTTTTTTGTTTTTTTTTTTTAGTTTTGATTGGTATCGATTCTGCTCTTCATTAAATTGATAAAATAACATTTTGCAGTATCTTCATTTTTTTCTGTTTTATGAGGCATTTTTCCTCCTTAAATTTTGTCTATTTATCATGCAATACTAACAAAAATTTTCATGCACAATATTTTATATGAAATAAGACCAAATTAAACCGATAATTACAAATGAAACAAAGGAGTGAAATAAAGTGTTATGCTTGCCAATCTGGCTATCGAATAATTTATCCTTAAGTGTAGGATCATCAAATTCAAGTCGTCTTCTGGTATTTACCTCTTCTGATTTATATGATCAATTTACAGTATGGTTAATTATAGAGATCTAGATTCAAAGCTTTCATCTACAAAGGTGCATAAATTTAATTTAGACCAATGGAAAGATATTTATAATAAGGGTAAAGCTTGAAAGTTAAACTGATTTTTTTGAGCGTTCAAATTTATAATTATTTATATCAATTTTTATTGGCAATCATCCTTTAGTTCTATGAACATTATTTGATAAAGATTGTTGAATCAAGAGTCGCATTTTTTTTTTCAATTCAAGTCACTAAAATAATAAACGATTACAAGCTCAGATTTGTTCGAATGAATATTGCACCCTCTCTACGATCTTTCCCGCTTTTTTATCTTGACTCTTGGAGTATTAGCTGTGTGTTGAAACTCTTTATAGGACCTTCTGTGAATCATTTACTCTTTTCTTTTTCTTGTGTTTCTAGGCCCTTACTTTAGCCTTTGTTGTTCTGTGAGCTATGAAATACAGCGCTTTCGTGACTTTTTTTTTTATTATAAATTCATGATAGACACTAACAATTTTGGAAGCAAGAGCAAATGCAATAATTTAAAAACGCCTCACTTTAGATTTAGATTCTAGAGCTTTGCAGATTGAGTTAGCAAATAGTTTATGTTTAGAGTGAAGTCTGTACCTGTTCAGAATTGCTAGAAACTAATTTTCTTCTTTTCTGGATTTAGGTACAACTCTGTCGAAGTGAATTGGGAGTGTTTTGTTTTGTTTTTTGTTTTCTATATCTCATTACAGACCTGTATTCTGGAATGATCGTTAAAACTTAAAAAGACAGAATTTCTGGTAGATGATAATTTTTCTTTATGCTTTATAGTCGTCTACTGCAAAGTTATTTTAATCCTATTCAGTCCTTTCCGAGAAATGCATGGATGAGCTTGCTGGCCAAGATCCGATCTCGTCACAGAACAGCCCTGGGCAATAATTTCAGAACTAGAAGCTCTAGCAGCAGCTTCTAATAAGCGGAGAGAAACATGTTTAGGTTATATTTTACTATTTCTAAAATACTTCTCTTGCTCCTTAATTTTTGTAACTTCAGTTTTCTTTGGGTTTTTTTTTTATATATTACTTTTTCTTAATAGTGAATTGCCAATTTTGCTCTTTAACATAACAGAAACTGAAACTGGCGAAGCACTTTAGTGCCTGATGTACGAAGCGCTGGATAAGGGAATAAATTGACAACTGAAATATTTAATTTTCTTTATCTCCATAGAAGTGATTGTGTTTTTGGCTATTGTGTCTCCACTTCTTGTCAAGACTGCAGACAGACTGACAGCGAGAATGTGACATGCTTTGCTGTTTATGGAGAAACCAGCATGATTTGAGAGACGGGAAAAATCACAGCCGGCAACCCGCCGAGGACCAGGTTTCGGGTTCAATAATAAATTTTTTTTCAGAGAAAGTCTGCGCGAGGCTTTTTCAGTCCACGGCAATGAGTCAGGGTGATGGGGGTAGGATGGTGGAGGGACATGTGTGGAGTGAATGTCTCATAAAGAAAGGTGATATAGTGTACTCCAAACATGCCATGCCCGACAGGAATTCCTGATCAACTTGACTGATTGAAAAAAATGCAAGCATGAGACGAAATTGATCTAAATGCTAAACAAGCTACGTGTAAAATGTAACATTGACATTCCACGGCTATAAAATCTGTCCAAAGCCCATGCATCCATAATGTGCCACTAGATTAATTTAAAATAAGTTTTTGTTTTTCATTTATACTTAAAGTTGAATTTACAAATCTGATCAGTTAACGATAATTGCCAATAATTTTTTTTTTTATCTATTCTCACCATTTTAACGGTTTATTTTTTAAGAAGTCTCAAAAGCAGATGTAAAAAAAAAACATTGTGAACAGTTTGCAGTAAAATATAATTATGTTTTTGTTAACTTCAAAATCAGGATAAACATTTTGAACTAAAGCATACTTCACTGATTAAAACTGTGCATTATTCTCCTAGAGATATCCACCGCTCTCACCTGATGGATAGATAAGCAAATTCAGCGTAAACTTGATACTTCCATTTATTCGCGAAATTAAAACAAGGACGATAATCCATCTAGGTGGAAACTGGGTTTTAGATCTGCAGGTAATTTATCACGTTACGTCCTCCCCCAGGACGGACAATGGTTTGAACTACGAGGACCCCAACTCCGCGATAAAAAACCCAAACTTGAATAGGTAATGATTGCATTTGGCGTGAAAGCATGTTTTACAATTCCCCAATGTGGTAGGAAAAGAACTCTCCAAAAACATTGATTGAATCGTGGTGTGAGAAGCTCTGATTGAATTGTTTGTGTGAAAGTGTGTGTGTTTGTGTGGTTTTGAGGAAAAGAAGAAGGGTGTGCGCTTGGAAAGAGTGCTAGTCTATTCATATACGGTGTACTCTTACTAAGCTATAGCGACGGTTTGCGAAGTGCAGGCTTACAGCAGGTTTATTACTAGCTCTAGTTGGTTGGGTTTACAGTTTCTATCTATCTCATTATGAAACGCCATGGATGAATAATTATAATTCGTCGACATTTTTTTTTTTAATTCTGATTTTGTTTTATTTGATTCTTTGTTGTTGCTGCTGTTGTTTTATTATTTTTTTTATTTTGTTGGGAAGTTTTTTGTTGTTTAGTTTATGAAGTTTATAAGAAACGGATGAAGGGTGTTGCTGTTTCTTCTTTTATCTGGTGTCACAATTACAATCAGTAATTAATCCCCATCCACAGTTAAGGCAAGTATGAGGCGATGATGGTTCACCCAAACTGAATGAAGTTGATAAACAGGGAGGGAGATCAAAGCAAAGGTCGAACTTGATTTTACTTTTAGTGGTTGGTCTCTGCACATGAAAATTTAAAACAAACTCTCGAACCAAAATTGTTATATTATATAGCGTATCTTGGCCAAGCGCGGTCTGTGCTGCTTAGATTATAAGTCTAAACAAATGGAACTTCCCTGAAGGCTGTAAAGTAACATGCCTAGTTACGCATCTTACGTCATGTTGCTCCAGTGGATAAGGACACGCAGTTTTTCACAAGAGAACCTGAATTTGACAAGTGATATGTAAAGAAAAAAAATTGCGTTGAGCTGAATGGAAAATTGCTTCTTTACAAGTAGTTATCTAGTACAGCTTCAAATCATTTTCTGAGAAGACTTTTTTTTTCTTTCTTGGTAGAATTGGTTCCAAGGTTTGGGTCTAAGTATGTCGTACAACTAAACAGTATAATTACGACCAAATGTTCACAGTGCTAGAGTATATACCCTGTCGTGGTGGTACGCATTAAGGCAACTGAAATCTTGCATGACTTTAAACACATTTTCTCTCTTTGAAAAATGCAGCCATACTTATGCGACAAAAATATATAATGCAAGGTATCTAGATGGACACAAAGATAACATTTCATTTCAAAGGAAATCCACGGGCCTATCAGATACTGACTTTCATTGAAATCAGTTTGTTAATAATGGATTTTCAATGATTATGATTCGATTGCGCCCCGTGGCAAAATCGATCTGAATCCAATCTGATATTGATTTGGTACTATTTTGAAGAAGCGACACTGTAGTAAGTTATTTCTTGAAACTTCCAGCGTTTCAGGTAAATCATTATTCCATTCCGTTGTTTGTTCATTATTTTACCACTGTTATCTGTTCCTCTCCTTTCTCTCAGCACATAATTATAGAGGCATTACTGGAATTAAATGTACAGTTTTGGTGCAGACTCAATTTGTGCGTCAATTGGAGTTTATTGTCTTGTTTCATAAAAAGTGAAACCTTGCAATATAAAAAAAATCTTTTTATTTTGTAAGTTCTTTGACATACGGATACGTATGTTTGATTAGGTTGATATTAGGTCGCCCATTGATGTCATTTTAGAGTTTTTTTGAAAAGCTCATGTATTATGCGACCTTTGGTTTATAATATGTTCGTAACTTAACTTCTACTATGGATAAATGCATTATGTCCTACCAATTTATTGAAGTAAGATTGAACGTGATAATAATTATAGTTATAAAGGAGGAGAGAAAGTTGTTTAAACCGATAACAAATTATATTTAAGCTTTGTTGTTGGTGATAATTGTGCTATTGTTCATAATGATGATGATGATAATAATGTTTTAGTTTTTGTTTTCGTTTTTAAACCCTTTGAAAACATCTATGTCAAGAGAACTGATTGTAATTATTATTGCAACAGTGCCTTCTTTGGGTGTCAAATCTAACTTTTCAAACTGTAATGTTTTTGTTTGTTCATCTGTATTTATCTAAAAGATAATATTATGCATAACCGGCGTAACGTTATTTATATTTCGATATAGAACTATCGCATAGTGGTAAAACAGAGTTTTAGAAATGTTCATTTTAATCTAACAGCTGCAGAACTACGATCATAATTGTAACAGTAACATGAACGAATGACTTAAATGCCTTGACTGATCAATAGTCAACAAAATATATACAGCTAAGACCATGATATCTTCTTAAAAATAAAACCCAAGCACATTTCAAAATGAGAACAATTAAGGAACTATGAGCATGTCTTTTGAGGGTGTTATAGTTGTAATTACAACGAGATTTACAGCAGATCTACAGTATACAAATTTTGTCAAGCTAAAAAATAAATTCAATGTATGAGGTGTTAAATAACCCGTAAACTGAATGGTCATAGAAAAGCTTCAGCTCAATTCACTCTGGTTTCAGAAAAGAGAAAAAACAGAAGAGAGAGAGAGAGAGAGAGAGAGAGAGAGAGAGAGAGAGAGAGAGAGAGAGAGAGAGAGAGAGAGAGAGAGTGAGAGAGAAAGATAGAGAGAGAGAGGGTAGAAGAGAGGGAGAGACAGCGCGCAAATACAAAGTCAGCTCATTCCCTAAGGAATATGCATTGTGGCTCACCTTTGAGTAGAGGCCAGATAATGGTCAGCTAATGGACGGTGTGAGTAAAAGACTTGGACGATTTCCACAGGCCGCAGACAATCAGCATCATTCTCCTGGCCCGTTAAACAAAGCAATATCAGAGTTTCTCTATGCGTCTTCGACCTTTGAAAAGGACACAATGGAGTTTTCTAGACCTCTTACAATCCCTAACCTCTCTCATGTGCTCTCATCATTGGAAGCTTTGCTCTCGTTGATATTTATTTTGTTCGCTGATGATTCTGCCTCATTAATATGTCGGCTATTAAACGCGTTTCTTTCTTTTATGGTCAATCAGTTAGGTTGTCTATCAAGGCTCTCCATTTCTCTATATCTCTTTCTCTCTCCCTATTCTTTGTCTCTCTATTTTCTTGCTTTTTCGCTCTCTTCATCCGATTGTTGATCCTCTCTGTCATCTCTTACTTTCTCTCTATAACAATATCCTCTCTCTCTCTCTCTCTCTCTCTCTCTCTCTCTCTCTCTCTCTCTCTCTCTCTCTCTCTCTCTCCTTCTCTGTCTGTCTGTCTGTCTGTCTGTCTGTCTCTCTCTCTCTCTCTCTCTCTCTCTCTCTCTCTCTCTCTCTCTCTCTCTCTCTCTCTCTCTTTCTCTCTCTCTCTCTTTCTTCTTTTTTGTTTAGTCCCCCTCTAAAGTTTTCTGTTTCTGTCTATTTCTTTTATTTTTTCCATTTTTGTTGCCCTTTTGTCTTTCCAAGCTTTTCTTTACATTTACTCACTGCCAAAACAACAGCAAAGCAAAATCACTGAAGCGTCAAATTATTATTGTCTTAATAAGCGTACAAGAGCATTTCCTCGTACTCACAGACTGCCATGCACACTAATGCTAGAAACGTGCGAGACCAGAGCATAGAATGTCAATTAGCCTCTGGCCTCTCATGAAAAGGCCAGTTTTGCTAAGATAAACAGACCAGAGCAGAAACCGATATGGCCCCGCCGGTCATTGTATTGACAACTGACCACCCAGTGGTCAAAGGATATTGTTTTCTCGCCCCCTCTCCATTTCCTTAAAATTTATATGAGATTTTTCCTGAGATGACGCGCGGTCATATTTTACTTTTTCTTGTTTCTACTGTGTATTCTTTCACGGTGCTAAGTACGCAAAGTTGTGATCATGTTTTGCTAAACTTGATATGCATTGGGTTTTTTTCTATTTGAATAACCATGCTTGTTAGTTTCTGAAATATCGAGGAACCAATAATATTTGGGCTTCATACCTGTTCAACCATCTATAATTTTAGTATCGCTATTAGAATGAGAACTTAAAACGCAAGAAAAAAAAATTGAAAATAATTTATTATATTAATGAGGCATCAAGAAAAGAAGTAGACGCGAAAGGAGAAATGGTAGGAACTAGGCTCTCGAATCAGGAAGCCCGAGGTTCGAATCCTGGCTGGATCAGGTGTGATGTTGAATCCGTGGAAATGGTCCTGTTTACATTTCCTCACCTCACTTAGGTACTAAACAGCGAGAAATTTTGTCCATAGGCGGATGCGGTGTGATGCGGTGGATCTAATACATGTAGCTTGGCTGATGATGACATGGCAGGAAACCGTCAAGCGTTTTGAGCAAATCAGCGAGAAAGTGCTGTATAAGAACCGTTCATTATTAATTCATTTATTCATTATTTATTTATATTGGAAAAATTATATTAACTAATGGAGGAAAAAAATCACAAGAGTGAAAAAAATGAGTGAGACATGGAGGCAATTGAAAAGGTTCTATTAGATAAAAATTTTTTAAAAAAAGGAAGATAAGAGAAAGGGGTGGGGTAGGTGGGTAACGAAAAGAGATGTAGAGCAGAATGATGCAGATAGAAGAGCACTCAGAAAAATATACAGATAAGCAGATAGGAAGCGAACAGACACACAAAGAGTGGGCAAGAGAAACACAGAAGCATAGTTATAGAGGCATACAGTCCGGCGGACAACACAGTCAGTAAGATCGCGAGATAGACAGGAAGAGAAAGAGACCGTATAAGTGAGGGAAAGATAGATAGACTGAATATGAAATTAGAACGACAGAAGCAGAAATAATGAAGAAGAAAAATTCTGCGCAGGAACAAAGAGCGAAAGTGTTGAAAAATGAGCAGAGCCTCTCACAATGGGCGCCGTGCTCCTGTGTCACCTGCAGCGGAGAGTGATTCCCCTTGACATCCGGCCCAATCACTGACTTCTTCTGGCGCACACACGTCGCTCCCATGACGACATATCGACTGTCCGCGGCATGTCCACTGCGCATGGCCGGGAAACGACAGGTGATTGGCGGCAGCAATGCCCGAACCAGTTATGATTCGCGGGCGGTCTGCTAATAAAGACCTTTTTCTCTCTGCAGCTCTATTATTTTTCGCCTATTATCATTACCCTCGCTCTTTAGGAGCAGAGAGAAAACGGGAATTGAAATGGAAGCAAACGGCAACAGAACAAAGGAAATTTTGTGAATGGCCGCAAAAAGAGAAGCACTGCAGTTGTATGGAAGGAAGTGAATAGGACGTTGCAAGGGAAAGATAAAAGAGAAGAGAGAGAGAGAGAGAGAGGGGGGGGGGAGAGACAGACAGACAAACAGATGGACAGATAGACAGGCAGACAGAAAGACAGACAGACAGACAGACAGATAGACCGAGAGGCAGACAGAGATAGACAGACAAACAAACAAAAAGACACATTGAATGACTGACTGACAGACAAAGACATAGAAAGAAACAGACAGACTGAGACATAGAAAGAGACGTACAGACAAAACGAGAAAACAAACAAGAATGAAGATGAGTTCAAAACACATGTGTGTTGAAAATAGATTAAAAAAAAATTAATAAAGTTTGCCCTTGATCAGTCTTGACCCATGAGAACCTAATCACTGCGAAACGAAGTAACTGTACAGATAGAGCTGAAAATTTTCCTCTAGTCTTGTTATCCATTCTGTTGCTAAGCACATGACAGCACCGAAATTACTATTCAATAGGGATGGTATACCAATATCACTGTTGTTGCTAGCAGAGCAAAGATTCCGTTCCCATAAAGACGCGTAACGTTTGACAATCGCCTAGTTGTAGTGTCGTGCCTATGATCAATAAAAAGGTTAAGCTGATTATAATTATATATTATAAAGGTATTTGTAAATTCCCCTTGTCTTCTAATTCATGGACGACATAATTATGTTTCTCATTACTTTAGTTGCGCAGCTGATTTATAAATGTCTTGAAATAAATATAAATTTTTATTTTTCTACCTCAAATAATATTTAGGCTCTCTTCTATTTTTTTTAAGCTTTCGGTCTACTGGACAGTGATAATTTCAACTACATGTATATGAAATTTATTTTCAACAAGTAAAAAATTATGATTGCAACCTAAAATCGTTCAAAATAAGTTAAGATTTCATCCTTTGTGAGAAAAGTAGTTCCAAGAATCATAATTACGTTCAGTTATGTGAATTTCTTAAAATGCGACGTGGATTCTGTAAAATGCTTTTCATTTAATTTATCTATGTTGTGGGGAAAGGGAGGGGGGGTTGTTTCTAATTTTCTAAATCGGTCATGGCGATGCAGCCTTCATTTTTCCCCATTCTTTTTTACGGATTAATGATGTGTATCGTGATACTGAATATTTGTTTTGCAAGTTTTATCAAGCCATTTTAATATAGTTTGTTGAAAATTATTCACAAAATTATTTTATTGTGTTGAATAATCATGTTGTTGTTTTCCGTGAATATTTTTTTTCCTTACCTATTTTTCTGTTTGTTAGTTATTGACGTTTCGAGAAGATAAGGCGACGAGAGTAAGGTGTGAGGAGGGAGTGATTTAAAATTTTTATTTCAACTAATTTTTGTTCATTTGTATCCTGACACAGCACTTAAAGAAACACATGTACAGAGAAAATAAAAAAGGAGTTAGATTGTATCAGTTTGGCTGCATAAATAATTAATGAGTTCTTCGTCTTTCTAGGCTTCATTCAATTTTTTTATTATTATTATTATTTTGATTATGTTAATTATTTTAACATCAAATCTGCACCCGATGATCAGAGGGGGATGGAAAAAAATTACGCACCTACAAATCACACACTTGGAAATGGTTTTGTAGAAAAGGTTCCCGGAAAGCTAATTAAGCTTATTCATCGAGCAAAAAGTCATGATTTGTTGCACGCCTTCATCTTGCGCAACGACATGACACGGCTTCCTCTTTACATACTGTAGGTCTAAACGTGTGGAAACACGATAAACAGCGCCCCCTATGAAGGATGCTTTACAAACCTTAACACTTGTGCAGCAGGGTGTCACCTCCTCAACGGGAAGCCGGGTGTCGGGTACATGATTAAACCAAAAAGACATATCGGAGAGCAAAGACCCGTGAAGTGTTTGTATTTCGCAGCTAACATAATGTTGCGAATTTTCACGTTTCGCTCTGATTGTGGTGAAGTCAAATCTGCCGGCAATGACAGCGACGCGGATCCCGCATCGTTTCCGACTCGACTCTGCGAGGGCGCCGTGTTACGGCCTCTCAATGCTTTTGCATCCTTACAAAAACCTGACTGCTTATTGTGATTGTCTAGTCTTGTATGTATCCGGATAGTTTCAATATGCAACAGGAATATGTGCGTTTGCTTACTTTTAAAATTATGAATGAAATCATGAGATGTATGCACATCTGTCTCGTAGACAGTGAGAATTTTGAAAGAATTCACAAGAAATACTTCCAGCTGTCACGGAGACAAATCACAATTCTACAGGCTCATGAAGACGAAAGACATAAAAAAAAAAGGCCGTAAAGGTAACACAATCAGAAAGTATTTAAAGGTACGCCACTTTTCTTTATATCGCTCTCTATAAATAATCGCTTGAGAAAAAAAAATGAATTAGTCGTAACCAAATAATTTACATTTATTTTCATGTTCTTCGCTTTTGAAATTTCCTTTTGGATTCTGTTTCCTTCTCCCGTTTTTTTCCCCCTTCTTTTCAATAAATCTATCTTCATCTTTTTTTTCCCTCTGTTATCATTATTTTTTTCCTTTCTTTCTTTTCTTTCTTTTAGTCTGTCACTCTTTAAGAAATTGTTTTGATTTCCTCTAGATCTGCTCCACCCCCAAACCCTAATATTACGTTGCACGTTTTTTTTTTTACCTTATTTTTTTCTTTCTTTCCTTGCTCTTTCTCGCAGAGACGTTGGATGGATTCATAACCAGTGCTTAAGAGACAGTGTATCAAAGGAGAAGAAGAGAAAGGAGAAAACAAAGGAGCGAGACAGGGTGCAAAGAAAATTAATTAAAAAAAAAAAAAAGGTGTGAAACCCCTCAATGAACACACTAAACTTTTCATCCCTTTCGTTTCTCTTCAGACGCAGCCATAAAAAGAACTTCGATTATTACACCTCCGCTCCTTTCAATTGGGGCTATCTCAAATTCCTGTGACTTTGCGACCTCCGTATGAGAGGGATCCACACGACAGAGCGAGGTACCCCAAGGAAGCTATGCGAAGCCTCGTTCGGCTCTGAGGCTTTTACCATGAAGCCTTTATTAGCAAGCCTTCTTGTTTTCAAACACTATCCTAGTGTGTCTGTTCCCCAAGTTAAGGCTCATTCTTTAGACGTTTCGGGAAAAATCTTGTCGTTGGAGCGCACCGTTTCGCACTGAGTGCACTTTGGCGCGTCAATAGAGCGGAGAGGTGCGCATGGAAAATTCTGAATAGAATACCATAAGGTGGGAATAAAGGGAAATGTTCCTGTTGATGGCGACGAAAGAAACAGACTGCCTGGGAGAAAAGGTCTACAGGAGAAGGGGCCCAGAAATGGAGGTTACCCTAAAAATATGAGTTTATAGATGCAGGTTGTAAGCAGGTGGCCATGCAGGACTGCTCTTAAAAATATAACGACGCAGGTCAAAATAATAGATTATTTGATAAAGACGAAATCATGTCCCACCACCAGTGCAGCATGACTGTGTCTTGTTCGCAATTTTGCAGGTTGTATTTTTTTTTAATCTTGTATCCAAATATTTGTATCTTATTCATTAATCAGCTCAATCTATTTTCTTTTACTTTATAATGATCAACAGCTTTTCGCAGATATAGATTGTCATTAAGTACTTGAGTTATGCATTTTTTCCATTTATTTCGAACGAGTGGTTTGCTTGCTGTGGAAGAATGACAGATTGTTTTTTAAAACTCTTACACAGAAGCAAAGGACTCCTGACCTTTCTTGTTTACTACATGTATTTGAAATTATTTGAAATGTTTGACGTTAAGGCTAAGCTCATGTATGAACACAAACACACACATGCGCATTCCCCCCCCCCCCTCTCTCTCTCTCTCTCTCTCTCTCTCTCTCTCTCTCTCTCTCTCTCTCTCTCTCTCTCTCTCTCTCTCTCTATCTATCTATCTATCTATCTATTTATCTATCTATCTATCTATCTATCTATCAATCTATCTAGCTATCTATCCATCTATCTAGCTAGCTAGCTATATATTTAATCTACCTCTATATCTATCTTTGTCTTTCAAAGCCGTTCTCTCTCTGCTCTTCAGCAGTGCTGTCTCTCACCCTATCGATTTTCCTTTCTGTGTCTCTGCCTCTGTGTTTCAGTGTGTCTGTCTTTCTGTCTGTTTTTTCATTCTTGTCTTGTCTGTCTGTATATTTCTTTTTTTTTTTCACTTTATCATTCTTTTTAGCCACATGCTCCATTTCGTCAGTTCAACATTTATATACAACCATTCCTAATGAATTGCTCTTGTATCCAACATTGGAATTAGCGGGGTTTGTTCAGCGACTTGGGTCTTAGCCTCAAGGCAATAAATTATTGACTCACCCTGGGAATTCCGCTGGTAACAATCATAATTATCAACTTGGAAATAGCTTATCTGATTCAATGATGGTTATAGAGGGTGAAAAACAGAACTCAGAGAAATAAGTACATTAAAATATCCTAACAAAAGATTAGCAAATACGAAAACCAACTGTTTGAGAAAGATTCGGAGCTGCTGGTAAAAAATATAAGCTTTATTTAATTTTCAGAAATGAACTGAAGGTTTAAGTGAAAGCAAAGGAAAGAAGGAAAAAAAAGAAGACAAGAAACTGGGAGAGTTTAAGAGGCTATAACTGAAGAAAACTGTATGGAGAAAATGCAGTTCTAGCCAGTACAGAGAGGAGCGGCAAGGTGGGAGGAAAGTGCATGTATGTAATGTGTTCGCTTATGTTCCTCCTTTTTCTTTTCAAGGCCTTTTATTTTGTTGGTGTTTTGAGTTTCTTTTGAAGTGTTTAGTATAAATATTAGAAGAAGGTCTGTCTTTTAACAGCATGTGTAAGAGAGGGGGGAGATAGTTAGAGCACGGAAGGGGGAGGAGCGAGACGAATGGCACAATTATGCAGCTCTCTTTCATTAAAAACTTATGAAAGATTCCACGCCCCTTTTGAGTGTTTAGAGCAACTCGCGAGGCGTTATAATTAAGGCTCAAAGGTTTGCCTAATGCCACTGAAATAGTTTTCAATTGGTTCAAGGTGTCTAATTCTAGGCTCTATTGTAGACGAATGGTGCAGTATGGTGGGCGGGTATGGTACCCTGAAGCTATAATTAAAATCGTAACATATTGTTTCAATGTGGAGAAATCAAGTAAAGACATAAGGTTATTTGGGATTAGGATTTTTTTTTAATTTTTACAGTCTGCTTAGTGGATCGTTCACAATGGGTCTTAATTTCTGCACATCTGTAATTATTCCATTGACGCAAGCGCGAATATTATTGTTCTAACATTAAGTCATCAGCAGATGAGAGAAAAAGAGCCTTGGTTTTTGTTTTTGTTTTTTTGTCGTTGTTTTGTTTTGTTTTTTTATGTTGTTATTTTTTTTTTCCCTTTGGGGGGGGGGGGGGGGGAAGGTAATGTGTACCATCATTGCTCTAAGAACAAGAAGAAAACGTTTTATCAGCCTGGGCTGGAGGTTTAATATATGGCGTCATCTTCAAAGTAGGTCGAATTAATTGCATGCTTATGTTTTCCTTCTTAGAGTCAATTTGAATTTCTTTTAGAAAAATAAATGAAAGGAGAGTTTTAATGAAATGACAACTTTACGGCAAAAGAAAGGAAGAATGAAAATTAAGCATCATTGACAAATTTTTTCCTGTGCATTTGTTAAAAATTCTTTTTCATTATAGATTTTTTCAGTTCACTTTATATGTTATTCTGCAGCGGTGGTGAGCTTATTGAACGAGACAGAAAAACAAAAGAGGGAGCTGATACGGAACGGATGGGGTTTATAATTGATTATAACCCTCTTAAATACCTGGTCTTAATGTGACCATGATAATGACAAGGGGGGACGGTCGTTTTTGTTTTGTGTTTTTGTTTTTGTTTTTGTTTTGTTCTGTTTTGTTTTGTCTTTTTGATGCTTTTTTTTTTCAGACACACTGCATTCAATGATCAAAGAAACGAAGAGTGTTAGGGAAAGTTAAGGAGAAAGAGAGCTGGAGACGCAGAATGAGACAAATCGAGAGAGCAGCAGGGGAAGAGAGGGGGAAAAGATATGGGGAGGAATAGCAAGCCAAATTAAAGAAAGAGTGACACAGAAGCAAACAATAAAAAGAAAGAAGCAGATTGATTGAGTTATAAAGAGACATAGAAAAGTGAGAGATACAAGTGTGAGTGAGAGAAAGAGAAAGTGTGTGCGTATGTGCGTTAGTATCTCAATTAGAAAGAGAGAAAAAAATTCCACAAAATCTTTCCCAAAGATTCAGGTCTTAACAGAATGATGAAAGATATAGATAGATAGATAAATAGATAGATAGATAGAGAGAGAGAGAGAGAGAGAGAGAGAGAGAGAGAGAGAGAGAGAGAGAGAGAGAGAGCACGATTCCGGATATCAGCACATCATTTCTTTTATTTGTCTTGGTCTATCATCTCAATTCTCTAACCCAGAGCAGAAAAAAGGTCAATCTAAACAAGCAATTAATGAAATGAATAGTACTAAACCACTAGTAGAAGACTAGTAATATCAACATTCTGTAAAGGTTATCGTGATTGTCAGTCACTTAACCGGTTAGAAATAGACCGGTCAGAATAAGCCTCCTCAAACTCTAGCGGTGGACTTCTTACCGTTTATAAGCTCCTGAGTGAAGAAATATGACTAATGAAATTAACCCCGACACATTATAGTTTCTTTCTTCAGAATTTCCACGTATCCAAAGTTTTCCGGCACCTTCAATATTTGATTTTGACGTTTTCACACTTTCTTTTTATGGGTGTGTGTTTGTGTGTCTGTGCCGTTATGAAAAGATAAGAAGTTAAGTTTGCCCGTGACAAAGGGCGCTGAAGGAAGTCACTGAGGGCAAAAAAGAGCGCTAGAAAAGATACCCAGCAACTGACTCATACTGTCCTGCCATCAGCGTGTCTTAATAAAGATTGGGTTAGGTGTAATTTTAATACAGCTGGACGGAAAGGCCGCCAGCAATATTTTCTTTCTATTTAATAAAAGACGAAATGAATTTACACTGCCTTACATAATTCGTGAAAGAGACGGACATAATTATACGGTAAAATCCCACAAGGTATTGAATAGAAAACAAAGCGCAGTGTTATTTCAAGCATAAAAAAAACTGCCAGAGATTATTATTAACACGAAAGGAAGTATCTTATGTGGAGCGACGTCTTAAAGGCATTGTTACTCCTCAACACAGATCACACACCAGGTTATGACAAAATTTAAAGCTCAGTCACTTCGACTCATTCTCCTACCATGCTTGTACTCTGTTTCCATCTAGTTAATCTTTTGTTTTTATTCAAATTTTTTACTACTTAATGCCCTCCCCTACCTAGTCACAAAATTTAAATGTCGCCCTCTATATTACAGAATAAATTTTGAACAAAAACCACCTAATTATTTATGAAACGTAATTCTGTAATTATGCTTCTATTACATTCAACTGCATTTTTTTTATTTTGATTGACGCCCCTTTTTTCTCACCTGGTTATAAAAAGTTTATAATTGAATCCTTATCCTACTTCTTTTACAAATTTCATAATGAAACAGATGTTATCCAAATACTATTTCTTTCTTCTTTTGTGATTAAATTATTGACTGAAAACAGAAACAAAGATCTATGAAAATAGTTAGATGAAAAGTTGAGAGAACCTAGCATTTTATTTTATTTGCATTTACACTTTAAATGTTTGAAATGAAAATAGAGAACAAGTTTAACTGATACGAATTTTTTAATGGGTGGCCCTATACTCCAAACTATCTTTTGTTAATTACAAATATAGCGTTCTATATGCTTCAAGTTTCTTGACAAGTTTAGTATTCTTTGTGCGTGGACTGCCTTTGTCCCGAGTTACGAGCTGGTCTTTACATTATTTAGTGTGAGGCAAGCTTTGTGATACTGAATTCGTTATTTTGATTCAAAGCAAGTACAGCAAGTTCTATGTTTTTTAGTTCTTTGAAATCTTCAGGGAGCATGTAAAGGGTCTATCAGAGTAAAGTTTTACAAATAAAGATCTTTTGTCCTCTCTGATGGCAAACAGAAGCAAAAAAACATAGCAATTTTTAATTATCACATTATGAAGAGGGAGGAGTAGAGTCGAACAAATAGCTTGTCAAAGAGCTTGGGATACATAAATCGTAGCAACCTACATTAATTTCTTGTGCAGTATCGAAGAAAATTCTATTGGATAAATTTTTTAACAGAATGGTATGAAAGCTAACTCTATGTAGAAACATTACAAAGCCAACATTTTAACACAACTAATGAGAATGAGCTCAAGGAGTTTAAAACATTCGTTCTCGCTTCAGTTTCGCGGATAAAATCCAGGGCAACTCGACTTGCATTTAATACCTCCACAACAGGTCTTTTGCTTGCTCCATCGCGTGGATTTTTACGTCGAGAAAAGATGCATATGGAAAAAAGAAAGAAAGAAAACTAATTTGGGGGTCAAGTTTATTAAGTCTTTTGTTGGCCAAAGCAAGCCAAACCGGACGCGGTACTCAGTGATTATTGAGCTGTATGTAATAAGAGCTAAGCCATGTCTGAAGTTAATTCTGCATTTCTAAATTTAAGTTTGATTCTATCTTTACTTTATGTGTAATCAATGGTTCCAAATCTATTACATTTGGTCACAGAACAACCGCTTTGTCTGTGTCGAATTCCAGCTGTCAAAGTCTGCATGTGAGCTCTACCGCTGTGGCTGATACCACCAGTTGCTAGCAGGAGAAGTTTATCAAATCTTATACAATGTAGTAAACAGCTCATTCAAGCTGATTTAGCTTTGACAGGCTTTTAATTGGCTCGCCCACCAACCATATCACTCTAGGGATTATGAGAGAAATGACCCTGCTCAATAGCGGGAATATTCAGGCTTCAACCATCTCTAATGTTGCCAGGGTTTGGATGGTTTGGAAATTGTCTGAAGGTTTTCCTAGCGTTGCTAAGATGGACCATGCCATATATCGTTCTGGGTTTCTACTTCTTCAGACCCGATATATGTTTTTTTCAATTTTGTTATAATTGTGGATCATTCATTATATATACTTTAAGCTAATTTGAGTTTGAAATTATTTGGGGCTATCAAGATCAGTATAGATACGATATATAGCGCGAGCCTTTGCTTTGCTTTGCAGCTAATGTAATTAGGAAGCCAAGATTTATTCACTGAATTTTGACCCAGCAAAGGCCCGTCCAATGCTTTTGGCAAATGACGCCAGGCGTCTAATGCCTATCCTGACATTCCTGAATTGCCAAGTGGTTTATATTACACTGGACATCTGGAAAAAGGCTCAGGGTGAGGATCTGGTATTATGTCCATGAAAAGAACACAACTAAAGCAACCCAAAACTCTAAACCCAGCCGACTGTCTATAAACTGAAACTGACTTAGTTTTAAAGCGATTTATCTATAGGTTTCGCTGAAAATTTAGGGGCGACAACATTTCTTCTGTGTGCTGATTAAACACCTTTCGTCGTGACGTCAAGATTGAAATGAGAAGAGGGAACGACATCAAGTTTATAAGGGACATATTAATTGAGAAGAGCCTGTATGCACAGTATTTTACTATGTTTAATGGAATAATCAATATGTTTTTACACACGCACACTTTTTTTAAATGATGTACGATTCAGACGTATTGGATTTAGAATTTCATTCCCAGAACCAAACTGCAGTACCAGTACAATAGTACTCTCTCTCTCTCTCTCTCTCTCTCTCTCTCTCTCTCTCTCTCTCTCTCTCTCTCTCTCTCTCTCTCTCTCTCTCTCTCTCTCTCTCTCTCTCTCTCTCTCTCTCTCTCTCTCTCTCTCTCTCTCTCTCTCTCTCTCTCTCTCTCTCTCTCTCTCTCTCTCTCTCAATTCGGGGCATGCCATAGCAAAAAACACAAAGTACAAGAAGCCAGTAGCCCGAAGCTCTGAACACTCATGAATGAATTTCTCACCTTTGCCCGTGCAAAGCAAACATTTGAGTTCAGCGCTGGACACAAGAGCAGAAAAAGATCTTTTGTTGTCCGGGTAGTCTGTCTGTATTGGATGGACGAGAATTCTGTTCCGTTAGACACTGTCTTCAGGCAATAATTGTGGCAAGTGTTACTTCTTCTATATCACATTAATACCTGAGTGGGTAAGGTCGATGTTTTGCGGTCTTTTGTCTTGTTACCTTGACCGGCGTGTGGACGGCCTCTTCTGTGTTCATGCGAGGGCGGTTATGCCTTCTTCTTCTTCCTATGAAGCGCTTAATATTACATTCATCTCCCACTCTAGTTCATCCAGGCTGAATTCTCCGCGAATTATGCTCTGTTATAAATCTCTGTTATATGCGAATATCCTGTTGTTACATTTACTACGTTTATTGAATATCGTACCGCTCTTTGAATCTTTGTTTCTATTTATCTGTATCAACTACATTTGTTTATTTTTTTTTTTTAATTTTCTATTATTCATGAAAGCAAACTTTATCAACAACATTCTTGACTGGTCTATTTCATTTTCTGTCTATACACCTTTGCGATCACCCCCCCCTTTCTAATCTCACATATTCCTTTAGTCTTTCTGCGATTCTGTTTTCTTTTAATCCACGATACATAGAAAATATGCAGCGATTTCAGCTTTTGCTCTTTTCAGCAACCTTTTACTCTTATTCCTTCTTTCCTCCTAAATTTGGTTCGGAATTTTTGTGCACTTCCCCCGTTCTTGACCATGCATTTATTATATTATCTATATTAAATGCTGCAATGTAATCCTTAGGGACATCACTACATTCTTTTTTTGAGGGACCCGTTTGCAAAACATGCTAGAATACACTGCGGTAAGATTCTAACTACAATGACCTTATTTTTCATTTCCTGTCCCGAACTGCCCTCACTTGACTAAAGTTTTTCTACACGGAGCAAACCCAACGAAGCATAACAGAAATAAATTAAACACTTTCTCCATCCTCTCTCTCTTACTCTCAGGAGTCCCTAGGCAGCCCTGAGGTGTGTGGAAATCTTTTGTTCCTCAAAAAGACTCTCTATTATTTCTCTCAACACCAAGCTATGATGGTCAGTTGTAGTCGCTCGGCAGTCGAATGTTTTTCCTGAGTATTGAAAGTACCATGGAACACAAGGATTGACAAGTGAACAGAGGCGAGAACAAGTAATCCTCATCACATTCTTTGTTGGATTTTCTTTTTTCTCTTTTATTCGAAAATTCGGCTCAACAGACTATCTCAAGGGCAGAGAATGTTTAAAAAAAAATAATTTTTAAAAAAATCGGATGTGGTATTGTATTGTTAGTTCTTTGTCTCCTAAGTTCCCGACTAATCTTATGAGGGGACGGCGGTTTTCCGTCAAGCCCAGGTTTGGATACTACCAGATGACTCTGATAGGCATCCAACCCAAGACCTCCTGACTGTCTGTCCAAGGCCCTACCGATTGAGGTACCTAGTGGGTAAGAAGACAACATGAGTTTGATAGATGCAGACTAATAATATTATGATCCCATAATTATGTCACAGGTGGCGAGTGTGACAAGATTGGACCTAACAGATGGCAGGACTGGTGGCTGCCGAGTAGAACTTCTGCTCTGGGATTTGCAGGGTCGACTTGCTGCTGGTCCGATACCAATCATAGATAAACGAGTTTGTTTTCTTAACTTTTAAACTCCACCATCCCCGGCGTAGGCTTGGTTAAGGGTCATAAGAGACATCAGCTCTCATTTTGGTGGAGGCGTTAGATCTATACCAAAAAATTAACTACTTCAATCTCCAAACAAGCGACTAAAAAGTTTGACTGTACATCTCAAAACGCGTCTTCTATCGTTCGGCCATTGGTAATCCTTGAGTCTCGAGAATAGCTTTGAGGCCAAGCTTTGTTGCCGATACGCGTCGGGGCGTATTCTGATGGGCCAGATATTTTAATTTTTAGTTTAACTTAATGTTGTTCAAACTTCGCAGGGACAGAAATTTCAATCTTCACAGCTACGGATATTGTTGTTTTATTTCACTTTGTATCGAATGTTTCTTTACGTACATTTTATTCGCTTTGCCGATTTCACTACCACTATGAATTTCAGAGGCAAAACACTTACTATCTTTTTTGGTTATTTTTTTTCCCTTCGATTTTGAATCTAGTAAACGTCATTAACAAAAACCAAGCTTTTAGACAAAGGTACAGAACAATCCTAATCACCATTCCAGTCCCTGAGGATTCGTATTTCACATAGAGAACAATTTTCCTGTCAGCTTAAAGTTAAGTCCAAATTAACCCCAACCATAACAAAAAGCTAAAAAGGCCAATTTTGTTCCTGACAGCTCTCATAATTAAAGGCTTTTCTCTCTATCAGGGACAGATAACCGGAGTAATCGCTCGTCAGTGGGAAGGTTCGCCTGAAAATTGTGATGGAGATTTTCCACATCTGTGTTTCAAAAATGACGCCGGTCAAAAGTTGAAGAGTGAAGCTGCGGTAAATGTGCTTTGATGAATATCACTATACTAGTTACTGCTGATCAGTATATTTAGATGCCAGGAAGTGGATTTGAAATCAAGTGTGAATTTACTGACTCAACTTTGTTTGTCCATCATTTGTGAAAATGATGATGATGACATTGATGACGATAACGAAGGTTATAATTAAGAGGTGAAAGAGGCATTTTATCACGAAGATAAGGGTGAAGTCTGCAGTGTTGATGATCAAAATTAAACTTTCTCTCTCTCTCTCTCTCTCTCTCTCTCTCTCTCTCTCTCTCTCTCTCTCTCTCTCTCTCTCTCTCTCTCTCTCTCTCTCTCTCTCTCTCTCTCTCTCTCTCTCTCTCTCTCTCCCTCTTCCTTTGCATCTCACCTTATTCTTTTCTTCTGTCACTCTTTATTTTTCACTCTTTGTCCAGTTCACGCTTTGTCTTTCCTTCACTCTAGAGCTTTGTCTCCCCGTCTTCAAACTGTTATTTTCATGAAAATAATTAGCCTATTCTCTTTTAAAAGGGATATCTATTATCTTTTTTCCCCTTTGAAGCTGCTTATCTGACTGTCAAGCGAGCTAAGACCCGCCCGCCTCTTGCTGGCGAATCAAAACATTCTTATTTTTGCTTTAAGACGAATGAACACCCTACTTAATAATAAATTATCTGTAGAAACAGAACTAATCCAGCTCAGCATGATCTAAAAAATCTGACAATAGTTGCAGTAAGCTCCGTGTGGAATAAAGGACATATTCGCTATCTATTGACCTACCTAACCACCCCCCCCCCACCCCTTCCCCCCCCCCCCCCCCCCCTTTTCCCTCCTGGACTTGGATTTTGTGGAATTTAAGTCTCATGTCGACTCTACTAAATAGTCTTCCCAAAATCTAAGCACCAAGGTATGCGCTCAGTGGGGCTAATCACTCGCCTCATTCGGGAATCCCCGCAGGACCTGGTGGGCGAGGTCAAGGGAGGAACAGATCATGATAACATTGAGTGAGTCGGACACCCAGGCCCGGACACAACAGACCTCAAGTCTGCTTATCGGACCTGGCTCTGATAAATGCGTTTTGAACGCGAGCGACTTATCAGAGCCTGGAGACCAGGACAGCTTGCGCGGATTAAATAACAAGCGGTCCTGGTTTGTCCTGGCTATTATCTGGCTTGAGTCAATGTCCGAGCTGTGGATCAGGGAGTTTGTGGGGAAATAGCTGGAGATTTTTTCCTATATTCGTGTACTCCTTTAATATGACATGGCTTTGTAGTGTGAAGATAACACTTTCAAGTTTTACTAGCTGCTAGTTTTGTTATTGTTGTTTCAAGTTTTGTCTTTGGTAATGATGTGATTCTGTTGATGATGATGTTGATTCCTATTGTAAATGATGTTGGTGACGGTGAAGAAATGATAAGATGAATAGTGATGTGGAGGATGATACCTTCGGTGATCACAATACTGAATTTCATGATTAGGAAATTAACAATTATGATGGGAAAGAGGATAAGGATAAGGGAGCTAATAATTTCATTATTTGTATGCCATAATGATGATGATGATGATAATAATGATGATGATGATGATGACTGGATTCATAACAGAATAAAAAAGAATAACAAATTAAATGTGCTGACACAATGTTAACCTCAATCAGTCTGAGTATGATGATTTTAAAACTGAAAAATTAAAAATGAAAGTAGAGCCAATTTTTTGCGCACAACAGATTGAAGATTCAATAGTATCGAGATTCAATGATAATGTATAAAAAAAGGGGCCATTTTGTGTCACTAAACAAATATGCATGCCAAGATCACCTACCATACATTACACTACGGTATACCAGTGCAGTGTCGCTAAATACTAGCAATGCTGCCTCTCGACTGGTTTGCACAAAAATGAAGATATTTTATTTGGTTAGAGAGTATTTAACTCTTCTTTTTTGGTCCATCTCTCTCTCTCTCTCTCTCTCTCTCTCTCTCTCTCTCTC